>CM067376.1:251046411-251772918 GCA_034510155.1 Eucriotettix oculatus
TGTAATAAATCGTTAAAACGTGAGATTTTCCTGGGAACCGGGAACCGACGTGCTAGGATTTTTTAATGTGACAAGAAATAGGCTCCAGTGGATGCATGAACATAAAACATACAATTAAACTTACAGAACGTATTTAGGGTGTTATAATATTAGTATTTACCAACAAACGAAAAAACCCCTGTTTTATTAACACATATGATAGCAATTAAATTAATTTATGGGAGTGCTTAGAGGTTCTGAAATACATCCGCTCGGCCTATTGATAGTAATCTGGATTAGGAATCCATCCAAAAATTCAAGTCAGTGGTCACAATACCATTTGCATATTGAAGTTTCTTGAAAACTCCTCTCTTGGTCTCCGCCATTTTGCTCTTTTGTCCCCTTAGCGATGAGTCTTTTTTTATAAATCTGGTCCCTGTATTTTATTTCTTTAAATAATGATTCCGACTCTTCAATATGACAGTAAATATTAATATAAAAAATTAATATATTCTTCGAGGAATATAAATTATGTACGACTGTTTTTTAAGTTTGATACCACGTGATAACTATTCAAGAAAAATAAG
The DNA here is from genome assembly GCA_034510155.1 of Eucriotettix oculatus. Classification (NCBI taxonomy): domain Eukaryota; kingdom Metazoa; phylum Arthropoda; class Insecta; order Orthoptera; family Tetrigidae; genus Eucriotettix; species Eucriotettix oculatus. Next base: position 251,046,978 of record CM067376.1, read on the forward strand.
ATTAGTTCATTGTATTTGTTGAGGAATTTTCGATATTGAAAAGAGTATTTAGGATTTTGTAAATGAAATGTTTTTTGTATAATATAAATTTTCTTTATACAGATTATTATTACATAATTTTATCCGATACTTGTTTCCTATTATGTTTTAATGAAAATAATAAAAAGATGTTTAGAAAGTCGAATGGAAACAATATTTCGGGCAATATTAACATAAATAGACATTTATTAATAGAGCTTTGAAATAATTGAGATTGGTCAAATACCCACGGGGATCTAATACAAAAATAAATATATTTGATAGTAGGTCAGAAAATGGATAATTTTTATTTAATATATTTTGGGTCGCGTCAACTACGAAGTCAATTTAATGTATCATAATAAGCAACGGACGCACAAAGTTTCGTTCAGCAGATGATAACTTTATAATCCTTCTCCTTTGGCTCTACAGCCCATTGAGGGCCTGGGCCTACCGGGGCGACTGCGGACTGTCATCTTGCATGATACATTCCGAATTTAGTGTCAATTCGCCAGCAGTCGTCATCTCTGCCTAAGCTACCTAATTTTATAATAAGCAATTTACATACTTCTAAGATTGGAATTGCGGGTGTAAAATAATTACACATGGAAAAAAGTAGACGTTTTGCGTATTAATCGTAAAACGTCTTTGATTAATCGCTGCGAAGTTCCGTAGAAACTCTCAACTTTTTTAAATAAAAACTCTGCGTTGGTAGTTGTTCTCTTTAAATGATCTGAAAATTAAGGTCGGATTCTTTAATAGTATTATTTTATCAGACTGTAATTTAATCTGCACTACAGTTGAATTATTTGGATTTTACAAAGTAAACGTAATGGAATCATGAATTTCCTAATCAAAAATATTTAAATTAAATTTTTTTAAAAAAGATTTAGACACTGGGTGGAGCATCCATTTTCTGATTTGAAGTTTTTAATCTTACACGACTCATAAGTATATTCTAATAAATAAAAATGCGGTGAAATAAGACAGGAAATAAATTTAATTCTTCTTTTTGCTCTACAGCTCGTTCAGGGTCTTGACCTAAAATTTGCCATTTAAGATTTTGGTTCAGTCTCCACATATTCTTTGCTTTGGAGCCGATTGGCAAGATACTCCGCTACACCAAATTAATCGTAATGGATTTAGTTTATCCGTTTAAAAATTTACCTGAAGAAGTCCAAAAAGTTGGGTGAAACGTTGCTAAATACTAATTAAATTTATTTGCTGACTTATTTATTTATTATTTTAGTTCTAATGTTGAGTTATGAAGGTAAGGGAGCAACGTCATGAGTTGGTTTCCCATAAGCTACGCCTCGAGATATCCAGAGCCCGCTTCGTGAGACCGCAGGGTCACGTGTGAGTAGCTTATTATATGGACACTTCCGAGGCAATCTGCGAACAGGAGGTGGAACTTTCCAATGATAAGCGGACATGGCGCATCTCGGCAGGAGGCACGCTACAATGGACACAGCTCCCAAGGGCGAGGATTTCAATTAGCAGGAGACCGCGAATCCTTTCAAGTGGCGGACAATGGATCGCCATTATCAGACGAAGAAAGTCCGCGTGACTCGGCCGGTACCTAATGAGGACCAGCATTGTGGACATAACCTACCGCGTGCGGGTAATTAATTTACTAAATCAACGTACTTGTCGGGTTGTCCCAATTAGGGTCATTACTATGGTAACTTTATTAAGCGCACGATATCACGCATCTGGCTCATTTACATGCTGGAGCTCAGCAGACCTTGGGAATGTACGACTTTGGTACGGTAATGCGAGGTGTGACCTAATTTAAACGCTTCTGCGTGGGAGTTCACGTAGACCAAAAACACAGCGTTAAGTACGGTGTTAAATGTCTCATTATGCAGCAATTTATATCGAGCGTATCAATAGTTTCTTATTAACATTTGGCGCGTTTTTGTGATACGTCCGTGACACATGAAGTGTGAAGGAGATAATTCTTCTTCATATCTATATACTTCGGTGGCAGATAAATAAATGTAAAGCACTACTGTCGTCGTCAAAATAGTAGAGCCCCGAGTTTGAAGCCTCACTGTGCCCATTTGCATTGACCTACGTTATTGTGAAAAGTCTCATTTTACGCAGAATTTAATTCTATTTTAAGATATGCAAATAAAAAAATTATAAATCATTTTTTATGCGTTTTAGCGAAAAACTGAAAAAAGTCAGGTGTTTTTTGATTTATTTCATATAGCTTGACTTTGACAACTCATACCTTACAAACTGTTGCTTTAAATGGTCTGAAAATTTAGCAACAGACAGTCAAAACCCATCCAAACCCATCCGCAAAGTTTCAGCCATCTTTTTGTCATACGTTTTTAAAAATGATTTCATTAGTGTATCTCTACTAACTCTTGGACAGTGCAACGCAGAGAGACAGCTTTCCTTGTAGTGGTTGAAAGGAGCAACGCTACGAAAGTTTGTATAATTTTTTAAAAAGTGTAGGGAAAATGAAAGGTTTATTGAAGCATGTTCTTTAATTGGCATTAAATTCTGAGTAAAATGAGACGTTTCACAATAACGTAGGTCTATCCGAATGGGCACAGTGAGGCTTGAAACTCAGAGCTCTTCTACGAGGACAGTAGGGCCATTCCATGTCAAGTACCCCAGGAATCTCCGCGCGTACAATTTCTGATTCTAATGAAATTTTGACAGATTGTACTATGAAGCCTTAGATGGACATATGCTAAATTTCAGCTCGAAATATTCATTTATGGTTGTGATACAAGCGTTTTTCGCCGAAGCCTGCGGTACGTCGGAGTCGACGTCGTTTCAAAAATGCCATTTTTTGTGCTGAATATTGTTGCAGCTATTAGAGGATAGACCTGAAAATAAGTTTCTAAGATAAACCGTAGATTACGAGAATGATAAATAAAACTTACACAAATCTCTGGCTATTCGTGTCTGATGTTTTTAACTATTCAAGGTGAAATAATACTTTGAGGTACGTAGAGACTTGTAAGTTAAATAGTTGCACCCAACTTGTTGTTCTGAATGAAATTAATTCAAATGGAAGTTTTGCGTACGTAATGTAACCGTTGGCAAATACTGGCCCTGAGTATCTTCATTCCATACGTTAAGAGGTTACTATCAACAGTAAAGTTTTCTTTATGATTATGGTTGTATTATATAGCCTATTATTACAGGCTGGCACCTGTTGGATATTATCTTAGCTCGTGAGTTTACTGTACGGGTTGGAGGGCAACGAGGAACGGACAAAGGAGCGTTGGTAGCCCTGTGCGTGCGCTCTGTGCGCTATGGCGCTAGACAGCACGGCCTGGCCTGCGACATCGCCCTAATTGTGCTCGTGACCGACAGGGGAATTACTTAATTCCACCAATTTGATGCACGCACTACTATCTGCAGCTCCTATCTGTGATGACTCCCTCCTGGGTGAGTCTACTTTCACGTTGCAGCGTCCTCACGTCTGCCTAGTATGGGACAATTCCTTAGCTTTCTATAGCCTTTCCCAGATAGAAACGTTAGAAATTGCTAACAGCCATGTTCACTTGCTTTTTGCTCACTTCTGATAGAGCTGGTGACCTTACTCTAAATACATATATTTCTCCTGTATCAATAAATGAACCAAATTAACCATTTTGAATTGTTTAACTTTAACGTCTGTTGTATATTATATAATTAAACAAATTGATTTCTGGCCAGCATTCAGTCTGGCAATAATTACGCATGGAAAAGGAGTTGAAGTGTTACTTGTTGCCTCGGATCTCTACCATATTTTTGGACTTCTAATGCAATTTTTGTTATTTTTTGACATTGTTGTGGCAAATTTTTGTTTCCATATATTTTTTAAACCGTCCTAGGGTTAATTTTCTTTAAATTTTCCTCTAGAAGGAGAAAGAAACCTGAAGAAGGCATAAAAACATGCCGAAACCTTGTTACGATTAAATTTATATAATAAACTCTGTACAAGGTCATCAATTTGTTCAATCATATTAACAATTGCTAAAGTTCCATTTTAACGTCCGCTGTAAATTAATAAAATAATTCTTGACTTTTTCAGACAAATTTATTTATTCAAATTGAAAGAACGACGTTTCGCTGCATATTCGCCCCTTCTTCAGGTTTTTACATGCAGAAATAAAAGTGTATTAATAACAGCTAAATACGATCGATGTTTCCATTCAGCATAATTTAAGAGATTTTATTGACCACTTGCGAGGAATGACGAAATCGTTTGAAGTGTCAGCTTTAAAGAATTAACGATGTTACAGAAAATTAAAATTTTTCTATCGAAGAGTTGGCGGATTTCGTTATATATTTGATACAATTTAAGCTTCAAGTTGTAAAAGAAAACTAGTTCTCTTGATAACTATGCAAATAAAAATTACAAAATAAATAATTCAATAAATCTGACTTAATATTATAAATAAACTACAAAGAATGGTCAAAATTCTTAAATGGAAGAATTAAAAATTTTAATCCATATCGTCCCTAGCATATGGGACCTCTTTAGTTGAATATTTGAAATCTTATTAAAATTTTGTGTTGCTACCGCAACACCCTGGGCCTCGTAATATTTTAATTAATGAACTGACGAGGTCCCGAAAGTTGGGGACGAAACGTTTTAAAATGTTTCTATTTCTGACTTTTGGCCATTCAATTTATAATTCCGCCAAATTTATTCGCTCATAAATTGGTGACTAGCACTGCTAGGTTTTACTCTAGTTTATACGCTTTGATCAAGATAATAAATTCTTACCGGGACTAATGTAAGTCAATAGGGGGTAACGACAAGCATTCAGCTAATTATGATGCAATGAATATTTTATTTCATAGGTTAGATGAATAATGCTACTATATGGAATCCAATTTATAGTCTCTGAAAGAAATTGTGGAGAAACTGAGAAATAAAATTGATGGAATTAGATATTTTGTGTTCTCTTTTAAACTGCTATATGGATTTAAATGTGGTCTTCCTTGAAGTGCTGAGTATTATTTTTGCTGTTATACAAGTAATTTTTATTTCCTCACATTTTACAGAACTATTACATTCTAAGTACACTGTCCAATTATTTGAAGAATGAGTCATAATAGTCATTCCCTGTATTAATAATACAGTAATCATAGTTTCCTACCAGTCGTGTTTATACCTCGATTTTTAATTCGTATTGAGAAATGGTTTTTACACCTGCACTGTACTCTTTGCGAAACGTACATAATTATTTCCTCCGAATTTAAATACGTCACATTTTAATTATAAATGTTTGTATAGGGATGTCAAAGATAAATGTCCTTTCCAAAGTACAGTTGACAAGTAAGATCTATTAGCATAATACCCAATAAACTAACTGCATACATACGATTGTCGTCAAGCTGTTAAATAACGAATGAACTCTTAAATATGCACATGAGGGATTGACGTGGGCGCAAATACTAGTACTTAACACGGGGTCAAGTAATATGCTGTTTGTAAGACGCTGTCTGCATATCAACGAGGATCTCGGCTCGTTAAAACCTGTAACTTCCTGAGCAACTACTATAACTGTCCCCACGAATTTGTTAATCTATTTCACAGCGATCAAAAAATTGTACGATTTCCTTCCGCTGTGATAACTAAAAATCACTTGTCTTATAACAATACCTTAATCCAGTATTCTTTATTCCGGAAAAAAGCTATTTAACAGTCAAAAGTTGCAAAAGTTACGGCAATATTTAGATTTTTAATAATTTAAATTGTGTAAAAAGTTGTAAAGATTGTGTAAATAATTTTGATAAACGCAATGTACTGAATAAAATTGAATGCTTAGACTACAAAGATTATCTGACTAAGCGGGATCTTTAAATAATAATTAGAGATCATATCGCAAAATTAAAACAAACAAATAGCTAAACAACCTGTGCTACGTACACATGTGTAATGAATTATTTAATACTCTGGTTGAGAAATTCCATATTGGCGTTAATCAGGCGGCAAGAACAATCAAGTTAGGCGGTAATAACATGCAGCAGGTGTCGATTTGACGGCGAAGAGACTCTAAGTGTGTGTAATCCTCAATTTGGAGGGATTAAGGGCCATTTCCCTGCCCAGGGCAGCGACCCTTCGGGAATATGAAGAAACCCGTTGGCCGAGTTTGACATTTGTTTGGGGGTGGGGGGCATGTGATCCACCATCTACGTCATGGTGAAGGTATGTGGATAGTTGGCATAAGAGGAGACCTGACGGAAAATTCGTCAGTGGAAAATAATTTGGAAGGAGGAACCAGAGGAGATGAGAGAGTGAATCGCAGTTGGGAATGGAAGTTTCAAGTAGGAAGGTGGAGAGAAGACTGGGTATCAAGAATTAGTCAGTCTGGAGTGACATTTTGAATGTGGAGCAAGTCAAAGGAGATGAGACCCGACAAGTGAGTCTTGCCGTTGTAAACATAGAGACGTCAAATAGTAATCTTGCTGGCTTAAAAGAAGGAAAGATAGCTGACGACAGGGTGCGGCAAGATGGCTTCGCCCGTCGACGCAATAGAGGAACTAGAATTCTTGGAAGGAAGAGCCAAGTACTGGGACGCGAACTTCCTCGAGCCAGCCCAGGTAACCGAGCCAGAGCCAACGAAGGCAGTAGCTGTCTCACAAACACGGAAACCGGGAGTGTCAGAGACAATTAATGCATCAAAATGCGTAATAACTATCCTTCTCCTGCTAAACAATCCCCGCATTCATGACGCTGTACTAGATTGAGTCTCTTGCTGAGTTAGTTGTGGCATATTAATAGACCCCAAATTGGTTTTAATATTACCCTAAAAATTATTTATACATCATACATGTATATTTAAAAAGCCACAGGATTGATTTAAATAATGGTAAAATTTTAGATGTAGAAACTAATTATTATAATAGTTTAATGAGCGAAATGCTTTACATAAATTCAAATGTGAATTTATTAAAAAAACAGATACGCAAAATATAAATTCTATATATGATTCATTATTATTCTGATTTGCTTGCATTAACGGAAATGAGCAACACTTGTGTTAGGCTTAAACAGAAAGATAATATAATTGAAATTTGTATTTACCTGTTCAGTCTCGTGCTGTAACGCTCTTAGTCTCGCCATGTCCCTGAGTCGCTCCCTCCGAGCGTCGCACAGCGTCTCCAGGCGCAGCGACGCCCGCTCCACCTCCGTCACCAACCTCTGAGCGCGCTCCAGGGACAGCCTGGAAACAACACAAACAAATATATGTAACAGATGCTTTTCGCTCAATGTTAGTGGCATTTGTATTTATATTTTAGCCACGTGCTCGTTTCGGAAATAATGGAAGGTTTTTTCATGAATATCGTGTATAATTGAAGGGTATTTTGAAGAAGAGACGATCTCAAATAAACAAAACAATGAATGTTGCGGGAATGATTGAATCTGTTTCAAACAGTACAGATCTACTTATGAGTTTAGCATAATATGCTTGTAAAAAATTGCTACGACCAATTAAAGCACAAAAATTCCAGTAATATGGGATTGAAGCGCCACAAAACGAACATGATTGCATGCAAACATATCAGATAAAACAGTTGTGACTTCTTCACTAGTTATGATGAACCGTCATCTGTTGTAGTATTCAGCCTGGTCTGATGCAACCCTCCATGCTAACCTATCTTGCGCAAGCCTTTTTCATTTCCATATAAGTAGCACAACCTACATCCTCCCTAATCTGCTTAGCGTATTATATCCTTGGCCTCCCTCTTCTCTTCTTAACCCACACACTTCCCTCTAATGATAATTTTACAAAACCCTCATGTCTTAAACGTGGTCTATTGTTCGCTTTTCCCATATTATGCTTAGAACTTCCTGTTAGTATTCTATCCACGCATCTGATTTTCCGCATCCGCCTATAGCACCACATTTCAAAGCCTTCTATTCTTTTCCTTTCCGCAACTCCTATCGTCCACGTTTCGCACCCATATAACGCTATGCACCATACGAACACTTACATTACCCGTAAGTAAATTCCTCTTTTTCGCGGAAGGCTTCATAGTAGTGTGTATTTTTCATAAATATCGAATATATTTATATTTGTTACTATAGGGAAAGAGACGTGTTCCGAAACGTTGACGATAACTGACGGTCAAAAATGAGAAACAATATAGTTAAAGGTAATGACGTAATAAACTAAAGTCAAGAAAACCATGGGATCCGCTGGTTAAACCAGCACTTGGAGAGCATTAAGTAAAGATAAGATAAAGAGACGTAGCTGTATTCAGTAATATATTATTTGTAAGATCAAAAAACTTTCATTTATTAAACGAATTTGAATTTGGTGTCGTAAAATGTATTTAATCGACTGTGGGATTTGTAATTAATGATCGCAGGTGATGTAGGTAACTTGCTCTTACGATAGATGAGACTTTATGGGACTGTGGGTGAAACTTTATTGTTCATTAAACACCTAAACCATTTATTTGTCTGTCAGAAGAAATTATGAGACTAATTCCATCATATTTATTTATGATGCAAATTACGGCTAAGTGCAGTGACCTTCAGTTAATCTTTATCAACGTGGGACGTAGAGTCGTGCTGAATAAATAAGGGATTTGAAAGGATGAGCTTGGGAAGCACACGATTGAATATAAATTTCAATAAAGAATGATGATACTGGCGAATAATTCAATTGCAGTTAGGAACCTTCTTCTAACCCCGTGGTCGGAGTGTTTGACTTGCGAGGTCGAAATCACACGAATTAGAGACGTGCATTGTCTTCATTGTTTACTACATGCTAATTGACCGTCTTATCTACGGTCCTATCTGTGGGATACGTCCTGTCCAGCTGAGCGTGACTATGCAATCAACTTGATGATACGGTAGGAAGATTGCAGAGTACTACATGGCGATAAACAAGGCAGTCCTCCGCAGGTAGACCACTTTCAAATGTCACCGCCCACAGGGACTTTCTTTCCCAAGACACTGTATTGTTTACCGAAGGAAAATATAACTCGTTCCATCCGAAAAAAAAAGTAAATTGTTTTGACTTTCGTCTAAACAATGTGCTTTATAGACATGGAGATAACATCAGTACTCATATCATTGATAAAAATTGCTAGCGAAAGCAAACCTATTTAAAATGATTTAAAAACTGGTCTAAATAAGTTGAGCGCTACAACCCGAGGACACGAGATTGAGACCCTGCACAGAGATATAGGAATTTAATAAAAAAAAGTAGACCTTTTCTCACCAAGATTTAAACCTGTGTGGAAAATTGGCTCCAACATTTCGAAGCAGAACCGGTGAAGCAAAACATGGAGTGTAAGTATACCAGAACACCTGCCGCAACCCAAGCATCAGCAAGAAAAGTCATGTTGACGGTGTCCTGGGATGCTAAGGGTACAGTTAACTGTGATTTTGTAGACGACCAACACACGGAACAGCCATGGTTATGACATGGTTATGAAAAAGGACAAACCAGGAAAGAGAGATAAACGATGTGGATTTCAGAGACGACAATGCACGCCCTCATTGTGCTCAACTAAGACAAAAATCCGTACAAGGGTGATACTTCGGCATTTCCCTTACAGTTCACGTTAGGCGCCATTTGATTTTCACGTGATTGGTCTTGAGAATGACGCATTACGTGTAAAGAAGTGAGACACAAGTGAGAATGTTGAGTAATTGTGGGACAATAGACCAAACAGAAAAACCGGTTTCTTTGCACAAATATAAAAAAACTTACCAACTATAAGGACAAATTCGTCAGTGTTGGTGGAAACCATGTCAAAAAGTAGAAAAAGGTTCAATTTATAAAAATAAACCGCTGCATTTTACACCAATTTGTCGCCTCGTATCCGACTAGCAAGTGAAATTTTGCCAAGCCAATAAATTTTTTTTCGCTTCTGCGTTCATTGGGTTCAAATATTGTAATGATTTATTTTGTAAGTACGAACATGTTCCCATCACAAAAATTGTGATACGGACGAGTAATAAACTTCCATAACAGTAAAACATAGCCAGAGTTACATTTGCATGCGGAATATCCTTTTTTTAAAGATTTTCGATGCGGATTTCCGGTTAAAGATTCGTGTTTGTAGGACCAAATGAACCTTGTAATGGTTCAAAATTTTAATAATAATTAATTGGGGGAAATGCCTAAAAGTGGGCTTTTCCGAGGACTAACATTGGAGGGGAATAAGAAAGCCGCCAAAGGAAATTCCAGCTGCCGATACGCCGCGGCGGCTACACAAAGATAATCTGACTACAATAGCCAGAGGAAGCGGCGTCGGCAGAAAAATAAATTTTTCAAATCCACCCCATTGAACAACGTCGACGTCGAAATGATACAGCAGTGAAGAAGTAAGAGGTACAACCTTGTTAATAGCAATTATCTTAAAAGCATACGAGGATACAGTAAAACCTACTTAATGATTGGCTGCAAATAAGCTCCCCGCTTTCAATTTCATTGGTCTTGCTGAACTCCACAGTGTCCTGAATGAAAGGTATGCTTTTCGAGTAACGAAGACTAAAATGTAATAAAGGGAACAATTTTTACTAAATACGTTTTATTATCAAATTAATTTGTTCGGTTTATATTGTCGAGTCCCCATACGTTTATACATAATATTTGATATTTTTTATTGTTCTTTGTATGAGTTAAGGACATTATTTCTCATGTGTTTCATACTCTGGCTATGATTAGAAAGAGGTGAAATCGTGAAAATTTTGGCGTTTTGATGTTAACTAGCGAAAATAATATAAATGAAGGGATACCGATGGTAGAAAAAATCTTCAAATATTAAAAGAAAATTTTGTTTGTCTTCAGAGAGTTTAAAACAAAAAAAGAGAGTTAGGTTCACATCCCCTCCTCTCACAAAATATTTTTATTCTCTGAATAAATAGGACATTACAGTTCACTTGTATATATTATTCATGTTTCACCAACATTCCCACTTTCTGAACCCTTCCTAGTGCACCCTAGTTCTCGAAATTTGAATATGAAATTATCATCTTCAGCCCGATGATTGTGCTGATGTGTGTAGTAGTGTAAAGGTAGGAATTTTGCGGCGGTTTCTTACCGCACGTCCTGCGAGGCAGGCAGCCACTGCGAGCGCTGCTGCAGCCTGGCGAGCGTCGCGGCGCCGTCCCTGCGCATGCGCGCCAGCTCCGGGTCCGACAGCGCCCTGGACAGCGCTCGCTGCTGAGCGTGCAGCTGGCGTCGCGACGTCGACGGCTGCAGCTGCTCTCCGGCCCGCAGGTCTGTCATGGCCGCCACTAGGCGCCGCCCGCAGCTGTGCGCCTGTTGCGTCAGGGGCTCCAGTTCCTACAAAAGTATCAATAGTTAATTAAATTTAAAAATAAATTAAAAAATTATATTATAGTTAAGCCAGTTTTATTAATAACAACAATTATAACGCATTTGATTATAATTATTAAAATATTCTAGGAATAAATAATTAAAAATGTTTCCGTACATTTTTGTACGTCGATGTTATTTATTAGTGAAATATTATAATGACGTATAATGAAGATTGTTAAATTAATCTTATTTATAATAAACTTTCTTTGTTTTCTTCATTTATTGAAGACAACTTTTATCTGAAGATATTATAGTTAGTTTAACATGCTGAACAGTATTTATATTTTGTATAAATAATTTACAAGAATACTTAAAATAATTGTTAAGTCCAGCGTCGTACGATTTAATAACGAGAGAAATGACCGAGTATTGTAAGTTGTACGTTAACTTATTTTAAACGATTATCATTAATTCTTTAAAATTTCTTAGTGGAGGGGGGGGTATTTTATCCATGAGTTTCGAGTGTTTGGGGTAGTCTGTTATAAATGACAATGGAGTTGAATGAGCTGCCAGCTTATTAGGGGAACGTTATCATTAGGTTATACTGCAGTGAGAGAATGCAAGTATATGTAGTCAATGGGTAATTTTTTTTTGTGAGTAGGAAGTGGTGAATTGATGTGGAACATGGCTATGACATCGTTGGAGTAATTAAGGAAGCTTTTTTAGCTCGTTCACGCTTGTATGTCATTTGGTATTTTATTTGTCATAGAATAGTTATGCCTGAAGAAATAATGAGCTGACGTTTCCTTTATTTAAGTGTGACGACTTTTAAAAATAAGATCAGACACAATACGGCTATATTTCCCTTATCTTATTTATTAAAATAAATTCTTGGACATCAATAACAATCTCATTACCAAAAATGATTAACTTAATACGATATTGTGGATGAATGAAGATAATTCAGTTTTACAAAACATTTTATCATTTAAAAAAAATAATGTGAAGCTGTGACTATATATTTATGAAACCAAACTATGGAAATTTGAACTGTCATTACAAGTCAGTTTTCAATACCTAGCAGTAGGCAAATTATTGCATAACTAATATTAAATCCTGTTTAGATTTTGCGAAACATTGCTACTTCCTTCTATAATTGTGTCAAGATTTTTTTCGAATTAATAATACTGAATACAATGCACAGTTTGATGATCTACTGAGAAACAGGAAATCAATGCCAGGAATCAGAGCTATTGGTGTTGAATGTTACAAACTTACATTAGTCACATTAATTTAATGAAAACCCCCGGTTTTAAGACATCACGTTTTGTACAAATATTGTGATTAATTCTAGAGCAAGCGTGATATTAAGGCGTTACCAAGACTGATTTAAGAGGATGTTCCTGTGGAGATGTGGGCCGGGAAAGCCAGTAGGCCAGTAATGCGTTAATAATTAACGCCGATCGCAGAGATGGCCGCCCCAAGGCAGGCTTTCAAGCACCGCCTTGTTAAGCACGTTTCGCGACACTTAAATTAAGTGCTTCCAGACGACAATAAAGTATTAGTGTCGACTATTTATTATGTCTTGCCTCTCATAACTTTTCGCGTGTATTAAATAGGGTCGATAAGCTTCTTCTCTACAGAAAATAATTCATTTTACAAATATATTTCCTTAAATGTACGAACGTCCTTATTTTGTTTCGTTAATTAAACTGTTTCAGGGAAAATTATAGTATTCACATTAATAACTCACATAATTCGCTGTACGAAAATACCGTACGTCAAACTGCAATACATATTTAAGTTTATGAAAATAATAACCACGGTAAGTTAGTTACAATATGTACATATATATTATCATTTAAGAAGTGCAACAGACAATTGGGATATCTTTATTTTACTATCAAAGACACAAGACTTGTAGCTGAGCAATGGAAACGAAAACATGGGTGCATAATAATGTGATCGGAAAAATTAAGATACGGAGAAATTCAGAATAAAAGAGTCGAATAATTTGAGAGGTGTTAGTAAGCCATCAAAAAAAAGAAAAGTTCAATACACATGAGTCTGGAAACGTTTAGTTTCTGAGATCTGTACACTTGTTCATAAGAGATGTTCAACCTGACGGCCATTCATGACACTTGATATAAGAGATACCTAATCTACATCTGTAGTCTTTGCTGACGTGGATCATCTTCTAAAAAATAGGGAAAAAATTGATGACGATGAGGCCCAATTAATCTTTGTGGTAGGTGTAAGATCCTAGTAATTTATCACCAACAACGCCTGCCCATATGTTGATGCCCACTTTCTGCAACTGTATAGGAATATTCATCAGCACATGCTGGTTATGAAAGGTCTAACGCCATCACGAGTGAACACAGCCACGCTGGTAAATAAAATCTTCGATGAAAGCAGTGAATCTGCAGCACATTTCTGCAAGAGCCGTTGACTTCCGCTGAAGATGGTACGGATACAGCAACTTTTCATGTAGTAACGCCTAGACAAGAGGATGAATCACGACATCTTCAGCTGCCAATCGCCGCACACTGGATCCAGGTCTTTCGTCCAGGAAATGTAGCACATTGACCTCCATCTAAGATGAGTGGATTAGTCGATGTCTTCCACTGTTCACCTTGTGTGATGTTGAGAAGCTGTGTTCTTGAGACATTCACAACCGAACGTCTTCAGTCACTATGAACAAGTGTAAAGATCTCAGAAAGTAAGAGTCTGAAGCGATGTTTATTGGACTTTCCTTTCTTGGTTTTATGGTTACTACAATCTCACAAAATATTCCACGCTCCATTTAACCCTTGCTAATATGAAATTTAAAAGTAAAAATGGATTATTCATGTTGATAAGACGATTCATAAGAATATTTGCGTCTGTCAGGTGATAGTCGAAAGGAATCAGCTGATCACTAGTTTTATTTTTAAGGACACATACAATTGAAACAAACAACACTGTCAGTGTGCGTAATTATAGACTATTTTATTTCTCTAGAACTTTAAAATTATTTTAAATTGTGCATTTCTACTAAAGATTTTCTTACATAATAAAGTAAATCATAAAGTTCTCATAAACAACAGTAACTGGTTTCCCGACAGCAGTAAAATTTAATTATCTAGAAATTAAGTAGAAAGCTCCACTAGCGAAACTTGCAATCCTCGTATGATGTGACTTCCTCCGGTTGTTCCATTTGCAATATTGCCTTGTTGATTGAGTGGACGTGTCTAATTCAGTGAAAAGGGGCAGCAGGTACAACAATGCCATTAATTACGCGTACAGCTTCCAGTTCCTCGACATTCTCTCAATCCCATAATAGGCGCGGACATGTGCTATTACCGTAATGGTGTCCACTGTTGAGGTATATCGGTCGGTGGGATGGAACACTCATTACGTGCAAGAAAAGTAGTTCATTACAAGTACCTCGCGACTAGCCGAAATGTAATTTCAATACTTACCATTTTAGAAAGATTATTTTATTCCTGGTCTAATTTTCCTTGCTGCCTGTCAACTTGAATTGGATTTGACTACTATATACTGTCTAACGCCCAGACATTAAATAATGTATAACGTCTTCTTCTTATTATTCGTTGGTCCATTAAGGCCCTTGGCCTACCTGGACGACTGCGGACTGTCATCTTACATGGCACATTCCGAATTTGGAGTGATACGTGTTCAGCGTGTCGACTTTCAATCAGTCTTAACCTCAGTCTCCGTGACTATCACCATGACCATAGAAACATCCAAACCCATGCCAGGGTTCGAACCTAGGACCTCTGTGTTGTGAGGCAGTGACGCTAACCACTAGACCGCAGGAGCTCGCCATTACTATATAATTACGTGCGTTAATACAATCCCAATAATTTCATCCTTCTCTAATAGCAGAAACTAGTATGCTTGCATGTGAAATTTATTTTGTTACACTTGCCTACATCATATACTGCGATTCAAAGCTTGGAATCTCTGTAACGTGTCAACGATTCTGAAGACAATTTATTTTTATCCTCAATAATTCAACAGCACTAACAGCTATAGAAAGCGGGAACTTTCATAGCAGGAAATACAGAAAGTTCATATGGTATACATTTCCATAAAAGTTGAATGTTAATTTTTTTCAATTGATTTATAATTTATACGTATACAACAATAATTTAAAATTATCATGGCCATCATAATTATAGTGAGTCAAAGCTGAAGACAGTTTTTTTTGCTGAAGATTGATTTAAAAATATTACAAATTACTGCAGATAAAATATTAGCTTCTCATTCATTTGTGTCCATAATTAGCCTTTGCAATGTTTTGCAACAAAAGATTGTAAAGTAAATCGCAGAAGTTGATTATAGATTTTTAATCTAAGTTTTGCGTAATTAACTGCGTCAAGCCACAAAGTTATATTTCCTGTGACAAAAGTGACTCACTTCCTGATCGGCTTAGTCTACGTAAGACGACAACTTTGATTTACATAATCTGACCGGTTACAGATGTTTCGATTGTACGAGAGACCTATCACATTAGATCGTTATTTATGACAGTATGACATCTTACTTGTGGAACGTGATTTCTTGTAGTCACAAATCTTGTGTTTAATAACATTCAAGTGATTCAGCAGATTTAATTCATACCCAACTCCATCACCCAGCGTGCTTAATGTGATTCTAGAAAATAGTCGTGTAGTGTCAGTAACATTTCAGTTGGAGTAGCGTCGTTTACATCACTACCGTACTTAGTTGTGTCTACGTCCACGAGAGAGTTAGCGGCGCCACTTTCTTCCTCGCATCACGTACCAAATAGCAGCACGGAGATCGAATCTGTTCCGTTGACCAATAAAAGAAGCGGCGATTAACGATAAGAAGACGTGTTTGCAATGGGCAGCCTAATGTGTACCAAGTAATAACACAAATGCGATTCGAATGACCTAAATCGATTAACGGCGCGATTGACGCGAGAACCATGTTCATGCAAAGTCCTGCGTCACTACACGCCATTTAGAAAGTTGATATTAATAACCGTCATCAATGCTAACTTATTCAATTATGCGTCGAAATGCGGCAAATGTAACTTTGACTGGCTTTGAATCCATAAGACATGTAATTGTAAATTTCAGTATATCACGAAGAGCTGAATATGAGAATATATCTCAGATTGTAAAGATAAATAGTGAACCCAGAAATTATTTAACAGTCCGGCAATAAGTAATTACACGTTTACTATTAAATTCAGGTTTATAAATTGGTAAAATGATCACTGAATTTGAACCTTCTCAATTTTTTTCTGTATTAAAGCTGTTTAGAGAAGAATCATCAATTAAAAAAATTAGTGACTCCTCAGCTTTTAATCCGATATTATTGTCGATTGAACAGTTGATAGATAAATGCTTCCTGGACGATGGATCGGCCGTACTGGAAAAATTATTGAGTCTTGCATCACTGATTTTCAAGTTCACCGGACGTCAATACGTGTAATTTTCACTTGTACGACTTCCTCAAAACTCAATGGTTAAACTGTGGAATCATATAACAGCTGTTCGTTTCAGAGAATAAATCTCAAGAAGGAAGAGTTATCTATACTCTCAACAGAAGCCAGTCAGCAGTAATTAGAATTGAAGGGCAAGAAAGGAAAACAGAAATCAAGGAAGGAGTAAGACAAGATGTAGTCTGTCGCCCATGCTTTTTAACTTATAGATAGAAAAGGCGATAAAAAAGTTAAAAAGGAACATGCAAAGGGAATGAAAATGCAAGAAGAAGAAATAAAAACCCTAAAGTTTGCTGATGATATTGTGGTATTAAGGGAATCAGAAGAAGACTTGGAAAGCATAATAAATGGCATGAACGTGATCCTAGAGGAAGAGTACAACATGAGGAATAATAGACGGGAAACCAAATTAATAGAGTGCAGTTTGAAAACAGCGGAATAAAAAAGGATTGGAAGGGATATTATAAGGGAGTTAATGAATTCTGCTACTCGGGAAGCATAATTAACTTCTTAAGTGGTACACCCGGAAAAGTTAAGGACCTTGCCCCACTGCCCAAAACGTTCTACCCCAGAAGATTTCCGTGCTGAACTTGTTGTCTATTTAGTCACCACTGAAGGGGTTAATAGTGATGGTAGAATTAAAGTAGACAAAAAGAGCTAAAAAGAGGAATTTACTTACGGTTAATATAAGTTATTTAAAATGTTAGTGATGGATTTTGGCGTTATATGGGTGCGAAACGTGGACGATAGGGGTTGCAGACAGGAAAAGAATAGAAGATTTAGAAATGTGGTGCTATAGGAGAATGCTGAAAATCAGATGGGTGAATAGGGTTAATAACGAGGAAATTCTGAGGAGAATAGGGGAAGAGAGAACAATTTGGAGGAGTTTGATAATGAAAGGTGATAGATTAATAGGTCACGGTAAGAGAAAATTAGTATTAGAGGGAAGTGTGTGGGGTACGAACAGAAGATGGAGGTAAGGATGGAATACGCTAAGAAAATTAGTGAAGATTTGGGATGTGGTAGCTATGTAGAAATTAAAAGACCTGTGCAAGACAGGTTAGCCTGGAGGGTTGCATCACACCTATCTTAGGACCGATAACCACAGCAAAATTATAAATAATTTTAAATGTTCATTATTGTCAGGCGCCTAGTATTTTAAAATTTTAACTTGTTAAATATTTGCTTATTTATTTTCTGAGTGGTCCCGTAATTTATTTAAGCTGTAATATTGTTGTAGAGATGAGTTTACCTTGTGATATTCCAGCCACTCAAGTTGGTCGTGATCACAACGTCCTCCACACACTGCAGGGGTCTGGTCCTCCGGGAGGAACATCTGCAAGGCTTCTTCCGAGCTCACCACGTGATACTGTGGAATGTAAAAGCAGCGTGTGAGAGGCTAGGAGTTGGACGTAGACAAAATACACGCGGATGTAAGTACCTGTATGCGACTGCTGGATAAGGTGGCGACGCCTCCGGTGGGAAGACGGCGGCAGGTCATGTCTGCAGGACGCCACACGACCATGCTGCCGACGGCGACGGTGTGCTCGTGCCTGGACAGGAGAGATAGAGCCTGGTCCAGGACATCCAGAGCCGCAGTTTCCGACGCTCCCGACAGGATGAGGATGGCCAACCCCGACTCCAGGCGTTCGGCTCTGCGACAAGGTTCGTTCTCGTTTTAAATATGTCTACAGAAAGAGTGACACTGTTTCCACACTACACATGGGCAATCATAACATGAGCAGTTTAATTGTAATTCTTATTAAGAAACGATGGTAAGACCGACTCCTGACGCCTTCCAACATACACCATCCCTTTGTCTTCCTTGGTTGTCTGCCCCATCTTATATTCCATGCAATATATGGACTCAGCGCTCATTCAGTTTGTCGTAAGTACATCGCAACAAAATCGGTCACTATGTTATCAGTACTCAAATAATACAACTACTAGACAAACGATTCAAAATGACGATTTAGTCCCAACATTTCATCCACTTTAAATAACAAATTGAAAAGAGAATTATAATGAGAAAATATAATAACCGCAAAGTGTATCAGTAAAAAATTCAACCAATCACAACATATCCGTGAAATTAGGTGCACTCTGGCTATGTGGTAGGACGGCTTATTCTATATATATATACATAATGTTGGTGACTTGCCTGAGTTTCACATATTGCAGGCACCATCTAATGTTTGATGTTTAAATTTTCGGAGGCATCGCCCCCTTCATCCGACCGTTGGGAGGACATTTCCAGTGATCGGCTAGGTGGTCGTCAACTGGAAATGTCTTCCTAACTTTCTGATGAAGGGGGCGGTGCCTCCGAAAATGTAAGAACTCCAAACCTCACAAGGTGCCTGCCATCTATGAACCTCAGGTAAGTCGCCTACTGTCTATCTATTTTTCCTTTCCTTATTAATTATTTTAATTAACATGACAATGTCATTTCCTCACGCATATATATTATATATATATATATATATATATATATATATATATATATATAGAGAGAGAGAGAGAGAGAGAGAGAGAGAGATCGCAAAATGGTCTCGGCATACAGTGCAGTTGTCGACGAACCAGATAAACTTCAAACATTGTGGTTTAATAAACAATAAACCCGGTTCATATACCGAGAATCATTCATTAGAGATTCATTACTGCCAAATTGAAAAAAAACTAACGCCTACAGTCATGAGACGTTTTAAGTTATCGCATAGGCTCTCACATGCCGAAGCGCCTTAATCTATGTTAGGAGGTGTATGAACTGGGGTCGAAGACCTTGGGCATACGGTAAGAGTTGTCCGCTAATCCCATTGGATCAGTGGGCCAGCTGCCTCCTAAAACATGCGAAGACACGGAGAAGAGAATGCTGCTCTCCTCAGAAAACATCTCTTCCGCCTTTCGGAAGACGTGAGGATAGTACCCAATAGCCCGACCTACTTGGTGCAGGTTTTATAGGGTTTTCTCTGCATCTCTTTTAGGTGAATCAGTTGGCAACATCCCCGGGGACCCTAGCCAACCCTTGGAGAAAAATGTCAGTCTTATGGGATACATTGATATAAGTTCACAGTCAGAAATAATGAACAGAAGTACCTGATGAAGATGGAGATTAATGGCCCATGTTGATGAAGCGAAAATGATCAAGTCAATACACAAGGAAAACCTAAGTTATTTGAATATATTATGAAATTTCAAGAGAAATTTAAATCATGTGATATTGACAACTTCAGGATGGTATTAAAGTATTTAAAAATGGCGTGATATTTATTAATAACTTCAAGAAATATGCTAGAGGTTTCAGATTCACAAAGGGATGTTATAAAGCCATTATTTGTTTTTTAGGTGAAAAATCTAAAACCAGAAAATTTGATATGTCTTTAACTTGATGATTTAAGAACAGTTATTCTCCTACCCAAGAATTTTTATTCACGTTCTATTTGATTGCGCGTGTAACCTTGTAGTAGTGGACAAAAGGCAATTAAGTTAATCCGCGGCATAACGAGTAACTGTATAAAGGAAGTGAAATGACGTAGCGCGTATGTTTGACGGAGGCGCGACTCAGCGTCCCAAGGACACAGATTCCATCACGACCCGGGCTTTGAATGGACCAGAACAATGCCACGTGGGAGCCGCAGTTCCCCCACACGTGTCATCGCCGGTCGCAGTCGGCTAACAAGCTCAAGCGGTAATTGGTCCGACTTCCTTTAGGGAGGCCACCCCGTAGCAACGACACAATCCTGCACTCGATCGCCTTCATTACTTACACTAGCGGTACAGGGACGATCAATATTATGTGCAGTAATCATAGTACGTCCGATTCGTTTGTTACGTTAACTAACCATTCACGATTTCGGAGAGGATGTGATTGAAGTTTTGACTTGATTCTTTTTTAAACGTAAGTTACTAACATTGTGAGGCTGTCCCCAATCAATCTTTTGCTAAAGACGTCCTCAATCTGATTAAACTGTATAGTTGTGTCTTCTTTCTGATTTCCTTTATCCACGGCACTACAACCTTCTTTCACATTACTCCAAATCACGTCCTACACATAACATATATATAGCATAAACTTCCTGTACGCGCGTGCCCGCAAGTGGTATATTGTGGAAGAGCTAAACTATAATGTTTAGAGAACTGCTGTTTGGCGACCACTCAGCTAATGATTAGCTTTTCTCTTACTTAATAGTGAAAGGAGAAATTATAGGAATTTTTTCACTAAAAAGAGACTAAAAATATTCATGTTAAGTTTCGCGATCACAGAGAAATGTTTAAAGTTCTCTTTTATAGTCTTATTTTAATGGAAAAACAAAACTACATTTGGAATTTGGCGGTAAGAAATAAGAGGAAACCTACATGAGGGTAGTTAAAGGTTACAACCCCGATATGTTGGCGTCGTTTGCTTTTTTCTGCAGTATTTGACATTTGGCGACGTCGGGTGGTGAGGGGACGAGGTATTTTCCCCAAAACGTCGGTGGAGTGGGGTGAATGGCACCTCCCAGAGACGACAGATAATCATTTTTACTGGACAGAATAGGGCCCCGCCACGGACGGAAAATAAATTATGAAGTGGGGACAAGGTATTACAACCCCAGGAAAAATGGATTTTGGAGAAGAAGATTGAATTCTAAGAGGGAGTAGTAAGAGTGAACTTTAAGAGTGGACTGTAATAAATTGGAGATTGTATTGGCAATGGAAATTTGAATAATGGGAGGAATCGTAGCACCTAGGAATGAGGAAGTTTGGTTGGGAAAAGCGGAAGGACCGACTCCAGCGGCAAGTTCCAGGCCTAAGCGGAGAAGAAAGGGTAATTACACTTGTTGTAACCATTTTCCGACTTACTTATATGATGTTCTATGTAGGATTTGTCTTTTGTATTCCGCTCCATTAGAAGGTCGGTTTAGTCAACCCTTCGAACAGAACTCATTCACTAGTCAGTACGAAATCTTATGTGGTTAAATATTGTGAAGTATATATTGTTAATCGTTAAAAATAGTCGACTTTGTAACTTAAAAATGATCCAACTATAGAATATTGTAAATTAGATACATGTTTATTAAAGGGAGTTTTCACGTTATTATAATTATCCTCGATTTTAAAATAGTATATTCCCCGCTATTAATTTCTGTATGAATTTTTTTTGTTTTAAATTTCTTGTTTATAGTCGCACGAACTGCAAAGTTATTAGCGATTGAGTACGATTAGGGAAGCTTTTTATCTATGAAGGGGTATCATAGCATGGTTTCTCAAACAACACAAACATTCAAATCCACGCCAGGATTCGAACCCGGGAGCTCTGTGTTGTGAAGTTGCGACGTTAGCCACTAGACCATGAAGGTGGCATATTGAATAATTAAGAAACAATTATGAACATTGTTTCAGTTTCAAAGAGAAACCTTGCTAAAAGACCACTAGGTTAAGACTGAAAAACGACAAAACCAACCGAATTTCTTTCCGTAGAGAATGAAATGAGGTAACAACAATGCCTTAATTTAACCTCACAAATAGCTTAAATTTTTAATATAATATTACTTTGTAATTTATTTTTTAACCATTCTCTGATCTTAAATGGTTAATTGAGGAACCTGTTGAAGCTATAAAAGTTAACTGGTATAATAGGTATAATAAAATTACGTTTCCATAAAGGTTTGTGATTGTTCGGAGAAAAACTGATTTTACATCATCCACTGTGTTAGTAGGAATTGGTCCATGAATGTTAGAGAGCAGCATGTGCGTCGCTGTTTACCGTCGAGACGTATGGTGTGCCCATCCCGCATATCTGATTTTGTTTAAACGGTGGGTTGCCTCGGACTGCATGTTCTCACGTTACGTTTTGAGTAGTACTTAGTCTGATGAAGTAGATGTGTCAAGAAGGTGGAAGAGTTGCGGCCGTAACCCGATAACGATGCGCCGGGTGAGTCAGACGTTTGTTCGGTAACCGTAATCGAGCCACGTGCGATTGTGCCAACACTTGGCGGTGAAATTACCTCTCCTGACAGCAAGCACGAACAGATGTCGTGACCGAGAAACAAAATCCTCCCGCCGCTCCCCTCTTCACAGGGCGACAGCCACCGTGCAAACATCTGGAGCACCCTGGCTGGCTGGCTAGGGGCGACAAAGGAACATACAGTACATAACAACTTTCTACTCCAGGCGACGGTAGGACAGATGGAGTTCACTCTCAATCAACTAATCTACTGCCGTTGATTAGATGAATACTGTAATTGGAGAGGTAAACCTGCCACTGTCACAAGAAAAAACTGTCACCAAACATTCTCATCAGAATAGTAAATTAATATATTTCTGTTACACGGCCAAGGGCAGTTTCTATAATGAAAATTCCTCACTTTCTCAAGATGAGTTTATAAAAGGCCTAAGCCGGGAAAACGATTTAGCGTATGCGAATAAATTATGTACCCTCTTCCCAAAGCATTGAACCATGACGGAAGCCGACCACACTATGCGACTTGCAATTATTTGCCACAGACGAACGAATTTTGCAATTATTTCTTATGAAATATAACTTTAATCACTCTATTAATTTTCTACATGTTACCATAAGGGTATAGGACATACAAAATTTATAAAAATGTTTCTATTTTCCCGGGTGCACAGAGATCAAACCATTTTCTTTGTTAACTCAAAATTTACAGCTCGAATCGAAATGCTAAATATTGGCGAGCACGATAATTGATTTGGAAACATTCTGAAGTTAAATGAACGTCTGATACTCAAATAATTAAATGAAATAAGTTAACGGCCAATTTTACAGACGTCGTTTTTATTTACATTAAAGGTCGTTTCGTCACAGCTGTGGTGTTAACTGTTGTTTACACCGACAGTATTATTAATTATAATAATAAGGAAATTATAAAAGAAAGAATAGTTAACTTTGATATAATCAATTTAATTATGATGATAAGATCGAAACTGTGGTAAATACAATATAAAATTATTTACAAAAGAATAATATAACTCAAATTAAAAGTTTTAGTATAAATAATTACGAATAAAATGTATTATCAATTTGGCTATGTCGGTAAAGCAAAAAGATTCTATGCAGCTCCTAAACGGCTGCTCTCTGCAACGCGGTGAGAAACGATATTAGTGAAATAAAAACAATCGCGAATCAAACGAGAATAGTTTCGAAGGAAACACAGGGTAAATATGCCGTTACCGGATATTAACGCCTCTCCTTCAGATTAAATCCCCATCAAATGTTATCTTTTTATTTTCTGTACTCCCACCAAATGAATCCCTCTTCTCCATATGTGGAGAAATTTTATACGTGTTGCTTGATCTGCCACTGCTTTGTCTCTCCCTAGCGTCTCTCTCAGGCAGCTTCCCTGCACCAACCCTTCCACAATAATCCAGGCAGACTCTGCTCCATCTATTCAACAATACATTCCAGGCAGACTCTGCACCATCTGCTCAACAATCATCGTAGGCCATAATCTGCGAGGTTTAACCCCGACGTGACCTTGACCATTCTCGCTTTCGTCCTGTACGCGACTTGGTAGAATATTAAACTTAATTATTTTTATTTTACCGATTCTATGTAGGGGATATGAGTCACCATTTGGGAATTCTTCAGGTGTTAGTACAAAAATTATACAAAATATTTACAATAGAAATTATTTAAATATCGGAATATTAATAACATTAATAATAAAAACTTACAATTTTTAAAGGTTCTATAATATTTTTAATATTCCATGAGGCAGATTCGTATCTGAAAGGCGACGGGCCGCGAAAGCATTGTTACACGAAGACCTTGAAAGCCAGACGCCACTTGTACGAGCGACATTAACAAATTGATCCCTGTCAAGCTCGTGGTTGTCTGTCGATTTATTATATCCCGTCAACACAGCCGCGACTATCGGAACCTACTTATTGATTCCGCGAAATGAATGAATATGCACGACCTTGTCGGCTTCAAGAAAGGTCCTACTGCAGTCATTTACTTTATATTATGTAATAACTATATTAGGCTGATCAATATCTAAGAAAAAACCAAATAAAAATCGTTTCTACTATGCGAAACATTTAAAATAATTTAAGATTTTTTCTATTAGGACAATAAATTGTTCGTGGTGAACATTATATATGAAATATGAGGTACTTTATGCATTGTAACTCCGTTAATTTTAAGCAAAATAAAATTCACCGTGAGCGTCCCAGCGCGTCGCTTTCATACGACGCAGCGTGTGCGCCGCACTCGAGACATAATTGTATTTGTTTATGTTCTTAGCATTAAAACATATGGTTACTTAAATAAAACGTTCATTAAATTTACAAGTTATTTCACGCTAAACAGAGAAAATATAAGGTCATCTACCTTATTCTTATAAATGAAATTTTTTATGTGTTTAGAAAAGCTTAAATTTTGTACGTGTGCATGTTTGTGAATGTATGTTCCGCATTTAAATCCAAACGTGTGGAGCAATTTCAACCAAATTTTGCACACGTGTTCTTTACGACACTTAACTTAGCACTTGTGATGGGCGTTTGCACCCCACACGTATATTTATAAATGGAGGAAAGCAGTTACCCGTATTTTATTATATACATAGATGTATATTAAGAAGGGGGCTAGGCTGCTTGCAAGATCAACGGCAAGCAAATAACGATCGCGTTTGATTAAAAATTTTAAATTCTTGAAGTGAATTATACTTGCGTGACATACGGCATATAAATATATATAGTTGCTTCCGCGATCTTTTTCGTACGTTACTGCTCTTTGTAACGCGGCGATTGTTCTTATTTCACAATTAAGGACAGCAAGTAATTGTTAAATATAAAAAAATTACGAAAAAATAGTTCACAATTAACAACATTTTATTAACGAGCATTGAAACAATTATACTTCCTCAGGCGTCGTTAAATTACAGTAGGCAATCATCCACACTATTAACCCGCGGGTTTTAATTATTACAACTAAATTTTCGGGACTTGGTCCCAGTGCTAGCAACCGCACTCCACCTCGAGCTCCGTAACATGCGCTTTTCAACAATCACGTCCAGTTTTGTATCTGGTTTAGTCGCCGAAAACAAAGTCAGTATACTCTGATTGAGAAAAAAAGTCCGATGACGGTTACTAGTTTGAAGGGTGTGTCTTTGAATGTACCCGTCGCTGCTCTTGAAATAATGAGGGGACTAAGAAACGTAGCCGAAAACTTGTTGCGAGAGGTCTGTGCTTTGCTTTGTGGCAACAATGCCTCCCTCCATTCTTCACGCCATGCGAAATCTATTTAAAATCTATGTAAATGTCTCCAACGCTTTGTAATTGTCTCGTTATGTAACCGTAACGAGATAAGTGTCCTCTCTTTACTTAATACTTAATTAATGTTCACATTAAATTTCAGGCATTGTAATTGTTATGAGATATGTATTCGACGCTTGTTTTATTAACTTTTATGTCATACTGTAAATTATTACACATATTACTTACGAAGGAATGGACGCGTAGTACAACAACAACGTTGCAACTTGATGTCGATCCAGTGAGGCCCTAGCGACTGATTGTGCGTCGAATAAAATAACAGGTCGTCCTTTCAAATCGTGAGTTCCTGAAACAAAAAAAGAACAAACCTATAATCACACTGTACAAACAACTTCTCAATTATTAATTATGATTTTTTACCGGGTTCCCTTCCAGTCGTCAATTATTGCAAGTTTCTCTCCCTCACCTCTCTCTCTCTCTCTCTCTCTCACTCTCTCATTCAATATAAAAGAAAGCAACCGAAGACGATGTTACATTGTTAGCTGGTATCTTCGACCAGCACTAATTCAGTACCAACTTCCTCACAAGGAGACTAAAGCCTTCGAAAATTTTAAACGTTTCATTCTATGTCCATGTCAATATACACTTTCAGCCTTGATTTCCAGGCAAGGAATACATTGCCACTTTTCCATTCATATGAATTATATATATATGCATATTTTTTTGGTAAAAGCTCCAGAATATTTAAATAATAAGTCATTACTTGATTTTAAAGACTAAATTAACTTTAAAAATGTAGGTTAACCTAATGAGGCTGAACCAAAGTCAGTTGTTATAGAAATAGAATAGCAATTAGTAAGAAACAATGAAAATATTTTAAATAAATCTAACTGTGCGTCATCTGTATTTATTATTTAATTGGACATATAAGAATAAGACACACTGAGTTAACAGTCACAGGCCCCTTCTACATTTTTAATCGTTAATCGTCAGTAAGTTACAGGTCCGTTAGTTCCTTATAATTATTATAATTTTGAAAAAAGACAAGAATGGAAAAATGCCGACCGGACCACGGACTCGAACTCATCCCCTGCCATTTTCCGGGCGGGTGTTCTACCACTGAGCTAATCCGAATTGACGTCCAAGGACCAATTCGACATCCCTCCATTCCTGTAACCTAAGCCAGGTTCACCTAAAATTTACTAATCACTCTAGCCTGAGGCTAGGAATAGTGAAGAACGGACATTGTGTAAATTGATCAAAGGTGCATTTAATTCAAGAGAATGGAAGTGGAATGCTTCAATTGATTAGTGATTATTTTTTTATGGCCAGAACTGACTGTATATTCATAATGTACCTTTGTAATTAATTTTTTTGTAATAAATTATCTTTAATTGAAAATTAAATATTATTTAATTTTGAAATTTTATAAATTTGTGATTTCAAATATAGGATAATTGTTAATGTAGTTATTTCACCCTCGCCATTTAGGGCAGAAAAATACTGTGGTATTTCTTTGATATTTATATTTTAGTGTTGACAAGGTAACATTATTTTACTATTGCCGATTTGAGACTTAAATGTGTATAATAACTATAATAGGCATGTTAATCTCTGTAGTATATTGACCTTTTATTGATTTATGTTTCCCCATAATAATGTATTCTAATAACTGGTAATTAGCCATGTGAAATTTTACTGAATTAAATCCTTAATAATTTCCCTTGAATAAATCGCTTAAGGATTGAATTAACTGATATATTTTTAATTTAGTGTTAATTAATTTGTTATTCATTAGTAGTACATTACTATTGTGAATATAGGTGAAGTTTGAGGCAGGAGAAACGTATAATAATTCTTGGGCAAAAGACGGGCATGACCCGTTTCCCACGGCTGACCTTGTGGGTCTGGGTCAGCACCTGCTGTAACACATCACGCCCAGATCGCGAACGCCTGTAAGGTTGGCTACTTGTCCGACTGTGCTGCTCTTCGGCTGGCCTATATACACTGACTGAGGATACTTCCGTCAGTCATTCTTACATGGCGGATATTTCCTTCATTACTGTCAAAATCCATCTCTTAACTTTAGTTTTAACATACCAAATCCTTGAAATTAATAATTTATTTTACATTTCTACTAATTTGCACACTTTTTTACACAAGAACGTAGAAGCAATTTTACAGAAAAAAATAGAATTTTCTATTATAAGAGAATATATTTGGGTAAAGATTCTGTCGTCTCATCAGGTGCGTTAGGCTTCCTGCTTATGTTACCTTATGTTGCCACGATTCTATCACGGTACGTCACATCCCTGCGTTTACTTAATATAAGTTTGCTTCACTAAAGAAAACCGATCAAATTTTGTATGGATTTTATTTTTCGCAATATTGCGAAGAAAATATTCCAAAATATTAGTTAGTGTGGTTGTACTGCCCAGGGGTGATATGACGTTAACGATAAATAAAATAAATCAGCCAATAAAGCATGAAAATTTAATAAGAGAGTTAATGTTCATGTAAGCGCAATAAACTGAGTACATCAGTTCCACCTCCATCTATGTTTACTTTTTAACTCCACTGATGTTTTTAAATACAGCTTCCCACAGCTTATGTTTATCCTTCATTGTGTCGCCATTATAATTGTAACGCAGAAGAAGCCTCCTCAATTTAATTTGTCGTTTAGGACGAATAGAAGAATCAGAAAATTGAACGAGAATATTAGGGGAAAGCTGGAGCATATGCTGAAATTCCGGAATTAGGGAGGTGTTGGTCAGTCGCGAAGATCCGTGCTTGCGAACTAAGTCCGGAGATTAAGGATATTTGGCCACCAGAGGACGGTAACCCACGATCCCGCGGGCGTCAAAAATTAATTTCGATTGGTGAAGGCACGTCACGTGGGGTGGTGTTTTACAGTGCAGAAAGGGAAATGAGCCATTGGCTGGGAGCTGACACGGAGGTAAATTAGCAATGTGCATTAGAACTTGGGAGAGAGAAGAAGTCGGGAGGGGAAATAGTCAGTGTACGTTGAAACTTGAAAGGTGTGTAGTTAAAGTTGGAACGAAGTGAAAGTCGTGAGTGGAGAAAAGTAATAATTTATCGAAAGCAAACAAATTTTCACATAAAATTATATCACAGTCAAAAACAGTCCGCTGAGATATGAAAATTTTCGCGTATATTGAAGACTAATTTTCTTCGTCGCCTCGACGGTTTTAGATCACCACAAGTTGCTGCCTGCCATCGTAGAAAGCCACGAAAAATTCTCTGAAGTCCCTGATATCTGGACGAGAAGGTTACGAAACGAGGGAAAAACTAAAAAATTGGTTCGTCTTTCCGGCTCCATTCTAATAAGTCACATCTCTGCTTCCCTTTGGTGCCCCCTTTCCACAGTAATTATCTATGACTAGTAAATAAGAATACGCTGAGATAAGCAGATTTCCCCCTAATTCCACAATTTTATTATTATATGGTACAGGACCCAAGAAGGAATTTGTGTTAAATAAATATAACAATTTAAAAATTACAATTAAATTGTGTTCATATTCAAAATAATTTGCCAATCCCCCTTTTCATAATCAAGGTTCGCACAGGTGGTACAAAAATTCATTTGGTATCACAGCTCGAAGTCTCTCTCCTCTTGGCTCATTTTCAATGGGAAATTCCTCAGGATGTTTTGCATTTTCTTCAAAGTCTTCTGTATTTCTCAGTTCATAAATGACAGACCTGATGAAATTGTCACATCGAACCTATATGAATTTTCTTTAGAGTTTTTTTTAATGATTACTGAGAGTTACTAGCACTTGAGAAGCCCAATAAAACATGCAAAAGGAGAAGAAAAAATCCATACAACATTTATATACACAATGTGGAAAGAGAGACAGGCTTAAAATCTTCAGGAGCAGTTTACTAGTTAGACGATTGGAGCTGTTGAAGGGTTGATAAAAAATAATGAAGTATAGATCCATATTAATTATTATTTTGAGAAGAACTTGCATAAGGAGTATTGAAATTTTCAAAATATATTTCAAGCCTGTTAATAGAACTTTTACACCTCCATAAAATAAAATTTTGGCTTCAAGAAGGTCATGATGCGTTTTTGGTGTATTACAAAAATTAAAAACGGTATTTGTAACTTCTCTTCTGAATATAAGAGTATTAATGAGAATACGTCTGCATGGGCTCACCATTTACATTTATTTCAAACACTTTTACATAATTCTCTTTTTGATATGCTTATTTTTCATATCTGTGTTCCATCTGCCCAATAACATTCCATTCACCCTTCTTATCATATGTAGTCACCTTTATTCGTCTTCATATCTGCGTATCCCAATTTTTCCCTATATATTGCTCATAGCAAGTTTTAATAAGGTATTTCATGTGAGGAATTCTTATTACTTTCCCGTTAGTTTGTTACAAACTGAAATAGTGCGAATAGTTGTAGTGGTATAACTAGCATTACGAGCACCCAGAGCGCGGCGACGAGATTCTATTATATCCGTGGGCGTTGTAATTGCGATTAGGCACAACTAATGAGCCGTTAAATGACCGCTACTTGTCGCGTTTGCGCACGCACTCTGCACGTGGCCCGACGCACCTCCAACGCCCTGGAGCGGCATCGCGGTGTCGCAACGCGCGATTACCATCTTCCCACACAGAAATGATTGAAAAGACGTGTTTTGAAATAAATTACATAACTGTCTGTCGTAATGGCGTGGGCACAGATTCCCTGCCCACTACTAGACAGCTACTTCATTAACATTAAATAACTCTTGGCGAATAAAAAAGCCACACAATTATGAATGGAGTTTAAAAATAACACAAAACTGTTATCAGAGTCGTTAGTCATATATACATAAAGAAATCTGTGTTGTTATTTAACGTAACTGAGACGGACAATTTATATCTGTTTGTTTATAAAATACTCAGCATTGGATTACTCATTCGACGGCAATTTACATTTTTTATACCATGCCCATAAATGAAATATGTAGATAAACAGGCAAATAAATTGCAATTCAATTAATTAATCCACATGGTTTGTCTCGTAGATAAGTAGATATTAAATTCGAAACTACTTACATCAGGATATGCCCATGAATTTTGCAATTTAATGTTTGGAACTTAGTAATTCAATATCTGCAGCCCACTGGATAAAAATTTAGCTTCAGAAAGGTCTTGAAGAGATATTTGTATTCCATAAATTTATTATTATATATGGTTATATTTTGTTTGCCAAATCATTCTTATAGTTTGGTCGAAACTTGTATCATTTCCTTTGTACGCTCTGGAGACATAATTTTTTAATTTAATTGCAGAAAATGTTAATTATTCGAGCTTAATTGGTCGATTTATTTGTATTTATCACTGGATAAAAATCAGTAATGTTTACAATAACCGAATAGTCTTGAATTGTGTAATGAAACATAATTATATGCATATTGAATTATTTTCCTCATCAAACTGACAAGAGAAATAGAGAAAATAATGAAATCAAGTAAGATAATGTGTATGTGAGTCGAAAAAAGTCTATTTTCCTTACAATATACAAAAAATAATATTTTAGGAATCACCATGGATTGTTTGAACACAATCCTACTTTTCTGTGGGGGTGGGGGGAGGTTAAACAGACAACTTCCCTTTAATAGCATAGGAAGGGAATTGAAAATGGGGGATGCGGAAGGTAGAGCAAGGTAGCCACGGGTTGACTAGGAACCCTGGGCTATATTTTAAGGATCCTACCCGGTGTTGCAGGTAGAACCCTAGAAAACCTGCATCAGGTAGGTCGGGCATTGGGTACTATTCTGACGCCCTTCCGAATGACGGGAGACGAGTTTGCTGTGGAGTCGCAGCATTCCCTTTTCCATGTCTTCACCTGTTTTAAGACGCAGTTAGCCGACTGATCCATTGGGATCAGAGGAAAACTCTTACCGTATGTGTATGTTCCGCATACAAATCTAAACGCGCGGAGCAATTTAAACCAAAATTTGCACACAAGTTCTTTGCAACTCGGAAATCAGCACTGTTGGGGAATGACACGGCTAAAAGCCGGGAGGAGGGGCGGAAATTTTTAAGTATGTAATATTTCCGTCGAATAAATACTTTTGGGAGTCAATTACTTTGACGGCGTTTCCCGCGATACTATTCGTATCTGTCCCACCCTAATGGTATATGAAACTGTGACGATGACGACGTTATCGAGAAACAAAAATAACTTAAGCAAAATACTAGTTACATTTAAGCATTACTATCTCTGGCATCGCCGAGCACCCAGATTGTAATAAATACATGAATGCCCCAGGAAAGTTGTCCAGAACTATATTTTAATAAAATAGATTAATTGCAAAGTATTTATCAAATAAGAACGATTATCGCTCATTTTTGGTATTGTCTTGTGGAGTAAATATATTAGGAACTAAATTTAAGGGAATCCATACATTGCGTGAGCTCTAGAAGAGTTGAATAATAGGTTATGAACATAATCATGGTTAATCACATTGATAGAATTTTGAAAAATACAAAAATAGTGAAAATTTAAAATAAATGTCTTTTAAAGAAAATGCAAAATAATTGAGTATAGTTTGTTCCATGAGAAGCTTTCTCTTAAAATCATGGCTCCGCATTCAGTATAGCTTGTAAACGACAACGTCAAGAGATTAGTAAGAATAATTGTAAATTGAACACTAGATAGATAATATTTCTAAACGCTGTTACTGTTAGGCGAAGTAAAGTGTTTCTCTTTGGCATCTGCTGGACGCGATTGGTCAATTACGAGTTTCCGGGAGTGCGGGCAACCACCCCCGCAGCGGCTCAGTGATTAGAGCCCACGGTCAGCTGCAGTCAAGCCTCCAAGCAGATGCACGCGCACGCGCACGGACGACACACATCATTATAAATTGAAATTTTTGAAAAGCAGATGCTCGACATTGTTTCCTCTTACTTGGAGAACTGTGACAGAATCATGAGGAGAGTAATCGGTTAATCAATAGTGAAATTAAAAATTGTTACGAACGAGTTTGTGCTAGTTCCATTGCACTCATATGCTAATATAATTATATTTTATTCACAGTCCTATTTTCTTGTATCATGAATAATTGTATTTGTTGCGATTTAACATATTTTTGTCTCCCACATTCAAGAATTGGACAGAATAGAGGATGAAAATTTTTTTAAATGTATTGTAGACTTCTGGGGCAATGAGGTAGAGACTTAATAAAGCACAAGGAAACGGGCAAGACTTAGTGGATCATTCAGGACACCCAAAAACGATACGGCCTGGATAAATGGGAATAGTTTTCATTTATCTCTTACTTGAATAGGACAAAATTGTTCCTTAGTGTAAAGAGTTTTAGTGACTCATTGTATTTGTATTTAATTATGCTAACTTGGTATATAGATGTCACCGAGCCAACGCCAAGTAGCATCAAAGTAATAATAATAATAAATAACACCGGACTGAAAAACGAAATTATCATCCGTAAATAGAATAAAATGTCTGCAAAGGTGTCTACAGAGTATAAAACAATTAAGGGTTATGATTGGGATCTATTGTAAAATAAATTTAATTTATGCATATCAAATTGAGTGAAGTGGAAAATGAAACAGTATTCTTATACGGATATGACTTATAAAGTACAATTAAATTTTAAGGTATTGCAGTGAAGTAAGTGAAAGGAGGAAAGGTGAGAACTGTAGAACGAATTTATAGTTTTAATGAACGTATGTATTTGATAGGCTACAGCTGACCGTAAGCCCAGTGGTATATACATAATTACATTTTCCAATACACATCTTCTAATATTATTTAAGCACGCTTGTTGCTTGAATTCAGTGCTAAGATTAGTCTGATGCAACCCACTATGCTAACTATCATCTTCATAACTACATAGCTACCACATCCAACATCCTCCCTCCCAAATATGCTTAGCGTAATCCATCCCTTTCTTCCCTCTTTTGTTCGTACCCCACAGACTTCCCTCTAATGCTAATTTTAAACGACCGTCATGTCTCACAACGTCACCTATTAATCTATCCCTTCTCTTGGTCAAAGTCTTCCAAATTGATTCCTCTTTCCCTATTATGCATAGATCTTCCTGCTTACTAACTGTAGCCAACCATCTGATGTTCAGCATTCTTCTACAGCACCACATTTTGAAAACATCTATTCCTTTCCTTTCTGCAACATCTACTGTCCACGTTTCGCACCCATATAACGCCACACTTCAACCAAGCATTTTTAATAATGATTTCCTAATACTCATACTTATGTTAGCCGTAATTAAATTCCTCTTTTTCGCGAAAGCCTTCCTTTGCTGTGCTATCTTACTCTTTATGTCTACTATAATTCAACCATCCCTAGTTATTATGCTACCCAAGTATAAGAATTCCTTAACCTCCTTCAAAATATCCCTTCCCAATCTAACACCTTTTGTTATTCCAGTATTTCCCATACTACACTCACCTTCGTTTTCCTTCTATTCCTCCGGGATCACTTTCATACCACTTATTACGTTTTCCAAGTCTTCTCATGACTCCCCTAATACCACAATATCATCATCAATGCTTAGGGTTTTTATTGATTCTCCTTGAATTTTGATTTTCTTTCCATATTAATATTTTTACTTTCTTCATCGCCTGTTCTAAACATAAGTTAAAGAGCAAGGACGACAGACTGCATCCTTACTTACTCCTTTCTTGATTTGTTTTCATGCCCTTCAATTTTAATTCCTGCTGCCTGCCTTCTGTATAAGTTATGGATAACTCTTCTTTATCTATATTTGATTCTTTAATAGTTTGCTACAGTTTACATCATCAAACGTTTTTTCTAAATCTACAAATGTAATGAACATAGGCCGGCTTTTACCTATACTGTCTTCTAAAATTAAAAGCAAAATCAATATTGCTTCTCTTGTCCCTACATTCTTCCTAAAACCAAACTAATCTTCTCCTACCTCGGATTCTATTTGATGTTACATCCTCCTGCATACGATTTTCTTTAATATTTTGCACGTATGATGTAAATAAATTCTACCTACAAAGGCATAAGCATAAAAGATGGTATTGGGGTAAAGAAGAAATTCAGAGAACATAAATCTGAGAACTTGAGTGAAATGTTCTCAGTTAGAAAGGTGTTCTCCATTGTTCACGAACGTTCGATTTTCTTTTTACAAATTCATGAAATAGAACAGCTGATAAAAACATCATATTTTAGTATTGTTATGAAAATTTCCTGGTTGTGAACCAGAATATACTATGCATTATTGCAGTCCTGATAACTTTGTGGAACATAAGCAAGAGTAACTAAGTTCTTAAGATATGTAATTGTCAATCAAAATAGGTGCTACTGAATGTAAGCCACCACTCAGAATTGCTGTCACAAAGATTATAATTAAAATATACTAGTTAGAGTCTATAAAGAGAGGTTTCCGTTGCGGTCTCCACTTGGTATGGCAGTGAATGACGTACCTGGTAGGGAGATCCCCGCCATGAGGAGTCTCTCTGGGAGGTCTGCGATGCTCTTAGGCGCGCTCACCGTCCTCCGGCCATCGGGTTCCGACGTCGTTTCTGCAACAAGAAACAGGCCGCTCAGATACAGACCTCGGATCGCCCATAAAAGGGGCTGCAGCCTTCGCAGCTCGTGGAACTGGCTTATGGGACTGCTGACGGCTGTCATCACGTAACTCACGATACCAGCTCGCAACTTATCGCTATGAAATCTTTTATTAATTACTTTTCTGTTACGCGCCACCAAAAATTGGGATACACGCATGCATATTAATGCGGAATAATATTATTTATATGAGTATTCTGAATGCATGCAATTAAAATTATTTATAAGTAATCAGCTATTCAACAATTTCGTTCACAAAAAAATTATTTTTGTTCATAGCGCCATAAGAGAGTTGCGATTGGTTGCATTGACCACCAGTAAAAGTCCAACAGCGGAGGATGAATTCTGGTGATACTATTTCCATTGCCTTCTAG
This sequence comes from Eucriotettix oculatus, assembly GCA_034510155.1. NCBI lineage: Eukaryota > Metazoa > Arthropoda > Insecta > Orthoptera > Tetrigidae > Eucriotettix > Eucriotettix oculatus. The sequence continues at coordinate 251,082,924 of CM067376.1, forward strand.
TGTATCCATTATTTTTGTTAAGCACTCAGGATAACCAATCCCTTAACTGTGTTGTCTATGGTAAATCTTTTTTCTTTTGGATGACAGACTACATGAGGGTGTAACGTATGTAGGGGGATATTAATTAATATTAAATAAATTACATAAACAATTTACTTTAACAAAACAACATATTTACAATAATAATTGTTTAGATATTTATGCCGGCAGTTCTTTCGTCAATAGAAAAACTACAAAAATAATTTACATAAATTCTTAAAAATAACAATTTTAAACTCTAATTTCAGGGTCGCATTTATGGGCCTTCTCATACAACAGAAATATTTTACACTAATCCTCTCGGACCTGGCAGCAAACAGAAAATTACAGAGTCACAGAAAGTATTTGTCGTGTCGGCTAAATGCAGGTTTCGTTCCCCCTCCAGATCAAAGCTGCCGACCATCTATTCTTCCCATTTCAGGAAGAATTTCAATATCTCCCCTTGCCGCAATTCCAACAACAGTCCTGAGTGAGAAGTTTAGCTCCAGCTCTGCCGTCTCACTCATCTCGAACAATATCAGGAAATCTCCAAATTTTTTCACCACCAATTTCTTATCTTTGAAATCTCCACCACCAATTTTGACTACCAATCTCTCACCACAATATGCAACATCTCTCTCTACAATCGATCTGTCGAAGAAGAATCTCCCATCTGTAGAATCTCCACCAACAAAAAAAATGTCCTCGCCTGCCTTTTTAAAACTTCAATTTATTTTCAATTCTTATTTCATAATTTACCGGCTACGACCGCGATGAGTATTGTTTACAATTACGGGACGTTCACTTTCAATGGGCGCCCTTTTGTACCTGGAATTATATATTATTCCTACGTATCGGAAACACGCTTATCTCCATATTAGCCCCACTTCTTTCCTCAAAACAATGAAATTCTTAAATTACATTATTCAATTTAAGTAAATTTACATTCTAACAGGCTATATCTTTGCACACATAGTTACATTTAATGAAATCATTAATTCAACAAACGACACTGACGAACGTATCACACGTGACATAGCATAAATATTAAAACGAAATAAAATAAACATAGGAATATCATTTTACTGATAAAACTTGGAAAGCTACATTAGAAAATAATCATTACTGCCAGTTCCCAATTCTGGAGAAATCGTAGGCCCACGTTGAACAAGGCTATCCACGTGGTGAGAATTCCACGTTAGGATCAGATTTGAAAGTGGGATGCGGATGGGACAGCAAGAGACCAATGTTTAACCAGGTCAACGGGCTATAATTTAAAGCTACTATCCGGAATTCGCTTAATAGTAATTATTTTTATATAAATTACTAAATAACTTGAAAAAATTTAATTACGACTTCGGGAATAAAATATAAAAACAACATAAACTAATCAATTAAGAACAGGGGTAGTTATAAACATTAACTTCACAATTAACGAGATGGAAAAGGAAATTAACATAAGGAGGAAGCCTGACAATATAAAATTATATCACCGGTACATGGAATAAATTCCTGTAAATGAAAGGTTAAAATAACGAAAAATAGCATTGAACATTCTTATTACAGTTGTTTTGCTGTCGAATAAATATTTATAGTATATTATAGTTGAATGCTTTACTTATAAGTACGTACGGAAAGTCGGGGTGAAACGGAACACATAGTTTAACAATGTTTGTAAAGTTATAGAAAAAGAGAAAAAACATCATACAAGTATAAAACATTAATTTCTTCCATACTTTACTAGACTTCTGATGAATATATAAAAAGAAGTTTACAATTTTCCCGTTATGACCCACCCCCGGGGCTGAACGGGATAGGATTTATTTTAATTGTAATTAATGCAATAACATACAAATAAATTGATGAAATGCCTCATTACATTTTGTGTTTCTTTCTTAAATTTATTTTGTATAAGTGTATTCGTTTATTAAAACCACACAGTCTTTCCTAGCTTTTCTCTCCTGTCTGTCCTATACATTTTATTTCTATATCTCTTGCTTTTTGGCTGCAGCTCTTGAATTTCATTCTTATGAAGAGGGTCTGTTAGATTAACAGCTTTTCCTTTTTCTCTTGAATAACGTATTACATTTTGCCGTATACAGTAGAATCCCGTTTTTATCCACCCAATCCAACCCGCACGCAAGTTCTATGTTAAGCATTTTCTCCGAGCCTTAATGTAAGTACATTTAAATCTAATACGTAACTCATTTGCAGCTATATAATTAAATCTAATTTACGAATATATATTATTAATAGAGTTAAAAGCGAGCAGTTTTGCAGCGTACCTTAGGTCAAAATTGTGCAAAAATTATAAATTTACCGATGTAAGTTGCCAAAGGAATACTTCAGTTACATGGTGCAGTCAGAGGTTGGTCAAGACGAATGCCGAGTTGTTTCCTTGACCTGTTACATTGTTTCATCCCATATTAAGTAGACTCCAGCACTATCCAGATTAGTTGTTAAAGAGATGTAGAGTGGTTATTGAGCGGGTGAGTGAGTTAGTTGGATTAATAATCGAGAAGGATGATTTGTTGAGAAGTTAAGAGGAGGTATTCAGTCAGACATCATAGGCGTCGGCAGCAGCCAAGTCCAATTCCAGAAGCTGCCACTTCAATAGTTCCAAAGGTTCCGGCCAGATATACCCACGAGTCCGGTGTCGGTAAAGTATAAACGAACCATAAATCCATCAATTCCGTCTACTGAAAGTCACAGCAGCAATTGGCACCATAAATTAGTGTTCTGAATGTAAGTACCGGGTATTGTGCCCACCATCCCTTGAGAACAAGAATCAGTTTGTTTTTATTATTCAAATCAATTATGATTTCATTGCATAATTCTTTTTAAAAAGAGCAGGAAGATAAGTCTTTTCATTTGTTTCAATTGTTGTTTCCTTTATTTAAAATAATTTTAAAATTGTAAACTTTCTTATTATTTATTCTCCTTGGGAATCATTAAATTTAAAGTAAAATCCAAATCCCTGTAAAACGTTACAAGCTGTAAAGACAGAAAAATGATAGAAATTTTTTGAAACTTGTTTCTTTTTGGAAAAATATTCTGACTTTGTACAGGATATATCACTGAAAGTTCTAGAAATATATGCGTAACATCATGACGGCGTCCTTATTAACCAAAATATTGTCCGGCCATTTGTTTCCAATCATTTAGAAGACAGTCAAGCACAATTTGAGAGTGTTATTGCAGAACCTTGGCCAAGTCTTCCCCACTCATGTTAATAAAACAGGGTGACCCCCTGCGTTGCAGGGAGGATGCCCGCATCCTGTTGTTTGTTCCCCCCAGATCCGTTTACTACCAATATGAGATCCGCGGGACCATCCCAGTGTCCATTTCGCAATCACATAGCGATTCTTCCCAATATAAAATGGTAGATCCTGTGTCGGCCCTGATGCGGCTCGCGCCCAACAGGAGGGAACAGTGACCGGCCTGTGTGGGTGATTATTATGCAGCGAACACCTGGCAACAGCTGCGGCTGTTGATGCAGAGCAGCGAATCTGCTGCAGACGGCAGAGGCAGGCAGTGATGGAGACCAAAATAGCACCAAGGGGTTGCGAGGCTTTGTCCAGAAATTGCACGTACAGAAGCTGGCTAAATTACCATCTGTCGCTCGGTCGCCGATGAAAGAGACTGCTGTGCAATTAATTTGCCGAGTCTTGTGTTTGTCGCCCACGCAAGGAACAAGTAATCTGCCTTCATCATTTCATATCCACAGCTCAGAGGATGAACAAACTTAAACATGAATTTATTTGTGAAAATTACTTTACAAAACGCCCTTAAACGTCACTTAGGTAAGATACATTTCCATTAACATGAATCTTAATAATTACACTTATGAAAATACGTTTTCATACAGATAAGGAGCAACATGGAGTATCTACTATAGTTCACTCACCGTTTTGTTTTACAAGGACATATATATACACGAGGCAAAATTGAATAGATAATTTTACAAAAGTGACGTGAGTGTCGAAATAATATCTAATAGTTCCGACTTCAAGGCCCGTTGCTAACCTTAAGTGTGATTTTGCATTCATAAGAATTAAAAGATTACAGGTACAATGTAATAAGTGATGATAATAATAAAACAGTATATGGGAATTGATACAATTATAATAAACAACACAGAACTGTTGTGCATATTAAATCAGATGAATAATTCGAGTGAATGAAAAGACCTCAGATTTATTTGAACCCAATATTCTCAGAAATATATATTTTTCAGGGGAAATCAAATCAGTTACATCTTTTGACGCTTGGATTAGCTTGTAAAATATGTTGGTTTCCATTAACTGTTTACATGAATACGTAATTCTAGCTCGTTTACACGAAACTGCATAACGTTGCTTCAGTAGATAAAAAAGCGTACTGTTTCGTAACGTATTGGGGGAGTTACTTAATAGACTCCACTTAATTAGAATCACAGTTCATGGTGTGATTAAGAGGAGATACTACTGTAATTACTGGAAGTTGTGAGTTTCCTTACAATATAAAACTCTGTAACTTTATTTAATGGACAAAAGAAGACTAAAAGAGTAGTTGCAATTGAGGTGAATCACGATAACAGTAAGATGATAAAATACATCAAACCGAAAACAGCTTCGAATACAGAAACTTTGTTATTTTTGAAACTAGAATGATTAACTTTGAATAAATTAAGAATAGCTAGTCACGAAAGGCAATTCCATTCCGTATGAATCAGTAAATATTATTTGAAACAGGTAAATAATCGGCTAGATGAATAATAGTTCTATTAGTTTAAAAAAGGATTTCTAACCTTACGAAGCTAGCACGTTGTTAGCACTATGATCAGTATGACGTGCTTATTGGTTTCTAGTCTGTCTTTACGGCATAACTATAATTTATGAGTTTTGTTTATATCGTTTCCACCTCATCAATCATCTCTTTATGAGATTATACATAATGTACATGGACGTTTATGTTATTCTATTGGAATAACGTGTAGGAAAAGGTTAAAAAGTTCTAGAATAAAATATCTACTCTTAATGTAGGGTATTTGTTACTTACTTATACTTACTTATATGTAACATTTCGAAAATAATTCTCCCTTCATATCCCCTAATTTAAATCTGAATATTAGTTAAATGACTTAGTTTGTAATATATTCTAGTAATTAATGAACTAGCAGTGAAATCGATGTAACATAACACAATTTCTTATCAATAAATGTTATAAACAACATTATTGGTAACTTAGAAATTGTGTCATTCACAAAAACATCAAACGTCCCAAAGTAGACTCCATTATCTCCAAATCCATAACCTCCCGAAATAAAAGCGCCCTGAACCACCAAAACCCCACAATCCAGCAATTCCATGACAATCCAATTTACCCACGTCGTATGCCTCTCAGATACACACCAAAAAAAACGTAACCCATCTGCCTAAAGTAGATTAATCAACGGATTAACCTACCTCCATGTCTACATGTTAATTATATACACTATTTCTATTTTGTATTCATTACTTTAATATTGTATATACTGGATCAATTATTGTACAAACTGATAATCATTATGATAAATGTTATATATATATATATATATATATTATGCTGACCAAGTAAGTTGGTCCATGTTTATGACATTTTAAAAATTCGTCTAAAGGATGTTTCTCTTGAAAAATTATTGTATTTACATTGTTTAAACATATAAATATGTTATTGATGATACCAAAGAAAGGAAGTATAATGAAATTATAATGCCAAATTTTTTGTCGGACATAACTCGAGATTATGATGGATTTCATCGCGTGACAAAATAGTTTTAATACCTGAAAATAATGGCCTACTTTTGATAAGGAGGATAGTTCGAAAGAATTCTACGAGTGTAGGTCGATTTTGTAAACAATTCAGTTGTTTTGTGCTTTTGAAAACGGACTCAAATATTTATAATCTGTAATCAAGCTGAAAGGTTTTAAAACTGATTATGGGTTTTGTTGTTCCCTTATTTAGTTGTCATATCCTAGAGTTGTTACAGTAGCGGACGAGACGAGGTCGAGTGTATTCCGGAGCTAAGCACGCAGCCTGGCGGTAATTTAGATGGACCGACGATATCGCGAGGAGACGCTCCCAGAGGTCGGAGGTCCAAGTCAGGGTGAGGTTCAGCACTACCGTTGTAATGATTCGGCGCCTAAATCATGCCCACCAACTGTCACATTTCCTAGCCGTCGTCCGCAGTTCGGGGCAACTCTTTTATATGACATTAACACGATTGGTTTCTAAACTACAATAAGATAGACCCACGAAGACAAGTTACCCATGACCTGAAAGATAAATCCTCACGTCCCATTTCTGTAGCCATACAAACGTTGGAAACTACAATTTCATGGAGAATTTCTATTCACCAATTACCAATTAATTATTGATTTATCTGATCTGAGCCCTATAAGTTCGTTAACAAATCACATGATATAAGGCGATTCTATCTACTGTTTGAATTTGAAGCATGGAATTCTCCAAAATAACAACATATTGATCGAATATAAGCGAGAAATAGCAATTTAAGGTGTAGATTTAGTGTGAATAATCAAGATTTTAAAATTGTTATAGACAAAATTTATTCAAATCGAGAATCGCTATTTTTATTCATACATACTAGAGATTTCAGAACCGATTGCCTTTATAATTGTGCATGGAGTAATTGGGGAACGATATGTTAATAGAAAATTAAAGCTCTTTAGAAGCTCTTAGTCGAAAATGGAACGTCACTATTGTCTCAAACTCTAATACAAAAGGGTGTTCATTAAAATGCTTTTAGCATATTTAATAAATTTCAGCATCCAATAAACTGTTAAAAAAAATAAAAAAAGTTCAAACTTGAACTAACTAACTTTTTACGAAGCCACCCATTCTACTGTGTATCATAGACGTACTTACAGTGCTAAGACATTATTTTCTCAGTATAAGATATTAGCAGTACTTATCAATATTATATATCAGGTACAATATATATATATATATTGTCTTCTCTGTAGTACGTAATCATTATTGTAAATTAAACAATCATATGAATACATAAATTTCAATACATTGCAGAAGATAATATATATATATATCTTCGAATTCGTGCATTCAAGTCTCCAATTCTGCATGCAGGTTGTCTATACACATGATGTGTTTATTCTCCGAAACGGCTTAACTGATTTCAATGAAAATTTCAAGGATTGAAATAGGAATTTAACTTAAATTTTCGTGTATGTTCCATTTCGTTATCTTGAAGAGTTCAGAAGATTTTAATGTAAATATTTATAAATCCATTGAATTTCCGCGCGAAAGGCGGTGTGAAAACCAACTGTGAGTTACAATTTTCTGGTATAAAATTAATTACTTTAATGATAAATGACTTGAAATAAACTACATGACTGTAAAAATATAATTTCGTTATTGAATTTGGATAAAAATTAGTATTACAGAAAGGAATATTGTAAAACATTTGATAAAAAATTTTTTTCTACAAATAACTTAAAACTAACCTCGGATTCTCGTCATAAATAATGCGTTGTAAAGTTTAAATCCAGTGTTAATAAAGAAGCCGAAATTGAGCAAAATATATTTTATAAATTATGCATTAAAAAGGAAATTTTTTTATGTGAACTTGGTTTTCAATAATTTGTAGTCGAATTATTTAAATATAAGTCACAAAGTTATTTCCATATTATTTCATGCATTACAATTATACAAAGGCATTGAGCGGCATTGTTATTCATTAAATTTTTATATTAGACGAAATAAATTGGGTTGAACATTGTGTTTCCTGTCTAATACTTGACACTCTATTTTGGTATATGTAATTAAACTTACATATCTTTTATAATAACAAGAGATATTGCCTTATTTAAGAGACACAACTTAAAGAAGAGAGAGAACTAATTTAAAAAATAAATAGATAGGCCCACGTTTCGTAGCTTAGCGTCTTTCTCAAATGGCCCTTAAAGGAAAAACTGACAAAGTTTAAAATTGGAGAACAATGGAGATATAATACCAAAGATAAACCGGTAAAGGACCAAAGAACTAATCGCAAAGCTTATTAGATTAACTGTGTCAGGCTCTATATTAACTGTTTCTGGATGATTTTTAATTTGTAACATTTCTGAGGTCAATGTGGTTCTCTGTCTAAAATACGAGAGTTGTCAAAATCGAAACAATGTTTTAAGCAATATCGGTTTAATTACCTAATATCTGCATGAGGTAATTCTTTACAGCAGTTCCCAACTTCGTAGCTTAAAATTGGAAAATTAATTTTCAAATTTAATAGAAAATGTCTTATTTTAGATAGTTTTGTGAGAAAAATTCAGAATCATTTTATTTATAAGCCACATGTCTAGTGTGTAAATTTGTTACGAGGAATATTTTTACTTTAATATTGCATGGTAACAACCCAAATTCGTAATATATGCTACAAATGTACCGAAAATGTTATTTATGATATGTATCAATATAACTGGAATCTTATTATATGAAGTGAAACATTTATATGGTATTTATAAATGTTAGTTTTAAGGTCCGAGAAATTTGTGATATTAAATTGAAAATCCTAAATTTTCCCCACCAGTTGCATTGAATTTACCACGCGTGTTTGCGAGATTACGATAGCTGCGGCCAGGTACTGTAATAAATATAGTATTTGTTCCGGCTATTATTTTCCCCTGAAGGAGAATTCAGTAACGGACGGGCGCCTGGGAAAGGGCATAGCTGGTCATTAATAAGCACGCAGAGGAAACGCTTTAGGTCTCTCTTTGGCGCGGCTGTAACGGTGTTCCTTGCACAACAGGATTATCTTCTTGCGCATAAATGAGACTGGGAACCCTCTTGGCAAATTCATAGCCAGACAGCTTCTGCACCGTGAAGCAGTTTGTCAGTGATTAAAGTGCTTATGATTACAGCTCAGTTTTACCGAAACCTACATTAAGCTTCTGAAATTAGTGCTTACAAAAACCAGTTTATACCACATCTGTTAATATTATCTAATGAACAAAATAATAATTTTGATTGCCAATTATATCTTACAAATATTTGTTGCACGATTATTCCTGTCGCTACAAAGACTCAATTAACAAGAGAAGTTTTGAGCATATGCTCAAGGGTCTTAGTTAACTCATATTTACTTCTGTAATACATTAAAAATTACACGAGTAACACGAAGTATATTTTGCGAAGTACAATGAACAGAACAGCCACACAATCCGGTAGAGGGCTTTTACTAAGAATGGCTGCCAATCTCTTAAATAAAAGGAATCCGCTTCCAATTCAAGAAAAATTTGCTCCGTCAAGTCGGAAGCTACGCGTAAATAATTCTAAACGGCTGACTGTAACTAACGCAAAACATAAGGTCTCTCTTTGGCGCGGCTGTAACGGTGTTCCTTGCACAACAGGATTATCTTCTTGCACATAAATGAGACTTATTGCTTCACATCCGACGAATAAAAACTTCCCTATTTGATGCAGTTTTGTAAATACCAACCAATAGATGGTTTTTAAATTGTAGCTGATTGGATACTGGAAAATGGAGGAGGAAAATTCGGAGACAAACGAGGCGAAATGGACAGAAGTTTGGGTCAGAGAGGTCATTAAATTTCGGACTGCTGGCTAGAGCAGATTTCAGTTTTTGATTACTGAGGAGATGTAAAATTTTAGTTTAAGTTTCAACCAATTTTCGGTCCAAGGCGTGTTCCAAGCAGCCAGATTATCCCGACGCAGTCAACGAGAAGTGAATCGTCTCCAATAATTTGCCAACCCGTAGCAGACTGTACCGCCGCCACAACACAAAACAGCTGCAAGCTTCTGTCGGTATCGTTGAATTAAAATTCTTTACCTTTACATTACCAGTCTTGGCTGCCAAAGAACGTTTGCTTCATTTTGGTTGACTCAACAGGTGACCTGATTTTAATGAGTTTCAGTAAAAAATCATTAATGCTCTACCGCCTTTACTTGTAAATCATTTTATTCAAGTGTCCTATTGTTTGCATATCAAATTAATTTGATTGTTATTAAATTAATACATAAATTTGTTCTTTTGACCATTAAGTTATTCACTGATTATCATAATTGCCGCCAAACTGTGGAGATTATAAATTAATTAATCAATCATAAGAAATAATTTATCCCCCTTCTTTCTTTTTTAACTTCCTTTTCTCCCTTTCGCATCCCTACTATCAAATCGCTTTATTTACTATTAGAAGGGGCCATGTGGATAACCTTCATTAGACTTAAGCCCTGAAAAATAATACATAACGTTAGGTAACAGATTTGACCCTGCTTCTTTACAACCCGCGTTATCAGAAAGTAGAACACTTATTGCATTGACCGATTTACAAAATACTGTCAAAATTCGGCGTATGACAAGTTTAAAAAAATACATTAATGAAATATAAGACAGTGATAAAAAATAAATGTTAATAAAGATGTTTGAACCAGATTTTGATTTCCAATGTAGTGGAATATGTGCTCGATCACTGCAACGTTTCTATAATTTTCTCTGTTATCATCTTCTGGTGAAGTCCCTTCCTAAGTGGAGACGTACTTACGCGCGAATATTTCCTCTTCCTTGTTTATGTTACGAAACTTATAGGCTACGTGGCGTGAACCGCCACGGGGAAGTAATTGATGACATATATATGTTTCGCAGTAGCGTCTCCACTTCAGAATCTACTTCGCCGAAGATGATGACAGTGGAAGTCATCGAAACGTTGTAGGAGTTTGAGCATATAGGACTATTCCACTCGGTGAGAAGATCGAGAACTACTTCTACAGTCTACATTTTTCAGAACTGTAACACCTATTTGATGTAATTATCCACTGATTGTTTATTGAGAGGAATGTTATTCGCGTTGTAAACAAGGAATAGCAAAGACGTACGTGAGTTTCGCTACAGTACAGCAGCTAATATGTTTAGTACAGAAATACAGATGAAATATATTTACTAATAGTACATTTCATTACTTCGTTAGCACTCCTGAGTATTTAACGTTTTTTGGAATTATAATATTGTGGATAATTGTTGTTGCTACGGTTATTTAATACAATAACAGTCTGCTGCTTAAGCCAGAAAATATTCCAACTTTTGAATTGCGGCGAATAGAATTAATGTAAATTAGTACATTTTGGTCATTATGAGCTTTGAAAGAAATTAATTCCTTGTACGAAAATTCATTTGAACATGGCAGTCTAATGTACACAATTTAGTTATTTAATCCAATATATGAAGCCTCGTTTGCACGATACGGTAATTATTTTGCTGCAATTGACGGTTGATGAGGCATGATAGGAAACAACAGTTAAACCTAAGGGGTACTTTCTTTCCTACTTCATGGGCAACCGATTCGTCAAGAGATGATAGAAATTTTATTTTCTGATGAAAAATATCAAATGATTTCATTATAAAGCGAAGAAAATGAAAGTTATATGCGTATCCCCTTCCCAGTTCGGACTCTATTTAGGAACATCACTTAATTTCCTATTTCAGTTATTCACTATTGCCTATAAATGTTCTGAAAAGTGATTTTTATGATATACATTGGAGATTAGATTTGCTTTCCATAGTACAAGAGAAATGAAGGAAAGAATTAATTCTAATAGATTAGACTTGGTAATGAAATATTTATATTAGGACTTTTAAAAGGATAGGTTACTTGAGCCTAAAACAATCTAAATAATTTATTATGACAGAATAAATCGTAAAATGAAATTGTAAGTGACGAAATACTACGTCTTCCAATGTTGTTGAAGTGTGTTTCGTGAGATCACAGCAGAGGTGCGAATATAGATAAGTTTGTGTAATATTAGATGTGAGTCGTACTCGTGCCCTGTGGGAAGAAGCCGAACTTTCCGCCCGGAGCGGTCGACCTAGCTTCTCGCCAAACTTTCGCAGTAACACGCAAAAGAAAAACTGCAGTAACCACTTCCGCCGGCGAGTGTGTGGATCGCATGCGAACTTAGAATATAGAACGACGAAAGGAGAAATTTGATAGACAGCTTTTTGTAGCAGTTATTAACCGTTGAGGGCTTGTGGTTTCTACTCAGAACCGCGCATCGTTAACGCTCATTCCTTCTATTAAACGTCCTTTAAATATTACCTCTTCGACTTCGAAACGCTCCAAAGCGAATTCTAATCATACCAACTGAAATACATTTCCTACTTATTTAGACATTTAATACGAAGATGATTCATTTACATCTACACTTATTTGTGACCTTTTGGCTTCAACATATAGATAATCTTGGCACTAAGAAAAAGTATATAGGTCAATTGAAATATCTCTCGACTTTTCTCAAGTTTACTAATGTAAATAAACGATTATGCATACACAAAAACTAATTTACACACAAATTGGTGCAAATTGTAAACCAACAACAGACGAAAATTAAGTTGGAATAGAAACGAGAAGAAACCTCGCCGTATAGTTCCCGAAAAATTCGAAAAGTAAGAAATTAATCCAATATAGTCCTGTTGCTGGGTTGTCAGTGCGAATTCATAAAAAATGGTGTAGAAACTATGCTACATGCTCCTCAATCATTTCTAACCAATTGTTTCCTTGATTCATTTTTAAGAACATCAAACATCCGATACTTACATATCTGCTAATACGATTTCCTCTTGATGAAAAACGACAGGGACCCATTTGACACCTTTAGCCTTCAATGATTATATATATATATATGAAAACAAATTTGTCTGTCTGTTTGTCCTTTATGCATTACTACACCATTCATTCGTTCGCCATGAAAGTTTGGGAAGTTGTTGAGTACACTTCCGCGAAGGTTTCTGGCATATTACATGTTCATCGGGATTTTCAAACGTGAATGCGGATTGTCTTTTATCGTGGTCTATAATACCATAAATTTTTTAAAGTATAAATATTTCACTCCGTAATTAACCTACCATTGGCAGAAAAATAGTAAACTTCTTTGGATCGTCGATACAATGAATTCGTAAATTGGTTTTATTTTTTGCGTCACGTAAATATTAATATTTGGTTATTGTATTTCGTCTACACGCTTCTGCCAAATTTCAATTATAATTATTGAGAGAACTAATTAATTATTTACATAGTTACTAATAAACCGAAACATATTTGTATAGTAAAATAACGAATTTGTAATATTGTTGACCGTGATAATTAATTACAGTTGTCCACAGCGATAAAGGCGAATACAGTCGGAAGCTATCGTTTCTGGTAATAAAAAATGAATACAACTAAATTTTGCGTCGGTAATTTAGTTAGGTAGTTAAAATAAAAAGATCCATTTATTTCAGGCATTGAATATATGAAAAATTTACTATAGAATGGTATGTTTGAATCCGTTAGGCTGAATACTTTTAACGTCATAAGTTACTAAAATTTATTTTTGCTTTTTACTCTATGCAGTATGTTTACAGTTATAGGCCTGTTTTTCATTTCTCAATAAAAATAAATCAGACCTGACATTAGATTAAATACTAGGAGAAAAGTGAATTAATGTAAACATTATTTATTATTAAAACATTAATTATGTTAAGGGACACGGGGACTGAAATTTCAGCCAAAATCTGAAAATAAACAGATTTTTTAATTTTTTTATATTAATATTGCTGCCTTACAGATCATACAGCAAAACTTTTAATTCTATTTCGTCGTTTTTAAAGGCTCAGGAGCAATTTAAAACGATTTAATTCTAAATTAATAAATTATTACTTTCTTCAGAAATATGTGTTTTTCTTACCTTCATGATTTTTGCTATCAAAAACCTTATATGCGTCACAAATATTAAGATATTGTCTTCATTCTTTTTGTACGCAATCAACATGCTAATACCTTTAAATACAGATATTAGTTTTCTAATTGTTTAAGTAATTTAGGTGATACTAATTTTCAAAGTGTTGAAAAGTGCCAATTTTAAGTAACCGTATGAATATTTTAGTTAAAAAATTATTTTCTTCCCACTGTTTTATTCGATTTCAAAAATAATACTGACAATTGATAAAAATGGTCAGTCCTACATATTAATGTAAAATAAAGCTAAAATATATTCAAGTACGTAACGAAAGGAACATTTTCAAAACTGCCAAATTTTGAAAATAATTTTCAAAATATTGCAACAAAAAAAAGATTTACAGAAACAAAATTTTGTACGTTGCTACATATGTGTGTTTTTAACACAAAGTTCGAATTTCAGCTCTGTAATTTATTATTTACAGGAATTTCAAATTTCAGTCCCCGTATGCCTTAAGAAAATAGAGTGGAAAATAAGTAAACAAATAGACTGAATTGAATAAATAAATTATTGATATTACTAGGAAATGACAATTTTAGGAAACGATTGGGTTATATTTGAATTTAGTAAATTTGTACATCTCATAACGTAAATGAATTTGTGTGTAATTGTACAATAAACTTATTAAGTCAGAACGTAAGGGTGATTGTTTTCTGAAAGCCGAATCGGAAGATGGAAACTGTCTAGCATGTTTATTTTGGTTCATGGCTATGCATGAGGAGAGACGTCGGCAACCGCGCCTTCAAACCGAGCGAAATTGGTCTGGTTGAGAAGGGACCGGGACCCGGCCATTTGAAGAAAGCAGGGGAGAGGCTCTTGTTTAATTCATATCGCTGCCCCCCGCAGGGGTGGAGTCGAGGACCAACACGTCTCATTTAGCAGGAGCACCGAGCCGAATAAACACCGGCCAGGAAGCGTCCAAAACGCAATTACTCCGATTAATGCATTAAAAACTCGTCAAGGGTGGAGGAGAACCCGCTTAAATAAACATTTGCCTGCCCACATATAATTGGATATTCATCGGTCTATTGCACATGAGCCAATGAAATTATCCAACAACGCGGCTTTGTCATCTGGTTAGAATAGGTCGAAACACCTTTCAAATGCGCTTTCAACTAACTTCAACGTAATTAACGTCACTGTCATAATTAACCGAAATCAGTTTTGCTAATCAGACTGCTCTAATGAGAATTAAAACCATTTAGCACTATGTATTCGTATTTAAAACAAGGTACTTCTAACAAGGGGAACAGATACGGTAGTCGTGCGTCCTTATTAATTCAGTGTAAATATACCTTAATTTAAACTTTAACATGGAGCACAAACAAATTATCTGAATTCCATCAAAGAATCACAATCTGAATTCTAGAAGGTATTTGTTTCTGTACTCTTCAGTTAATGTGGTACATGGAAACAGACACACAATACGTAAATAAGATTGGCCAAATTTTGCACTACGTGCATGTGGTAATATTAAGTATTGAACAATCCGTACTTATGAGGAGAACCGTTTTGCATACAACAACTCGGCATTGTTTGCTGGAGGACCCACGCCGCGTTCCTGAAAGGAAACCGAAGCTGGAGCCTGGGCGCACCTGGAGACTTTACATTCAGCTGTGCTACGTCCTACGCCGTCTACTAACTATACAAAACATAACGAAAACAACTTATATTGTCAGTTGACTCCCATTTACTACTACATCAACCAATCCGAACATCACCAGGGTGAGACATTGGATCTTAACTCTTCAGTATAGCCACGAGCCAATAGGAGAAATCTTATATATATATATACCATACGGCGTCTCTCGCACCCAAGATTCCGCCTCCTTTACTTCCCAATCTTCATCTCGCATACGTCTGTCCTCCATTGCTTGCATCACTCCTTCATTCCATGTAAGTTTAAGTCTTCCTTTTTTCTTTCGTTTTGGGGGTTGCCAGTGGAATATTCTTAATGGCCACCGTTTCAACCTCCAGCCTTCTATTGTGTCTAAGATATGTACTGATGTAACCCCCATTTCTTATCCTTTCTGTTCTTGTCACACTAAAGCTGCGTCTCCAGAATTCCATTTCCATCGCTCTTAACCTTCCTTAATTTTCCTTTGTTACTTCCCAAACCTCTGAACCATATAATTCAATACTCTCCATTATCGTTTTCTTGATTCTTCTCTTCACCTTTCTTGTCATATTTTTATTGCTTATAATTGAGTGTAACTGTCTTGTTACAACTCTACCCTTCGCTATTCTCTGCTTAATTTCCTCCTCGCTTCCTCACTTATTAGAAATATTTGTCCCTAAGTACTTATATGCGGTGCAGCACTTTACTACACTTCCTTCTTACAATTCTAAATCTCTTCATGTACACCGTTTTATCAAAATATATTTGTAAGCCCCATTCCACAAATTCCTCATTCAACATTCTTAATATGTAGTATGCGTCATCTTCAACTTCGGCGAATATAACCTCATCATCAGCCAAATTCAGCATTTATGGGTATTCGTATGGTGTGGCATTTCTTCCTCCAATTTTTGAGCCCATCGTTGAAATATATTTTATAAATCGTAGGTGTTATACGATACCCTTGTCTCAATCCTTTATTTACGTGGAATTTTGATAACTATGTTTACATCTTTGACCCCGTTTAAATTTCCTGTATACCAATATTTTACAGCGTTAATATAAATTCTTTCTATTTGCTGATTTTCCATCACCGACCATAATTAGGTTGCCCATGTAATTTATAATTTCCTAGAACGTTTTTGCTTTAATTAAGTCTTTCTTTACTTCCCTACTAATCCTTATATAATACTTTCGGTCTTCTTGGTCGTATGTTCGTAGCCATTTATGATAGGCTCTCTTGTTTTCCAGAACTTTAATTTCCACAAATGTGTTTTCTTTAAGAGCATCTTCTTTTCTACAATTCCAATACTTTCATATGCTGTTTCCGTGTCCATTCTTTCGGCTGTAGTTTCCTCGACGTGCCTTAATCTTTCACTTAGTCTTAGTTTGTAAAGGAGTAAAACCGAGGTATCTTGAAGGCGCTGAGGACACTTTTCTTCTGTTTTGTCTTTATTTATAGATTCTTGTTTGGAACATGTTAATTTACTGAAAGGAAATGTTACTTTTGCCTTTAGAGGGAGATGGTCCGATCCGCATTCAGCACTTCGATATGCCCTACAATCGTTATCTTGAGTAATATTTCCTGGCTTTCCTATAACATAGTCAATAACAGTCTGACGTTTTCGGGTCGCTTGGATCCAGGTATACTTAGATTTCTGTGTTCAAAAAGCCATTTGAGGTCATACTGGTCACACATACTATCAGACACTCTCCATTACTATTTTTTATCCCCTCCCCGAATCTTCTTACTTCTCCCACTTTCCTGCTTATTCACTCTTCCATTAAAACCTACTCTTAAATAAAGTTCCTTCCTTTTTCCAATTCGATCTAGAAGGTATGTTAATTTATCAAAAAACTCAATTTTCTCCGTCTCTGGAGAGTTGTCAGTGGGTGAATAGGCAACAATGAGAGCTATATCGTAACCTTTGAGTTGAAGATCGATTTTATAATGTATCTTTTTAATTGTTGGTAAATAGCAATGGCAACACCCTTCTTGGCTCCATTTTGTTTATCTACTCCACTGTAAATGCAAATGTAATTTTGAACTTCCTGTATCCCCTTCCTTTCTTTTTTGTTTCTGATAAGGCAACAATATCTAAGTTAAAGCGGTACATTTCTTTGAATACTTCGGTTTGTTTAGTCAACATAACCTTATGAAATCTTAAAATAGATAAATTACCAGGAAAACTAGTACAACTCCCACGGAAAAGTACCGTGATGCATTAACAACGGAAATCCGTAAAGCTTTCTTCTAATAATTATCAACATTACGAATTTGTAAAACGCATGCCAGTGTAAGAGTTTCATAACTTAATATTCACGTTTGGTTAAATTAACAAAGAAACAAATAATTCTGTGGTATTAATTTGGTCGGCGTTTCTCAGCGAGACGCACCACTTAAACCAGAATACAAAGTTACATTTATGAGTATTTAACATGAACTAAGTATAAAGTGTCACGAAATCACACCAGGATTGTCAAAGAACGAATATTTATTTGATTAATGTTCGAAAGAGATTGATTTGAAGGCAAAAACCTGTGACTGATGTTCATTTTCCGAGTGCTCTGGACGTAAAATGAAGAACATGAGCTCCAACTCCTCTGATCGTATTTTCCGCAAATAATACGGCAAAGCTTTCCAGAAAATTCCTTAATAAAATCTAAAAATCATGGAATACATCTAAGGCTGATCCCCAAATTCAAACCATTGGCAGACAGACTGACATTCGTCTCAATCGCCAGCGAATCAATTGGCGAGGATTCCTAGCAGCCTATTGTATTACACATTCATGAATGACGATCCTAATACCTCTTTGATTATGAATATTTATAATGCAAATTGGAAATATAGCGAAAATGCAAACATACATTAAAAATGCCTGGTATGAGTCAGAACTTCAGATTTAAGTTTCGAATTGACGAAGGTAATTTTCAAGTCTAAGTGATCTTGGGGTCTGTTTTCAGCAGTGAAACTAAGAGAAATTAAATGCAACCATGATGAGGTTGGCTTGGATGACAAGACCACGAAGCAGGAAGCCGTGCTTTATGGCGCATACCCACCCAGCCAACCATCACGATCGCTAGATGAGGTACTGTTATTCGGTTGTGAACATAGCACCCAAATATTAACAATGGCAAGTCTGTTCCATAAAGATGGTGGGATACCGGGACGAGTTAACGATGTGCTACCAGGACATGGATCCGCCATGCTCTGATCCCATCGCTCTGCTGTGACATCACATTGGAATCTGCTTCACTATTAATATTTATTCTATAATCCATTGTTATTCGATAAGGAAGATTCTTATCTTGGGAGGTGAGATCCTGCATACATAATCACTTAGGAAATGAACTGCTACGTAGTATTTAACAACATGTCGTCACCCTTATTCTTGGTGACAAAAATTGTTTCATCTTCAACAAACGGATCAAAGATATGTAATTGAGAATCCAAAGGAAGACAATCGAGAATATATTTTACGAGCATAAATTATTAATAAAAATAACTCCTTCCTCTCTGGATCCATTCAGACCAGTTTCTTGTACATTATATCAGCAATCATAAATTAGCAAGGTTTATTTATTGTTTATTCAATTGATAATGTTTTCTTGCTAATTGAAGCGACATAAAGGGAAAAAGTACAAACGTTTGCCTCTTAGGCTCATCGGCAGAACTATAGCAGAAAATGTATGCAAGAGGATTGATCAAAAGTAAACTGGAACTTGCGTTACAACTCTCTTAATTTCCCGATCATCCTCTACAAAATCCATTAAAACTTTCGAAGACGTAACATGGCTTTGGAAGTTGTTTCCCAGAATATTGATTCAGGAATCCTAAAGTTGACTTTGAATACTATAGATTTCTATCTTCTGACGATGTGTTAGAATATACACAATTTTCGTTGAAGATTTGTCCACGTCACGTTTAGTCCCATTTTTCTGTACTCATACAAACTAAACACATTACTTCTTTGTTTTGATTTCCTGTGTGTCTTTATGATTCTTTTCACAGTATATTCATTTTATATATTTTAGTAAGTTCAGCTAATCTTGCTGATCCAAGACAATCCTTTTATGTGTCCGTAATATTTATTCAAACGCCTTTGATGTCCGGATAAAATTGACGTCACAATGTGATGAGATTAATGTTGACTTGAAGGACTCGGTGAAGTTGAAGGCTCTTGGCCTTGCGGGGGCGGAGCTCCTTCCTTGGCGTCTGAGTCACATTCAAGGTTCCTTGGACGGAAGCTCGTCAGGCGTGAGAGGCATGGCACTCAGATGGAGGTGGTCAACACCTCTCAATGCTACAGCAAAATACTTGCCACACGAAAATTGTATGCTTCTTTAATTTAAAAGCCGACAGCAATGAGGCTGTTTTTAAAAATAAAAAGATGTCCTCGATACGGTGAGAATTTCTTCTCTCTTCACTTAAATCGATCGATTACGATACAAAGAACACTTAGAAATACAAAAAATTAATATACCACGTTTTAAATGTTAGACATGACCTACATTCATTATGAATATTGGTTTCCTTTCCTTCTAAAATTTAACAATAGCTACGTGCAAAAACAATTTTTAACTGTATGTTGCAAATATTTAGTTTAATTCTGAATTTTATTATTTATTAAATACTGTCTGTTTTCGCTGTTCTTTGATATAAGAAAATTTATAGACGCGTAAAAATTTCAGGATGTTAATATCGGAAACAAATACGTTTACTGAAAATATTATTTACTAATAACAATAGTTATCTTTTTACACTAATAAGTAAATTATAAAAGTATAATTGAATAAAACAATTTTTTCTCATGCTTAATTGAAAACTAACTTCAGTTATACCCATACCGAAAATACTTGACATAACAACTGTAAATACTGAAAGCAAGGTATTATACCAGTATAATAATATATATTTGACGCTTATAAACAGTCTGGTATACTATATTGTAATTTATTATATTAAATTTTGTCAATTTGAATTATAGGAGCTTTCTTCCCAATTTTGGGTCATTTGGTATTAAATATTTTTGGTTCACTTTTTAAAAATTGTATTACAGTACAATTCTAAAGTTTTTTTTGTATAAAATGGTGAATCGTTCAAGAATTTGAATAATCCAATTACAATTAGGTTCAAAAGATTTTTATACATAAAAATTAACTTTAAATTATTAATAGTTCAAAATAATTTTTAATATGATTCATATTAACAAATTTAAAACCAACTGTCTACTTCACTTGGTATAACAAATAATTATACCAAGTGAAGTGGACAACTTCGCATATATTATAACTGTTCCTTATAATATACGACAATTATCTTTCATATTTTAAAATACATGCCACATGTGCAAAATACTTTTGATTTTTAGTGTAATAGGATTTTTAAAAACCTAAACGATACTAAGTAGAATATGACCCAAATTATGGTCGATGGCTCCTGAAGCTCAAATTGACAAATTTTAATGCCATAAATTAAAATACAACAGACTGCGAAGTAAACATTTTCGCACAAATATATCAATAAACAATTCTTAAAACATGAACAATTCTCGGGTTTTCAACCGGGTAAGTATAGAGTTTGAACACAACGTTTCCATGGCTTGCTCTGCCATCTTCTTGAGGTGAACTGACGGTGCCGAGTCACTAGCAGGGGTTTTTATAGCGATGTCAGGGTTGCGGCTGCGGAGGGCGCTGATGGGCTGTCAGCGTGGCCGCGTAACCAGTATCTGTTCTGGATCTCCGCTGCGTCTTCGGACGTGGGTTCCAGAGCGGGTGAGGGATAAAAACCCCTGCTAGTGACTCGGCACCGTCAGTTCACCTGAAGAAGATGGCAGAGCAAGCCATGGAAACGTTGTGTTCAAACTCTATACTTCCCCGGTTGAAAACCCGAGAATTGTTCATGCATAATATACACCGGGAAAGCCCACGTTCTCTTATAATTCTTAAAACGTCTACAAAAGTAATTATTACGTATGGAGATAATTATCGGGAATTATAACTTGTTTTTAGAGTTTAGTTTCTTTAAAGCACATTATTAATAAGGAGTCTTGATACTTTCCGCAAATACGAGGCGAAGATTCATATACATAAACACAAAACCGATTACATTCTAATCATTAATTTCATTTTTTACTGTAGAAGGAAAGAAATGGAGAATCCTGCATGGAAAAAGTGTCATAGTTCCGCAAAGGAGAAGGACATCGTACATACATATATCTAAACACGTGCAACAAATCAAGCACTTACGCCGCTACAACGAGTATCGTATTCATTGTTAATAAATACTTTCCTATAGAAGAGAAGAATAGTTATGAACCTAAACACGCCTAATTTATTATCTACAATCATATTTAATTACTTAAGTGCTCCATAAAATAAGTTATCAATTTATAATTTTTATTTGTAGAAAAAATTATAACAGATAGTTTTAAATATTTGAACTTCATTTAACCAATACAGTTGTCTTAAAGTTTAAAAATTAAATCAACTCTAAAATTAATATAATACCAAGTAAGCACAAATTATTAGAAATATTTGAGTTCATGGCTTGGAACTGTTATGATTACTGAGATCTTTTGCCACAATGATTTCTCTTTGGAGTGGTAGACCTTGCTGTACGTAAATGTATACCCAGCATTTCACACGTGCCACCACAAATAAGAACTCACACTGTTAGAACATGTTGCAAAACTCAATTACTTCGGTTGACTGAACATGTTTGTAAAACTCTGAAACAACAGCTGCAGACATTTCTTCGCTGTGTTTGCCCGCGAACGAGCCTCATATTCAAAGTATAAACAAAGCAGTCACCAGTGTATGCAGTACTTGTTTGTCACACTCAAAAATGCTTCACGGAATAAAAGCGTCTTCCAAATACAAAAATTTACAATTCACGACTACATATTGATGTCTACAAGACTGCTCTGATGCAACCCTCCAACTAACCTATCTTGCGAAAGCCTTTTCATTTCTACATAACTACCACATCCCACGTCCTCCCTAGTCTGCTTACCGTATTTTATCCTTGGCGTCCCTCTTCTGTTCTTACCCCACACACTTCCTTCAAATACTAATTTTACACGACTCTCATGTCTCAAAACGTATACCAATATTCCATCCCTTTTCTAGCCGACGTCCTCCGTATTGTTCGCTCTTCCCCTACTCTACTTAGAGCCTCCTCGTTAGTGATTCTATCCACCAATATGATTTTCAGCATGCTCCTATAGCACCAAATTTCAAAGCCGTCTAATCTTTTCCATTCCACAACTTCTACCGTCCACGTTTCAAACCCATGTTACGGCACACTCCATGCAAACATTTTTAGCAACGATTTCCTAATATTCACACTTGTATTACTCGTAAGTTAATTTCTCTTTTTTGCGAAAGCCTTCCTTGCCTATGATATCCATATTCTTTGTGTTTACTATACTTCTACCATCCCTAGAAATTATGCTTCCCAAGTAGCATAATTCCTTAACTTCTTTCAAAATATCGCTTCCCAATCTAACACCCCTTGTTATTCAACTGTTTCCCATACTACACTCCTTCACTTTGGTTTTTCCTCTATTAATCCTCATATTGAACTCTTCTACCGGGATCACGTTCATGCCATTTATTATGTTTTCCAAGTCTTCTTCTGACTCCCCTAATACTACAACACGATCGTCAAACCGCTGGTTATTCATTTCTTCTCCTTGCAGTATGATTCCTTTTTCATATTCCGTTTTAACTTTCTTCATTGCCTGTTCTATTTATACGTTCAGGGGCATGGGTGTCTTACTCCTATCTTGATCTCTGCTTTCTTTTCTTGCCCTTGAATTCTAATTACTGCTGACAGCCTTCTTTCTCGATATTTTATTCCTTTCCTCTTCAAAATTCTTAATAGTGTGTTCCAGTTCAGATTATGAAACGTTTTTATAAATCTAAAAAAGTCATGAACGTAGGCCGTTTTTTTCGTATCCTGCCTTCTAGAAATTAGATGCAAAGTCAATGTTGCTTCCCAAAAATTAAACTGATCTTCTCCCAACTGGAATTATATTTGTCGTTTCAACCTCCTATACACTATTTTCGTTAATATTTTGCATTAATGAGATACTAAACTAATTGTTCTGTGCTGTTTGTCACATCTATCAGCCCCAGTCTACTTCGGAATGGGTATAATTATATTTTGACTAATTTATTCTGGTATTCTTCCTGTTTCGTAGATTTCACAAACTATCCTGAGCAGCCATGATATTGCTACTTCGCTGGATGATCTTACCAACTCCGTTGGAATTATGTCTGGTGCTTTACAACTGCTCAGATCTTTGGGTGCCCTATCATACGACGACCATAAAAGTTTGTCTCCCAACTTTTCATTTTCCATCTTCTCTTTTTCTTCTGTTACTTACTGATTTAGACTACCGCCGTTATCCATCTTACTGCATCTTCTTCTTTAACCAGAAGTGGATTAATTGAAATCTGTTCCTTCGTAAAGAGAGAAATTAGATCTACGTAAAGATAATTCAATGTTTATTTATCATATTTCCGCGCCTCATCCCTATATCGATCAACAATTTAAAAATAGAAATCAAAATAAGAGAGTCCTCCGCTTCGAGTTTCTGGCGCAGATGCGCAAAATACTGCAGGTCTCTGGATTTTGTTATTATAACGAAGAATTCCCTCATAGACAATCCTCTTGTAAACGTCTAATGAGGAATGCGTAACTATATAATTAGTGTTAGAAGATCCCAGGAGGCAGGCCGTTAAATAAGCTCTGTTGATGCAAAGAGCAGAACAAGAGAATGGTGCAAGGCAGGGTCGTGATACGAAGAATAATATCCGCTCCTTGTTTAAGGTGTTATGGTGGATGGACAGGATGCTGACTAAACAGTCTGCCTGTTGTGCGGGTTCCGGTAGAAGGAAGTCCCCTGAGCCCGCTCAGATTCGCTCAGGACCACCATCCATGATTAAGCGTTACTGTTGTTTACATTAAATTGAACCAAACACATGGCATTGTACAGTACGGAAAACAGGATAAAAATTGAAATAAATTAATACTATGCAGATTATAATGTGCACTGGATTCGCCATTTACATCACGGAAACTACGTAACAACAAATTGAAATAAATTAATACTATGTATTATAATGTACATTGGATTCGCCATTTACATCACGGATTCTACGTAACAACAAGAATATGATATGATGGTTAGTACTTGGATGGGTGACCGCTTGGGAACACCATGTGCTGTTGGCTCTGTTTACATTTATACTGTTTAAGTTACGTTGCTTTCCTACGTAAAGAGTTTAAGAAATTTTTGCCGACCTCCTGTGGTGTTGTGGCTGCCTCACAACTCAGGGGTCCCGGGTTTGAATCCTGGCATGGGCTTGGATGTTTGTGTCGTCATGGTCGCGAGGGCCGGGATTAAGGCTGATTGGTAATTGATACACTGAGCACGTATCACTCCAAATTCGGAATGTGTCACGCCAGAGGGCAGTCCGCAGCCACCCCGGTAGGCCTAGGCCCTCAAGAGGGCTGTTGAGCCATTGGAAGAAGAAGTAAGAGTTGCAATTTGTAGGCACGTAACCGAAGTCTTTTACGCACAACGTCATACACAGTGCCTTTAGGCACTCCTATTTGTAGACTACGTCTGGCGAACCACTTCTTCGGGCTCCGAACACACATGAAACACGGATCTGTTCAACAATATCTACAGAAGTTCTATCTGGTGATTTTTATTTTAAAACACTACCAGTTTCCTTGAAAGACTTAAGCCAATGACGGATAGTTTTTGCTGTAGGTTGTTCACCACCATACTGACGTATAAAATTAAGTTGCACTGTTGTAACTGACTCAGTGTGCACAAGCGTTTTCTGTTGCCGAGTACACATTGTTGCTAAGTTGCTCTGCACTGCACGCGCGCCTAGACTGAACTGAGAGCACAGAGCTAAAAACAGCGCTGGTGCCGTCTCGAGGTCAAGAAGAACTGCCAATTTCAGGGGAGCCAAACTTGGAGAGTTGATGAATCAAACACCACAAACTAGAATTGTGTATGTCACTTAGTAAACATTCTAGGAAGTTCTTTCTCAAACACCCTGTATACTTGATCAACTTACACATTAGTCTAAACTAAAACCAATACAAGGAGATGACGTACCGTGACAGCACTGTGGCTCTGGTACATAAGACAATATGGGCAGGTTACCCCGCACAGTTTTGGGACTTTACGTAAAATCACGTGACAGTACGTGAGACTTTGACTGTGAAAGTATAAGTAGAAGTGTCTGACCTGTTTGTAGTATTTCTTCGTCGTCGTCGCTGTCGATGTGCGGCAGCGTGCCGGCCACCTCGAACAGAGGGCAGGTCTGCATGGCGGAGTCTCGCACGGCGGGTCTGGGCACGCAGCCGCACGTCTCGCTGCAGGGGAAGGCCGCCGCGTCCACGGGAATGCGCTCGAGGGCGCGCTCCGCGGACACCAGCAGCGACCTCAGCAGCGCCGGCAGCTCCATGGCGGCGGCTACGGGCACCGGCCCGCTGCCCCCGCGCCACACCAGCGCCGCCTCCACGCCCTCGGCGGTGGCGGGGGTGGGACGCACGCAGCAGTAGCAGTCGCCCGCACGCAGCGGCAGCGCCGGAGCCGCCTCCAGCTCGCCCAGGTGCAACACGAGGCGCCTTCCTAGCGTCAGCGGCCAGCCTGCGCTCCACACCGCATCGCCTCCCTGGACAGACAAAACATGTCTTGCTATTTACATGAATATACTTTCCCTTATAACAGCATGGGATCGGGAGATTCGGAAAGAATCCAAATATCTCAGACAGACATACAGCTCTGGAGCTATACTTTTAAGTTCCTAATTGTAATGTAGAAAAAAACATAGAGAAAGCCTGCATCAGGTAGGTCAGATTACTCACCCATAGGAACAGGAAGAAAGTTTAATTAAAAATTTGTGCTAAAGATAAAAAATATAATATCCTACTTTTTCCTAAAAATTGAACTTTTAAAAAACTTTTGCCATTATTTTCTAAGAATTAATACGTATGTTATGTAATGAAAGGTTTTTTAGGTCAGTTGTAACTGTCATGTTAATTCCAACGTTCATACTGAATACTTATAAAACATGTTAAATAATTATTAGCAAATATCAATTATTACATTACTTTAACCTTACTTGCAACAGAAAATTAAGGATGAAATATTAGGGACGAAGTGCAAATTATTAATATGAATACTATATTTTATAGTGTCGTAAATATTAGTGGGAACTGTAATGAAGATGATTCAGTGTTAAATTAAATTTCGAATAGTTGTCCATAATTTCTTAACTTTTCTTTTTTGCGGTAAGAGGCTACACGAGGGTGATCCTGAAGCAGGCAACTTTCCTTTAGTAACATAGGAAGATAATTAAAAAAAAAGAGGAGGTGTGGAAGGTAGAGCAACCAAAGGTTGACTAGGGCCCCCGGGCTATAGATTAAGGATCCTACCCGATGAGACACCCAAAAGAAATGCATCGGGTAGGTTAATATTCTTGTGCCGTTCCGAATGACGGAACAGGAATGTTCCGTGGGGTTGCTACATTCCCTTCTTTGTCTAGACAGCGGACAACTCTTACCGTATTCCCAAGGTCTGTGACCCCAAGACACACACCTCCCAAAAGAGATGAATGTGTCCTGCCATGTAAGAACCTTGAGACCAGAGATAAAACGATTTAAGCGCATCCTACCTCTGTGAAGAAATATTTGCGAGAGAAGATTCCCAACAGGTAACATCCCATAAGAACCCCAATTCTATTTTGTATTATTGCATTTGAAGAAAATATAAATATGAAGAAATTATTTGACTTTTTAAAAAAATGTAAAAGAAAGATAAATCTCCGATTGATGATTTGTCAACAATATTTACAGCTTTTATTTCCGGCAACCAATCATGCGGCAAACTAGGACATGCATTCCTTTGTTTTAATAAACGTTTCTTTTGATCACTTGAATCCACCATCGTAAATGAAATGTTAAAGCTTTGTTTCGAAACAACGCTAATAACTCCGTGACCACATTAATGTACATGAACAAGTAACGGGACAGAGGGCAAGAAACTAAGTTTGCAAAACTCCGGACGTTGTGTAACGAGCCTTATCTTCCACTCACTTCATCAAGTCTACATGAGTCTCTATCTGATCTCGTTTGCTCCTTACAGGTTCCCGACCGCAATTAACAAGCTAATAATTACTTTTCTTTCATACAGGTCTAATCAAAGTTTACCCACAGTACGCATTTTGTCTTGGAACTTAAAAAATACAAATGTCTACTACAGCTGCATCTTATGTGTATAATGGTAATATATTACTAAATATTGTCAATAATTCATGTCGGAATGTTCCAATTTACATTTGAAATATGTATTGGTCAGTTTGTTAGGAAATATACTCATTTTTATGGTATTCTATCCGGTTTATTCATATACATTTAATAAAACGTAAATGCACCATTTTGAAATAAAGGATTACGAAGCGGATTTCAGTAATATAGGACGGAATTTAAGACAGAAGAGGCTGTACAGAAAGATAACGAGTCACTTTCCAATACTGAGGATTGATGCGTACTCCTGGTAATGGTTCCGTGTAGACAATGACCTACGCAAGTCATCTTGGAGACTGCGTAACACAGAACCGCTGGAAGTCGACCTTGGCAGGTCGACGGCCTGTGACGAAATTGAAACAGCGTCGATTCGTGCCAAAACACCTTCATCGAACGGTAACTGCACCCAATGACGCTTTCACTCTCTCTCAATATCAACACATAGCGGGCGAAACAACATGCCTCCATTGCCCGTGAACAATACTGGCGATAAAATCGCTGAATTTGCCGCAGAAACCACTGAACCTCGAAGGATTCCACGCACGCCTATATTTTTGATAAACTGTAATATTTAATTCACTAATGAAAACTCAAAAAATCTTTGCGAAGGGGATACATTTAGTTCTAATTCTTGCCTTGATATTTACTTGTTTCGGTGTTGAATCCAACTAGACAAAGAATCATCTAATTTATCTAATATCCCAAAAGAAGCGATTGTAAATTTCTAAATACGAAAATGGGACCAAAACTCCACCAAATCATCCAAACTGTGACCGGGACATGCACACGCTGAATAATACACTCTTACTGCTGATCTCTCTTACTTTTATTAATCATATGTCATACAACCTATAAATCATACATTCGCATATAGAGAATTTATTTTAAATAAATTTGTAAAATAATTATAATAATAATAATTTGAGTAATTATATTGTAACGTGCGTTCCTTTAAACTGAAAATTAATTACGAATACAATGTAAGGGACATAAAATTTGTGTCACGAAATACAAGAGAAAGAGCCACAAATGTATATAATTTATGTAACTTATAATTATTTGTTTTTTAAGGGGTGGCAAAGCTGTCATAGAATGACAATGATGTAGGGGTGGCAATGTGTCAAGAGAACGACAATGAGAGAGGGACAAGCGAGTTCAGTGTTTTGTTGACGGCGACTGCAAGTGAAAGCATTTTGACATTAAATAGTGAAATGGTCGCTATTTCCCTGTGTTAGTGTGCGTGTAGCCATCCTACAGCTTCGGAAGTGGGATAGTGTATGGACATCCCTACACAAATATGGCGTCGGGGTTATGGACGGTGCTAGGGTTCGTCCTTTCTTGCGGCAATAGAAGAAGGGTTTATCGACCTGTATAATGAATCGTACCGGAAAATCAGCGACAAGGCAATGTGAGAGTTTTGGAAAGAATGCTTCTTTACCTTTGAGAAAATTACCAAAACCCCTGGATCAGGTCCACACCGGGTGGAATGTTTTCATTGTGGGGAAATGTGATAGGGAGAGCAAAAGTTAACGATGAGTGGAAGGCGTAGATCAGAGGAACTCTTTGATTCGTACCTGAAACAGTAGGTACATTTAATTTAATTTTGAAATTGGATGGGAAGTACTAAGGTTCTTTGGGTCAGCCTCAGAACGGGAACTAATCTGAAATGGGAAATGAGTTGCAGTTCCTGAGGGATTTAGCTGAAACTGCAACTGATCAAGGCAACACGAAACATGCGACTACAACCTGATCTCAGGACACAGTTTGCCTTGAAATGAATATGACGGAAATATATTATATTAAAATAAAGAATTGTTATAGAAATGTGGAAAACATTAAATTTAACATATATTAATGGCAATATACACTAATTGAATTAATTTACAAAACCGGATTTTTAACGATAAGCGCTATATATTTACAATATTTACACATTAGATATCTTGTAAACTAGAGACATGAGTTCTATACTCAGGGTCGTGTAAACGGGCCTTCTCATGGATCACAATACAAACACAAATCCTATGCAGAATTGGCAGTACCAGGAAATCGACAAAGGGTTACAGAGTAAGTCCCATTTCTTCTTAGCTCAGGCCTGGAACTTGTCGCTGGAGTCGCAGACGATGTACAAGTCCTGCAGCTCGATCCCACCAGACTTTCTCGTTGCTATAATGAGCATCCTGCCCGGTTAGCCTTCCTTGGAGCCACAGACTCGAGAAAATCTTCCTCCAGATATTCAAATGTCCGTAGTCAGTACAATCTCCGATTTATTACTGCTTTAGTGTCCACTTCTTAATGCTCACTCTTAAAATTCAATATACATGTGAAGCAATCTTTATGTCCAAAAATCCTATCGTCCCTGGGAGTAGCCATTCACCCCACTCTATTGATGTTTTGGGGAAAACACATTGTCGCCTATCAAATCGGATGCCACCAAGTCTCAAATACTTGAGATAATCCCAATCCGCGCTACGTGTCGCTATTTTATTACCCCTTCTTCTGTAACCTTCAACTTCTCTCGCACCACTTGGCTTTGATTCCGTAGCGCCAAATTCCGCTTCTAGTTGTGCTTTACCATTACAGCCTACTACGGTCTGGAAATGACATTGAAGAACATCCAATGTACATATTACTGAACCTAAGAATACTCAGATACACGACCCGTAATTTAAAAAAATAAATAACCGTGTCAGTTTTCTAATTTTTAAAAATTAATATTTTCAAGTAAATTTAATTTAAAAAACTGTTTTTTTCTTATTTTATAGCATTAAGTCAATGTACAGTTCCATGCATTGAATTTGTTTACAAAACATAATCATAAATAAATAAACGGGTTTCAATATATATATATAATGTAAATTTATTTTTAAGTAATTTTATTAATAATCAAATTATAAGACCTCAAAACTTACTGGTTGTTTGTGAGTAAAATATAGCCTCTATATTTAATTCAGCTCATGGTTTAAACTTTATTTCAGGTGAATAACCGTGTCGAGGAACTGTTATAAATAAAACTCCCAAATGCAGGCTAAGCTTAATCTTAAATATGGAGCAATCAACTGAAATAAACTGTGGAGGTAAAGCAACGAGGAAGATAATGTTTCCTCTGCGGCAGCTAGGCGTCTGGTAATTGTCAAATGATGGTTATTTCCCATGACTGACAGCCTAAATAAGCAGTCAGCTGAGAACCCCGCATAAAGTGGTTCGCCGGTCATCACTTTAGCGATAAATTGAATTAGGAGCAAAATTAAGAGGGGTTAAAAGAGTACGAAAAAGCTAATAGCATCTGATTTGGCCGAATGAAATGACTAGTTTGCGGCATAAGAGGCTCTTGAAGAGCTGATTAAAGGCTATTAGCATAGTTCTGTTGTGGGGCCGGTGGCGTAACACCTGGTAAGGTCTTTATCGCACACATTGGTCGCCGCAGACATTCCATTCCTCATTCTTTTTCACACACGGTTACGTCACCACTCGGCAACTCGGCCGCTTTCTACGTTATGACAGCAGATCGCCTTCTGATCACTAGCCTCAGCACAGATAATCAAAGCCTCTGTCAACACTCAGATCGTTCAACTAATAAATC
Source organism: Eucriotettix oculatus (assembly GCA_034510155.1). Taxonomy (NCBI): domain Eukaryota; kingdom Metazoa; phylum Arthropoda; class Insecta; order Orthoptera; family Tetrigidae; genus Eucriotettix; species Eucriotettix oculatus. The sequence goes on from CM067376.1 coordinate 251,114,268, forward strand.
ACATCTAGACCCAGGAAAGGTTTCTTCCGTCTAGGAACCCATGTGAATCACCATACCACTGATTTTTTTTCTTTTACGTGACGATATATATAACTATGGGATGAATTTTATAGTACCCATTGCTCATCTATGAGGACGATACAAATATGACCTATGACCCAGATACTCCTTAAAATGCCCTTACCTTCATGCTCCTGTTAGAGAATTATATTTTGGTATGTATTACAATTCCTGCATCAAGTCAGGTAAACAATATTTTTAGGTAAAGTATACGCGAATAAGTCAAATACTTAAAAAAGAACCATAAACTTAATCCTAGTGAAAAAGTCTAATGTTTTAAGAAAATATCGCCAAGAAAAACTTTCAATTTTGATTTGTATTTTAAAATCCCCTATAGGATTTGCGGGAATGCACGCAAAAGATATAGACTTGTAACATCAAATAAATTTAACATTTATTGAATTAAAATATTCATATAAATAGAAGCAGTCGAGGATAAACAGAACGAATAAATAAAATGAGATCAGGTTTATATTGTAGTGAGGTAAAATTGAGAGGGCACGGAATATTTGTGAGGATTTCAAAAGTCTGGGCAGACGTATTTCGCCACGTCTTGCGGGAATTTTCATTGTAAAGAGGTTTGTCTGAAGGACGAAAAGCGGAATTTTTTTTTACATAATTTATGACTAGACAATCATTTTTCGGTGTGTGGTGGACAATAAAAACAATAACACAGCGGACACTGAAGTACACAGTATGTATTTAAGATGTCGAGAGTAGTGATATGTTGTCCCAGGAGAAAGGACGATTTAAAATTTTAGCACTTAGGAATTGAGGAAAATGTTGTTGGGAGAGAGACCGTGGCTGTGGGATCGTCATGGCCGTGAAAGGAGAAAAATGTAAGTAAATATTAAAATTTACTGCGGACCTATTTGGGAAGCTTATACGCCGAAAGGAGTATTGATAACGGAAGTGAAATTAAAAGCAGAGCAAAGTGTATTATTGTTTATTGTGTGTGGGGCTGTCAAAGTAATCTCCGGAAGGTGAAGGAAAGGAAGAAATGGAGAACTACAAATAAGTTAAAATAAGCTTCATATAACATAAAATTGGACACATGTTTGCCACTCAAACGTTTGCATATCCCCACAAAATGGAGAAAAAGATTTCATCTCATTACATTAAAAAATTAAATTTTATCCTGTTAAATAAACTACAAAAATAATTAAACAATTAAGCATAATAATATAAGGAAATCCTTAAATTATTAAACAGACATTACAAATTACTTTTCGTACTGTAAATTAAACTATATTATTACATCTTTTGTTCAACCGTGAACTCCAATTTTCAACGTATCATTATTCCAAAAACTTTGAAATTATAACATTTTCGCCAGTATGCATGGAGGAATTACATAATGCGTAAAACGTAAATATATTGTAACAAGCATCGTATTCATACTTACGAAATTATTGCTGGATAGGATTTTATACAGAAGTATGAACAATTATATGTAGTATACGAAAGACAGTAAAACGTTTCTGCTACAAGATGGTATTCCTGAATTTATTAACCCCTCTGAAACGAATGAGTATTTTTCCTGTTCAGTAATTTAATTTTCAATATTTCATATACCGTATCGACGTATAGTTGCAGTAATCTTCTGCACTTTTACCATTACCTTGTATTGATTTCTTTCCCTCGTTTACTTATTTCTTTTAAATGGAAGTACATAGAAAGTTTCATATTGTTTGTTGATGCTAAAATTGTATATAGTTTTTAATTATAATTTATTTTTATACTTGCAGCTGAAATACTTTTTACCCGAACGTTTTCTCTAAAAAATTATTCTGCCACGTTTTAAATAAATAGAGTGACCGTCCGGAGCAAACACGGCTGGATATCGTAATGAAAGCGTGATGTGAGGCCACCCACACCGCCTGGGCGCCAATCCTTATACATCGGCCACGTAATCGATAACATCTGGTTCACCGTGTGATAGATGGCTGCAGATACCAACTGGCCAGCTCAACACGTGACTGCAGGCTGTTACTCACAGAGAAAACGAACTACAAAGTTGAGACACACAACGTGCCGCATTAGTTCAGGGCTCCTGATTTCAATAAGTCCTCAAAAATCAAAAAAAAAACATTTCAAGAACCTAGAACCTAGTACGATTCATTTTATGAAAATGAAATGAATTCCGTACAACATAAGCAAAGTATATCAAGCGAAGTACCCAAAAAAGATTACATTTAAGTCCTATTCATGTTGTTGCAATGGCTATAATCCGACTGTTGGGTTCTCCAGTTGAGAGAGACGCTGACGTCTCGTCTTCGTCGTTCCAAAGTTACTTCATACACGATTCACTGAATAAATAGAGTATTCTACAATTGTTCGGCAACACTGTTCGTCCCTATCTTAATTTTAAGCATTCGGATTGGTGGGTTCCAGGACACGCCCCACGTGGGAAATAAAAGCCAACTGTCCTGTAATTATAATCAAAATATAGTCATACTGTTTACTAGAGTGGCGACACTGAGAGTGTCTTAAACCGAAGTCCATGTACGGTAACGGTTCATGCAGTCTAAGCAAGTAGAGTATAGAACTTGCACCCATCAGCGGTGGTATTTAGAACTACACAACTCTGGAATGTCATGACTCAAGCTGCACTAAGTACGAAAATGTGTAAGTGTAGCTAAATTGTCCCATTAAACACCGACTCAACAAACTAACTGCGGTCGACATTTTGGCAACTCTTCCCGGACATTACGGTAAATTTTGGTTTGTTAGCTCCATTGTTCAGTTAGGTATTTTATTCTTATTCGGCGTCGATGCTAAACCACGGCATTTCTAACGTTAGAAGATTCTACTTCCTTTCAGTCATTTAAAAATTGATAATGCTGTGTTACTATTAAGAGTTGAATAACTAAAATAATCAAAAACATGTTTAGGCCTATTGGGGAAACGCTTCATATCTGTATGCAATCTATTGTATATACATCCTGGAGGAAGTTCCAAACTTGTGCGGGTGACTCTGGCAGCCGGAAGGGTGAGGTATTGTTCAGCGATTTACCAAATTTATTACCGTAAAATCGGCCAGGCTACTGGTTGTCTGTCACAGAGGGGCTGTAGAAGGGTTCACGTGGAACAACGAATCCCAATCTGCTGTGACAAACCAGTAGCCAGGTAATATGCAAATACTGGTGGACATTTCAGAACACAGACGAGCAGTGGAGTATACTTGTGCAGTATTGCAGTCTCATAAGAGTGAGACTGTAAGAAATATTAAGTGGGCAATTGGAAAATATTTCCCACTTATTCTGGATTTGAGCACACGGGCAAGATGTGGAAATGGTATGAATAAGGAACCATCCGTAAGTGATGCAAGTAACTCCTTGCATAGCCGAGGTCTAAGCCATGTCCTTAAACAGCAATGTAATTTCATTTTGCTCTACATTATGACCCTGAGTTCATAATCATCTGTTATTGTTATGTTAATTGTGATCTTAAATTAGTTTAATGTACATTAAGATATAATTTTTTTTAAATAATAAATATAAATTAAATAAATATTACATTTAGACGGCCAATAAACTAAATATTACACGTCGGAGAAAATAAGGATAATATGTTAAAGGGAAGTAAAATAATAAATTAATGAACTAAAACTAAATTATGTAAATCAATTTGTAAAGATGTTTTAGGCGTTATGAATTAAATTACGGTAAATATTAGTTAATAAATCAGTGACCCTTCTAATATGAAGTGATTGTACTTTAAGTTTAATATTATAACAAACAACGCACAAATCTGGAAAGTATTCAACTTTATATTACGCTTTCTGTGTAAAATGAAACACGTACCTTTAGAAGTCAACTGACGCTTTTCAAACGCTGTTTTCGGCTATTTTATTTATTCAATTTAAAATATTAAAGGTGAAACTAAATTATATTAATGATTTTGTTATGTCGTGATTTCGACTGAGAATCGGGAAACAAGAATCCAATGTTCCGGGATCTATAAATTATTTATAAATCCCCCAATCAGTCTGATGTAAAGGCCAGATTTTGGAATAGTGGATTTATTTCTTTAGGGAGTCATTAGCTTCGTGTGCCCTGCGGTAAAAGTTAATCTTTATCCCTGAAAACGATCAGTTTCTTGCTGTTCTAAAGGTCGGACTGTTTCGTGCAACAGAGGTCAGATAACCCATCCAACATAACTTTTTTTAAATTTAAAGTACTGTGATTATTTTTCTTTAGATTAGGAGTATTTATGTTTAAGAGATTTAATTTTGTATCTGCCACCGGGCTTGCGCCCAACTGTAGACTGACAATAAATACAAATACTATTGTACTCATAACAACCGTGTACTCATAAATGGATGAACGACATTCGGCGTTTCTCCATTCTTGTCAACAAGACACGGAGTTTGATTACTTCTCATTAATTTTCTGAGAGATTAGCCTTCTCTCTAATATTATCCTACCTGAAGAATTTAAAATCATTGCTACTTACTGCTTACTGCTATTGCCGATGGATCATTTGATGTTGACTACAAGTGAAGTAATCCGATATTAACGCATTTTAAATTGTTGAGTCAGTTTCCAATATTCGCAGCGATGAATGATCGGTTTCAGGGCTGCCGGAAATGAGGCCCTCTACAAGTTGAATGAAAACCGTACTTGCAAGAAGCTGCGGCTAAAGAACAGGCGTCAGTGTCCAATCTACATCACAACCACATTGCACTTTTTTCTACACTAACATGCTCTTTTCCCGGAATGTATAGCTGTTTTGTGTCAAAGAACAGATTCCCACAACAATGGGTGGACTGGACGGAGTTTCCTCAGCTCGACTTCGAAGAATGAAAAGTCATTCACAGCTGAATCGTTTAAACGTAAAATAATTCGTGCAGCTTTACAAAGGTTAGTTCTGTGAACCGTTAGAGTGATATGTATGGAAAGCTTAGATCTTCTGTAATTTTAATTTCAAATTTTCATTGAAACACGTATTTACAGAATAAATAATGCGCAATTAGAAATTTCACTATGATACAACGATAGCATGCATGGTTATTAGGGAATTATGTTCTAGTACGTCGTTTATAATTTATCCGGAAAAAATTCCAAATTACCCTTAATTGATAACACCAGACATTTCAAAATAATGGTTTGCTTTAATAATAAAGAACGCACCTATCTGCCAGAAGACCCAGTGTTGCACAAACAACTTTATTGCCTAGAAAACATCAGGTAAATGAGATGAGGTTTTTGCAAGGTGAAGGAAAGCGAGGAAAATGAATCGCGAAGTTCTTTTTCTTCATCGGAGACATATTGAAAGGATTACACGACAAGTATAAAGAGTGTAACAAAAGCCGACATAAAATATTAGGAAATGGATTCTTCATACTAAAATAAAAAAAAAATGTATGACAGAATCTTTTCGTAAATACATAATTATAGACTTATGATGAATCTATTATCTGGACTAAAATGCGAGACTCTGGTTCCAATGGAGAAACACAATGGTAATGAAACTGATGTCGAAGTTGCCCAAATCACTTATGTGCATATGTTCGGTTTGATTAGTTGGATCACTCTATTCACACATCAGATTAAATGTTTAAGGAGACCTCATTTTGACTTAATACAGGCCGCTGCTCTTCTTCGCACTGAATTTCGAACACCATCCAAAATACGTGGTGTAGTGCGTACTGTCTGACAGGTAGTCACAGTGCGTGTGTGGTAGTCATCATTTGCGTATGCTAAGACGTAGTCAGGTCAACATTCTTTAGCCACATGTTTTCTCATGTAGCAATTGTAAGCAGATACTCAAATTTCAGTGCAGATAACAGGCTAATTCACGGACACTGATAATAGTAAACCTTCGGATAACACACAGTAATTATGTATTTTAATAGCCTTTCTCAATACAAATAAACGATTCCTTAAATTTTACCTTCGAGATTTGCTACTTACTTTGGAAACTCTCGTTTTCACCTATAAATATTCCATTAGAAGACAGAACCCGTAACTATTCCTTCGTTACATTTGTTGTGGAATAGAATTCAAATAATTTTCTTTCAGTTCTTGTAATGTGCGATTTTATTACAAACCCTGATGGGCAAACCAGAAATATTTCAGGAATGTTTCTGGAAATTCATATTTTAATAATTTTATGAATAATTAGAATTTAAATTTTTATCTTATTTTAAATCATATAGAACAGTAATTACGGTGCTAAAAATTTAGTGGAACAGAATTCCAATTTACAGCTCTTTAATTTAGTTTCTCAGGATGGTTCTGTTCACGAGGCCAATATTTAGTTAAGAACTTAACAAATCTGATTGTAAATCGCAACGATAAAATAAATACTTCAATTAGTTTATTAAGGTAATAGTTGCAATCGTTACTTCACAGAATATAACGAAAGGCTAGACCTATGCTCAATATAATATTGCCACACCTCACCAACCTGCAGTCATAGCTCAGAGGTTGAGATGTGCGTGTTCGAGTCCCAGCCAACGTAACCATTTTTTGTTTCCTTTCTCTACCTTGTTTACATTTAGTTTCTAGTTTCGAGAATGTTCTGTTTCTGGAAAATTCCATTAATGTAGAAATTGTACTAGACCTCGAAGTGGAGGTAGTCTTTCGTGTTGAATAAACGCCTATAACCTCTAGCAGTATGCGTTACTGTATCTCACGATCCTTCTGAAACGTGCATTTGTACGAGTATGTAGAAAATTTAAAACAATTCTTGTTTTCCTAACATACTCCTAATATAGGTAAATTTTTATTTATTAAAGTTAGGATGTAATTGATAAATATAGAATGATATACCAACAGCAAGTTAAATTATTCTTTGATAACAGATTGTAGAGTAATCATATTGCATACCACGGGAACATTCGAAGTCAGTACATGTAACGTGTGACCGATCCCGAATCCGGTCTTATAGTTCTCGTTAACTTGTTGATTTAATAACACGATCGACCTCATTACCACACTCGCAATCCTGAGTGATGGTTCCCATAGTACACCTAAATCATGCGGGGCGAAAGTTGTCGCTAGTCGTTAGCAGTCCTGCTTTCGGCCATTTGTTACTTCTAAGCATTCGACACAAAAAATTAAAAGAACTAACAACCGAACACGGGGTATCTGTCCGTATGATACCTTTACGGGCAATAATTATTCACGTTTTTGGAGAGCAGCTAATTTACATATTATGGATATAAATACCTTGCAAGTGGATGAAAGTTCTTGGAATTTAACTAAAAGCTGCTGGATCTTGAACTAATTTTCTTTTAAATATGTAGTACTGATTAACGACGTTTATTAATAACTACCTATGCCACAGACTTCGTTCGAGCGGAAATAGTTATTTGTATTTTGCCCTAAAAACGAAACCACATGTACAGAGCTTTGATAAAGTTTAATTCATTGAATATATAAAAAGTACGGTATCATTTATGTATGATCTCTTCAGGCAAACCATATAACTTGCAATTAGTTTTAAACGTTTAGGAGCCAATAAAAATGAGCAATTACTAAATATTAAAATTTACCTGACGCGACAAATAAAACCAATTTACGTATAGTATTGACGATCCAAGAAGGTTTATTATTTCTGAGGGACTTAGTTCTCTGACAACTATAGGTTAATTACGACGCGAATCCTACTGCAACAATAGATGGCGTGAGAATACTCGCCCTTCCTCCCTCTATCTCTCTCATGCTCCCCAAATTACGTTAATAATAAAACAGTTAATGGAATTAATGGTATAGGAACGCCTAATAGGACCTATAACTCACAGTTGGTTTTCACGCTGCCTTTCGCGCGGCTTTTTAGTGGTTTTATAAATATTTACATTAATATCTTCTTAACTTTATAAGATATTGAAATGAAACATACAGGAAAATTTAAAAGTTAAAATTCCTGTTTGAATCCCTGAAAGTTTCTTCGAAATCCGTTTGGCCGTTTCGAAGAATAAACAGATCGAGAGTATAGGAAACCCAGTGTAACGGCCAGACACATCTGCTCGGACTTTTGGCGGTGCGGAGTCAAATGAAAGGATACGGGATTTGAGGCAGGGACAATAAAACTCAGACGCCGCGTCGCGCCTTGCGTATTTCCCCTAATTATTGGTGGATATACATCTCTGCCACCTTGGTGATATAAACTAAAGAAGTAGGGAGGAGATTTTAATAATGCTGGCAGAGAGATTTTGAGACAAATTTTTGGAGCGGAGATTTGGACAGAGATTTTTGGAGAGCTGATTTGGAAAGATTTTTCGAGTGCGGTGAAATGGAAAGACAATTTTGGTGAGAGATTTCGAGCAGATGATCGGGGAATCCTGAGACAGGCAAATCAAGGACAGGAGGATAAATGAAAATTCTTCCTGAACCAGGAAGAATAGCAGAGGACGACCGAATTAGGAGGAAGGAGCTGGAATTTGCATTAATCCGAATGGTAATTACCCCTGCAACTCTTTGCTGGTTTTCTGTACTGCCAAGTCCGAGTAGATTTTGTGTTTAACATTCTGAGATGGAATTTTTTAGTATTAAGAAATTTATTTTGTTTAGTTTTAAGAAATTTATTTTATTTTTATTTTTGTAAATGTATATATATTTTAATTTCAGATAGAGTAGTTGGCATAAAGATCGAAATATCAAAATTGTAAATATTAATATAAATATGTTTATTGATAGGTAAATTGTTTTCTTATTATTACTATTAAAAGATCTTATTATTAATATATCAATATTCCACTTAAATAAATAATATTAGTATCCCCTATTCGTTACACTTTTTGGAGCCTCGAATGTACGTATGAGAAGAAATGTTCACGTAGAATTAATATTTATATTATATTATACTATATTAATATGTTCTGAAATATATACAAATGAAAAATGTGTGAATATTTAAGTTAAATCTAATGTTTTTAAACCTTCAAATTATCATTGAAATCCGTTGAGCCGTTTCGGAACCTATTTGAGACAAACTTACAGTACAGAACGACAGTCAGAGAGACAGACACTTCCATTTTATTTATTGTTATATATTGTGATTAGTAACTTTTAATTTTAATTTCTCAATGAAACATACATTTTCTGAATAAATAAAGAGGAAGGAGAGAATTTCATTTTGAAACAACGATAGAATAAATAGTTATTATAATTTATCGGTCGAAAGTTCCTAATTAGGTTTAAAAGGAAATAAAAAGTGGGTACCATCGTTAATAACACCGGGAATTTAAAAAAAATATTACCTAATGTTGGACAAAAATAATTTTATTGTCTAGCCCAAAATAGATGAAGGAGATGACATTTCTGTCAGTAATTAGTAGTCATTTTTATATTCAGCATTAAATTTTTTTAATGTAAAACATAAATTAAAGAAATAATGACGTTTGAATTGAAATGCCTCCAACACTACTCATAGCAACGGTGGCCGGTTTCAATGCTGCCTAAAATGAAACCTTCAGCATGTTGAAACCAATATCATAAAACAAGTACTTAACCCGGAGTTATTTGGCAATATGAAGTATGAACAATCCAAAGTTTCTTTTCAGAAATAGGTTAATGTGTTTTACCTTAATTGTTTTCTTCAACTGCATTATACTTTTCCCTGCTCTTTAATTATACTTATCAATAAATTACGGAACACTTATTGAAAGATGATATTATATTGTTTTCGTAAAGCGTGCACGAGGCTGTGTTGCCGCTAATCAGAAGCAATAGATCACAGTAATCTCGGTACGAGACGTTGTTCAGGCGCTTAAGAGAAAGGTATGTCGTATTCAAAGCCGCTTCTCATTGTAGAATACAGTGGGTTCAACTGAAAAAGTACGCAGATTTACACACAATTGACTTTGGGAACAAGGCCACATGAGGTCAGAATTTATGAGAGAAGCCTTCGACGTGAATAATGATCGATTGTGTCCGTCCGTCGAGGACGGAGTAATGTGCATTCTCTAAGCTAGGTATGTAAACGTCAACTCCCTCTTTACTACTGCTTTTCGGGTACCTAACGACCTTTACCTTGAATCGCAATTGAATATTGTTTAATTCAGAGAGTTGATACGAGTTCGCACTCGTATTGCTACTCAGTAGATAAATTAGCTAAATATCTAGAGTTTCCAATTTCACATTTGGGTTTAAGCTACCTGTGAATCTTGTCTTCTTTTAACATAGCTTCCACACATATATTTTAAAAACAAACCTTGTTTTCTACATAAGAGAATAAAAAGATTGACCCATAAATAAAATGATTAAATTAATCTGGCTTAATATTATGAATAAAATACAAGGAAAGGCCAAAGGTCAGTAACAGAAGAAATTTATTTGCGGCAGTGGCACGAACTTTTATATAATTTTGGATAATGAACTGAAGAAATCCCGAAAGTTGGGTACGAAACATTTTAATTTACGATTGACCTATATTACACATTAGAATTACTGATAATATTTTTGAATCATTAGTGTTACAGTGTCGACCTGCCTATAGGTCCTCCTGAAACACAAGATATAGATGTTTAAAGGATAGAAAACATATTTGATCCAAACATATTAAAACAAAGACGACAAATCTCTGATTTCGTAGTAGAAATTTATAGCGGAATGTAATAATTTATAGGGTCTGTTTGAAGTTATTGAAATTAAGATTAATTTTTATGAAAAAAAACTTATAATTGCACTCGCTTTACAAGAGTCGAATATATGACTTAACCTTCCAGTCTGAAAAATGTAACAAAATTTTAATTATTTAAAAAATGTTATAATCAGACGTTTAACGCTTAATATTGGTGTATTATCTAAAAATAAGCATATAAATATAATTTGAAGACAATCCCATATACAGAATGAAACTACGATTAATGATTTGATGTACTTATGCAATCACGAGAAGAGTTAACCATAATCTGTACAGAAGACAGTCAGCCGTAATTAGAATTCAAGGGCAAGAAAAGAAAGCAGAAATCAAGAAAGGAGTAAGTCAAGGATGAGTCTGTCACCCACGCTCTTTAACGTATACATCAGGCGACGAAGAAAGTAAGCTTTACCGATGATATTGTGGAATTAGTGGAGTCAGAAGAAAACTTGGAAACCATAATAACCGGCTTGAACGTGGTCCTCCAGAAAGAGTTCTATGTAAGGATTAATAGGGGTAAAACCAAGGTAATGGAGTGTAGTATGGGAAATGGTGAATTAACAAAAGGTGTTGGATTGGGAGTGGATATTTTTAAGGAACTTAAGGAATTCTGGTACTTGGGAAGCGTAGAGTAGGATAGCACAGGCAAGGAAGGCTTTCGCAATAAAGAGGAATTTACTTACGGGTAATAAGTATACATATTAGGAATCATTATTAAAAATTCGGATGAAATCTTCACGGATAACCATCCGGTTGGTCATGCGAATTATTCACCGGGAAAATCTACGTTCATTAATTATTAACAATGTTCGTATGGAGCGTGGCGTTATATGGGTGCGAAACGTAGACGATAGGAGTTGCAGAAAGGAAAAGAAAAGAACCTTATGAAATTTGGTGCTGTAGGAGAATGCTGAAAATCAGATAAACAACCAAGAAGGTCTAAACAGAATATGGAAATAGAGAATAATTTGGAAGTCTTTGACCAAGTGAAGGAATATATTAATGGGCCACGTTTTAAGACATGAGGGTCTTGCATAAGAGGGAGGTCTGTATGGTAAGAACAGAAGAGGGAGGCTAAGGATGGAATACTTGAAGCACATTAGGGAGCATTTAGTTATGCGGAAATGTAAAGGCTTGCACAAGATAAGTTAGCATGGAGGGTTGCATCAAACCAGTCTTATGACTAAATACCACATTAAAAACAAACTAATATTTATTTATTCTCTTAGAACGTTTACTACAGTCTCGAAATCATTCTGTGAGTTTTAATTGCATACGAAACGTTACTTATATAACTTGAGATATTTTGGCACAGTAATTAACTATGTAATATTTGTACAGGTACCTTTAGTACTCAAAAATGTTTAAGTGACGAACGACTGTATGAGCACAATTTCCAATTTGACACCAATTTTTGATAACCGTCTAGCGTTTTATCTTACTTGATAAATGATTAGTTTAAAACTTTGCAATAATCTGGACCATTAAAGCGATGTAAAAATATTATGTATTTAGTAAATATACCAACATATCTGCTGTATCATAGTATGTAAATATTATTTCGTGTGCGATTCAAACTCGATGAGTTCTTATGAAATGGTTAAACTTTTCCAGTTGAAGAAATTAATTTTAATGACGAGTGTTAATTATTCTGTGAAAGAATTAAATATTTTTGGGTAGTTTAGTAAAATGATTCTTTTCACAGTTAGTATCAAGAGCTGTAGTTTTATAATTTCTATAAATGATGTAATACTATATTTAGATGTTATTATTGCTAATATGTTGGTTTGTATTTAATGAATAAAGAATTGTAAAAAATTCTGAAGTAGTCTTCCGGGAAGCAACAAATTTTTGTTTTTTGGGGGGGGATCTGAGGAATTGATATGAGAGATATTTAAAGGAAATGGAAAAATTAGTTAAGTGAATCCGAGAAATACATTTTAATTAGAAGGTGATATTTTCAGTGATAATATGAGAAATATTCAAAGAGACTCATTCAAAAGTCCCACTCGATAAAGGAAGATAATTGTAATAGAAGTTTTGAATATAGTTTGTATGTTCGTATGCTTCCGTCGTGAAGAAGGAGAATGGTAGGGAGAGAGTGTGGCGAGGGAAGGGGAGGGAAGGGGGGATGAGATACTGCTTAGCAACTTATAAGGAATGAAGGCGACTTTGTTCAAGTGGAGCAGGTTTGTCTCAAGGTCTGCTTTGAGACGCACGTCGGAACAGTCCACCGTCTGTGCGGCGGCCTCTAGGACCTCCGATTTAGACATCTTGAGGAACTTTCGCTCGTCGACAGCTTGACGTTTTAAGGCGATGCTCTCGGACGGTAAAAATGACGAACACGAAACGTATAAAAGCTGTAGTTCGAGGACTTGACAATTACCTTCATTATTTTGATATCAGCAGTCAACTCGAGAGCCGGTGAAAGTTGCGAATCATTGTATGATTTTCCCATGGAGGAGAAGTGCCTTATTACAGGGCCGATCCCGTTGCATGCGGGACCTGTTTGACAATGTAATGCGCTCACTGAGAAGTCGTCGTGAATAGACGGGCCCGTGTATTGGCAACCGTAACCTCAAATTAGCCCGCCCCGATGTCAGATACGGGCAAACCCACATCAGATCCATCCCAGTTTCCGCCGGGTGATGTCGACGGCGACGGCGGCAGGAGCTTTATGGCCTCGCACGTGGGCGCACACGTGGCTCTCTACAATCACCATCCCCATTCACGGACCATCGAGACAAACAGGGTAATCAACGAAGCAACTACTCGTGGAGGGGCACCCTCTGTGATATGGGCGTGCTCAGACTCACCGTTTCCTATGTAATCATCAGTTCTTTCCTCCCTTGCCATCTGGCTCATTTGCTTTATCTCTCACATCTCTATGACTGCAACTTTAGAGTCATTTGATAAAGTATTATGTTGAAAATAAAGTGAACATGAAGAATAGCCGAGGGCAAAGAGATCAAACACGATAAGGGGAATGAAACGAATAAGTGATCACAAAACACAAGCCATGCAATTTAAAAATTCAAATAAAACTGTTGATTCCAGAATCTTGAAGCCAGCTAATTTGTAGATGACCATGGCATATGCCGAAAGCTCCTTCCAAATATCACCTGAATTTGGAGACAGCTTTAATGAGAATATATTATAATCCCATTGTAGACTCAATGTAGTTCCGTTCTGCAAAATGTGGCCGCGTTTACACCGGAGTTGGCAAGTTTTAGAAAAATTCTAGATCCCATTTGATCACTTGAAGAATGACAACAATGGAAAAAAAAGTCGACCGGAGCAGGGAATCAAACCCCGGACCACCCGTTATCCGGGCGGGCGTTCTACCACTGAGCTAATCCTAGCTTAGGTTCACAAGAGTGGAATAGGGCTTCGATCGAAGCATTTTTACTTCATTTAACTACAGTTCTAGAGCACTTATTGCGAATAATTTTTTTGTTGTGCCTGCCATTATGAAAGCGAAAAAGTGTCAATCGATGATGAATGACCTGAAACTATTTTAATTACGTTCGTATTTAATACGTTGTAAGGTATGCAGATACATATGTTTTATACTACTTAAGAATGTAAAGTATATTTCTTATACATTTTTGGTAAGAAAGTGCAGCCTATAGACGTCTAAATTCGGTGATATGTTGTCGTGTAGGGAAAACTCTCTGCAAACACATTTCTTCTAAATGATCAATGCCAATGACCCCTCCTTGCAGATGGACCGGTAACTTGCTATTATACTCAATATCCTCCCCCGCACGCCATCTGCACATTAAATGGAGGTTCCCCATTGCTCACAAAAGCTTCCTCCCGAAACATCTGCTCTGTCGCATAAGTAATTGTGTAGCGAGGCTAAATGTTACTACCAGTGCACGTGCCTCAGATAAAGTATACATATATTAAACGGTTCTAGTCCTTGGAATCAAACCCCATACATGTAATACGCTGTTCTTGACGTTAGGGTTAGCTTTGGGGATAAAAAATAATCTAGTAGCTACAGTTTCGTCAAATTTGAATTTACGTATTATTAATTGATATATTTATAATTTTTGCGTAATTTTTTGTTGCACTTAAAAATGTACAAGAAAACGAAGAAATTTATATTTTCATATACCTTCGTTCACTATGACGTCAAAGGTGCTACTAAACTCCTCTTGTTCTAGCATTTGATAAAAAGAATTATCTGGGTTGTATACCAACATTGTACTCCTCAATAAAGCTTCTTTGATTTTTTAATGTTGCTGTGTATTCATTCCTAAGACTGGTCTGATGCAACCCTTCATGCTAACCCATCCTACGCAAGCCTTTTCATTACTTCATAACTAGCACAACTACCATCCTTTCTAATCTGCTTAGCGTATTCTATCCTTGGCCTCCCTCATCTGTTCTTACTCCACACACTTCCCTCTAATGCTAATTTTAGAAGAATTAGACCTCCTCTTGGTCAAAGTTCTCCAAATTGTTCTCTCTTCCCCTATTCTGCGTAGAACTTCCTGGAAAGTAACTATATCCACCCATCTGATTTCCAGCATTCTGAAAGCATTTTGAAAGCTTCTATTCTATTCTTTTCTACAACTCCTACGTTTCGCACCTATATAACGCCACGTTCCATAAGAACATTTTTAGCAACGATTTCCTAATATTCACACTTTTTCGCGAAAGCCTTCCTTGCCTGTGCTATCCTATTCTTTATGTCTGCTATACGTCTACTATCCCTAGTTATTACGCTTTGCAAGTAGCAGATTTCCTTAACTTCCGTCAAAATATCCCTTCCCAATCTAACACCCTTTGTTACTCCACTCTTTCCCAAAATACACTCCATTACCTTGCTTTTCCCTCTATTTTTTAATAATGTTCCGTAACATCCGACATTTTTTTCTAAGATGACCAATGGCAGTTTGATATCGTTAAAAAACTTGTTGCACCCCATGTAACAACAAGAAAAGTATAACAGTTTTGATTCCCCCTGATGAAAAAAAAGATACATTTCTCGACACTACGCCAGTGTTCAGAAAGAACTATTGATTATTTACACATATACAGCACTACTAATGGCGTAGTGGAATTATCTGTGCTGATGCCACATGTTAAGAAGTGAGGACTAAAACAGAAAAGTATAGCTTCTACAGAAACCTTAGGAACAGATGATTGGTTTAAGAACATAAGTAGAAGCTCTACAGAGTAAAAATTATTTAATATGCAGCAGTATATAAATTAGTAATACAAATTCTTGGAATGTGAAGGCTGTATATTGTAATGGAGTGGTATTAAATTTATTTTAAATAGAAGGTAGGAAAATGGCTGCTATAGATTGCAAGTAAAATGAAATTGGGGTCTCCAAGATTGAGTGATGATGGGGTCTTCTGTCTGTCCAGGCATGGTCAGTTAAATGACCCAATGTGGGCGGTAATCGAATCTTTAAGTCTCCCAATTGTAATGAAGGACTTAAACTAACCGCTTCATTGCAATATTTCGGATCTTGTCACAATAGATGGCATGGTCATGCAAAATTTGTCGGCCTTTTACCTGAGTTTGGGGAAAGCCGAAAGCGGGGAAAGAGGGAATAGTGACCGGGGAGACGAGCGTGGAGCTGGAACGTGGAGCGTGGAGAAGATCCAGATTGATAGCCAGGACCATCACTTAAGTAACCATTCTTGTTCCTAGGAATTGAAGTCCACAAGATTTGTGCCACTGTTTTAAATAGCCACCCAGCTCACAGACACCCTGAGATTAATTGCTCATGACTATTTCAATTCTGTAAATATCAATTTGTATTTAATAATAATCATAGTTATAAAGGAACAATAAGTGAAGGTTAATAGTACCTAAAAACAAGCCACACCTTAAAATCATTAAATGAAATTATTGCGGATTGACTAATTAATAAATATTTAAATTAAAGAACAAAGGAGGTAGAACACTATGTAAAAGCAACCAAATGCTTTCTTAAAAAGATTGAAGATATCTACGCTGGTTATTCTGAGGAAGACAGAGTGAGGATGTCAGTAAAGGGATGTAGAGAAATAGTGTGATTCTGAAGCAATACAGAAAGACCAACGAGAATGCGGTCAACGTCGTTCAGCCTGTCTATAACTGCCCGATGTCAGTCACTCGTTCTTCCTCAACGCCAAGTTAGCAGACGCCACGACGCGGAAAGTTGTAAATTATTATTGTAATTTTGTCACATAATTTAAAATGAAGTACCTAGAATAGGTTAAATATTTTTTAAATCAATAAGTAATAAATGACCTATTACAACGTTGAATTGTAAGTTAAGAATTATTTAGCACAACGTAATTCAGAATAATTTTTATTGGAATGTATTGAGCTTTACGGTTCAAATTACGAAAATTCGTAGATTACTGATTATATGTAACAGATTCTAGAAACGTTTGTTAATGCTTAAATGAAATATGTGACCAGAATATTAGCATTTACTTGGTGCTTTATTCAGTAGCTTAGATTGAATAGAATTATGAATAAAAGCTTCAGAAGTATTTACTCGCTTTAGAAAATTGCCGAGAACGTATGAGCCAATTAACTGGATAACACTAATAATTTCATAGCAGAATTTTTGTGGTGCTGATCTTTGTCTCCTCCCACCCAGACTTTTTTGTTGTGCGTTTGCTCTAATTGATGGTTGTGTCGCAAGGAAGGAGAGGTGAATTGGCCCTTGTCACGTAAATCCTCCCCCACGCGGGCGGTCCTTTGCCATCGTTATTGAAATCCCGCCGGAGTGTCGGCTTTCTTCAGCAGTTCAGCTCCCCTTGGCTCCTTCATGACGGTTCCCTTTCCACAAAGTTTCAAGTTCCCACCAAACTTTATGCCTTTACATAAATACAGCGAGAACTGGAATGAAACGAAAACTCTGCCTTTACTGCACGCTATATAATTTACCAACACTTCAACCCCCCATTAACCCTGAATTATATTAGTTAATCTCGAGGAAAAAAAACGTTTTCTCGTTTCAAATCGGTATTCTTGAAAATAACTTTGGACTGAGGGATTTTAAATTCTTTGTGAGGGTAACTTGGCTTTATTATACCGGTGGAGCGAATTACGTCTTTAATTGCCGAAAACATTTTGAGATGCAGTACTACGATCAATGAGAAAGAAAATGTAACTAAAGAGCTACCTACGTTTAGAATTTAAGGGGTATAAACATTAAGTGAATCATAAGCCAGGCAATGTTATATAAAGAGTCTTTCGAATTTAAAAAAATACATACAAGTAATGAAACGAAATTTATGTCAGGAGTGTTATTAATGCTTCTTTCTACCAGGTGTAGAAGTAAGAAAACCGGATTTTTTTTGTAAAAATTAATCGTCTGTTATTTGAAAATTATAAAATATATTTTATTCAGAACAGTCTGGATTGGAATTGACACATTTTTCCCACCTTTCCGGCCGGTTATGAATGTCGCCACGCCAAAAACAAAAAACATTCTTACTTTGAAGCGAACAAGTTGTTGAGCCATTTTCGTAGATTTTCATAGGAATCGAAGTGTTGTTCGGCGAGTGCATGTCCCAATGATGTAAACAGATGGTAATCTGACGGAGTCAAGTCTGGAGAGTAAGCCGCATATGCTAGTATTTTCCAATTTGAATGCCTCGATCGTATCCTTGACCCGTTTTTCTGTGTGTGAGGGACCATGATCATGAAGCAAAATTGACTTGATGTTGCCGTTTTGCATATTTCAGTCGTTTTTGACGTATTTCTCGATTCAAATCTATCATTTGCTGTTGGTAGCGATCAGTGTCAACAGTTTCATCAGGTTTTAGTAGCTCATAATATATTATATCCCAACAAACGCAGAGCATTGTCTTCTTTCCAAAACCATTTGGTCTTGCAGTGGATGTTGATGGTTCGCCTGGATTCACCCATGAATTACGACGCTTAGGAATCTGAAAATATATCCACTTTTCATTACCTGTCACTATTCGATGGAGAAATGATTTTCTTTCATATCTGACGAGCAGCATTTGACAAGTGGTTTTTCGATTTTCTTGCTGCCTTCAATTGAGTTTATGTGGGACCCATTTTCCCCACTTTCTGAATCTTTCCCATAGCTTTAAGACGAAGAGATACTGTTTTCTTCGTCACATTTAGTGATAGTTCTTCTTGAGTCTGACTATCGTCTTCATCCAATAACGCTTGCAAGTCCTTGTCTTCAAACTTTTTCGGTGATTTCCCACGCTCCTTGTTTCTCACGTCAAAATCACCACTTTAAAACTTTTTTAAACCCAGTCGAAGCACTGAGTTTTGCCAAGGACATGTTCACCGTACGCTTCGACAAGCATTCTATGTGATTAAGTTTTCTTCAAATGATAGCAGAAAACCAATGCTGTCCGCAAATCATAGTTCGTAGTCACAAAACTCGACATATGTGAGGTTGTAGAAAAATATACCGGTGTGGTTATTGTGTGTTGACAAACTTAGTCAGCAGTTAGAGGAAGAAGATGGCGCTGTAGAAGCGGTCTTACGGTCTTTAAACTGATATAGGGAAATTCCGTTTTCATACTTCTGCTCCTGCTATATTTAGGAATAAAAGTGAGAATTGTGTAGTTGAGATGTTTATCCTTCGACAGTCCGCAGTAGCTTTATGTGAGAAGGGATCGTGGTCCACATGGCGTCGTGTCGTGGCGCGTCGGTCTTAAAGTCGACTAGAGGGAGCCTGCTGTGACAATACAGCAGTTCGTGGTTTTACGAGAGCCTTACCTGCCTTCCAGCATGCCAGCCAGCTCCTGCTGCAAATTACGACACACTATGGAACCTGCCCGCCGAAAGTGCCGCCCCGCCTTATTTCCATATAGATTAAAGTAGGTGGACTGTCGCACCTGCGGGCCACAGCACCTTTAATCTCTTATCGCTCTTTAACGTTCACTAAATCCCTCAACCGTAAGACGTTCAAACTGTTTCCTTGACAGGTAACTGATATCATGTGAGATGGTCACATCAACGAACGATATTATTATTCAAATTCTACTTAGTATACTTTCCATATTCCATTCTGTTTTATCATATGGTATTA
The DNA here is from genome assembly GCA_034510155.1 of Eucriotettix oculatus. Lineage (NCBI taxonomy): Eukaryota > Metazoa > Arthropoda > Insecta > Orthoptera > Tetrigidae > Eucriotettix > Eucriotettix oculatus. Next base: position 251,133,961 of record CM067376.1, read on the forward strand.
TATTTTGGGGCAACTCAGCAGGCATAGATAAGATTTTTATTAGTCAAAAAACGTGTTATTAGAGCAATATGTCAGGTTACCTCACGAACTTCTTGCAGAGCTCTGTTCAAAAAGTTAGGTATTTTCACTTTGACGTGCCAATACATTTATTCATTGATGTTATTTGTAATCACAAATAGGCACTTATTTTTGAATAATTCTGATATTCATCCCTTCAATACAAGGAACAAAAATAATCTGTACAAAAAATGTAAAACATTGTCAATTGCACAGAAAAGTGTGCAATATTCTGGGATATCCATCTTCAACAGACTGCCGCATGGAATTAAACAGTTGTCCGATAACCAAAGTAAATTTAAGTCTGAATTATCCTCATATTTGCTTAGCCACTCCTTCTATTCAGTAAAGGAATTTATAGAAGAATCGGAGACGAGTAATTAGTTTATAATGTTGGAATCGCCTTTCTATTTGGTTACAAAAATTTGTTATAAGTATATTTATTTTTTATGTAATAAATGTACACCCTGACTCATTCCACATCCTTGAAGCTTAGTTTCTTTACATGATCTACGGAATATGATTATTTTTATTATTAATGGAGGTAAGTCGCAGGTCGCTTTAAGACGAACCTTTCTCAAGTCAACCTGGTGTGTAATGTAAAACCTATTCTGGACAAATTGACAGAAGATGCATTGTCTTCAGTTCAGGATATGTTGAATTGCATAAAAGCTCATCCGTAAAGAAAATGTTATACCTCTCCAACGGTTGTTTCACCCTGACGTTAATACTCTTATTTAACTTCTCCCGTTCTTCTACTTCCCACCTCACTCTATTTCTCGGGACGTATCCAAATTATACATTGTCCAGAAAAATATGTAATGGATTATATCAAATTAGGATATACAGGATTGAACGAGGAAATGCTTCATTTCAAGATGTACGGAAACTATAGAACTCAGGGAAACCAGAAGCTTGAACTCTTCGCAATAATAACAATAATTACCAATTGATCGTTGATAAAGGGAGATAACATTGCGACTGGGTCTCATTGAATTAAAAAGGCAATAGCGGAGAAGAATATATTAGGTATAGGAATATGGATGCTAGATTTCTATGAGAGGTTTAAAAAGTTTAACGTATTACGCTATGTACAATCAGATCTCAATTAACGTAGCGTATTTCTTCGGTGGGATATTACAAAGATTCACACACGCGTGTTATGTGTTTCCTGGTCGACCCAGTGAGGCTTGAAACTGCTAATGAAGATCTTGCAGATCGCATGATGCTTTGCTGCTCTCAGGAAGTCTATTTTGATAGCCGCGTGTCGTGACGGGGAGAAAATGAGATCGGCATCAACTTCCCCACAGACCCGTGGCTAACAATAGCACGGGCTGTAAACAGGAAGGCGATGGACTCGGTCATTCCTGTTGCAGTGTCTGAGGCGTGGCCGCGGGCCTCAACACGCCTGTCCTAGCTCAGCTCAACTCCCTATCCACAATCGTCTCTTAAGGAATAACTCCTGCAGGTCAAATATCGAATTGATTTTCTCCACCTGTTGTACAACTCAAATATTACTATTTCTTGATCAACATATCATTTACTTTGGTATAATATGAACCAAAATACAGTTACAAACGCATTTTAGCATACTCACATCTATTGAGAGAAATATTTGTGTAATCAGTTGGAAATGAAAAATCCACCTCTCTTAAATGATATGTATTTTTACGAAGCTTTACTTAGCATCCTGCCTGACTAAATTTTCTGGTTATCCCATGATTAACTAATATTAGATCAAAAAAATTATATTTGCATAGTTAAGTGTCACAAAGCAGAAATCTCTATATTAAAAAGTATTCTCATTTTGCTGTAACAGTGACTGTGTGCCTGTATTACTTTCAATCATTTCTTGTAATAGGTGTAAGATCTTCATGGGAGCGATTCCTCAAGTTTATATATATATATATATTCTCTGTGTTGGATAGTGGATATCGTCCACAATAGCTAGTCCCTCAGTCCATGGTAGAGACAATAGACCGTCGCAGTCAGCAGGTAGAAAACCAGGGCTTCATAAAATTTAGCATTTCAGAACGGTACATGTTGACAAGTCAGAAAAGAGGAGAAATTTAGAGGAGGAGAGTGTTTTAAAAGCACCTTGAAATCAAGAAACACATGACAAGGTTCCTAATGCCTTCATACATAATCTCTGGATGGGAACCCTACATTGTTGTATATATTTGTTATTGTAAATTAAAATTAAATATTCAATATTTTTCAGAAATAATAACATTAAAATTTTTGCTTCAATTGTTAATCATTGAAACCGAAACTTCGCAAATTGGCTTCCAAATGTGGGACTTGTTTAATAATTAAAGGCTGTTGTTGTGGTACTCAGTCCTAACACTGGTTTGATGCAACCCTCCATGTAACCTATCTTGCACAAGCCTTTCATTCCTTATAACTAGCACTCCCCCACACTACCCTCTAATGTTAATTTTACAAGACGCTCGTGTCCCAAAACGTGGCCTATTAATCTATTTCCGCTCTCAGTCAACGTCCTCCATATTGTTCACATTTCCCCTCTTCTGTTTAGAACTTCCCCGTTACTTACTCTATCCAACCATCTGATTTTCAGCATTCGCCTATAGCACTACATTTTAAACGCTTCTGTTCTTTTCCTCTCCCCAACTCCTATCGTCCACATTTCGTACCCATGTAAAGCCACGCTCCATACAAACATTTTTAGCAACGACTTCCTAATATTCACACTTAAATTACCCGTAAGTAAATCCCTCTCTTTCGCGAAAGCCTTCCTTACCTGTGCTATCCTACTCTTTATGTTTGCTATACTTCTACCATCCCTAGCGAAGAGAAAAGTAATATATAGACTTTAATTTAATTCTGAATTAAAGGCTATATATTACATTTTTGGTTACTCATCTTCAAAAATAGTATTTTTCTGTTTCCTCTGAACAGTATGTTTTTGAGTTAGCTGACTCTCGATTTACTTTGATAAAGCAACATCATAGTTTGGAGGAAAGAGAATTATTAATTGAACACATTTATGGTGACAGAGAAACAACAGAATTTTTTTCTGAATCTCAGCTATTGATATTAATCACATTTCTGATTGAGAAGCAAACTGGTCGACAAACTAGTTTCATTAGTTACTCCATTAAAGTGCTTCTCTCGCCATTTGCCTGAGAATCGTGCATATTTAACTCCCAGGGATGAAGCCAGATTAATAGGTGTTGAACTTCTTACAATTAGGTACAAGCAAATCTTCTGTGATTAGACTCACTCCGCCGTGATGAAGTGCTCCATAAAGACCAGCCAAGGCTCATCGCCTGACTGGAGGTGTTCCTTATTCTGTTAATTAACTCTGATTGTACACTATTAGTCTTCATTAGTATCTGATGTTGGCGTTAATGAAGCGCTGAAAATTGGACAAGGCTCCACGCCATAACCAATTGTTCAACACATTGTCTACATTTAGTGAATGGGGGATTCATCTTACCTGTCCACCTAAATTGTAATTTTCTCGGGTAATATATGAGATAATTCTCCGAAATAATGCCAGTCCGAAAGGAAGATTTCCTTGCCAGAGTTTTTGCATCCGTTGCATTCAGTTTTATCAGGCTTCTTCATTTAATGCTTTGACTAAGCCCATGGAATATTTGTATTCAAAATTAACGTTTAAAGTGCATCTATAAAAGAAAATATAAGAAATAGACTTGCGTCTTCGAGAGCTATACAGGCTACTCGGTAGGAGATAAAAACTCTAGTTAGAGAACAAAATCACTATATATAAGTCTACATGGACATTCTGAATCGAGCTCTGGGTTCATGCTAGTAAGTCCAAAACTACCATAATCGAGAGGACACTACCAAAAAACGTCAGAGACATGGTTGCTCCATGGTATGAGAGCAATCAAACTCTACATCCAAGACCTAGGCATACCTTTCATACAAGACGATATTAAAAACAGAGATAATATATACCATAGAAACTGGAAATCCATACCAACCCTCTTATACAACCACTGCTACAATACAGAAACCAAAGAAGACTAAAACGATGTTGTCAAATTGACCTCAAAGGGGGAGGGGGTGTTACAGGGGTCTGATCACTAGAGAGGACCCCATCAGGACTCTTCGAAGACATCAAAAATAGCTTATAGAACCCGTTATTCTGATTGCTATTCCAAAGTAATGTTATCAAAGATTTATAACTAATATCAATGGACCCTTAATATGTAATCATTGGTATATTTCCTTGTTTATCCACAGATGCTGAAGATTTAGATCCTATACATGGGCCATATTCATATTTAATATTAGCAAAATATATTATGACACTGAGGGATTACATAAGAGCACCCGTTGTATCAGGATTTCTTCATTTAATTCTTTGACTAAATCCATGGAGGAATTGTATCATTTATTATCTCCACAATGAACGTTCATTAAATCAACATGAGAAGAACAACTCCGGAGATTCAATTAAATTATATTATGATTATTATTTTCAATTCATCCTAGAAATTTGTAGTTATTATTATGCCTCGGTTGTATGAATAAAATATTGTGTCATTTCCTGAATAATCCGTCTGATTTAATGAACTTGTTTCCTCCGATGAATATTAGAGATGAATAGAGAGAAACCTCCTGTTTGTAACAAGGACAATAATTATACTGTGATCGACCTGTTGTGTTGTAGTGGTTAGAGGCATTAACTGCATCATTGGATTTGGATCCCGTCACGGTTATGGATCTTTGACCCTTGGGGTGTGGCGGGCCATTGCGGCATCTGATCCAAAAAACATCGTGGGAAAGTGACACACTGCTGCCTCCATGACGCTGAGGATGGGCGACATACATTAGGTCTTTAAGCAAGAAAATATTCTTATATAATATGAAAAAAATATATAAGATATGATATAATTAGAATTATTTTATGAAAGTTCCTTTTTGGAATTACCATATTTATTCCTTGATTATCATAAGATATAATTTAATGTCTTTCAGATAGTGCAGTTAACTTTCTAGCGAAAGGAAACGAGCTCTTTGATGACAGATCAATTATCGGATACTTGATCGAAAACACAGTTATTAAAATGAATGTTACAATCAAGAATTTTGGTTGATCATCTGTAGAGGGTGAGCCAGTTGGTGGGACGCGTTGGATATGCAGATGTGGATGTCGGCAAGTGAAGGCAACGCAGGCATTTCTCACGGTGCTGGGATATATCGCCACATTAAAATCACACCACAGACACGGAGCAGGCAATAAAGCCACGCGGCGTGATGCCGCAGCTTGGTTTCTAACTAGCTACGAGTATTAACTGACGAAGGCTCTAATTAACGGCCGTGGTAATGACCTCTGGGAGCAGCCTTTGAAGACCGTGTTGGCTTACTTGGTAAACATGGACTACAGAAACAGGGACTCCCCATCCAATGAGGTGTCGCCGCTTCGTTACCGACAGAGGAATGCAAAATTCCCAATCTCATGTACTGTACCTAGATTCTCATACATTTTCAATCATGAAATATTCCTAAAACTTCAACGCTACTGGAAGAAACTTTGAGGGTTTCTTCATGTATCAGGGTATTAAATGTATTAGTTTTGGTATTAAAACCAAAAAAAGGTAATGGTTTATTAAAAAACTCACTAAAACAATAATATTTATGACAAATGTATTTTGACCATCTGTGTAGCACAAAGTTTGTTTTGGCTCTCCACCTTATTCGTTCCTTAGCAAGGCAATTTAGATCGAAGTATTTACTAATCCTGGTTACCTTCTAGTCCCTATGATGCAAATACCTTTTCCGTAGCGATAACTTCCCAAACGTATTATATTTATTAGTAGAAATACGCAACTTATAATGGGGTTAGATGCCAGAAAGATTGAGATTACATCAAAAGGAAACTCTAGAGCTATTTATACATTTATCTCGTTGTGAGGCAAGACGATGAATACCTTATTGAACCTTTACCAGTAACGGAAGTATTCATGCAATATAAAAAACTATGTTCACTAGCAAAATTGTGAAAACAGCATGCGGGAAGTCTTGGCTCTAGTGAATAGTTTCAATACATCTTAGTTGAATTCATGAATGAATAGACAGTACGTAAGAGGATATTTTACTTTCTGGGTATTTTGAATTAATGAGGCGTTTCAGATTCCATTAAGTTACTTCATAAAGGTGAGTTTAATGGTGCTCTTAAATTATAGAATGTCAACGTGACTATGGGAACTTGTGAATTGCATTGGACTTTATTAATTATGTTAGTAGTTTAATAAACTGCCGTGTAGGCCTGATTCATTCCAGCTACAGGATCAAGTTCGACCACAGCGATCCGTCGATTTTTGGCACGCAGTGACACAGGTTCCTACAGGAATCACTTATGTCATTTCAAAAAACGCTACCAACCCATGATATGTTACCAATAAATAGAAGAGAAGCGCTGATGAATTTCTTCTCGTCTATTACTTCAGGAGTCACAAATCGCATCACACGTCATTGATCTACTTTACTATCTTAATCACTGACGTTGGGCGCAAAACCTAATGTGTTAACTTCACTTTCAGCACAACTATTCCGGTGTAAGTGGATGTTATAGCAGTAGTTTTCCGATTCGCCACCTGATCACAGTTCTACGATAACAATCCAGTGGTTCCAACTTTCCCGTTGTGAGGCTTATTCACGGTAACTCGTTTTCAATATGCTGTCTCTCGTACATTGGTTTAAAGAAAGTGTTGATCACTGTAAAATAACTCCTGTTAGATGTATACATTATATTACAGAGGTACCTTTAAAATATTGATATACTGTTTGAATTTTGAGATTGGCTGATGAGAATCATGGGTCAGAAAGTCAAATAAAGAATCATCATTGAATTTTTGGCAAAAGAAGGAATTGCGCATCAGGAAATACACAGTTGTTTACTGAAAGTGTATAGTATGCTGTTAGATGAAGAAGTTTGGTAAAGGAGAAACGGACATTGCGGAACCGGACGTCAACATCTGTCACAGATGCCACCGAGGACCTGCTGATGAAGTTATTCGAGGAAAAGGACGCCGTGAGGTTGCTGCTGCATTGATCGACTCATGTGTCGCTGTCCAAAAATGATAAATTGCTGACTTGGGATATCACAAAGTGTGTGCTAAGCGCGTTCCCAAACTATTGTCTGTCGGTGATCTGAGGAGGCGAGTGGCAGTGTATGCAGAGATTCTGGATGAATTTGAAGCGGATCAATAGGATATCTATAAAAACTTGGTAACTGGAGATGAGATCTAGGTTTAGGCTACTTCTATCAGCTGTAAATAAAAGTGAAATCCAAGTCACAGTGGCATCGTGGTCTTCTACGATCATAAAATGAAGAAAAACCATAACTTTTTACCAACTGGTTTTGATGGCAGGGTTCAACGATAACTCGAATGTGAATAAATTCTTGGTAAGTATGGCGAACAGAAGTGTTGTAGAGAGTAAAATTCAGACTATCATTAAAACTAATTTCACTGTAATAAGGTAATTATTAATTTTTTATGGCAATACGATTTGCCTTTTATTCACCCTCATATTTTGTATTACATTCATTTCAGTAAGTAATATTGACGTGTAAAATATGTACCATATATATCATTATACACTTGATGCGAGCTGGAACAAAAATATCATAAGTCGGCTTGAAACATAAGGACAGAAAAGTAAAAGTATTGGGACACTAATAAAAGTTTAAATTTTGGAACTTCAATTATAATTAAATAAGAAAGTTTTTCAAATAAGCGATGTTTTCCACTGTGCCATTCAGTTATCTCAGGCGTTCCAATCGACTGAACAGCGAGAATCTGCTGGAAGAAATTATAGTTTCTCTATAACAGAATTATTTTCCGGATAATCTCAAATGTGCGGTCATTTCGAACGCTATTTATCGTTTCAGGATATGAAGAGAGGCCTTAAGGGCGAGGTTACGTCCGTAAACACTATTTATTAGGTCAATCAAACTGAAAGGAGAGAGTCGATAATAAAATAAGAGAAAGATCAAAGTTGGTCCATATTGTGGATAGAATAGGATTGCATAGCGGAGAAAGGAAGTGAAAGTATAGAATGAGAAGAGTCTATCGCCGCGAATTTGTCATTGTGCGTTACGGGAGCTACAAAAGAGTTCAGAAGGCAATGGCAGGTGAACGTTCCTTTCTCCGCAACCGAAGATCTTTGAATACGCCACATTTCCTCTCTCTGCTGCAATGGGCGAGGATGTGAACGACCCCGTACGAAGATTGCTCATGTTTACGTAATTAGGCGCGAGTGATGGATGGACGGGGGACTTCCTCACCCTTCAGAGAGGCGAGATCCTGGGAAACGCAACGCGTGACATCCATTACTAGGCGGAACGAGAAGCACGACCACCAACGTCACTGAACGTCTACATCCCAATATGACATCTCCTCAGCAGGTTCAGAGATGGCTCGGAATCCCAAATTAACTGCTCTTCCTCCCAGAATATCCAAAGTTGTTCAGATACAAAGCCACGACCGTTTTGTTCACTCCTGCGCCAGGACAAGCACTTGCGGTTCTTTCTTTCGGATGTGCTAGTTCACCTCGATGATTACGATGGATGGCCTATGCGATGTTCGAAAGTTGTATGGCTGCTCTTCAATGTTGTAAGTCACGCATCATTTGCTCAGCTTAATCGCCAAAAGGTCAACACTAAACATCTCGCTTCATCTAATTTATTACAATATTAAGACTCTCCGATACGGAACTATATACATTTTTAGGTTGTATTACAATTGGTGTTCATTTCATGGCTTTCTCTCTACCATAGACCTTTATTCTAATTATCTCATTCAATTACGAAAATAACAATTAATTAACCAGTTATACGAGAATTTCATTAGACTAAGGACTTATTTATTGTGCTCGGAACATACTGATTATTTATTTTCACAAGGAAGCATACCTGCTGATATTACAACTATATTTGCTTTGACTTTCAGTACGATGTATTAAATTTAGCTCATTTGATTAGTTAATTAACTACTTCATCGTAAATTAATGAGTCTGTGAGTTCGCAATCACATCAACCCAGTGCGGCGATTTACTCGGATAATGTAGGCCAATCAATGACGAGGGTCAGTGATCCGGCAGTGAGAAGTGTGACGTTATTAACCATGGCCAATATAGAAAACAAGCAACGAGAAGGAGCTGCAAAAAGAACAGGGCAACTTATTGATATTGACATAACAGCGAATTATTCCACTTGAAAGTGACCGTCCATAGAAGTGCTGAATAAGTAACGGTACTTCAGTATCGCAGATCAGCAGCTCATTTTGAGCTTTGTATCCCGAGATCGGTGCCTGATATCAGCGCGATCTGCGAGAGATCCCGAGCCGAAAGTCCAGCATGGGCCGAACGGGACCGGCTGATGGAGGACATCATTAGTTCAGCTTCGCCAGATGTGAATGCGGCCAGGAATGGCCTCATCTAATTATAAACGACACGTTTCTGCGCCAAAACTCAGGAACCGGAAGCTTATCGGCCCAGATTCTTAAGTATACAATGCCTTGTTTATTCCCTTCTCTCCCCCTCGCTGACGTTCTTAGCGACAAGGCTTTCTTTGTGGAAACATTACATCCGCTCATAACTGGCGAATCTATAATTATTTAGGCATAGTTCATAACTACACATATAAACGAGGCCAAATTTTTTAAAACAACGGGAGGACGATATTTACTTTCTTTTGTTAAATGCTGGTTATGTACCAGCCACACTGCACTTTAAGCAGTATTTAATTTTATGTGTTGTTTAACAAATTGTTCATAATTAATCTCACCGTGTGACAAAGGCGATGAAATTGAAGCTATTGCAACGAGATAGGCGATAAACATGGTGTTCAGTAAATTTAATAAGGGATAAATTAGGCAGTGAATTGAGAAACTAGTGTGCGTGTTTATAACTTCATCCTCAGAAATTCATCAGGAAATTGTAACTGACTTCTTGATCTAGAAATACTACCACAATTTAATGGGGTGAGACCTGGAGGTTTTTAGTCATATGCTACGTAAATCCAGGTAGCAATATGGACGAGAAAAAATTTTCAAATATCCGTAACATACTACATTTCTAAATCCGTCTACATAACGTGTAATAGTGAGTAATTTTTAAAACCGAGCTTATAGCACCAAAGTATTTCAAATAGAATTAATTTGATGAGACTGCTGAATGCTAAAACATGTGGTGTTATTCTCAGTGTTATGAAAGTCTCCAAAAAGACGACCATTAAATTTCTTTTGTATTAAATCACGTTTTATTGTCTTCCTAAAAATCCCTACGCAAAATTTACGAGGCCTATTTTTGTTTTGAAAATATAAACCACTTTCAGATAAAATTTATAATTATTGAACGGTTTATTTTTATTTGGCTATTTAAGCAGTTCCCTTACGTTTCCGCCATGTCATAGCATGGCACGACCCTGTTCCCACATTCTAACTAGCATTATATAGCAGTCATTTCTGCTGAAACGTGTGTGCAATGATGCATAATAGAAATATTTCCCTCTTAACTTTATCAGATAAATTATAAGTTTAGTTCCATAATTTTTCATAGTTTGATTATTAAAAGCATTTTTATTTAAACTGTTTTTCTTCTCTTTGAATTTTTAAATTTAAGTAAAGTGTTATTGGCGTCGGAATAGGTTCCAGTGAAAGGTAAAATGCGTCGTGCTACTTTTTTAATTAAAAAGTTACTTTTGACTAATTAGACTGTTGTATTTACTTACTTCAAATAAAGTATATAAATATATCATATAATTTTTATTGTATTTTGTTATTGGAATAGTGATCCCTAATGTGAGTCATAGGACGTGATGTGTGGCGCCGGATCTAAATAACACCAGCAGTAACGAATATGACAGTGACCCTGGAGATAATTCCATTGCGTGCATTGTCCTGTCAGGACTGTGTACTTTTCCGCCGCCTTTGTTCCCTGGGCTCTGGGCGCTGACAACCACCCTCGCCCTTTCTCTGAAGCAGCACGTTGGATCGTGCGACGCTACGATGACTGGAACGCTCCACGGAAACGAGCGGGTGAAAGTCACTGTACACAAACTCTGGCCTTCGCTAACATTTGTCCTTTCACACGCCTTCAGTCACCCCGGGATCATTGTTCAAGCTATTTCCTAAGTATTATTCTAACTTAGTCTCTGGTCAAACAATCGACAGAATTTCTCGAGAGTTTAAAGAAAACAGTTTCCGGCTCGTAAGAAAAGAAATTTCTCCTGGTCTGAAATGCAAGCGCCAATAAAATGGTCAGTCAGTCTACTATAGCTTATTCGAAAGACTACACAAACAGACGTAACGTTCCTTAACGAGAGGATGAAAAAATAAATATTGCTGCCAATTATTCTTCCGACAAGCAACGTAAAATTGTTACCATATTCAATTCCCTTACCATTTTCGGTTCTCAGTTAATAGCAAATGTTTAGTGTTCGAGTGTTCAAAGAATTAAATGTAAATACAAAATGCAATTTCGGTATAGCGTTGCTCTAAAGCAGATGTTGGGAATTTTTCTACCATCAGAGGCCACATTAAAGTAGGCAGGAATAAAGGGGACCGCATAAGTAAACGCCACTTTTAATAAAATAATTATAGTTTTTGCATTTTATACGGACGACACAAAACAACACTGAGCAAATTATTCATTATTTAACATAAAAATTTTAAATACAGAGTAGTTTTGTATTCACATTTTTAATAAACAACTACATATTTAAATAACATGTCTCAAGTTAGTAAAATTTTATTTTTAAATTAAATATTTTCTATAGGAAATGTGTTTTGGTATTGAGTACCGAGAACGAATGAATTAAGTATACATGTCTTCATATTAAAATAATTGCGTCGGTTTGGGATTCATTAGAGTTCGTTGGGACGTATTACCGACGAAAACCGAGGATTTACTATACTAGCCTTAATGAAGGCCGCACAATAAATTCACGGAGGCTGCACATACCCTGCATGTGTCAAATAGCTTGTTAGAAATTAATTTAATATCTAAAATCAAACTTTAGATATATGCTTTGTACCGTTTAAAATAAACGCAAATTTGGGTGGCAGGATCGAATTTTAAATGCCTTTTCCAAACTAGCACTTTCACGTTTCTTTATAAAAAAATGTATAGATTCTATTTTATTACCTTCTGCAACATTTTAAATGTTTTGTATGGTACTCTGAGTAAAAATAAATAATTACTATTCTCCTCAGCACATATATTTTGATTTCCTTTCCTGTTTTCCTCAGTGTTCTCTATGTCCGGTTGGATACAATATTTCATTCCTGTAAAGAATCAATTACGACTGGTGTGATGCCCCTGTGCGGCAGCACAAAAATAATCTAAGAAGAATTATTTCATTCCCAAGTTTAAAAAAAATTATTGTATTTAAGAAGGATGAATTTTTGACAAATGCTCTTCTCTGGCCTGCATCACACATATAGCTCAGCAAACTGCCTCCTTAATGTGCTAGATAGTCGTGGTTATGTTAAATAAATACTAATTGGTTTCTGTGCTGACAAATTTTTATTTATAATTGTTAATGTCAGATAATTGATTTTGAATAAATTATTGTTACCGTTCCATGAAAAAAAATACATTGTTAATTTGAAAGATTACCAATACGCTCAATAGCTTGTAGCCCGATATTTAATATTTCTTAAATTATTAACATGGCGTTAGCGAGGATTGGGAACTGGAATTGGCGTCAGCATGTTGAGTCCTTATGCCACCACTAACCTCCAGGAATGACATTTCGGCACGTAGGGATATGAACTGTGGAATTTCGGTAACCTTGGTCGCCTGGGAATCGTGAAGCAGGAAAACACAACGTGGTTGCCTCAACCAATCAAAATACCAGGAAAAATATTTCAATTACATCGAAAAGTTCTGAACCTATCGGTGAAACTTTGTGTCTTATTCTTACAGCGTATGAACGCTGGAAGTAAATTAAAAACCTAAAACAGCAGTTACATCAGTAGCGGATCCGGAAAAGTATTTTTTTGGGGCCGGGGCGGGGGAGAAAAGAGAGATCAAAATTTTGTATAATGTATATTAAGATATATTATTGAAAACTTTTGTGCGTCTCCAGATTAGTTGTTAATTAAATAAGTTGTTAATTCAATAAGCCAGTGTAAGGTGAATATAAAACTGTCATCGATTCCAAGAGCAATTAATTTCATCCAAATTCATCAGTCTTGAAAAATATTGAAAGTAGTGCGATAATAACTTATGATCTTATTCTCTTTTGCATGGCACAATAGATATATTTGAGAGACAAGCCGTTGATCGATTTAATCTGTACTGATTCGATGTTTTCACCCAAGCGATCCCTTGAGGGTTTACTTTATAGCACCTTTTTTCCCTGACGTGTGACGCAGTGACGGTAATGCAAATCGACAGTCTTTACATCACTTTGGACGCTTGTAGGCGTATCTCGTCCACGATTCATAAGACTCTGATAAGAAATCGCCGTGTCGCCTGCAGACATGACTTCACACAACCTGGTCGACCAGGACACGCCCATTATATATAAAAGATTCTAGCCTAGATACAACACTCTGCTGCGAAAATTTAACATAATTCGTTTTAAATAACTGTATTATGTGGTAAGAGTGTGCCATAATTCACGTATGTCACCTTGGAAAACGAAGGATGAATTCTCAGCTCCATATTGACATTTACGAGGTCATAAATAAGCCAGTGTCAGAAAGTTGGACAGGATTAAAAATTAAACAGAAATAACGCTCCGGTCATTCTAGACTTGAACATGCATGAACGTAGTAGTGGGTCGTATATTACACAGAATGATAAATCCATTTCATAAAATTATCTTCGTTGTTCGGAGCTCAGTTTGATAAAATGAAAAAGGAATATGCCGTTTCGAACAGCAAAACCTGTTTTCACCTTCAATCAGGCGTGAGCACACGAGTCTGATATATTCTTAAAGAAATAAAGGTGGCTACCGAGACCTTCGTATCTGACTACTTATTCAAAATGGATGACCTATAAATAATACAAATGCTCATTTCTTAATTTTGGTACTTCAACTTACATAAAGGAATTTAAAATATTTATTTTATATAAATTTAGGAAACTTCACTTTCAGTGATTGGAAAAATATATTATGACCACAGAAGGTATAACTAATATTTTTCTTCGGTGATAACTGTTAGCGAGAAATGACAATTCAACCAAGTGACGTAGAAAAGTATACGTTATGATGTAGATCAGTGACGGAATAGAGCAAAGACTGAGAAATCATTTATGAATATGATAAGAAAAATTGTGCAGCAAAGTGTAATGTATGGGCTTCACGGCGACTAATACAAATTTACGGTACAATAAATCCACGGCTAGCTCAGATTTAAAAATTGGCAAGGGATAGGGTCATGAATATGTGGGCGTTGTTTTGCAGCAGGAATTTTTATACGCATTTTGATGCAATGTCTCTGGCACTCCTGAGATTGTTGTTCTGTAGGGAGCTGTATCCTTCGTCGACACAGGTCCATGGTCGCACCCCTAGCTTCCTTCCTGATCTCTGACGATTACGTGGACGGGCGATGCCACCTGCTGCTTCATGGAGTCCGTCTCGACGTAGTCATGTCCTTCCTTTCTTCCTTCTATGGGCGATTACGTGTTGTTTTAACGGTGTCGTTTTGTCCCTCCTTGCTTCACTCTAAGACGCCAGCAAGATTACTAGCATGAGCAAAGATACCCATCCTTTTCTCTCAAGTATTGGGCTAACAAAAAGTAGCCTCCACAGGTTTAAAGACAAGTTCTGTCTTTGTGATAGTTCTACAATGACTCCTTGCTCCCTCCAGTGGTTCACTTATAATTGCCATCCCTCCACCTCGGTTCCTCCCATCCTCCTTCTTCAAAAATCCATTACGGACTGATTTCTCTCCACTCACGTCCCCTGTGAGGTCAACTCTTTTCATCCCTACCATGACGGCAGGTGCCAGATAACATGACGCCCTGTTCCAATCAAATTTTAAGGTTGGTCCACGGTAGTTATCCGACTTCGTGGAGGAAGAAACGTCCTTCGAATTTTCGAGGGGTTGATTCCCGGGGCAGATAAACGGTCTCTAATCTTCTGCGCTCAGGATTTCGCACGATTCGGGTTGCTCTTCGCCGCCACACCGGCGTCAAAAGGCATGTTATAGCCGTCTGACTGACGCCAAAAAGGAATTTGTCAACCAGAGTGATTCTGATGACGAATTGAATAAATCATAATCAACGCCTTACTTCGTTACAATATTTATTAATTAAATTATATGTATTTTATGTTTAGTTACATTAAGGACTTAAACATTAATTTATCATATTTAATCCTTGGAAAAGTCCCATATGTCGGGATAAAACGTTGCGTGGTTCATTAAGTAAGAAATCAACCCATTATTAATGTCTTTCTTTCTTATTGGGCATAAATCATTGCTAGATCACCTTTATTTTCATTTCCATTCTATTTTAACAGAGGTGAGTATCGATTAATCTACTAATTGGGAAACAATTCTAGTGTTCTTCACAGTTTAAATTTTACAATTGTAGCCTATGGCTACTTTAAGAATTTCAATGCCTTTCTCAGATACACATACTGAAACGCTGCTATTCGTCAATGCAGTCAGTAAAATTTTATCTGTCGAAGTTGAAGTACGAGTGGAATACGTAGATCTTAGTTGCAGCAAGTTAGCAAATAATTATATTAAAAAATGAGACTTAAAATCTCCTTCCTTCAGAGAAACACTAGCCGTAGGACGTAGATAGGTGAATAATAACAACGGGAGAACGGAAACTAGAAAATCTAAAAGGGAGAGGAAGTGAAGTCTCCATAAATAAATTATTGTCGAACCGCAAATTCGATTATAAATTGATAAGCTCGTAGTGAGGAACCCTTGAAGCCATGGGTTCCCAGGGACAAGTGGGAGGTTCACGTCACACCACATCCGCCGGCTAAATTAGCTGCAATCAAAATTATCTTAATGAGATGTTGTTCCGGCACCGCGCTACACGTAGATTTTCTTTCCCGTGAACCTTGTGCGGAGTCTCAAGTTCAAGGAGAGGCCAAATCTCGGCTTGTTTCTTCCTGAAAGGTGACAGACCTCCCTACGTGGACAATATATCAAAGGCCACTCAACAGAATTTTTATCTTCCGAACTTAGTCTTTTACAAATACATTTATCAGATTGTAACGTATGATGCAAGACACTATTTTGTGTTGTTTAGTGATGTGTCACGCCACTGGAACGAACTAGTTTATTTGCGGAACATCAAATGGAAACAAATGAACGACGGAAATCTACGGTAGTATTATTTTGTGCATCGTCTGATTTAGTACTTCTATCAAATTCTGCCTTGTGGAAAATTTTTACGTTTAAATGAAAGCTGAACAAATGAGAAATCAATTTCATGATGGGAACCAAACTGACAATATGTGTTTAACGAATAAAATCGACTAGTTTAAAAAAATTAATTACTTCTATACATGTTTAGATATAGATCGATGTTTTGCACAAAGATTATTTTGTAGCCACTCGTATACTGTCTACGACCCACAGTCTCTCTTGGCCCATAGGATCCTCCTTTCCAGTGTCAGAATACCTCTTCAATTTTTTCCTTCAGAAAAAATATATAATTGTCCCTTTTGTTGATTATGACTCATTGTGAAAGGAACTTCAAAATTGCAGATGTTGATTTGTGTGTTGTAATAGAACAAGAAACTGCTGACAAAAGACGCTCAAGGCGGATTTGCACAAAGCGCACAGAGAAATCTAAGAAATGTTCTTATTGTTGGCTGCTAGGTACCGTGTCTTGCGGGACGCGAACAATAGAGCCGCTCCTTACAACAGTTCCAACAGCTCAAAGGATCGGAACTTGGATTTACGAGGAAAATATTCAATCTCGTTACAACATCGATTCTGTGAAGCAATCAAACGCTTGAAAATGGTGCGCATGCCAATCTTGTGCTGGTTCATGTTACATAAACGCTGGGTAGTTATGTCTTACGTCGGAGCCTTATTATGTTTCCTTCAATGGAAACCAGTGCACTCATCCTATTTAAAATAATAATAAAAAGAAGAAGAATAACCTGACCAAATCCTAATATTTGCCTTTGTCCCCACGTGAGTTCATGTCACGGTGGGCGGTTCCCAAAAACTCTAGATTAATGTATTTTTGTAGTCTGATGCAAGGTTATTATTTTTTGGAAAAACTATTTAATAATTTCCTGCATTTATATATTGTCTTACGTAGTAATAGTTAAATCTCTAATTCATGCTTAGAAGCAAAGAATTATTAAATGAAGTTCGTTGTATTACTTTCATAGAATTTGGAGCACTGTAGAAAATAAAACAACTCGGCTGTTTTAGTGTTTATACATATATTTCTAAAGTTTACCTATGAATTTTATTTATTTTTAAATTAAGGAGTCACCTGTATGGTTCTAAACTACAGTTTGATCTGGTAGGTGGCCCGCTCTTGTCGAGTTCCAGATTTTTTTTCACATTCACAATAAAATTATATATTTATTGCATTCTCACATAAATATATTATTTTATTTTCAGCGGTAATTTGTGCGATTTGGATGATAGTGGGCGTCAAATGATAAAATTTCAGAAATCTGACGATGTACCTGATATTACTGTCGAATAACCTGGGTAACGCCGGACACCCTGCTAGTTTATATATAGTCTATATAATACGAGTAATAACAGAATAATTAACACTGACATTGTAACTCTAAAATTGATCACCCTTTCAAAAGTAAAGAAAAATGTCAACAAATATACGTTGGAAATTATTAAATTGTAAATAGATCAATACGGAGCTAAAATAGTGCTGTTCAGTTTAAGGAAAAGAATAAGGGAACTACAGAAAAAATATATTACTTTTCAAAAGAAGGAAGAACTGCTTCAAATTAAAGTTCAGCCTTGTTCTGGAATTTTAGATCAGGATGGAATAGAACTCGGGACCTTCCGCTTGCCGGGTTGGTTTGTTATCCCGAATCGACTCCCGAGCCCGATGTGACCTCCCTACATCCCTTGTATAGAACCCGAACCTCAGGCCCACCTACAATTTTCTTAACCACATTCTTCACGGTCTAATTTTAAAACACAAATAACGAATGGGCATTGTGCGTAAACATAGTCGAGATTTTCCATCCTGAATGTCCGACTCGTCAACATGGTACTCTTTCCCCAGGTTACCGAATCAAAAAAATAATTTTATCAAAAAACAAAAATTAAACTTACTGTCGCAACACTCCCAGAAAGGAAACTTCCAGAAAGGATTGCTGCACAACGACTTGGAGCAACGTCCGGTTCTTTCTGCCACGTGATCATCTGCTTCTATCTCCGTCCTTCTTCCGATACTCCTCCATCAAAACTCAACCAAGAATGTCTTTCAGACTTTTCTGCAAAATTCTTGTCTAGCACTCCTCCCTTCTCCCTTTTTCTTCCAACTCCCCTAATTGACGGAAACTGGCCTTAGCAGCACCAGCCAAGTATTCGGAAGGAATCCAAGGGCTGACTAGGCGGAAGAATTATACCCGATATTTCACAAGAAACAGATAAAATGCAAACCCTTGAAAATCTGCATAATAAATTCATATGTACATTAAAATCATCCTATTTGATTCTAGTGTTGAAGTAAAACTAAATTGTTCTCTTAATAAAAATACCGGTCAGTTGCAAAAGAAGGTATTTCTTAAAAAAAATTCTTTCTTTGTTCGCAATGTGGACTGGACGAGTCTAAAAAAGTAATTTCTGTCGTTAGTGAGGTAATTACTCGGCTAGCCTCATATGGACCATTATTCGCGAATGCCGCATAAAACACTTTAGTAAAGCAGCTCAAACAGTCTCTTTTATTTATAATAACAATGCTGCTAGTAGTATAACTGACAAGAAAGGAGACTCTTAAATGTATAGCTTTCCTAGTCAGGGTCTGAACGACGGTTTGTGGTGAAACGTATTCTCTGACGGTGAGAAACGGCCAGCTTTCATCACAAACCTAGGTCTCTGGTTTGAGTAATGCGCGTGAAAAGAAAACTACGCAAACCTAGGCGCGAAAGTGCCTTATGAGGCCGGGAGGGTCGCTCTTGTTCCATTATTTTCCACTTTCTTGGCCGCATCCAGAGGCGGCGCGGAGGCCACAGAGGACTTTCTTCAGTGCGCTGCGCTGTGTCACCACTTTTCTTTTATTCCTAATCAGGAGACGCGGAGAGGAGTGAATTAGGGAAGTGTGCCGTGACCTAATGGGGTTGCTTGCCCCGCCACGAAACTGCTCCTGCCAGTGAATTGGCGAAATTATGTCCAAATTAAGGAAACGTACTTGCAATAAGTCCCGACTCCCGGATGTCAAAATACCACTAAGTCATTTATTATAAACAACCTAACACACATCTCAAACATCGCATGACAAAATTCCGATTTGTCGTATTTACGCTTCTTTTTTAACGGAATAACTGCAACTAAAACTTCTGCTTCAACAGAGTTGAAGAAAATACGCATAGATGTAGTACAACATTTAACTGTCAAAAAAACAGAGCAGTTTGAATCAGTTTTCGCATATACTGTAGCAAAATTGTCACGTTACACGTTCCGGAAATATTATGTTCCAAACATTTAATTTATCGCACACCATCAGTTTATGGGAATCATTTCTAAAAAAATATTTTTACAGGTTTGGGTTTCATAATACTTTACTTTCCTACAAAGCCATTAAAATAGTTCATTACGACAAATCACGCATACTATTATCAGTTACTCAACATTAATTTACATACATACCACATATTATTACAATAATTAATTTAGTCTTTAAATTAGGACTTCTTAATCCCATTTTTTCATGTGCTAAGAATAATTGCAAATTGGGCAGACGCTTACTTGACCCAAGAACTTCTGGACGCATATAAATTGAAGTATTTAGTATAGACTATGCTCTGCTTTGGGTCTTTTACTTTCTTTTCAGCATTCTTTTTCGCAATGAATCTTGCCTGGCGCGATTATTCCTTATTATTAATTTTATGCAATTCAACTTAATTCGTGAAACATGATTTAAATGAAGTGAAAAATACTTCAACTTATGCAAATTGAACAATTTCCGAGAGATTTTTACAGACAGTTTTTATTTTTTATTTAAACTATGTTTCGGCGCATATTCGCGCCTTCTTCAGGTTTATAATCTGTGAAATACATATTTCAATTTGAAAAAGCTAATATATAGCATATATATATATATATATAAAGAAATAAACTAACAACTCACCCAATTATTGTTTAAATCCAATGATCAAAAACTACAAAATTGTTGTAATCGTTAGTTTCTTTGTACCAGAGTGAGGTCCGAGGCAGCACTAAGAACTTATCTAGTCAGTTTGCACAAGACTAAATAAAGGCCCGTCTGGTTTGACCTGTCGTATTGTAAATTATTTTCCCATATAAACTAAATGTTACGAACGGGAACGACTCTGTATACAATGCAGGGGCTCCGAACAACTGTCAACAATGACTCATTACAATATTGACTTCACAATGTGTTATTTATTACATTATACTTTCCAACATATCATCGAAAATTAAATATTATTTGTGCTTACACTTTCACGTGTTGCAACACATGGCATATTCTTCTGAAGAGTTTGGATTTTATTATTAAAAATGATATATAGACCTTCACATTCTTCCAGTATTAACTATCAACTCATATTATTCGGTGTTTTAATTGCAGCCGACGAAAGAGACTGATGTAGCTTTTGTAAATATATTTGGTGAAAACAGGTCTTTTTTCTGAAAATGGATAAAAATATGATGAATCGGACGAAGACAGGTTTATCAAGTGGTGTCCTATTATGGTTTCTGTAACACTCAGGAATTCTTGTAATTATATTCAAGCGAACAGGAGCGAAGTTTATTAAATGGGACTCACTTATCAAAGGTCAAATATGCAGCATAAGGTTGGAGAGAGTCAATGCGCGGCCTTAGATGGAATATCGGCATAAAAAATTGGCAGCTGTGGAGAAGCAATTTGCACGGGTCGTCGGAGAAAGGAGAGCCGCCGCTTCATAAATCAGACCTGAATGTCTCCGCGGCTTCGTGGACCTCACAGTAGCCAAACCAAAACACGCCAGATGTGTTTATGTTCCGGTCCTAGCCGACTCTGGCTCCTCTCTACATACCTACACGACGTAATTATGCCATAATTCGTAATGTAGAGCAGGCGGCGAAGAAAGTTGTGGAAAGGGAATCAAACTGCAAGCAGAAGAAATAAAATACCTAAGGTTTGCAGATGATATTGTGGTATTAGGGGAGTCAGAAGAAGAACTGGTAAACAATAAATGTCATGAACGTGATCCCGAAGGAAGAGTACTAAATGCGGATTAATAGAAAGAATAACAAAAGGTGTTAGATTCAGGGGATTTTTGGAGGACGCTATGGAATTCTGCTTCTTGAACAGCATAATAACGAGGGATGGTAGAAGTATTGTAGACATAAAGAGTAGGATAGCACAGGCAAGGAAGGCTTTCGCAAAAAAAGAGGTATTTACTTTCTAATAATGTTGTTGTGGTTTTCAGTCCTGATGCAACCCTCCATGCTAACCTATCTTGCCTTTACATTTACGCATAATTAGCACATCCCACATCCTTGCTAATCTGCTTAGTGCATTCCATCCTTGGCCTCTCTCTTATGTTATTACCCCACTCACTTCCCTCTAATGCTAATTTTACAAGACCCTCATGTCTTAAAACGTGACCTTTACTTGGTCAATGTCATCAGTGTTGTTCTCTCTTCCCTTATTCCGTTTAGAACGTTCTCGTTAATGATTATATTCACCCATCTGATTTTCAGCATTCTATAGCCCACATTTAAAAGGCTTCTATTATTTTCCTTTCTGCAACTCCTACCGTCCACGTTTCACACTCATATACTGCCACGCTCCATACGAAAAAATTTTAGCAACTTGCCTGTGCTATCCTACTCTTTATGTCTACTATACTTCTACCATCACTAGTTATTACGCTTCCCAAGTAGCAGAATTCCTTAACTTCCGTCAAAGTAACCCTTCCCAATCTAACACGTTTTGTTCTTCCACTGTTCCCCATACTACACTCCATTACCTTTGTTTTTCCGCTATTAATCCTCAGGACCATATTCATGCCATTTATTATAGTTTAGAGGTCTTACTGCTATTATAAGTATGAATATTAAGAAATAATTACAATATCGTATGAAGTGTGGAGTTATATGTGTGCGAAACGTGGACGATAGGAGTTGCATACATGAAAAGAATAGAAAGAAGTCTTTGAAATATGGTGCTATAGGAGGATGCTGAAAATCAGATGGGAGGATAGGGTAATTAAGCAGAACAATATGGATGACTTTGGCTAAGAGAAGGGATTACCATTAGAGGGAAGTGTGATGGGTAAGAATGGAAGAAGAAAGCAAAGGATGGAATACGCTAAATTGTTAATGGAGTATGTGGTAGCTATGCAGAGATGTAAAGGCTTGCACAGGGTAGGCTAGCCTGAAGAGTTGCATAAGACTAAATTCGACAACAATATAATTGACTGAGACATTTCTCCTAACCAATAAAATGTTTACTTGTGCAAGCGTCAATAAGTCTTGTTCATTTCGCATATTTGTAGTACTCGATAGGCAAAAAAAAAGGTTCCTCGTCCTACCCACGATTTAGCCCATTCTCCGGATTCCACTAAGTATCAAAATTCGACACGAAAACTGCACTCAAATTATTCTAACTTTCATATGGAATTTTAAAATTACAATCATATTGTAAAGATAATTATTGGGGACGTTGGAAACTAATCATGAATGTATAGGAAAATATTAGTGGTTCAAATCGATATTTCTCCGTTAAATATTATCATCAATTTATAACTTGCTTAACAATAATGGTGTATCTGAGAAGCGACCGTTTCTGGATGTTCCTTATTAGGTCATTCTTGAATATCCGGGCCGTTGGAGAATCTGGGCCTTATTGATATGCAAATGGCGGTGCTGTGACTTGCGTGAGGTAGCGCACGCAACGCCCAGCCTCCTCTTCGGTCCAATTCATCTGCGTCTTGGTCCGTTATCATGCGCCGTGTAAGTAGTACTCGTAGCGTCGCTCACCTGCGGCTAATGCCGGGCGGGAACGAACAATAGCGTTCCTTGTCTCTATGTAAAACGTAGAACTTGATCTGAATTGAATCGACGACCTCGAAGACGGCGACGCCGAGTGCTAATCGTAATGCCACGATCACGCATTTATTGGATTTACAATCCTTTGTTTGGATCACTTGTTTGCACCGGAGAACTACAAAACTGTGGAACAGGTAGAATTGGTTGAAATCGCTGATCGCTTTTGACAAATCGCTCTGAAGATCAAGAATACCCTTTCAACAAATTGAATCGATGATCCAGCAAGGAATGAAATGGACACTCTTAATTAATTTAAAAAACTAGAGCCATTATAAACATAATTTTCAGTCACTGTCGAATATGTAGATTACTCGTTCTATTATACTATCTCACAGATTTCAATCGTGAAATATTGGGCCGAAATAGGCCGTTTCTCGTTTCTACTGTTGCGTAAAAATGTAACTACAATTTCTCTCAGATATGTTCCGTTAAGAGTGGGGTACAAAGTTATATCACGGTTTCGGGACTCCACGATTGTTGGAATTTAACGGTAAACATTATAGAAACACAATTGCAAGTATTCTGTCGTCGAAAAAAATCAAGGAATTCATTACATTAACTCATATAATAAAAAAACTGTTATTTACACTCAATTTTATCACTACTTTTACTCATTTTCACACGTGGGTAAGTTACATTAATTAATTACCGGTTTCAAGGAAACCATACCATGTCTTTGGAATTCACTCATAAATTTGTTATGTAAACTAGCTATTCCCGTGACTTCGAGCGGAAATTGGATGCCCGGGAATTCAGTTATGACCATCAAACTCGTGTCCTCAACTGCGAGGCGTATTCTCGGCTTGGTTCCCGGAAACCAGCTTTGACGTATATTTAGACTACGTGTAACAATGTATTATAAAACCATTAATTTCATCTGATTAGTGATTTACAAATTTGCGTGGAGCTGAAGCTAAGTGAACAAATATTGACAGTCCTATATCTGAACTAACAATGCTGTCTCAACAACAATGCCGGGACCTCCAACAAACCTCCGGTTGAGAAAATAGATGGAGTGAGAATGAACGTCGTTTCTCCCTCTCTCTCCCCCTCCCCCCTCTCTCTCATGCTGCTAAAATTATGCTTACAAAATTGTAAGTTAAAATTTCTTTTGTTCTTAAATTATTAATTAAAATATCGTATGTCTCTTTTATAACAATTAATGTAAAACTTATTGTATATTAATTAATTATTCAGAGTTATAGCCAGTTCATACATTTATTAGGCCTATATTCGAGGTTCAATTTGAATGTCGGAAATTTACTACGAATAATGTTTTATATATATTTCGTTACTTGACAGGTAGATGTGGAAAGCTAAATGGTAGAAAATTAGTTTCAAAAGCTGCCTTTCAAGCAGAACGAAAACTTTTTTCAAAGATCCTGCTACGAATTTTCCGTAAGTTTTCGTTCTTAGCTTATTTCTCCTGCTTTCATGGATAGATAACATTTCCATACGTAGTCAAGTTGCGAATTTAAACAGTATAACATCAAGTTAATGTTACACAAGAAAATGTCAATCACAATTTTCAAATTAGGAGTTTCGTTGTTTTATATTTGTTGAATCGCATTGCTCCAATCGTATCTTTTGACATTCCAGAAACGAAATCCGCCAGGCAATGTTTTGCATATATTTGACACGAGTATAATATGCTGATAGCATCTGGGTCTGAAAGTCCCGACGTCGTTTCCTGGTCGCTGTAAATGCTAAGGCGAGTTCACGCGACGTTCCCGATACATCCCAATTACGAGTCTCGCGGAAGCACGACTCTCCGCCCAGATTTGCATCCCGAGAGAAGAGACGTCCACTCTGTCATCCAGAGAACGAGCTGCAGGCCTTCACATTTAACACGTCTCCTTGGCCACGCAACTTAACTGGCAATTTAATTGCTCGAAATGTCGATAGTTTAAACCTGAAGCCCACGAAGCCGCATAATCGAAGTCCACGATCATTCTGGCCTCATCATGTGCACATTTACTTGCTTCATGTTTAAAATAAAAACACAGGGAAGTGAAATCCCGAATGACATTTAATTTTAAAAGCTGTAATTGTAGTTAAAGGTTAGAATGTCTAATGCCGGGTTCTCAAACTGTATTCCGTGGGACCTGAATAGGTGATCCGCAAAAATTTGGAATGTTTCTATCTATGCTATTATAATATGTTATAATACCACTTAATCATTTCGTAAGACACAAACTCCGTTTGCATCGAACGGGAGAAAATTCCTTGTTTCCCGCTACAATAGGAAAAGGGTCAACATTGAAAAAGTGTGGACTTGATCAGTCAACCAGAATCCTGTACGAGTGAACTAGAGATTGCCATAGCCGAGAATTATACATGACAATGAGCAGCTATGACCAAAAGATAAGCCATCTTTATACACCTTCGTTTGTAGAATTTAATTCAGCAGCACATGATTGGAGTCTGTCAGAACCATTCAGTGCAGCGGTTCTCAACCGGAGGTCCGCAGGAAAATTTTAGTGGTTACCTCTATCCAGATTATTTAAAATTTTGTCTGATAACATGGCTAGTGAACACAAAATGCTATTATTACATACTGAAGTGTAATGGCTGTCCAGAGGAGTAACACTATTAAGACCTTTTGAACTTCGAAATAAGTTGGTCTTCTTGAAGGCACAAAATAATTCAGGACAACATTTTGTTGACGTTTTACCAAATCCTTCATGGCTAATTAAACACGCATACCTGGCAGATAGTTTTAAAAAGTGCAATGGACTTATCGTTACAAGGAGAAAGTACTATAATTTTAATACAAGATAAAAATGAGATCATTTTATAAAAAATACAATTTTTAATTTCATGCGTTGAATCTAACGATCTTAATTGGTTCCCTGCCATAAACGTATGTTTGAATAAATAAAATTTTAAATTGGATGAAGAAATTTCCAAAATGTTATTAAAACGTCTACATAACTTAAATCAACTCTTTTTCAAACTAGTAAGGTCGATTCCTGGGTTCAGAATCCATTTTCTGTGACAGCTAAACCTGTTTTAGGTGCAAGTTACTATGAAAATCTGATTGATTTAATCAGTGAAAGATAAATACAATGATCAGTCTCTATGTGATTTCTGGGCGAGTTTGTCAGAAGAGTACCCCAATATTTCAAAACAACCTATTATTTTACTTCTGTTTTCTACAACCTATTTGTGTGAAGCTAGATTATTCTTATTATGAAGTCAAAGTGCAGAAACACGCCAATATTTACAAATATTGTGCCTGATAACAACAAGATATGTATTTTTTTAAAGCTATTATCATTCAGATTATTAGTTAGGCCAACATCGATACAGTATATACAATATTTAAAAAATCATGAAAATAAGATGTGGTGTATAATTAACATGGTAGCGTGAGGGTAGGTTAATCCGTTTGATTAAACTATTTTAGCCGAACGGGTTAGGTTTAATTGTGAGTATCTGTGGGGCATACGACGTTGGTGTGTGAGGATTGACAAGCAGTGAAGTGATTTTTGGAGGATTAATGAGGATGTTGTCTGCGGCCATGATGGTAGAATGGGTTAGGATGTGCCTGAATGATCAGGGGGAAGGATGAGAACAATTGGGAGATTTCTTTTGAGGCGATGGAAGGCTAGAGGTGGAGGAGGATTGTTATGAAATTGCTGGATCGTGGGGTTTGGGCGGTTGAGTGCGCTTTTGATTAGGTTTCTTATGGATTTGGAGATTACTGAGTTTACATTGGGAATTTTGATATTATGGTGGATGACGGAATTTCTTAGGTACCAGGGAGCGTTTGTAATGGTGCGTAGTATTATGTTTTCTTTGGTTTGAATTTTGGCTGTTGTTCCCCATATGGAGGAGCCATAGGACCAGGTGGGTTATTTATGGAGAGGTATATGAGGCGTTTTGTGCTGGTGGAGACAGGGGATTTTCTGTTTAATGTAATTTAAGGAGCCAACTGCATCAGTCACTAAGTACATTATATATTTATATTAAATGAAAGGCCTACATTTATTTAAAAACAAACACGAAATTAAATCTTGTTTTACTTTCTACGACTAGGAATCACTCATCCTAAAAACTAAGACGTGTTCCTTTATAATGTCCGATTGTACCAAGTGTTCCATTGAAGGATAAGTTTGGGAAACCCTGGTCTAATGTATTAACACAGCGTAAATCCAATAATGTGAAAAAAGTGATTGATCGTTGTTGAGGGAGTTGGTTGGGATGACAGCATTGTAGTCATGTAGGCGTTTCCGCATATGACGTACGCAAAACTTGGTTGCTTGGTAAGCGAATAATCAAGGTATTCATTTAATGGTAATTATGTGTATTACCCCTTACTAATTTTTTGACATTTACTAGTATGTGTGTAAAATAATCTTCAGTAAATGTTAATGGTGTACTTGCTTTGTCCATAATAAATTAGTAAGAAAGTGAAATTTTATCGCACTCAACCGTTTGCAAATTATAATAAATATTGTCACGTTTCTGAAGGACCGTGACGTTTATTTAACAGGAAGTGCTGTACAAAGGCTCGTACTGCAAAACACTGCCTCCGCTTCGAGGTTCAGAACAATTTATACATTCGTGGTATCATCCGGAAACAGAATATTAGAAACTAAATGTAAACAAAGTAAATATAGTAAACAAATAAAAATGGCTGCGTTGAGCGAGACTCGAACCAGAATCCACATTGATGCTGTCCGACTCTCAACCTCTGAGTTATGGCTGCAGGTTCTGAGGTGTGGGAATATTCACAAACTCGTGGAACGATAAATTAAGTTTCTCATATAATAACTCAGAAACTTGAGATGTCTCAAAATCTTGTTCTAGTGTTTAAAGAGTTTCATCGTCCAGTTCCACATGAAACTCTTTTATACGTTCGACGCAGAGCATACTCAAGTATAAATATCAAATAATTAACTCGCTTGAAGAAATGTGAAATTTTTCATAGGTGAGAACAGATTGATTTAATTATTAAACTAATTAATACTTAACTGCAATATGAGAGTTCTAATTTCTCAGAATTAGTTGCGGTCCAGTCGGGGCTCATATTTATAGAAGCAAAGTTTCAATTACTTAATATGTACATGATGTCGAATTTTTAATTTGTCTTATTAAAAATATATCAATATTGTTTACTGAAAAATTGGCTGCATTTTTATTTATAACATTTACAAACTTTTAGAAGTCCTTAACCACCATTTAAAGTGCAAAAAAGAGAAAAAGCTAAATTGTTTACAAATACAAAATAAAAATTTGATATCATGAACATATTAAGCAATTTAAACTTTGCTTCTATAAATATGAGACCCGACTGGACCGCAGCTATTTCTGAGAAATCCGTACTCACATATTGCAGTTCAGGGTTAATTAATTTCATAAGATCATCCATTTAAAATTTACCTGATGAAGTCTAGGAATATGGACAAACGTTGTTAATGTATGAAATATATATCAATATTTTTTTGTTAAATTGGCTGGATTTTTATTTATAATTGAAGATAATGGCTTATTCATTTATTGAAATAATAATTTTTTGCGGCTTAACATGCATTGTTACATTTTAATACATCGTTAAGGATTATTTTGAAAATAGAATAGAATGTCAAATTAGTGACGTGTTCCAATATGTTGGATCTCAATTAATAAATTTAGAGGCCCATACAGGTATACCAAAAGAATTTAAATTGAATAATTGATGTTAAAAAGATGTTCACGAAACGGGGAGAGCAACGGAACGTGTCGCTAATAATCGAACATGACTGCAAGCCTAATTTGAATATTCAGTTAGATTCCTGCCGTGTTAAACACGCAACGTTCCGTTACAGGGTCTCTATATTTTCTTTTCTTAAATTAACGTGTATTTTCTTTATTATTTTCAGTTCTTGATATGATACATTCCTTGATTGAAAACATGAAACTGTAATTAGTACCTGCATTAATAAAAGTTGGTTATTTTGCAAACTAGTGTAATATATTGACTACCTCTAATCTACGCTACAATTGAATTGTTGTTCTGTAATCGATTTGGAGGTAGTTATCGACTGACATTAGATAGTGCATCAGTAATTTGTAACTGCTAGGAGCTAAAACGTTATCCTCTTGAAATTGCAATAAAGAACCACAGCTTAATTCTGAAGCTTTAGGCAGGTAATTAAATATTCACGTGTAACAAATTGGGTTACGACCAACAGGCAACCCACGTTTATACGTCACGAGACAAAGAAATACGGGTCAGCATCTGTTGGTGATTGGGGATGGAGAAGTTGGGGGGGGGGGATCAAATTCTTTATTATTTAAAAGTTGTATGTATGCCCTTTTAAATAAAAAAATCCACAACAGCCCTTTCACTGCTTATTTTCTAAATTGAGTTCAGTGGGTCTGTTTAGTTGACCTGGAAAAAACACGCTGTGGTACCAAATTAATTTCAATTAAAAATTAACAATTGTAATTTAATTATTTTTGTTGTTGTTGTCTGAAGCAACCTGCCATGCTAAACTATCTTGTGTAAACCTTTATATGTACTCATAACTACCACATCCCACATACGCACTAATCTGCTTAGAGTATTCCATCCAGCCTGCCTCGTTTTTTCTTACCCCACACACTTTTCACTAATACTAATTTTACAAGACCCTCTTGTCTTAAAACGTGGCCTATTAATCTATCCCTTCGCTTAGTCAATGTTATCCATATTGTTCTCTCTTCTTTTATTCTACTTATAATTCCCTGGTTAGTGATTCTATCCACCCATCTGATTTGTATCATTCTTCTATTGCACCACATATCGAAAGCTTCTATTCTTTTCCTTTCTGCAACTCCTACCGTCCACTTTTCGTTCTCATTTAACTCCACACTCCATACGAACGTTATTAGCAATAATTTTCTAATATTCTCACTCATATTACCGGAAGTAAATTCCTTTTTTTTGTGAAAGCCTTCCTTGCCTGTGCTATCCTACTCTTTACGTCTACTATACTTCTACCATCCCTAGTTCTTATGCAGCCCAAGTAGCAGAATTCCTTAACTTACTTCAAAATATCACTTCCCTTTTTCATTGCACTGTTTCCCATACTACACCCCATTAGTTTGGTTTACCCTCTATTAATCCTCATGTACTTTTCCTCCAGGATCAGGTTCATGCCATTTATTATGGTTTCCAAGTCTTCTTCAGACTCCCCTAATACTAAAATATCATCGGCAAAGCGTAGGGATTTTATTTCGTCTTCTTATTTTTGTTAATAAAATTAAACTTATACAGAAATTAATCATTATACATAACAATCTCACAGAGTTTCAAGAAACAACATCATATCAAGGATAATTTATATGAATGATTGCCGCATAATAGTATTCTTAATTACCTGTTCTGACCTTAAATACATAAAATTAAATCTCATTTCTTAAAGTTAATTTATATAAAACAAGAAATGCATACCAACACCAAGGAGGAAAAATACTATATGTACGCTATTCAGCTCAGTTTAGAAATTGAATTAATAATTATTCTGTGGACTATAATTCGTTTATTAAAAAAAAGGATTTTGCTTAATTGTTGCTTACGAAGTTGTAGTTTGACGACGTCATGGAACCATGAGCGCTAATATTGACCTGAAACTCGGTTCTTTGAACGGAAATGTTGGGCATGCTTATAGGATGATTAAGACGATAGGAGGGTGGGGGAGGAGGAATGCAGTAAGTAATGACACATTCCCTGTCCGGTAGCCGACAGGTGGCCGAACCAGTTTCCCCGTGACGTCACAGTCGTGCCTGCCTTGTAACACAATTTGATACCGGGCACATTATACAAGAGCTTTTAGCCCGCCGGGTTGCTCGTGGTCCTTTTATGTCATCTCCAAATCGAAGAAGAAAAAGTCTTCAACGACTTCTCGGGGTAATAGACATAAGTGGCGATCTTGCTAAACTTGTTTAAGTAACGCAAATTCCCTACTAAATTCTCGTGTAACGTTCGCAATGTATTTTATAGTGACGGGTAAGTATATTCCATAATACACAGTTTTGAATAACCTGCTTTAGGGCGAGCCCGATGAACATACGCTTTTTCAGCTCATATAAAAGAACTTATCATTCCCATTAGAAATGAGATTAATAGTGGAGTCGTATTGGCAATATGAAGGAAGTCATCACGCGTGTCTGGATTACACTTGAAACAAAATCAAATTCTCTTTTGGGAGCAGATGGTAACATAACAGATGTAACATGTGTGTTGCTCCCTTTGGGCCTGTAAACACTATTAATTAATGAGCAAGCGCGAAAAAGTTTCACCGTTACTATTACATTAGTCTTTATTTAGGCTGATACT
Organism: Eucriotettix oculatus; assembly: GCA_034510155.1. Taxonomy (NCBI): domain Eukaryota; kingdom Metazoa; phylum Arthropoda; class Insecta; order Orthoptera; family Tetrigidae; genus Eucriotettix; species Eucriotettix oculatus. The sequence continues at coordinate 251,165,521 of CM067376.1, forward strand.
GGGAGAATATTTAATAAGCGGTAAGCGTAATTTACAGCTCCAGAGTCCCTAGATGCGGCAGTGATTTAGGGACTGGAGTATTGTGAGGCAAATGATCCGCGGAGCATGCTGCGTTGATCCCTAATTACCATCCACATGCTCTGAATGTGAATTATGTCACTTCATAAGTCCCCTGTGGCCCATACGTCACGGCCCTCGAGGCACATATTTGATTACGACTTGCAGTATTCGTTATTTTAAGCGATCGTGGCAATTTGGAGCACGTCACTGTATTCAATTGACGAATTTATGGGCGGTTTTCTTTCATTAACGCAGAGACGGCACGAGACCTGTACCCGTGGGGTGAGGGTTGACACAGCTTCCCTGTGGCTTATTCACAGCCGCACATGCACTCGTGGCCTTTATTTGTTTTTTAATGTTTGCAGCTCCCGGGGCGAGGCGTCCGGCTCGCAACTTGATTCAGAACTGGAAAGGGTCATGCGCCATTGATTGTATCCACCGCAGGTATAAGTAAGTGTAAGTATAAGTATAAAATCATATTCCATAAATCCTATAGAGAAGCACAAGCTTCAAGGATGTGGAACGAGTAAGAAGTTTTACATAGGTTGCTTTATTAATATTAGAATATACTGTAAGTATTCATTAATTTTTAACTTATAATAAGATTTTCTTAAGTTCTATACAGAAGACATACAATGTGTACCTTATATATAAAATTTATAAATATTTTTTACATCCTATACTAAAAAATTAGTGTTCTAATAATGTTCTTACATAATTATCTTTCATTATTATAAATATCTACCCTATGATACATTCTGCTTCATAAATTCTTCAACAGAGTAGAAGGAGTGGCTTAGTAAGAACTTAGTTAGTTATATTTAAACTTGTTTGGATTTATTTTTAATTGTTTAATGGAGGTGGGAAGTTTATTAAATATGCTAATAGCATTGTAATGTACACCCTTTTGTATTACGGTTAGAGACTTCCCTTCCTTGTGTAAATTGTTTTTACTTCTGGTATCAAAGTCATGTATTTCTGAATTAAGTGTGAAGAGGTTACTGTTATTAATAACAAATAACATGAGTGATTGAATATGCTGGCAAGTGAGTGTCAGTATTCCAGTTTTCTTGGAAAGTCCCCTACAAGATGTTTTTGGTGAGACCTGACATAATATTCTAACAGCCTTTTTTTGAAGTGTAAATATTTTATCTTTCCCTGATGCATTGCCCCAGAATATTATACCATATGTCATTATAGAGTGGAAATATGCATAATAAACTAATTTTCTTATGTTAGGATCACTACAACTTGACATAATTCTAAGAGCAAAGGTTGCCGAGCCTAATTTTCGTAGGAGAATATTAATATGATCCTTCCAGTTTAATTTATTGTCCATGGATATACCTAAAAATTTTGTACATTCAACTTCAGTTATTTCACAATTATTTGTTGCTACTTTTATTGAGTTCAAATTGGCATTCTTTGTCTGAAACTGCATGAAGTGAGTTTTATCACAATTGACTGACAAGCCATTGGCTGAAAACCAGTGAAGCATCTGGCTTAATGTAACACTGGCAGCATTTTCCAGACTATTTTGTTTATTTGTAACCAAAATACTAGTATCATCAGCAAAAAGTATAGTTTTAGAAGAAGAATTTATGGATCTAGGTAAGTCATTTATATATATATTAAGAAGAGCAATGGACCTAGAATGGAACCCTGTGGAACCCCAGTCTTTATTTGTCCCCAGTCTGAGTTAATGATTTGTCCAGAGTTAGAGTCTTTTAATGTAACCCTCTGTTTCCTATTTGTTAGGTAAGAGGAGAGCCAATTATGGGAAATTCCTGTTATTCCATAAAACTTCATTTTGTTTAGAAGGATATTATGGTCTACACAATCAAAAGCTTTGGATAGGTCACAAAAAATTCCTAATGGGTATCTTTTTTTGTTTAGTTGTTCCAAAATTTCATGAGTGAGAGTGAAAATAGCAATGTCTGTTGAACATTTTTTCCTGAAGCAGGTGATTTGCACTTCGCAGTCACCCTGTCTTTTATACGCTACTAAAACCTACTTATAGCAATAATTAAAATAAATTATATAAGAAAAATCGCTGAAATCTGAAAGAGGAATAATATGGAAATCTAATTTTTATTCTTCCAATTGATTCAAATACATAAGAGACAGAGAATAAGTATTCTCTTAAAATGGGTCTGAAGGGCTGAAAATTAGCAGACAAATAATTCAACTTGCAATTTCAAAAGTTAACTCTGCCAAATCATTAAATCGTTTTAAATTACGAGTTTCCAAACGATTATATTGGTGATCAGATGAGTAAGTTTGGAAAGGTTAATGAACTTGTAAACCTTTCTTCTTTATGAGAAATAATTTTAAAATTTATAAATATATTATGATTTATTTGGCAATCAAAACAATTAACAAAATATATTAATTTACTTTTACAGATTGAAAACAAAATAAATCATAGAATGGACCTTCTCCTTCTGAAGGTAAATTAAAATGCAGAGATATTATAGAAGAATTTAAGTTTTGTGTCATATTGCAGTAAGACCCTCCCTAATTTAATTCGTATTTCAGGGCGAACTAATTTCAGAAAATTAAATAAAAATATTCAGAGACAGGCAGAGATTATGCGGAAAACCCAGGATAAGATAGGTGCCAGACTATCACGAAGAAACGTGATTGCCAGCTAGGCGCAGGGAATTAAAAATTTTGGTTCAACAGAGGACGTTAACCCATTGAAATTTTATAGGATTTATTCTTTCCTTCGTAAGTGCGTATCCCGCGCTTGTCGAAAAACAAATGACGATTGGTGAAGACATGTCACGTGGTGTGACGTTTTTCCATAGAGAAGTGGAAAGGAGAAATTGGCTGAGATGTGACAAGTCGATGAAATAAGCAATGTGTGTTTGAAGTTGAAAGTAAGAGCGAGTAGGAGAGGAGATGAAGAGTGAAGAAGAGAAAGGAAGACACTTTCAATGATTAGTAGAAACCAAACACAAAATCTACATAACAAAATTGTGATATTTAGCTAGAACTCTGCTTTTCCTCGTCTCCTGACGGTGCGTAGTCTCGTTTCCCGCCTTTAGAAAAACACCATGTGTGAGGAAGGATCGCCACACCTGCGTCCAAGAGAAATTCACGGAAGGAAGAAATAGCTTTGTACCTGTGCGGGAGTCCGAGTCGCTAAAAAAAATAAAAACAGGTTCATCATAAGAACACATTACTGCTACCCGTTGTTTCTCCGCGGTAAATCTAATATACAAGAACAACCGGAGCTAAGTCGGTGTTAATTAAATATTTTATTTCCCCTTAAATTCTACATTTCTACTTTGAATATCAGTAACGACTACTTTTTAAGAGTCTACCATACAGATGTCCTCGCGCTTCCCTTCCCCAACTGCTGCTGGGCATCAATTTGAGGCTATTCGTGTCACGAAACCAGCCCCTGAACGACCCTACACTGGTTTCTCGTCCAGTCCACTTTATAAAATGGTCCATATTGCCAAGTGTTTACCGTATAAGTTTGCGACACTCACATTTCATCACAAATTATAATACTAAGTTATTGCAATGACCAATCACGAAGCAAAAATACGCGGGTGATGTATAATCAAACGGTCCTAACCGTAGAACTGTGACTGATGAGAGGCCAGCCAAAGCCGCTCGCTCACATTTCACGGCGCAACAAGGAGAAAGGTCTAGCTGTAACATGTACCACGCTGCCGCAATTTTTTTCGCGCGCTGTCCCAAATAATTGTTTGTGGTCAGCAAAATTCTACATGTTATCAGCGATTGGAAACGTGTAGCGAGCCTGCCTTTTTTAGGCCACTTCAGAAAATGGAGTGTTGTGGCTAGGGTACCAATTACATACATGATCTCTGCTCCTTTGTCGGCAACACATCCGCTCCTCCAGGAACTCCGTTAAATACACATATACATTGTATGCTGCACCCTTGTGACGTTTCTTAGAGAAACCGAATATATACTTCGAAAATCTAATTGGGAAAGTCAAATCGTACGAGAAGAAATTAAACGCAATGGAATATATATTTTTTCTTATATATAGGAGAACTATTAAAAGGAAAAATATGTTTCAATAGTAATTTTAATTTGAATAACTCGTTACTGAATTACGGTAGTTTTACAGGTACCTAATTTCACCTTCGTGATATTTGTCCATTTTATTTGAATGATAAAATTTTTTCGTTTTCATTATGTTGTCTAAGTATTTTAAATTTAGTAAATTTTACTAAAGAATGAGGATGAAAAAGTCTTAACCAAAGCAGGAATCGATCCCGGGACCAACTGCTTTCTTAACTTAATCAGTCGAGTTCTCTGCTCGGAAAGTTTGAGACTTCATCACGCCTATAAGCGTCAGACTCACGTTTATAAAAATAGTTCGTATAGATAAATTGTTTTTATGAAATTCTTCCAATGGTAGACTGCGTGACTAACTGTTGAGGCACCAATTGTGACTGTAGGTGAGCGACGTGGAGAATTCAAGCCGACTCTCACGCGCTTATCTACATTCCTGTTGCACTCGTAACGAAAGAGTTAATGGCCTCAACCTTCATTTCCGTGACTCTTCCTCGCAGAAAAAAAACCACTCGCAGTTCTAAACTATTGTTCTTTCTGTCTACCTTTCTCTTTCTTTAAAGGAACGGTTTTAACTCTCCATTCTACACGCTGAATAATAGGTCCAAAATCATGTCGAAAATGTAGCTATGGATACTACTGTAGTCTCACTTCTATAGGCAACAATCTTGTAACAGAATCGAACGGGAAAAACATTTACTGCAGTCGTTAAAATTATAATTTTGCAAGATATAAATAAATTTCGATTCCTGCATTGTAAATGCTTTATAAAATAATGAAATTTGGTGAAAACGGAGAGAACGGATTTACTGACTGAGTTAATTAAGAATTAATAAATTTAGTTTAAAACAAAAAAAGTAAAACAAGTTTTCCCTATATTTCGGATATATTTACGTGTTGTATTGAAATAAGTGCAACCGTGCGTACATTTGTGTTGTAGTTCGTACACATTATTAATACATTAAATCCCTGCACGCCGGTCATTGACATAATTACTGTAAACAAAGACGGGAAGTCGGGGTATGTTTGAAGGCAGATCTTGGTTTGGTGACGCTATTGTGTAGTCGCTTGGGCAAGTCCTTAGCAGGACATTTTTGTTTCCTGCGATGAGCAGGACCGTGTCATAATGTGAACTTTATACACAATAGTGACGGTATGGACCATTTCAAACCCAAGGCTGTAACGGTTTTATTTATTTACATATAGTTTTGGAAGAACACAAACTGAGGAAGCGTTCGTTGTTATTAGTTCAGAGTATTGTTGAGAGCGACGCGAGTCAGTCGCGTTCACAAGTTGCATCCCTGAGCCACTCCACAAAATGTCCTAGAAGCACGGACCTGCGGCCATCTGACACCGGGGATGACGCGGTGATGTCACTATAGCTTATAACAAATCCTTGTGATTGTCTATATTTATTTCCTCTGACGAGTTCTCATAGTTTGCAGTATAACGAGCGTAAGTACTTTTAAAGAGTTTTTGCTAAATATTAAACTTGAATTCCGTAGCTTTTTAAATTTGTTTCTTAGAACACTACAGATTAAAGATAGCATAAATAAGGCTGAGGATTTAGTAAAGTTGAGGAGGCTTGAGATGGATTTAATAAACCTAAATTGTATACACCTTTTTGTAACATAAATTGTATTTTAAATGTAAGGTCTTGTGATTATTAACGAAGTCCCATAACTAATTAAAACCAAGACCCCTAAGAAGTTTACACTCGTCTAAACCAATGATGGGCAAACTACGGCCCGTGGGCCAGATGCGGCCCCTTGAAATGGTTTATCTGGCCCGCGAGACATTATTCCTAATAATTATTCCGAATAAAAAAGTAATACAGGCTATACATAAAATAAATATTTTCCTCTTTTATCTCTTTTTATTCATCAGTAACGATATACAAATTTATTGACTTATCCTAGATATTGGAATGTTATGTTTAGAATGAGTCACTGACTGCTGGCAACTTTGTAACGAAGAGTAAAATTGGCAACGGAGCCTCTTTGCAGTAGCTATCCTCTCTACCGCGGCTAGATATTGAAAAACGTTTCTTGATTCAGACCTGTCTTAACGTTGTTGGTTTTCTAGTTTTATTTAGCCCCAAGTTGTTATCTGAGAAACGTTAATTTATTCTGAGTGCCATGTTTTCAAAGATGGAATTGGAAGTAGTTTTTCTTCGCTTTTAGGTATAAACCACTGAAGCATGACTTATAGGAATGGGCAGCAGCTAGACACGTGCACCTGGCTCATAGGATTTCACGGTTTAAAAATTAACGCTGCGTCTCAGGTACGAAGAAATGCTCCCCTCTACTTTCGCTTAACGCTGCAATGGTTCTCGGAAAACAGCCCCCGTTCGCCCTACGCTGACGTGATGTAGAAGGATAAAGTTTTGCTGATTCGTTCTCTTTTAAAATTTCGGGGAAACAGGAACCAACTAGAGCTTTTGACGATCACTGATCCAGGGAGAGGTTGGTTGGTCGGACGTTCTGTGGTTCATGATGACGGAGACAGGACGTAGCCTATGAGCGGGTCACGTTGTAGAGGTAAGACTGTTCTGTGACGATCAATTTGTGCACAATTCGTTGATATCCTATTTACCCCACGGTAAACCTTGAGTGTAGAAAACTTTTGCATATGTAACTAGCCTAGAAATAATTTGTTTATTTTTTATTACTTTTAGTAAAATAATTATTGTATTTTTATAATAAATAGATATTTGTCACCGTGAAACCTTCAATATTTCCTTTGTCCCAATATATATATAAGCGCGCTATATTACTATGCCTCATCTGCAACGAAACTGTAGCATTTTACAAATAATATATCACTTCAAGATACTTCAACTCTAAATTATATTGGCTCACCCAAGGTTTTTTCCCTTACCTTTGGCCCCTCTTTAAAAAGTATGCCCATCACTGGTCTAAACTATTCGCGAGTCTTGGCAAGTCGTTTCGGCGGCTTTGCTTGTGCAAAGAGCATGTCTAAACTCTGATCGTCTTTAATCTGATTTTTTGTTAAGTAATGTCTATATGTATATGATATTGAAAATACATTTTTAAATTTTAGAATTAAAATTAGACCTGATGTTTTTCCAAATTCTTGAAAATTACGTAGTGTGATTTTTTCTGTTTTAAAAATTTTACCATCAAATTTTTCTGATGAATAGACTGATTTAATTTAAAATCCGTCAAATATTGCATTTATTTACTCAAAATATTTGAAATAACTATAAATTTTAACGTACAATTCTTATTTAGGAAGGGGCAACATTTTATTCGCGTAAGTGAGCATGTGCGGGAGTAACTCGGTAAGCGGGAGAAAGCGTTTAGTATAATGCGATGGCGCAAATCAGAAATTAACTGGAACGGCTAAATGATTTTGAAGTGGTGCGAAACTAAAGCACAGTTATAGAGCAGAGAGATCTACTAACGATAGGATTGCGGCTATCGACTACGAGAGAAGTCGGCCTCCTCCCGAATCCGGTTCGCATCGTCGTGATATTTACGGCGCGCCAATTACGCAACAATAGGACGATGCTCTGTTCGAGTGAGGCCAGACGCGACAGGACGCGACGAGACGCCGCGCAACGGAACGCAACGCAACGTCTGGCCTTGAGACCCTTCCTCAGTCGCCACTCACTGCCTGCTCAAGGGAACCACGCAAACGCTGCTTCCAGCCTCCACAATGACGGATTTCACACAGAAATACGGTGGAACCTCGCATATCTTGCAACGCGAAACACTCGTTAGGCGATACAATTTTTACCATTTAAATTAATGTAAAATACGATGATGCGTTCCATACCGAAAAAAATCACCCTAAAATTTACTCTAAATGTGTAACGTTGATTTAAAGAAAATTACATATGAATTGATAACGAACGTGATTCATCTTCATCTTTTTTTCCAGCGGGATGAACCAACATTCGAATGAGAATTCGATTGCATAAATTCTCAATAATTAGTAAGATACCTAATTCCGTTTTACTATAAAGTTGCCTAGAAACATTTGTTTCTGTTGAAGTTTCAAATTTTGGTAAAAATGCGACATTGCCACCGTCTTATAAGGGTGATGATTCTCATTGCAAGTTCGATGCGTTTCCCGTGCTTTCAGCATTTCTCTTATTTCTCAAGAAGACTGATGCTTTGCTGTTACCTCCTCTTCCACTGACAAACTCGCCAAACTTCTTGCTGTGAAAGAGAATGCAAATCCGTGGCTGTGCTCTTCCACAAGGTCATTGATATCGCTGTTAACCACCTCCAGCCCCAGAGAGACAATCTCATTGACTACAGGTTCCTCAGATACTGTCTCAAACGCCGTGACGTCACATTAGACAATCCTCCTCCGCCAACGCTTTTTCCAATCACAAGTGAGAGTTCTCCAGGTATCTACTCCCTAAGCCTTTTTTGATCATCTTGAGGCAGATAACACCGTGGAAGTCATATTTAAAATACTCTGTGAGAGTGAAATTGGTCTTTTAAGTCATCGCAAAACAACGCTCGAAAATTTCTTTTGTATGGAGCTTCTAAAAATGAAAATCAACCTGCTGGTCCATTGGCTGTAGGAACGGAGTGGTGTTCTTCAAGGGGGTCATTTTGTAGGCCTGGAAGGTTCGTCGCGTCCATCGCATGATTCGAGAATTCCCCTATTCAAGTCACTCGTTATTCGAAACGTCGCTAGTTAATTTCTTTAAAATTTATTTTGCTCGTTATGCGAATTACTCGTTTTGCGAAGAGTTGCTTAAGCTAGTTTCCAGTGTACTATGTCAGTAATTATTAGGAATTTATTTTGAATTTTTTGATTTACGCAATTCGAATTCTCATTCCAGGTTGAATTATTCCGTGATAGAAGATGAATTACGTCCCTTAACTATTTACAGTTTTGAATCAACGTTTTGAGTATTTTTTTGTTAATAATTTCATATTTTTTAGGTATGTTTCTCGGGATGGAACGCATTCTCCTATTTTACGTTTAATTTATATGGTAAAAAATGTTTCGCTTAACGAGCGTTTCGCGTTACGAATAAGACTCCGGAACGAATTAGGCTCCTTATGCGAAGTTCCACTGTAAACTTCTCCTGGCTTCGCAAACAATAAGAGTGGTAAAGGCAGGAATGTCCGGAGGATAGATAATTAGAACTGAGGAAGGAGTAATTGTGAAAAGCTCTGTTTGTCCCTAGAGCGCAAAGAGAATCACGTGAATTATCAATTAGGTGAGGTAGAAAATTTCTGCGTTGGATAGGTGCCACGTCTAACAAATTTGCATTAATAAAGTTGCCAATGTCTTGAATGGTAACTTTAACTTGCGAAAAGGTCTGAAATAATTTTTTAGATTTTTGGAGCGACACTGATTTATACTCGAGTTTTTCTAGTTTTTATTTACAGGTCTCTCTTACGACTATGGGAAAGATTTTTTTGTTAACTGTAACTGTTCTCAAATCGGCCATTTATACAGAAATAATGAATGCTCTTGCCAGGATTCGAACCCGGGACCGAGGCAGCGACGATGACAACTACACAACACGGCGTCGTCAGAGACATTTGCTGATAGAAACGTTCTTCCTGTCCGGAAGAAAGACAATAATGAATGAATGTCGACCGGACGCAGGACTCGAACCCAAGACCTCCCGTTTTCCGGGCTGGCACTCAACCACTGAGCTAGACCGAGGCGACGTCCCAAGGACCGATTCATTCCTGTAAACCTGCAAATTTACTAATCACATTCTTTTCAACCTAATTATTCTTCTTCCTTCCTTTTAATTAATTCTTTTCTACGAATGAGGCAATGGAACATCGATATATTACCAAACAACTATTAATTCGAAATTGGGTCACGTAACTTTCCACATTCTGAAGAAGCACCAATATATTCTTTGTCTTCCATGACAAAACATGATGAAACGGTTTCGTCAGGTCGCTATTTTCCAGTTCCTTTGTTATTTACAGCTTTGCCAAAATTGTTATTAGGTATTTCATACAGTTTTACATATAATTTCACGAAAACAAAATTCCAGTCGATTCGTCGAGAGTAGATATTACACAAACAGAGGTTTCATTTACGAATCTAAGTGTAAAAGATTGAACCCAGTCCGAATAAATTTTGCGGAAACTTTGAGAGGCTTCAAGAAAACTATAAAACGAATTTGATAAGCCTAAATAGTCGGCAACCTGTGACCCGCGGTCCACCTAGTGACCCATTGGGATTATTTTAGAGACCCTGTTAATAATTTTTTTATATTAATTACACATATTCTTATTTTTCTCATAACATTTTCTGATATCTTTCAATACGATGACATTAATTTAAAAAAAAATTATTCTGAGTTAATATGTAGCTACAATAGAAGTGATGTGTCACCAACAAAGAAAAAGAAAACGTTGACGACAATGGCCAAAGAACCATTACTACGTAATTCTTTATTTTCAGTATTAAGAGGATTTAAAAATATCGACTGCAGTTCATATTTCTATCGGGCGGTATCAGTGGTATAAACAACTTGAAGTATTTTCCCCTGATGCTGTCAAACCAAAGCGCTGTCATACTGAAGAGAAATGTCTCTCTTTGTAAGGAGATATTTGTTGGCAACTCATTTAGGAAGAGTTTAAAGTGACCCACATCGCTCACCTGGTTAAGTCGTCAAAGACATCCCTCGACACAATGGCGGTGCTCGAGCTCTGAACTGACACATCAATTACCGCAGGTAATCAATCCCATTCATGACCAATGCTGGCTTTGTGGGCGCTGCTACAGCCACATATCTCGTGTCGTTCGTTTCAGGGACGAGGAAGTTAGTTTCCACGCCGGAATTTGGCCCACATTCGCAAACTCCACGCAGTTGACAAGGACTGTCGGAAACCTCTGTACCTCAGTACGTGTGTCCCAAAAATGTGACACATCCAAAAGGTCAGGTGTTTGAATTTTTTATCTACTTGTATATTGTGAGAAACAAAGTCTCCTAATTCAAAAGATATCACCAAACGTTTCTATGGCCTATAAGCCCCGAAATATTTACATTTTCTTCCACTCGTTTGCTGATAACTACAGCAAGAAGCATTCTATTGAAAACTGTCTGGTAATAAATTGTAGAGAATTATTTTCTACGTCGAACGTTATAATTTAGTAAGAACTTTGGTTCAACAGACTTGTGTAAATAAGTAGGATATTTTTGTACTTTTCGAAAAAAAAAGAACACAGCATTTTGTATATTAACTGCTTGTATCTCCAAAACGAATGGTTGTACATTAATTTGTTGTAGAAGAAAAGTTGTAGATAATTTAATTCCCCTTCCAATGCACTATCCAGTTTTAGACAGCCATTGATAATAACCGAAAATACGCCCATTTTGCTGTCTGACTGGGGCCACAACAGCAGCGTCCATATCGTGAGACTGAGGGCGGGACGGTCTTTCCCTTAGTAAGCACTACTAAGTACTACACTTAAATACCTAGTAGGCTGCTACTCCTAACCCAGTGACACGTGCTAGCGAAAAATAGAATCTATTTAGTTGAATGGTACAATCTCGGAATAAAACGAAATATTAACCATAGTCGTAGTCTAAAATAATAGGCACGCACATATTACTACTATATGGAAACAATAAAGAAGACTAGGGTACTAATAACATCTTTTAATAGTATCTTCGATAACAAGGAAATCAATAAGAAAAATTCTAATTAGAGGTCACTATTAGCGACTTCTGGAAGATAAAATATTGGCAAGCACGATAACTTACTTGATTTCCAAATCATAAATGAAATCCCGAGAACAGAACCCCATGTAGTTTACCAAAAATAGCCGGAAAGTTACCTGAAAGAACAAAAGAATATTATTGTAAAATTATTATTATTATCGTTGAAGAAATTATTATTGAAAAAATAGACTATTTTTGATTAGAAATTAATAAAATTTCCTGATTTTCTCGGTTTTGGTTCTCCAATTAAAACAATTTATTGTTGATTTTAATCAATAAATGCAGTTGAATATAGCCTAAATCGGTCGAAACCTCCTGTAGACAATAAAATATTCGTCTTAAAATATTGTTTATTTATATTGTATTAATTGGATATAGGAGTATGAATGCCCAAGCAATTAGTTTGCATACAAGACAATAAATACTCAGTTGTCTGAATTATTTCTGATGAATACGGCCTGAAAAGCCGAAAGCTCTTGATGAATAAATAATATTGACTGACAATTGAGTTTATAGTGTCTTGTATGATGACTAATCGTTTGGGCATACCTGTATTTAGTTTATAATAGTCCAATTTTTCTTTTCTACATTTAATTTGTATTAATTGGGTAATTCAAGATATTTTAGTAATTATGTATTAAATGTAATGAACACCAACTGTAGTTCCAAGCAGACTATTTACAATCAGCTCATTCTATGTCTTTATTTCATATTTAATTGATAAGCTGTAATAAGGCTAAATAAATTCATATTTTTATATCAATTTCCGTAGCCTCAAATATTTTTTCCCTGCACAATAAAACGTTCTGCAACAAGATTATCCGTTTTATTAGTTGGCGATAAGCAGATGGTGATAGAAGATTAAACAATGTAATATAAGTTTATTGCTCCATTAGTCCAAATAGGAAAAGCAAAATCACCAACAGATACATAATATATATATATATATAATAAACAACGAGGTATTCCCAATTAGGAAACTTGATCAATGAAGGAGAAAGACAACCCACAGACAAAAATATAATAAATATAAAATTAGGGAAACATGTTTAGTAAACGTCTTATAAACTGGGGAATACGTCATAAACAATTTAGTAATTAATAAAGGCATGAAATACCAAAATACAAAATCACAGGACGTTTCATTCTCGTTTTGAAACTTCATCAGGTATAAAAGTATATATTAGGATAACAATTTTCGTATTGATGAATTGTAATGAATGTACAAAAATTTATAATTCAATTTTGGGAATATAAATTAAATGCATATATAGAACAAATCACTTAGAATTTATTTAGTACAATACTACGCTTTTTCAATACATAAGAAAATATGGATTTCCTTTCACCTTTCACATAATATTTATTAATTCATTTACGGTCTGATAAATATAGCTACTGATATAACGTAGAAAATTTCGTAAACGAGGGAAAAGTAAAATGCATGAGTAGGAACGATTAAACGAGAAGAAATAAATCGTTGAACAAATTATAAAATCTTTAAGAGTAGACTCGTGAACGAGATCCGAAAAATTGTTCATTACAATAAATGTTATCTATGCGGGAGAATGGTGTTTAAATCCCTAGTTATCAAAACCACTTCAAGAATATTATTGAAATCCCTTATTTTTTCAATAATTTAAGTGAAGCAATTTACAAACAAATGACAATTTAGCCACTTCAACATCTCGACGCTGCTACACGAACTTGGTGAATAATATTTAAGGATCACAGCGAATTTCACTTTTACGAATTTAATTTTCACATTGTTTCTTCAGACTAACCGTAAGAGAGGAACAAGATAAACCCAGGACCTAAAACTGTATTTCGCCAAAAAAAAATTGAGTTAGTGCAGGAGGTAAAGCAGTGAAATGTGGAACTTCCATTTCGTTAATCGAAGTGAAACATAAGATTAACTAAATCCTGAATGGTTTTGTTAGTAGTTCATACATTTTACTCTCCCGTGTCTCACAATAGGAAGGGAGCACTCAGATAATTCCTGTTTCGATCGTTCGTCCTTGGAAATTCCGTAGTTTTTGCTACTTCATTTTAATAATTACATAACATGCCGTATATGCAAAGCTAGTGTTTTGCTCGAGTGTGATACTTCAAATTGAAGAAAGTAAATGGTTTGTGCCTGTCTTTGAGAGTAGACAGGTGGTGGTGGTGCCAGTCACTCGCTCCATTGTCCATAGCCGCCATGTACCGGATGCCCACACTTCCTTCAGATCAACTCCCACCCATGGGATCCCCTCTTAGAATTCACGCCGACACCTTCCCTATCCCCCAAGGCCGGATGCTTATCCTCGCATCTAGCAACAATGGCTTCCGGTTGTTACCTGCCTTTCCGCCGAACAGCCTCTCACAATCATTATTTTCCTGGCTTAATTATGTGGTGTGACGAATCCGGTAGCAGTCGTCGTCGAGCACACAACGCCTAAGCCGGCTTAATTACTCGGCGCAAAATAATACTTTCCTCCTCGTCTCGCTCCTCCAGCAAAAAATATTTCGTCTTGCGAAAAATAATAGTAAAACAAAAACGGTAAATGTAAAGATAATGCCCCAGATTTACGAGCTATGGTCTCATTACAAACGATAAATGGCATAATGAAATTTTAAACGCTTAAATTTCTGGTTGTTATGTTGGTGGAAATTAGTCCTTACATAGTCTTCTCTTCTTATCCCCACACACTTCCCTCCAATGCAATTTTTACAATACCCTCATGTATCAAAAGGTGGCTTATTAATCTATCCCTTCTCTTGCTCAAAGTTCTCTAAATTGTTCTGTCTAGTTTTCTGTTGACCTAAAAATAATCACCCACTTTTTAAGTGCATATATTTGATGTACATTTACGAAAATAAGTCATAAATTCTAAAATTGATCGCGATTCCAAATTATATTTTTACTTTTTGAGTTTAGCTCTTGAAAGGCACACAAAGTGAGGGAGAGAGAAGGGGGAAGGGAGTAAGTGAAACAAGTGTGAGAGAGGAGGAGCGGAGAGAGAAGGGGAGAGAGACGGGAAATATATCTTCAAATACTATCAAAAATTATAATAAGTCCTTAAACATTAATAATATAATTCAACATTAACAATGGATACTTTAATCCTCCAGTAGAGAACCTCAAATTTAGTTCCACATTAGCAATACAAAGTGGACCCATTTTCACCATATAGAGTACTCAAAATTTTGGCAAATATGCATTATAATAACGTCAATCTGAAACCATTCTCCCACAGCATACTTTCAACAAACTTAAATAATTTTATTGTAAAATATTACACGTAGAAAACAACATTAATATAAAGTACAATCTCTTTGTAATCATAACAAATGTCAATATATCAATAAATTTTACTTTATATGCAAAAATAAAATCCCTGTAACGTTAGCGTTTAATAACAACGCCATTCTGACTTAATTCTTAGGCATCGGGCATTTTGTTAAACTCCATTAATTATTACTTTAGGTTTTATTGAAATATTGAATATGATGTTTATTGATACAGCATCTCTGGGGAAGCCAATTGACACAATATTTAGCCACTACTTGACTCCTTGATTACAAATTTAGAAACTAATAACAAAATTATTCTATTTTATTTAAGAAAATATTCTTATCAGAACATCTTATTTTGTTCCTCTTTATAGTAAGAATAAATTGGTATCCTTCTTTCTCTTGTCGTACACTTGCTATGGCTCAATTCGTAAAATATGCGAATTTCAAATTGATATACTTAGGTAGAAATAAGTAAAAGTTTTGAAGTATGTAGCTGAGTGTTAAATAAATACCAAATATAATACATAAGTATATATAGGGCATAATACCGTACCGAATTTAATAGGAATACTTTGGAAAGTGGAGTCATTACGGAATAAATTCACTTGACATCATGAAATCAGAAATTAGACCTCAAGTACTGACTTTTATTTCCCTTGAGATATTTTTTTATTCTGAGCTAAATGTTTATTTTAAAAATTACCGTATCAAAAATAAGGGCTTGAGTAGAGAATCTTGTGGGATAACTTTCGTTATCCCACTCTAGTACCAGTATTTAGGTTCTTATTATTTATTACTGCCGTGGTCCACTTTCGTTCTCAATTAGGTCAAGAGGCCGTGATTGTTGCGATTATATTTACTTGGTGAATTTCGTTTACCGTTGTCAGCGTGCGCTGTCCAGTAATGGCGCCGTTGACCCGGGGAACAATGGAAGCCTTGACCTTGAGCGCTGTCCTCACACACTACAATCAAAATAGTGGCCGTCTAGTTTTTCTTTTTATATTCCCACTTGAATAAGGTTATATATACATATATACTAGCTGGGGGCCCGGCTTTGCCCGGGTAGTTATTTATAATACATCGGTACATTATTTAATTTTTCAACACATATTTCAACTGGCATAGAAAACGTCACAATATGAACCTTAAAATATACTCCCAGTATCTCAAGAGATTCAAAAATACTCCTGGTACAATAACAGGGCTAAAAATATTTTCAGTACTCTAACAGAATATAAATACTCCCCCGTTTAAGGTATGAATCTTTACATTAATCGCATATTTCTTCAAAAGTTCGCAAAAACTTTACCAAGCGTATATATTTATGAAATATTAAAGTTTGTAAAGCGGAACACTAATTTGTTTCAAACAAATGGCGAGTTTCATGAATACGCGACTAGAAATCGTTCAGCTTTAAGGTCGGACAAGCATCGCCTTGCTCTACACCAGAAAAGTATTCACAATACCGGTATAATTTTATGCAACAGCATTCCGCCAGACATTAAAAATAGTACCTACAAAACCTTCGTGAAGCAGAGTAAAACTATTCTTTTAAATGGCGAGTTTTACTCGGTACAGGATTTTCTTAATCGTCCTTCTAGTATTTAAATCAAGGTTCCTGCAAAAGTGTTGAATGAGCTGCCTTGTAAAATAGCACATCAAATATCTTTAAAATTTCTATTCAGTTTTTTTCTGCTCTTTTGTTTGTTTGTTTCATGTATTGCCAGAGGGAAGGACAGTTTCCTGGTCGCAGAACTCCAAGTAGTTAAACCTCCATTGCGTGTTTCTCAGTGTGTGCTTGTTTGTGTTTCCCAGTGTGTGTCTGACATCGTGTGTCCGAGTTGTGTTTATATTGACTTTTGTCTATATACATTTTCTTTAATTAATTTATTTTAAGATTATTTGATTTTAATTATGTACTTTATTTTGTTCATTTTTAATTTTTAATGTATGACGTATCCTATTTCCTCAATCGAGGATTAATGGAAACAACAATAAATCTAAATATTAAATGTCATAATGTAACACAGTGACTTGCATTACACTGGTTTCCCACAAACTCGATAGTTTCCTGGTTATTTTCATACGACTCATTTCCACCCTCACCCCTCACTTGCTGCAAGGGATTGAAATTGTACACAAATATTGTCGGAGAAACACTAGAAATGTTATTGACCTCAAGAATTATTTTTGACTCACATATGCACCTTCATTACACATAAAAGGTCCACCCTCTCCCCCTAGGGGGGATAATAAAATTATTTGCTAACTTATTGATCGTATTTTTATTTATTTTGAATTTTTAGGCATAAAATTATATTTGAATCAAATATTTTTGTTGAAATTTATTTCACCTGTAAGTAATTAAAGGTCATTAGGCGCAGAAAAGGTGTAATCAAACTGTTGCCTTATAATGTTCGAAACGATTCTGATGCTCAGAAAATTTAGAGCAAATCAATTGAAGTTTCAATGTATATTACATAGAGTAGAATATATCTCATCACGTAAATATTTACAGCTTTCACTGTTGGAGGCTGAATTGGAGACGCAAAAATAAAGCGGTGAACCGGGATTGGCGATCGTACCGGAGAAAGTTTGTGCCGCCGAACTCTTGTTTCCGAAAGGACAACTAACACGAAACAGTGATTATACGGCTAATTACAGCGGCCATGGGACAGGAACCTTTCTCTCGACTGCCTCACATTCAAAGCCCCCAAATAGATCTAGCAATTTGTGTTTCACCTACGATACAGAATACGTATTTTCGTCAAGAAAAAAATTATTAAAATATTGAAGTTTTCTGACATTTTCTATTTAGAAATTGACGAGTTTTCAATGCAAATATAGGTAATACTTTTAAAGGAGGGACCAGAACTTGTATACTCATTCCCAGTCTTCCCCTAAACACAAAATCAAGTTCTTGCAAAACAAAATACGTGTAGACAAATACAACCAGGGTGGTTTTAAACGATATCATGAGTTCTGGTTATCATCATATCATTTGACCCTGAAATGTCTCTTCACGCAGTTGAAAAGGTTTTAGACCTTGGGTGACAGGAAGTAGAGCATGAAATTAAATTTCGCTGTTGGAATTGATAATTCTGAATTAGTAAGTAGAAATATACCACGAAACAACTGCTACAGATTCACTTGTATATTAAATTAAACATTAGGTTAAATTTAATATTACTATTGATACCGGCCTCTTCTAAAATCAACGGAGTAATAAAAAAATTGAAATGCGCATTACACTTTTCTGGTGAGTTGAAAATAATAATTAGGAAAAGAGAATTAAAAAACAGATCTACAATTATATCCCATGTATAAATGAAATATTCGACAAAAATAGCATTATATTACAAAACGGTTATCAAATATTTATAAATACGCGATTATTTTCAAATTTGGAATAAATTAAAAGGCGGCCAAAAGGTCAGCATATAAATTTATAACTACAAATTTAGCAATTCATCTTATTTACTCCTTGACTCACTAAGCCGAAAAAGATTATTTAATGTACATGTGAATAATTTAGTGTCGCGCATGGACCATCTCCAGCCCCTGGCGGTTGCGGCCATAATGATGTAATAACAATGAGTGCTTTCGCCTGTTAAATTTTAACAATGGAGAAGAATATTTAAAACGTTAAACTGCTACAACAAAATAGTGTCCTAAATTTTGTTCAAATTATTCGTGCCATTTTTAACAAAAATTGCATGAGGGTTGCACCCGATATACAACATTTTACTTATAATTCTCGAGAAGTAATTATTTTCCTCGTCTAAAATTTCCACATTTTGCCAATAGCAATTGTGATTATTAACATGTATGTATTTGGACCCAACTTTTTAAAGCTCTTTTAGTTTGTCCGATATACAGTGCGTTACAATCTAAACAATTAATTTTGTAGATAACATTACGTTTTTCCAGAAAGTTAATTTTGTCTTTAATATTACGATCGAAACTTAAATTATTTATTGATTTAAAAACAACATCTACACCGTAATTATGAAACAATCAATTAATTTATATTGTATGTTAGCTATATAAGGTATGTGTTGTGTGTAATATTGAATGTTACGAAATGCAAATTGGACGAGTTCTCTGTTGAGGAAAATGATTTAAGTAGTTTTTAAAGATAGTCGAATGTTTCTGTCTACAATTTTGAAAGTGACAACTAACAAAGTGGTGCTGTGTTTATTAATTTAAAAAGAATTTTTCATTAGCAATGCCATGAGCCCAACGGCTATTACTACGGCTATTTACAAAGACATATTCAACCAAAAATGATTTGATTTTATACGCTCCGGACTCTTTTCATTCTTGCCTGTCAACAATAAACTAAGACAGAGACGTCGGCGGAGACCGATAATTAATTTATGTTTTTAATTAGAGTCGCGGTCGAGTAGTGGCGGGCACACTTGTATTGGTGGGTGGGATGTTGGCTACTTTGCTCTACCTTCCGCATCCCCCTTTTCAATTTCCTTTCTATGCTATTAAAGGGAGTTGCCTGTTTAAGGATCACCCTCATGTAGCCTGTTAACCCAAAAACAAAACAAAAATGACACTCGCGGGGTCGGAGTTGGCAATTACTGACCTAATAATTTGATATTTTAGGTACTTCAGTCAGCTAGTAATGCTTACGAGGATCAACAAAAACTAGGCTCTAGCCTGGTTGTCCTTCGACGAAATGCTTGCCATTAGAAACTGAAGCCTTTCAAGGTGGTACGTGGCATAGAATTGCAGACTATGATTGCCCGAATCTGTTTGATGACATTCAAGAGTAAACTGAAATCTTGTGAAAGGATTACCGTTGGAGAGATTTGAATAGTTGTGACATAGCTAGTTATTTGTTGCGAATACCGTCTGGGAAGTGGGTCACGGATGGAATGTAGACAAAAGAGGAGAGCCAAAGTGGAACGTGGCACTAGTAGTGCGAGTATGAGGGATGTGAGGCGCCTAGAGGTCGCTCACCTGCCGTGCCGAGGTTGTCGAGGTTGTCGAGGCTGTCGAGGCGTGGGGAATGTGCCATTGTCTGTGCTTCCGGCGCTGAGCTGAGCTGAGCAGAGCTGAGCTGAGGAGGTGGCGGCGCAGGACACAGATCCCTGGTCTCCGGAGACGAGACGAGACGGACAAGTCCTCAGGCACTGACCTTGCTAATCTGCTCCCGCACGCAAACACCACTCGCCTATCCTCGTTATGCTAACTAAATGCTAACGGCACATCGCAGATCGGCTCGTGTTAACCTCATATAAGCAGTCTACGTTCTTTCCACTTATGAGGTTTTGCACCTGGTATTTATACGTGTAACAGCTCCACGCGAAGACCACTGGCCCCAATGAAAACTGTACACGTCTAAATTACTCATTCCAAACAAATGTGTTGTACAAAATTCCACTCCTCCTTGCTGTAATTGGAATCTTAGTTAGCGATTAGTAACCTACTGATCCGCACCTTTCTTACGGTTCATGACCCCGTCCTACTCAAGTTCACAACGCAGATGTTCACTGTCCTACAGAAATGTTGCAAATAACTAATATATTTCCTATAATATTGAGATCATTAAAAAACTAATAATAGTTGGACAAAATTTGATATTCGTAAAAAAAATTGTAAAATGCGGAATTAGGGGAAGTAGGGGCGAAACAGGACACTTATTGTTTAACAATTTTTGTAAAATTATGTAAAATTAAAAATCACTTCATAAAAGCATAAAACATTAATTTATTCTATTATTTATTTAATATAATATCAATACAACTTACAACAACGAATGAGATTTTTGATGAATTTTCAAAAAGAAATTTACAAACTTCCCGTGTTGTCCCACCCGCCGGGGCAGAACAGGATAATTGCAATTAATACAAAAAAATTCAATTTAAGAAAAGTTCTAACACCTTTTGTGTTTTCTTTATTACGTTTATTTTGCACACGGTTGATCGCTTTATCAAATTTTCCTTCCACAAATATGTTCTTTTTGTAACTGCACAATATGTGTTAGTATTTTCCCTTTTTCATTCTAAATCTATTCTCTTTGGGTACAGCATCCTGCAACTCATTCTCAAAAGTTGAGTCTACTAGTTTTTTTCGTATTCTACATTTTCCCGTTCCGCCCCGCATGCGGGTCTCAGCTTAAGAGAGACGGGGACTGAAATTTGAAATTCCTGTAAATGAATTGCTACTGAGCTGAAATTTTAACTGTGTGTTACCAACATACATGTGTAGCAATGTAAAAAATTATGTTTTTCTAAACTTGTTTTAGTTGAGATATTTAGAAAATTATTTTGTTTGGAAAATGTTCCTTGCGTTACGTACTTGAATATATTTTAGCTTCTTTTACATGATATGTAGGTCAGATTGTTTGTATCCATTTTCAGCATTATTTTTTAAATTTAATTAAAATGTGAGTTGAAAATAATTTTTTTACTAAGAGCTTATACAAATTGGCACTTTTCAGTACTTCGAAAATTTTTTTCACCTAAACTACTTGAACAATTAAAAACTAATACTTGAAGGTATTAGCATGTTGATTATGTACAAAAATAATGAAGACAATATCTTCATATTTGTGACTCATAAAAGTTTTTTGGTACCAGAAAACAAGAAGCTGAGAAAAACGCATTTTTTGAAAAACTATTAATTTATTAAATTAAAACAAAATATATTAATTAAAATTGTCCTGCAGAATATGTTACACTTTCCTTCTTTTGTTTGGCAGCTTTTTTTTCAGTTTACCGAATTTATAGGCATATTAATAATAAAAATTTAGAAATCCGATTTTTTATTGATTTTGGCCGAAATTTCAGTCCCCGTGTCCCTTAAGGTTATTCACGGAGCCTTAATTCAAGCAGATTTAAACCTTAAACGTAACTTATATGCAGCTAAAGACACCTAGTTTACCAATATATATACCATTAAAGAGTTAAAAGCGAATTCAGTAGAGTGCTTTGTGTCAAAATGCTGCAAAATTTATAAATTTACATATGTAAGACGCCAAAACAAGAGTTCATATATATGAATGAATTTAATTACCTTCTATATTTTCATGCAGACCGATTTACCAAGAGATGTAAACCTGAATAACAATCAATGTGTAACGATGCGAGGAGAGAAATTAACAGGATTTTTGATGGTTAATTTATTATGAACTAATATATTCATTCACACTATTCAAACGTATACAACAGTATAATTATAATACAAATTTGTAATCGCGTGTTCCCGTCACAGTGTTTGTTTTCTCCAATTAAATCTATCAATCATTTTCGTTGTCCGGTGAAACTATGAGAATAATGGAGTTTGGGAAGTGGTTCAGGAAACAGTCGGTGGCCCTTCACAAGCTCTCCCTCTCTCTACGTATTTTAATGAGCAGAAAGTGGCATATGCCGTTCATAAATCGGCGCTGACGCCGTGGAAAGAAACGATATTGACTTCCACAAGCGGCGTTCCAGCTCGCTGACGACGAGAGCCACCTGCGAATTCACTTCACGGGTCACGGGGACTGACAGCAGCACACTAGCAGGAATACAACAAGTGGCCAGCTATGGAAATGACTCAAGGTGACAACAAAGGCAATGAATATGATGAGTGAACAAAAGACACCAGATGAATGGGAACAATAAGAGAATATTTTTGCATCCCTCCGCCCACCGTATATTTCAAGACTTAGTTTGTGTACTAAATTTACGTTGTTATAACCGAAAAGAAATATAAGTGTGAGTGGGAAAGTTAGAAGGTTAGAAAATTTACCTGGATGCCGAACATAGTTCGGGCAAAGTGAATTAATGTCAACGTTCACAGTTTAGCGCTTGCAGATACAGAATTAGTTAAATTCACTGTAACATAAATGACACTACTGTAAAACCGAAAATATTAATGCGCAATTGAAGCCGTTTATGGTAAAAATGTTCGTATGGAGTGTGGCGTTATAAGGATGTGAAACGTGGACGTTACGAGTTGCAGAAAGAAAACAAAATAGAAGCTTGTGGTGCTATAGAAGAATGATGAAAATCTGATGGTTGGGTAGTCTCTAACGAGGAAGTTTTAAGCAGAATAAGCGAAGAGAGAAGAATATGTATGACTTTAACCAAGAGAAGGGATAAATTAATATTCCAACTTTTGGAGAGATGAGGAATGAAATACGCCAAGTATATTGGGGAGGATGTGGGATGTGGTAGTTATGTATAAATGCAAAGGTCTGAGCAGAATGGAGAGTTGCATCAAGACTATTCTAAGGACAGACCACTACAACAACAATATTTATTGGAAACTGGACTGGAAACATTCTTAGTGTGCCCTTGTTAAAAAGAAAATCAGCAGTTAAAAAGAATAATTACTGACTCCGTTTAGACGGATAGAATATAAGCAGGCGACAGTGAATTCATCCGTTCTTGAAAAATACATTGAACGCCAACTCCCTGGTTGAATGGCAACCCTT
The DNA here is from genome assembly GCA_034510155.1 of Eucriotettix oculatus. Classification (NCBI taxonomy): domain Eukaryota; kingdom Metazoa; phylum Arthropoda; class Insecta; order Orthoptera; family Tetrigidae; genus Eucriotettix; species Eucriotettix oculatus. The sequence continues at coordinate 251,189,043 of CM067376.1, forward strand.
ACTGCACACCTTAAAACATTATTTACTGCAATTTGTCGTTCTTAATTTGTCCAACGAATACACGAAACTCAATTCCATATTCGTGGATGTATTATAAAATTGAAGCTCGTGGTTTTTTTGTTTTGTTTTTTAAATTAGACCTTATTTATAGTCGCATAAGACGACAGGGTCATTGAGCTACTCCTTCTCCTACTCTATTTACAGCTATTACAGTTCATTATATGAACGAGTTTTTTAGTGAAATCCAGCAGCTCCCTAATGGCGTCTTGGGATGAGCAGAAAGAAGCAATCGAGAAGGCGGCTATTCGAAACTCCCTTTCCTTCTTGAAGAAAGGATAATATAAGGAGACGTGAGGGATGGTCAGGACGATATTGCATAGGGGACAGATTGGATATGGCGATATGCTGAATATAAAAGAGGAAGGACTCTGCTGTACCGGAAATGGTTTTATTTCTGCAATGTGAACTTTATCAAAACAGAAACAAACAAAAGAAAATTGCCTCTGCCTCCATATAATAAAAATAAATTTGGCTATTTTATTACTGTTTTAGTGACGGGCTACGTTAGAGTGGTCAAGTAACTGAGAACTCTCCTTAAATAGCGTAGGAAGGTAATTTGAAAGGGGGATGCGGAAGGGAGAGGAAGACAACCAAGGGTTGACTAGGCTATAGTTTGAGGATTCTGAGAGAGATTCAGGTCAAACCCTATAAAACCTGTGCATCGCGTAGATCGGACTATTCCGTCGGTCTCCCGCAACTCTCTTCCGACTGACTTTTTTTTTGGTTAACAGGCTACAAGAGGGTGATCCTTAAACAGGAAAATCACCTTTAATAGAATAGGAAGGGAGTTGAAAATGGGGGGTGTGAAAGGTAAAGCAAGGTAGCCGTGGCTGACTAGGACCCCCGGACAAAAAGAGATGCTGGGAAAACCCTAGAAAACCGGCAACAAGTAGGTCGGACTATTTGGTAATATTCTCACGCCCTTCCGAATGACGAGAGACGAATTTTCTGTGGGGTCGCTTCATTCCATTATCCTTGCCTCCACCAGTTTCAGGAAGGAGGTAGTTGGCAGACTGATCCAATGGTATCATCGGACAACTCTTATGACAGTGATTGAGATATGGTATACACCGCAGAAAATGATGCTCCTGAGAGATAATCTTAATTATGATCAGGAATTTGTAAATACATTTCGTTTGTAAAATCAATGATTAATTTTTGTCAAATACAGTGCTTTCAGAATATCCTCTAATTACGAAGGTTAGAGACCATAATAAATTTAACAAAATTGTTCAGGGAGAACGGAAATGAAGATGCGCCCTAGGACAAGCGAGAGGTTTCGTATGGCATCGGGCTAAATATCGCAACCGAAGTTACATTAAATCTTTGGCCTGGAACCTGATCATACATTATTTCAGGAAGAAGAACGAACGCACTCACCTATTTGTCCTATAAATGTGTTGTTTAGCGTATACGTTATTAATTATAAAATTTTAATTGCATTCTAACGCAGCAGCGATATGATTTTTCTAATTAGTGTACCTGAATATTTCATCATCAAACAGAAGAGGAAGCAGTTTTCGTCTGTTTCGTTAATAGGTGTGAGTTATAAATTGAAAAACAAATAAAAATGAACCAGAAAGACATCAAGAAGAATGCCGACCGAGGGAGAAATTCGGGAAAGTCAGAAGACTGAATTTGGAATTACTTCTTTCTTCTTTGGGAAGATTGTATTTGTAAAGTTGTTTTCCTTCATTATTGTACAAGATTTTCTTTAATGGGAGAGGAATTCCGAGAGAAAATAAATACATCTCAGACTTACAAATTATAAGACCTTTCAACCGTGAAGAGTGTTTTGATTTTACTGTACAATTATTCTCCAAATTGCAATACCTGATAGGGAGATATTTCCATAGTGGGAAGTTATAAATTTCAATAGTGTGAAATGAATGAACGAAAGTTAGGTTTGATGAAATGTATTTTAAGCGCAGGGGATGAGATGTCCGGGATGGCCTTGAGAGAGCGGGCAAGGTCCTGCGTCTGCGAAGTGGACCACGACGGCGAGGCAAGGCGAGGCGAGGCGAGGCGATAAGGGCGTCTCGTGACTGGACGTCGTGATCTACTTCAACAGAGAAAGTCACACTCGTAAATCAGTCAAGCACCTGTAAGCCATACACTATCTCCCCATCATGCCAAGACCGCAAACCTATGCATTCGCATATTTTACGCTCTTCTTGAAAGGCATAACGTTCAACTCCGTCAAAGAACTGTAAGGGTATGAAAACATTTACAACATTAGGAATATATGTCATTAGGAACACGAATGAGGACGTACAACCCACAGTTAACCTTTTAATAACCCTGATTTATGCTAACATTTATTTTATTAGGTTGATCTACCAGTTAAATTAGTTTTGCACTGCAAAAGCCTTATAGTATTCACTATTAAATCGAAATAATTTTATTTGGATGCTTCGATCTGAACTGGACCATATTTACCCGTAGCTTTCCTTATTATTAATGAAATATTTGAATGTTATGCGGTGTTCCGTTCAATTTAAGTAAATTTAATGTATTTCAGACGGAGCTGCTTACTACACACAAATTTGCTTGCTTTGAGATACCACCGAAGACTTTTAACTGCTGACAGTTCCAGGAAACTGCGCACCCAAACGCTTATAATCGTAGCTTCGGAATTAGCAACACGTAGGCATTGTTGCATCAAAAAAATGTTTGATCTCTGCTGAAAACGGAGAAAAATCTCACAATTTTGTGTAATTACTTCATGCTGCGTTTATCGGGTAAGGAAGGGTCTAATTGACGATTTCCGCAGAAGGGTTCTGACGCTAGTCTGTCCTTTGAAGCCTTTCAACGAAATTTCTTGTAAAAGGTTAAAGATTTAGTTAGTTGTCTCTTGAGAGAATGAAATATTAAAACATAAAGTGTTTGAGAGCAGTACGTACCAAGTTTGAATAAAAACAACCAAACTATCGAATGGTCAAACAGTTGCGCCGTGATTGGTGCCCTTTTCTGAGGTGAAGTTGATCATTGACCAGCCAGATAGGGCCCAAAGCTTCTCTTTATTTATTTCACGAGGTAATAAATAACGTGATACCGTGGATAGTTTGTTTGTTTTATTCGAAATAATGAAACATGTACCTTCCTGAGTTTTAAGAAGTTACCGTAATGTGTTAGTAGGATTATAGGATTGAAGACACCAATATTTGGGAAGGACTAAGCAAAATTGCGAAATTTTGGGACCGAAGTAAGAGAAACATCATGATTTGAAGACAGGATCGTGTCTTAGACAAAGAAAGTAGCCTGGCGTGCAGACAGCCGCAGCTGTTTTTAATTCCGCAAAGACGACACCGGCACAGATGAAATACGGACGAAAATAGACGCAGAGGATGGCGTGTGCATTGAGACCGGTTGTGCAAAGACAGGAGAAGACGACCTGACGCAATTGCGAAGAGCTGCGGGCGAGCGATTCCTTGTTAGGTGTCTGCGACGTTGCCTGCTCGTTGCGTAAAGTTGCCACGCCTGCATTCCGCGTAAACGTGGGTTGGTGGGTTGGCAGCAGCGCTCCTCAAGACTGACACGACGAGGTGAGGCGAGGCGACGGACAGTTTCTCCGGGAGAAATTCGGCGGTGGATACTTTTCTCGTCCACATTCGCACCACGCGAGGAAGTGCGATTTGATCGGAGCCGTTTCCGTGTGGAAGTCCACGGATTTTCCACGGTAGGCTGAACACTCCCCGGCCTCCAGATCGTGATCGCGGGAGCGTGAGCAACGAGACTCGGATCTTGCGTACCAAAAGTAAAAGTAAGGGTCGTTGTTGGATCACAACCACTCACAAGGAACGCTTTGTTGTCCGTCATGAAGTGTCCTAATTTTGTGTCGTGCTGCGTTTCCCAAGACAAAAAAAAGTGATCCTGCTGTTGATCTAACTACGACCTTCCAATATATTTCATCAGACCATTTCAAATTTAAGTAAAACTTATAAAACAATTTTAATACATTTTAGCCATAATTATGCGTATGTTAAAAGACCTTTCCTCCTTCATCCTGTCTAACAGTAAAACGAATTTACCCAAAACTTACCATAAAATGAATTTTTATGATAACCCTTTGAGATTTAACAAAAATTAGGTTGTCTTGTAATGACTATATGGGATTTGTCTCCTGGTCCCTCTGATATGACATAATAAGCAGTCCGTCCAATAATAATATGTATTTAATTTGTACCATAATAATAGTAGCAAAGGTAACCAAACATGGAACTCAAAATTTTCTATCAATAAAGTTGATAAAAATAAACAGTTAAACATAGATATTATTCCTAACTTTTATTTTAGATGTTCGGATAAGTTATGGATTATGCAATTATTTTTTACTGTATTTTAAGTTGCCTGCGAAGCTATGCTTTCCCTGTATGCGTGAGCATAAAATTATCGGAGTCATCGTTCTTCATCGCTTCAAGATTAACTTCCTGATGTGACAGAAACGTATTTTCCCGTATTTCTGTTGCCAAAGTCTATATTTACTGATTCATCAATTCATCAGTATTTTTGTTATTAATTTATTTATAGTCGCATAAACAAAATTAGCGACTTATACGAAATAACAATATCCGTTACATTTTTGGACTTTAAATTAACAATTTTGTACATTTTTACTTAACATTTATATTTTCAGTGCTAGCCTTAAATGTACCTAAAAGAATATATACTAAAGGTTACATTTTATGGTATAAATCGTTTTTTAAGAATTTTATTAAGTTTTCTTGTGCTTTTTTTTCCTTTTGTAAGCTGGTTAAGATCATTTTCTTTTAAAATTTCTTTCCTCTCTTCTTCAAATTTTGGACAGTACTTTAACAGGGGTTCAACTGTGATATGTATATTGCACTGATCACAAATCGGTGGGGGATCTTTTGTTATAATGTAGAGATGTGTAAACTTTGTGTGCCCGGTTCTTACTCTCGATGGGATCATTTGATCCCTTCTTCTGACTTTTTTGTTGTGTTTTATTGCGTATAAGTCGTTTGTTTCACGATGGATTTTGCTGATTTTATGTGACTTCCATGTTATTTTCCATATTTGTGCTAGTTTTTTTTGGGTTTGTCCATAATACATTTGTGGCATCTGTGGGGCGGGTTTTTGGGAACGTTTTCACTGAGTGTCCTTACAGTTGTGTATTGGTTTAATCTATGGCACAGCATACTCTATTTGATCGCAAATTTTCCTGAGCCTTGTACAAAAAGATGAATACTTGTTGCAGGATTGATGCCTGGGGAGTATTACATTTCTTATTATTGGGTTGGGAGAGAGTAATGCTTTCACTGCGAATTTAACACATAGGATGTGACCAAGGGAGGGTTCTTGAGCTTCCATGAGGATGCTACCTGTTGGGCTCGTATAGAAGCAGCCTGTTGCTGTATTATGTACGGTGTCAAGTTTGCAATAAAGTTCTTTATTTGCTGTTGCGTATATTATAGATGCACAATCCAGTTCAGATCTAATCAGATTTCTATAGGTGAGAAGTAATATGAATCTATCTGCTCCCCAATATTTACCCGCAAGATGTTTAGACGGGTTTTACATTCTTTGATGATTGAGGTGATATGATTTCCGTAGGTGAGTTTCGTATCAAAAGTGATTCCTAATATTTTTATGTTTTGGGCAGTGTTTATCGTCTCGTTTCCGAGTTTTAGATCGAGGGGTGCTGGGTTAAGTTTCTTCGAGAAAAAGATTGAATTGCACTTTTCTTTGGAAAACTTTAGTCCCGTTTTCTGAGACCAGGAGTGCAGCTGATTTTGGATGTTATTTTTTGTGTCTTGCACGCTGTTTCCTCTCATCAGTATTATCGGCCTTGCTTATTCCTTTCTGTAAGAAATCGCTAGATGGTGCTTAAACTCGTTTAATGGTTTTTGTTTTTACAAAATTAGGATTATTGTACATTTTGGATACAGAATAAAATTCAGCATCACCTAGACACAAAGATAATCATACGAACGTAATTGAATTTTTCTGCAAAGCTTTCCGTTTTTCTTTTGATGCACCAAAACTGGTAAATCACAAATGAATGTTTGCTAGAAAATTCTTTATTTTTTATTTTAATTTTACAACAGGTTGATATTCAACAACAAGAAATTGATCAGCGGATGAAATAAAAAATAATTATGGTTCATAGCAATTTGGTTAACCTAAAAATTGAAACATGTCATTAAGCATTGATTTTGATTGAAGGCGGCGCAGTTTTGTGCTACAATATGATTTACATCTGCAATCCCTAGTAATTATTTTTGTATATAATAGCTTCCCATGTGACAAGAGGGAATACTGAGTAATCTACGGTTTGGTAAATGCCAATGCTACTGAGAAGAATTTCAATTGAGCGTCAAGGAATGCAGCGATGAGGAATTGCAGAGTCGCTTCCATGGCCTTGGTGCGAGTTCAAGGAGCTTGCACTTCCGTACGCAGTCTGCGTAGTTGCGTGGGTGGTTTTGACAAACTTCAATAGAGCGCGTGCTAAGAATCGCTTTGTCCTCCAATGGGTTCGTTGGCTTAGATCTCGTTGCGAAAGGGCCTTGCTCAAGCGATGAACCACAAATTGGGTTCTTGGGCAACTCGCCCTGTAAATGGAGGGTATCGGAGAAAGGGAAGGACAGGGTCACTTCAGTTCCGCCGCACGAACGCGTGGAACATCCATCTCTCTCACACTGCCGTGGTTTTATATCCACTGTTTCACAAAATAACAGTAAATGTTTTTAAATTATTGTACGGCACGATTATCGTTGAAATACTCATCAAAGAAAATTGATCCGAAAGTTCTTAACCTTAGAAAAAAAAAGTTCTATTCCGAAGCATTTAGTGTTTTTTTGTACATACAGACGGACCAACAAATTCCCATTGTAAAACGAATACTCAAACTCCACAGAATAAGCGTTTGTTTACGGTTTGGTTTATTCGTTCCAAGCAAATCTATGTCAAGTTAGATTCGGGACAGGAAATAATTTTCTTGGTCAAATGTCGACGTTTGGTCTTATAGGCAACTGCATTGACTTTAATAACGTCCTGAAGATTGTTCTACTGTTACCAGAGAGTCTACGAGTTCTGAACTACGAGGATCCCAAAACGGTGCTTCCAGCTTTTCCCGCTGACGGAACAGTTTTCGCTTTCTTCAGAATACTTCCATCATCTTCTATGACTCAAGGAGGGGGATAACAAAACCATGTTTAATAAACAGCAATTCAATTGGATATGTGTTGTGGTTTTCAGTCCTAAGACTGGTCTGATGCAACCCTCCATGCTAAACTATAATGTGCATAATAACTACCACATCCCACATTTTCCCTGATCTGATTAACGTATTCCATCCCTGGCCTCCCTCTTCTGTTCTTACCCCACAGTCTTCTCTCTAATGCTAATTTTACAAGACCCTCATGTCTCAAAACGTGGCCTTTTAATCTATCCCTTCTTTTGGTCAACGTCTTCTACATGGTTCACTCTTCCCCTATTCTGCTTAGAACTTCCTCGTTAATAGAAATATAAAAAAGTTGCTTAATAATGTTCATTACAATGCGATTTTAGTATACGGTTAATAAACACAACAGCAGTTGTGCAGACACCTTTTTCTACCAAACGTTGAAGACATGATCTACAGACATTTTTGCTGTCTCAACAATCTCCCGTAATTACAATTGGCGATCTTCCATTTCTACATTTTACAATCGATTCTATCCTCGCTCGTAGCGGTCTTTGGACGTTCTGAAGGCTCAATGGAAATTATTTCATTAACCTGTTACGGTTTGGGTTAAAACTTTCTATAATTAAATATTTCGTAACAGTTTGAATGTTAATTTTGTCCAATATTCACGCCACTCCTACACTCGTCTACAAGAATCAAACAGTTGAAGAAATTTGTTCAATGTAGAGGATAATATTTAACCAAGAATCGTCGTTTATGTCTCCTGGCTTCTTTTCTGTATGAACTGAGAACTTTATAAGTAATAAAATTATTACTTAATATTATAAATAAAACCAAAGTCAGAAATTGAACACAATTTATTTCGAATACGTTTCATCCCCCAAAATTTAATGTTTCTGCTGCAATGTCCATGGCCAAAATTTGTAATATTTTAATTAAATAACTGAGGAGATCAATTAAGTTGAGGGACAAAACCTATTCAAAATTAATTACACCATTTATGACTTTTGGAAATTCTTTCTGGTTTATTTATGATAATTTAATTATTTAGAACTTTCCGAATATTTACAATTCTCATGAATGAATTCATAAATAAGCCTATGGCATCTTATAAAAACATTTCTCAAGCCCAACACAAATTATTTATTGTAGATGTTGACACAAATTACTTGTTAATTTCTTACAACTGCAAGTATGGTATATGATGGGAGGAAAAATTTGTTACTAAAATGTCATAAATTCCTATTTCAATTCGCTAGACTTTCGTTTACAGAATAAATGTTAGAATGATTAAAGAAAACGACATTAAAATCGGTTGATTTCAATGTGATGAATTGTTTAACAGTGATAAAATATATTTAAACAGTCACACCCCTCAAATGTAATGACTACTAGACTTTAGTGTGTTTGTAACGGTGAACTGAAAACTGTTCACAGAATTGATTTTAAAGAGTCGTGTAATGTGTCTGACAATGAAATGTATATCTTGTCAATAAAAGAAGACTGAAAAATGGGTATCTACTTTTTAACATCAATTTATATTACAAATAACAGTCGTTATAGCATCAGTACTGTTCACAGAAATAAAATTATATCCCCTCCGAAGCATAACTGTATGACGTTTGAAAGATGCGACTGTTGTACAACTTGGTCTTACACTAGAATATTTCTAAGCCAAGATTTCAATGGAAACTGAAAATTAACAATGTGGACACGAATCGATTCGTAGCAAGTATTATTATAGCATGAGGCACTTTTTCTACTTCAATTTTGTAGACTCAAACGCTGGAAAATAGCGAAATTTTCATTATTTAGTCTCAAAGCGTCTTACATGCACTGGTAGCGACCGCTTCCACTAGCAGCCGCTGTTAACACTACACTGTACTTGTCTTTCTCCCATTGTCGTCCTCTTGACGCATTGCTAGCCCTACAACATTGTCGTTCTATGACGCGTTGCCTTTCATCAACAAAATCAAATAACTACATGTTAATTAAATTATCTTGAATAAAATCAGTACTTCACTAATGCAGCTAAATTGTTAGTAAGTGCATATCATTTATTGAAGTCTGATTATAGTAGCCAAATAAATATGTTATGTTACAGTTGACTGATGGTAAAAAGGCGATATTCCGGGAATGCAATAAGTTGAATCAATCACAACTAATCAAGATGTAACGGGATGGCGTTGCCGTGACTCGTGGCACTCACAAGGAGTCAATTTCGATCTATACATGGTAATCGTATATTCAGATTCAATAATATTACATTTCTTTGTTATGTTCGGATTACTTGGAACTGAAGCACAATTTACGCTGAGTAATTAGAGTAGATTCTGATAAGGACTTATATTGCTCTGTCGGCACAACCTTTAGATAGTCCTGAAAACAAATGGTGTGTGGAGAAAGCGAACTCCTGAAGTTCAGGATGAACGACGAGTCAGTCCTTCCGAAGGCCGCGTCGTAATTAAACTTACGATGGCGGCGCCGCCTAGTCTATGACCGAGGGACCGGGTTCGAGCTCAGCCCTGGGGTGTTATCGCCGTGACCTGATTTCGTCACCTTCGACATGGGTTCGTGAGGTACAGTTACTTCAGTCGCGTTTCCAAAAAGAAATTCGGTTGGTTCGTTAATTGCACGTGTAAACCGTAATTGGTAAAATCATCTCGGTATATATTAATTATACGGATGACTGGTTCCGAACATTATAATTTAATTTAGAAAATTGCGGGCCCGTTGGAAACGAGCTATGGGCAAGCCCCGTTCCCCAGTACAGAGGAGAAAGGCTGGGCCGCTCCTCGGATATGGACGAAGCCAGATTTATTTACTCTGAACGCAATCACCAGCTGTCAGTCTTCCCGCTCACTAACACTCTCAAGGACGTCCTTTCCTAATTCCTGCCAGACACTTAAATAACTATTGTCACACTTTATATACATTCATATATTTAGCACGATTTCGTGCTATTATGACGCAAAAGTTATTTCCACATCGAAAGGGTCAAATGTTTCTTTCAGTAGTAGAGAAGGAAATGCAACACAGTGAGCTTCGAGACTCAAAATTTGAAATCTTTTCTCTAAATTGTAAGGCTAAATGCATCTGTTCGTTCAATCCTCAATGCACGAAAACGAGCAGAGATTATAGGAACAATTTACGTGTCTGGCGTGTATAAATACATATGAAGAATTAACGACCCATACACAGGAAATTTAGAATTTTTTTTTAACAAAAAGCAGAAGTTTCGACCATTCATTGCTATCCTTGTCAATAAAATAAATAAACTAAAGATATAACTCATAGCCAAAAACTAAAATTAACGAAGATAATTTAAAAAAACATCATATAATTGAATTAGTTGTAAAGTGTCACGATTAATATTGACAGTAAATTTGTTGCTTTTGATATACAACATTTCTGAAATTAATCTTTTCTTGAAATTCACTTCCTTATCCAAAATAATAGTATTATCAAAATTAAAAGAATGATTTTGTTCCAAACAGTGTTTAGCAATCGGTGAGTGTTTATGTAAAGGAAATTTTAAATTGGCTTTATGTTCCTTAATTCTAATTGACAGTCTGACCAATGTAGCGAAACGAACAGGTATTACAATCAAAAGTAGTAAGTACATGATTGTTTTTGAACAAGGAAAGATAGAGAATTATCTGATTTGTAGATTACTGAAATATTATACACCTTAAATAACATTCCGAATTTGGTAGACAAGTGATGATGAAAGGGTAAAACAGTACAATTATTAGAGATAGGTTTTGGAACACAATTATTAGAACCATTAAGGATGCAATTTATTCTGAGTTTACTAAATTTAGAAATAAAAGTTACAGGATTGGCAGACACAATTACATATTTAAGATTCTTTGAATGGTAATGAGACTCAGATAAGAGTAAATCTTTGTCAACAAGATTAAAAACCATAATTTTCTTTTCCGATTTATTGGATAAAGTAGATTTATGATACCAATTGAAATGTATTTTTTTTTATTAAAATGGCCAACGAAAATTAAGAGAACAATCTTTTTCCATTTTAAACGTAAATTTAATATAAGAACAGTTGTTATTAAATACACTGATTAAATCGTCCAATTTATCGGAAGGAATTATACAAAATAATGTCCTTAAGTTCCTATACGCCAAAGGCTTGAAGTTAAGATTTCCAAGACATGAATTTTCTAAGTTTCTCATGACAATTTCAGTGAAAACTAGATATAATGAGGAACCCATGGGAAATTTGGTGATAAATAGTATCATCTAATATAAGGAAGGTAGAATTTAGAATATAATTTTCTCCAATTTTCATCTATGGAAAAGAAATTATTTTTATAGAACATCTAGACTTTAAACTATAAATAACGAGATTAAAAGGAATGCTACTAAATAAAGAAACCACATCTAGAGATTATAGAATGTGATCATATGGAATGTTTCAATTGTAGGTATTCTATTTGGTGTATAAGTCTGTTATTTGGGTCGTTTAACTAGCAGACATTTTTTATTGAACAACACGCTGATAAAATATGCTCTTCAATAACATACATTTGGGAGGTTTTAACTATATAACTAATATATGTGGATTACTTTTCTAGCTATAGGAGTTGATGTTGCACATATAGGGTGACCGTATAAAACTGTGCAATATTATATAACGAAGCGTATACAAATAAGCTTATATATTTGACTGTCGATTGTTGAGTTTTAATTCGTTTTTCAACGCATATAGATGCGTTCACTTCTATAAAATATTGTGCACGACCTGAAACCAGTGAAATTTTCTACTCGCGTAACGGTTGTTACATCTTGTAATTCAGGGGCATCGGAACTCACAATTGAATGTACTACTTCATAAACGGAAGCGGCAAGTACCCATAATGGTATGAAATCCAGTCATTGCAGGGCCTGGAATGTAATGGCCAACTTTCTATGGCCAAGTTCGTGGATTTTCTACGGCACATAAACGCGAGAGATTGCTTGTTAGATATGGAGTTGTAAGGGAAGCTTTCTGCTTATACGTTTTCCAAGAATTATGAAACATGTAATAACATGCCAATAAAAAGTATTAATATACATTACCATTTTTCTATCAAGAAGCTGCTTCACGGAAATGCAGAAAGTCTGCTACATGTACGATTATTTTTTCAAAACCTCACAATATTCCAAACGATAATCAATTTGTCGGGACTGAGTTAAGGGTTTGCGTTCTTTTGTCCTTTCGGGTATATTCTGGATGGAGGTCGCGTAAGCTCGGGTTTAGTACGAAAGGTTCACGCCAGATTTAAATGATTCTTTATAATACATAACCCTTATTGTACTTAAATTTTCAAACTTAAGCAACGGAAAAAGTTAAGTCTATTATTTGAAACAAATAGGAAATTCTTTCGCCAATGAGTTTGTGAAGATAAAACACAACTACTTGCGGAATTTGACGGTACAGAATTAAGGGTAAGCGGTATGAGGGAAGTAGCAGGTTACAGACAAGACGGTATAAAACTGACACGACGGAGCGACTAGTGTTTTACCCAAGTCTCGTGATATTTGCCGACATCGGTTGGTGATTTTCCCCGAACACGCTGGTAGAGTGGAGCAAATGGCTCCTCACAGATAGAAGAGTTGATAATTTTTATAAAGAAGTGGGGACAAATTATTAAAAGCCCAGGAAGAATGGATTTTGAGAAAATTAAGCAGATTATGTTTGGAAGATAAGATAGGAAGTTAAAATGCTTTATGATTAAGGCTAAACATTAATAGTGAACATTTAGAGTGGACAGTTAAAAATGGGAGATATTCCTAGTCACGGACATTTAAACAATGGAAGGCGTGATCCCATCCGGAGCTCCACGCGAAAGTCCAGATTGGTCCAGCGACAAGTTCCAGGCAAGCTGAGAAGATAGGCTAATTACCACTGTTTGTAACCTTTTGCCGATTTCCTGGTAGTGCCAATTCCGAACAGGATTTGCGTCTGCGATTTACTCTATGAAAGGCCCATTTGACGACCCTTAGTATAGCATCATGTTTTAGTAAGAATTATATATATATGTATATTTATATATAGTTAATCCTTAAAAATTGCCGGTTCGTAACTTCAGTGATAAAATTGTAGTATGTTTCAAATTGATTAATTGATTTTCCATTCCTATAATTATTCATTTCAAAATAGTTCCTTCTATTTATTTCAAGTTAATTGTACATAATTTGAAAATTAGATGGGAAATCAAATTTTCTAAGTTAGCAAATATTCTTTTAAATTATTTAATCGATTTAATTTTGACTTCCATTTATTTCTTATTTAATATTAAGATATGAAACCATGTGAAAGAGGCTCAAGCTCTTAATGAACCTACGATATGTAATGAAATTTCCATAATTGCCTTTGTGTCATCAAAATCTGTATAATAGATCGTTTTAAGACCTGGACAGATTCCAGGAAAGCATTTTCTATCCCAAGAATTCATTCGTCATTAAACGAGAATTCGGCTATGGGGATATTTGAAATAGAATCTGTTGGTTGCTTTTGTAAATTTATTACTAGATAACTGTAAATACTAAGTTAATTAATTAATTAAAAACCCAACAAAGGTTCACAAGCAATTTATTTTCTTTGAGAATAATTTTTTTAACTTTGAGGAGGTACAAGTAAGTACCGAAATGTCGGTTTACATAAATTTGTAATAAGAAACCTATTGTCTGTCATAGATCGTTTTCATTAATTCACTTATACTGCGAGGGAACCGAGGTTATGGACTGGTCTCCACACAATATGAGTAAATTATCTTAACTATATTTGAAGTATGATCATGAAGGCTGATGTAACAAAGGAATCGGGATTCTTATAATGGGCCTATAATGGACATCAGAAAGACTGGACGCTTTCCGAGAAACCAATGCTGTTATTTACGACTCTAATAAGAGCGTACATAGAACGCAGCAAAAAATGAATTTTCCCATTACATTTCTCTAAGATTTTGCTCGGAAGGCACGATTTTATGTGTGTGTGGCACCTTTACGACCGTCGCAATCTCCACATTGGCAGTGTGAAGAAGGATGCAGACGAACAACTGGGGTCGGCGCTTCAAAGGAGTCTTTGTGCGTCTCTTCGATCTGGACTCTACAATTCCATCGGCAGTTACTTTCTGAGAATTCAGGCTTCAGCTATTAGGTTAAAAAAATTACGATTTATTTTTTGCAACGTAAAAATCGACCATCTCCCATTCCACAACCTCAACTTCTATACATTCTCTATTGAACTGTTGAAACACAGGTAATCCGAGATTTAACTTTGACGTGGATTATTGTTGAAAGTTGCTGACCATAAATTTATGCTGCTCGTAAAATAGAAATAATCTTAAAATAATTATTATCTAAACATATAAAAAAATATGCGTTTTAATTTAAGTACACATTTCAATATTTAAACCCCTGTACATTTTAGCGTTAATGATTCGACTATTACCCATAAATTTTTATCAATTTTTTCAGCCAAGTTCATAATTAATTGTTTTTTTATGGAATGATTGAATCGATTTTTAAAGCCACTTTAGTTTCAATTTAAGCTTAGTAAAAAATATTAAACTATTGGACCGTGTTACAAAGTACGGAAACTTATTAATTTTCTCGACGGGAACGTATTAATTTCTTAAATAGTACAAATAAATTTCACGATGAGAAACAATTAGAAAGATTTTTATTTTTTAAATACGCTGGATGCTTCGACTAAGCTTTCGTCTTTATCTTACAGCGTGTAAAGTCTAATTTTAAACTTTCAGCCAATAATAACAGTTCCAATTTTTATTTTTCTTATATTTTAGACAGGAAACCTCATTATTGTAAAAAAAACAAATTTCTGAAAAGTATATTAAAAATAAAGCAAAAACTGCTAATATTAAAGTTGTCTCTGAAAATTTTAACTAATTGTATGTCGCCTTGAACTATAAATTCTTTGGTTATTTTCTGAATTTAACTGTGGCTTTAGTCCATTTTTAAACGCTGTAAGACAAAGACGCAAAGCAGTGTTGGAACGAATACATTTATTTAAAAAAATCTATATTTTAAATTTTCTGCAAACTAAGGCCATGTACCTTAAGAGAAATTTACCACTTGTAAATTTTATTATGAGTACTTAGTTTTTTCAATTCATTGATAATTCTTTTGTATAAATACAAGGTAATTGGCGAAACATAACAAGTGCTACAATATTTGAAAGACAAAGCATTCAAGTTATTTTTTCGTGGTGCCAGTAAGTTCCTTTGAAAATCATCGAGCGCAGTTGCTGACAAATCAGCAATTCTAATTCTGATTAATTGAAAAACATTTTAATAAATAGGTGAAAATGGTCAAGAAAAAATTAGCAAATTATATTGTACGTGAAAGTCTTAAAGTTATTTTACAATGTTCATAGATTCTCTGTGTGACCACCCTTCGTCACATGGCACAAACGTATTCAGCAGTACAATTATGCCCATACTCGACTCATAATAACATAATTGACGGTAAGAACAACTTTTCCGATGTAGTGTCATAAGTCTTATAGATTTAGTGGTATAGGTGGAACATAAACGCTATCCCTGATGCAGTCCCTCGGTAAAAAGCGCGAGGCGCCACCGTACCGGCCAATGGAGTAGCGCCTGGTCAGCACCCGTAACACGGCTTATCCACAGACATGGAAACGTCTCAATCAGGTAATTTCGTAGAAAATTGTGGAAAATTTGAGGGACTTCATCTTGTTGCAAGATGAAATCCCTACCATCACTTTCGAGTTGTTGCACAAGACACAAGTGCGCCATTTTCAGGAACTGCACCCCTGTTGACGGTTTTGCAAAGTAACTTGTGGGAACCACGTTAAAAAAATAGAGTTTGTTGTAACCGTAAAACACATCTGCTCGGACTTTGGCGGTACAGAGTCAAAAGAAGGGAGACAGTATTTCAACCAGGGGTAATAAAACCCAGACATCACGGTGCACCTGGGGTGTTTCCCAACTATGGTGAGATTTGGCAGCTTCGGGTGGTGTTTTTTCCCAAATCCCAGATAAAGGTAATCATAAATGTGATTGGTTAATACCCATCCCTGCCACCTTCGGGATACGAACTAAAGAAGTAGGGAAGAGGTATTAAAAAGTCTTGCAGAGAGATTTTCGAGACAGATGATTACAGATTTCGGGACGGATGTTGGAATTATGTCAATGGATATTGTGGAGACGAAAGCGGTGATCAGATTGTGGAGACAGCCAGATGATCGACATTATCGGCCAGGTAGTCCAAGGAGACGAGGATAAACAGGAAAGTATCCTAATCCAGGAAGAATAGCAGGACGGCTCTGATTTGGATCGAACACCACCTAAATTAAGAGTAAATTGCACCGAGGAAGACGCTTGAAGGTCCATTATGATGACGGCAATTACCCCTGTAACTTTTTACTGATTTCATATACTGTCAGTTCCCAGTAGATTTTGTATGAAAATTTTTTATCTTCGAGTAGGTCCATATCATGGGACCCTGAATTGTTAATTTTATGAAATTAATTTGCATAATTTTTTATGTAAATAAATATGGGGTGTTTAAATAAGAAAGATTTGCCCGCTTAAAGTTTAAATATGAGAAAATTGTAATATTGATGTAAATTTGTTTAGGATAAAGTAAATTGTTTTCTATTTTATTGTAATAGTTCATTGTTTATATATTAATATTCAACTAAAACAATAATATCCCCCTATTCATTTTATTGTGTTTTACATACTGCATTTTTTGTTGGGTCATTTTTAGCCGTTTAATGGTACGAATTATTATAATGCTTCATGGACTTTAAAATTAGCCAGTATAACAGATAAATAGAACGTTGTAATCGAACAGTCGAATTTTGGTTTTATAATTTATTTTTCATTCGTATAAATGAAGGTTTTCATGAAATGAAAGCAGGAATCATAAATACGGGAAGTAAACAAAGTTAGTGTAATTGATACATTAAATTAAACTTTTATGTCCTTTTAGAAATGGAAACATTAAGATATTATTCAATGTCGATGGGAAACCACGATTGCTTCTTTCGGATGTGTCTGTTTGTGCTGAATCCAAATGAGCTTTTACCGTACACGTTTTATCAGCGACAATCTGCATATCCTTCACGCGGAAGACGTACTCCAAAGCGGCAACTTGAAAACATTCTTGCGGTTGTTTATGGACTTAAAGGTGAAGCCAGGCATTCCACCTCCCACCCCCATAAGGCATGGAGGTAATGGTTCAGGTCTGGCCGGTTGCAATGACATCTGTCAGCGTCGCTCGCGTCGCCACCCGCCCGACCTGATTTGCACGCGACGGGGAATAAGGTCGTTCGCAATATGGAGCCGTGGTCGTGGGAAAGACGCGGCGCTTCTCAGAAGCGTCCCTGCTCACTTGGGCGTCCACATACAGGTGTTCTTCCTTACGTCACAGGTCGCGCCGCCTGCCTGCCTGCCTGACAGATTTCCTCCATAAAAGGACAGGACCAGTGACCTGAGGCGACGAGGTCCCCCAACCAGCATTATTTACTCTTCTTCGGCCTGGCGCACGTGGACGACACGTGGAATTCCAACTATGGAATTCCGTCTTTTGTTCAGCGCGATCGTATGTATTCGTCAAAGGAAATAATGAGATTCAGGCGATTGACAAACTAAAAAACAAGAGAATGTAGTTTTTGCAATATATTTACTTTAAGGTATTGTTTTTAAAAAAGGAAAGTGAAATGAAATTCTCTGAGTGCTATAGCTGAATGGGTTTTATACTAAACAACATTGTCTCACTTTTCTTTCGTTGTTACTCCTGAAAATTATTATATGATATTATCGAACAAACGTAATTACTAAATCATATTTGTAGTGTTCTGTAAAACAATTACTTAGTATTCGCAAGCGTCATTATCATATTTTAATATATGTTAAGAAAAATCACAAACGAATGTTTGTATATAATTGATACAAAAATTAACCCATGGGAAAATATCAACAAAAATTATTAAATAAATGATATTACTCTTAAAAATATTCAAGTATGTCAGCATGACTGAGTCTCTAACTTCCGAGACAGAATACAGGAAAATTATCATAATTAAATTGACGCGTACTGTGTGGCATAACTATTTGTTTACATTACGCTGCCGTGACACTTTCTCATTCATATCCGGAATTAAAAACGGCGGGAATAACTGAAAGAATGATAATAGCAGTCGGAAAGTTCTTTTTAGAAATACGTAATTTGCATATTTCCGTTTTATTTAGAACCGCCTTTTAACATGAGGTTTCACACAATTTGCTCAGTCGGAATGTTCTTTTTAGAAATACGTAATTTGCATATTTCCGTTTTATTTAGAACCGCCTTTTAACATGAGGTTTCACTGAACCATTGCTGATCGAATTTTGTCCAATTATATAAAAACTTCAGGAAATATCACAGCCTGATAAAGACCACAGATAATATTTTTAATCATTTTAATTTAACCGTGTTTTTGTCTATTGAAACATGCTGACGAAATAATTTCAAGTGATAATTCTTTATTGGTGTCTTTAATAGTAAAAGTAAAATACAGATGAACGCCATACACATAATTATTATTTTTTGTACTGAAAAATTGGCGGATTTTTATTTTATTTTGTCCTATAGCGGTCAATCATGATTTATGCCTGAAACTTAAAATTTTCTGGGCAGGCTATTTCTTGAACCTCCTGTGGAGATATTAAAATTTCGCCCCAACAACCACTGATTCAAAAGTTCACGTTTGAAATAAATCGACGCGACGCTTAGTCTCGATTTCTTCAGAAGCGCATTTCAAATTAGATTGTCATTAATGTACCGGAGAAATTTCCGCTGTCTTTTAAGGTAGCGTAATGTACGTCATGATTTCTTGACTCCATCAAAGCCCTGCTAGTCACTAAAATAAATATTCCTTCGAGATAGGTGGGCCTGGAAAGTTAAATGGTCCAAAAGTTACTCCCTCCAATTTGGTTAAATCGCATGTTGATCAAGATATTAGTGTTGAATAAAATTCAGTACCGGGAAAGTGCAAGTGAGTACTTTCTTGCGTTTCGTACTTTAATTTTAATGTCTTAAAACATTGTAATTTTATTATTTCATTTCACTTCAAACGAACTGTATTACAGGAGTTACAAAACCCAAGATCTTTGCATTTCCAGATATATATGAATCGCGATTTCACAGTTCAAAATTTGATTTCGAATAATGCAGAAGTTACCTGAATCAGTCTTGCCACGACAACGCGTGAAATAAAAAACTTTAATGACGGTCCCTTTCGCCTCTCATAGGAGTTGTACTTGATAAATGCTATCGTATGGACATTATGATTTTTTTGAATTTGTTCGCCTGTTTTACTAAGACGGAAGAAGCGCCTGCGCCTGCGGATCCTTTGTTGGTGAACCACACAGCAACTTCTCATGGCCACGGGGCTCTTTATGGACGCCGTAAAACGTGCCGAGCCTCAGTCCGCGGTCCGTGAGAATCCTTCCCCAAGGAAGTGGTCGCCCCGATAATTGCCCATATCCTGCACACCTTACAGACTGCATCTTATTTATTCATCTCTCGGTGACAAGGTGAGAATAACTCCCTACAGCAGGTCGTTCTCGAGCGGGCGTAAGACATTTTCACCATAAGCACCTTGCACAATTGCTCAAAAATTCTAATTAAAATGTTTGCTTGGGTTCCTTAGAGAGTGAAACAGTACTTAATTTTCTATTTGTAAGCTAAGTCACGTTCAGTCGTGACTTAAGGTCCCTTCAGCCATTATTCTTTCAATCTGTCTTATTTTTAAGTACATTTAAACATAATACTATAAAAAAGTGAGCTTTAAATTTCAGGGCGTTTGCAGAGGTAATTCATAAAGATTTATTTGGTATTTTCCTTTTCAACTCCACGATAAATATATTTGGTCCTCAGGGTTCCAGTGTGATTGTCGGTCAATAAAAGTTTTTAGAATACTTCGATCACAGAATACCATTCGTTTATTTCCTCAAGATAATTTTATGTTTCTAAAACACTTAAAAAAACAATGGAACGAAATATGGTGCTGATTAGTGAGCAAGTTTCACGCAAATTTTCCAACCAAAACGTCCGATTTACGTACCATTAGGAGCTTAGTCTCCGTTGTGAAGCACTACAATCTCATTTATCGTGCTTCACATCACGATCCTATCACTTAACAGCTATTATTAACTCTGTTGATGCTAAGAGGCCCTTTAATTTTGTCAAAAATTCTAAAAAAATATTTTATTGCATTATATACATATATATCGTACTGTAGCGCAGTAGGGCCCCTCCCTTCACTTTTTTAAATATTTTCAACTATTCAAATTCAGTAAGAATTTTCAGAGACAGGCAGGCATGAGGAAAACGGTTAAGATTGCGCCAATGCATCGTATAGAAATCGTGTCTGTCTGCGTTTAACAGGGATTATAATTGTTGTGTGTGCTAGGGACAACCCCGAAAAGTTCCCTAGGTCACCCTTCCCTTCGTAAGTGCAAAATACCGCGCTTAGCGAAAGTTGATAAAGGATTTCTGGAGACACGTAACGTGTGGTGGCGTTTTTCTTTATAGAAGGGGAAAAGAAGAGTTTGGCTGAGAGGCGACAAAGCGAAAAATCGGTCAGAGTTGATCAAGATTTGAAAGGATGAGGAAGCAGGGGAGGCGAGCAGTGTTACTCTTGATTAGAAAAGAAGAGGGAGGAAGGGAGACAAGAAGATCAGACTTGCTTGAAAGTTGAAGAGAGGAGGAAGTATAAAACATAGGAAAATAAACAATTAAATGGTCAGTTGAAAGGAAGTGAAAGCATGCGTAGGATTTTGGTGTGAAAAAGGAGTTAAACTGGTATTCCTCAATTGCCGGGAAGTACCAGGTCTAGCGACTTTTTTCCCTCAACAGGGGGCAATTCCACAACCCAACCTGTAGGACGAGGGAAATCTCTGAGTGGAAGAATGAAAATCTAATGCATGGAAGTTCTGAAATCGCCTTGAAGATCGAACAGGTTCGTCAAGAAAGAACGTAAAATGCGTTATTGCCCCAGTCATTAACACTGAGAATCCTCTTGACACTTAAACAATATGCCCTCTAATAAATATATAATTGTAAATAGTGCGCAGGACCGCATAAGAAATTGTTTTAATATACATCAATAAAATTATTATACCTTTTAAAAACTAAATAATTCGTTAAATAACTTCAATAATAAAATCCCTCACCCCGTAATTAATTTACAATATTTAGAATTGATTTATTTCTACTTTCGGTGGAAGTGAGAGGAAACAGTAGGAGGTCGATATAAAGTCCACTATCCGTTTCAGAATGGGTTTCGACTGCTGTAAATGTGTTTATTAATAAAACACTTTCTGATATCACTCATAAAAATAAAAATATTCCATTATAAGGCTCAGGAATTTATAAAAATATTGCGTGCAGTTTTTGGTTGCGGACGCAAAATATTGGCAAAGACACGTTGGGTGGTTGTGATTATGAAATCACCATTTCCATTAATTACACTTAAAAACATCGCATAAAGTGAGTTCTTAAAAACTTTTATCCGTTGAAGAACGCCTAATCAGCTGTAATACGAAATATATTTAAAATATGGTAAGGGTTAATGTGTAGATCACTATCGTATAAAAGTTTAATGGCTCATGCTTCTTGTTGCCGTTCTGTTTTAGAAGAATAGGGTCATCCGCGTTGTGGCACCTCCTCTTTAATAGTATAGAAAGAGAAAGGGGAGATGTGGAAGGCTCAACAAGGTAGCCAAGGGTTAACTAGGTCCCCCGGGCTATAGTTTAGGAATCCGACCCGGTATTTTCGCCTAAATGTGATGCTGGGAAAACTTTAGAGAAATCTCCATTAGGTAGGTCGAGCTCTTTCGTATTGGAGTTCGCTGTGTGAAGAAACATTCGCCAATTCACTGTTCTGTGATTTTGTCTCCAAAGGGATCCACGTGTCGTTTACAGTGACAAACGGAAATCAGAAATACATTTCTTTTGAAGTCGCACCAACATCTAAGGTCTTTATCGACTACTTTACCGTTTTAACGATCTTATCTTCCTTGAATGGGCTACACGATTTGGGAATACAAAGTCGCACACAAACACCAAAGCTCCTGCTAGGAATCGAACCCGGGACCCTTGTGGCCTCTAGACCACTGGAGGTCGGCTAGAAACACATGAAAACTATTTAAAATACGATTGTGAAAATTCATGGAACTTCCTATAGCACAATTCAAAGATTTAAGAATAAGTACTTTTTGTCTGTACGAGCTTTCTTCTTCGTCCATTTCTGTCATCACATAAGATACCTGCAACCAAATGCTCATTTTATCGCTCTGAAAGTTGGATAAATAAACTGTTTAAGGATTAATTCTAAGTAACACACATAATCCATAAATCACATTACTTGTATACTTTTTTATTCTTTCTGCTATTTGCTTTGTGATTTTTTTCTGAAAATCGTAATGGTTGATAATATCCACCATACAATACAAATTTAATGAAAATAAATGGAAAATCCGTATAATAGACAATGTGCTATTTTGGTATGTTGTATGTAACCCACCTTTAATGTGTCTGGCTCACAATTGTCGTTCGTTTCGCAATGTAAAGTAATGTCGACTTGATGACAGGCTAACGAGGAAATTGCTTCGCATTCAGAGATTATCCCCACTCGCGAGCACTTAACATGTTTCCATCTGAATGACCTGCGGGAGATGTGCTGTAAAATGTCTTTTGTTTACGCACTTGGTCCGAAACAATGGTCCGCGTTCGAGACCCGAGCGTCACAGTTTACTCACGGAAGAATAGGTCGTGCGGTTACAAAGGCATATGGGAACAGAGTGTCGTTTGTTCCACACACGCAGCGCCCCACATTGCATTGTAAATACTCGCAAACACACGCACGCTCTTCACTTCCCACGGGAGGCGGGATACGGGAGGCGGGAGACGGGAGGCGGGAGGCTGGACCTTCGCCAGCTGCACGTGTCAAGTATGCATAAGTCAGACTTCAGACGTGGAAACGACAACTTCACAAAGTAATCAAATCTTTCTCCCGCGTCTTTGTCTACCTTCTTCCTCCATACAGCCTGCACACCAAAATACAAGCAAATATGGGCTTTGGCCCACGTAAATCGGCAACATTTCAACTTTGTGCGGTTTGTTTGTGCCTGAGAGGCATAATTCTAACATTTCCCGAATAAAGAGAAAACGGAATTCTGGTTCTTGACCAAAATATTTCCAGCGGCCAAGGGTAAGGTAGGAAATACGATTTTAACAAATCTCCAGAAAATTCAAAAAAATATTGACGTTGAAACATTTTGAACCCAAATGCAACCCAGGTCACCTGTCTTTGAATGCATATTTAATTACACCTTAACATAACTTCATAAATTTGCTCAACTTTTATTCTGCTCTTCAGCATTTAGTTTTAAACTCATATGTTATGGATGAGATAACCTTAAACACCAGCAATGGCTGGGACTTTCTTGAAGAAAATTCCGGTCTTCTGACAAGGACAATGTTGATTGACAGTTAAGTGAGGACCGTGGGTCTTAACGATGTGGTCGAATCTGGACAATGCCAAAAATTTGGGATACATGAGACTGCTAAAAAATAAAAAAACAGTTGTCTGATTTGAGTTAATCCAACTATAAAGGATTCTAATTTCTATGAAATCTTAACTGAAGCTAAGACCGTTCCAGCCTGTATTAACCCAAAAACAAAGCAGTTAACCAGCTATGCTTCCAGCTTCATCTTTCGACTTGAAATTCAAATAACTATACAGTTCACGGTGATTCTTCATAAAATATAAATATTAAAATTGAAAGAAAGCCATTTTGGAGTTTATCCAGTTGAAACTGATAAATGGATGTAATATTCTTCATAGATCGTGTACTCTCCCATACATTGTTTATGTTTATATTCATTTCAAATGTAAAAAAAAGCTCTGAATTTCAAAGATTAAATGAGGATAGAGCACTAAGCAAAAATACATCAGTTGTCACGACGAATACTGGAGGAACTTCACCCACCGCAAAAAGTTTCTTCTTCTCAACAGCCCTCTTGAGGGCCTAGGCCTACCGAGGCGGCTGCGGACTGTCATCTGGCGTGACACATTCCGAATTTGGGGTGATACGTGGTCAGTGTATCAATTCCCCATCAACCTTATTCCCGGTCCTCGTGACCATGACGACACAAACATCCAAGCCCATGGCAGGATTCGAACCCGGCACTCCTGAGTTGTGAGGCAGCATCTGGAGGCTAGCCACTACACCACAGGAGGTCGGCCACAAAAAGTTTGTAAAGAGATGAATTTCTGATGTCGATTTTTTTTCAAAATATAAATACTGAGGAAAATGTAATGAATCGTTGTACATTATTACCACTTTAGACAGTCAACAAATGGTTTAGCTTACTTACGTAATATATTGAAAACTGTCGTACTGAAACAGGGTAGAAATTTACCGAGTTTATTACAGTATTACTAAACGCTAGATAGGCCGTTAGTAGGAAGTAGCTGCTGACTGTCCAATGCAAGCGGACAAAAGAAGATTATAAAATGTTAAAAAAAACGTTTCTGACAGGGTTCGATGGCAGATATAGAATTAAGAATTACTTGAGTTAAGCTACAGCAGTTAATAAGATGAGATTATCAGCAAGTGCTGTGAGAATCTGCCTGACTTTGATAATTTTTACAATTTCTACGAGTATGTTATGGACATTCATGGTTAAGGAAAACATTAGATAAATTTTATGATACAAAATTTAATTTAATATGCCCTGAAATTAATAAATATCTTTTCACATTAGTTCGCCCTGAAACAAAGTGTCGATGCCATGTTTTCTTTTGTTTTGTTTCAAAGTTTGCATTGTTTATAATTTAAATTGTTTTATTGCTAAAGCTGTAACACAGAGCTGTTTTTATTTCGTAATTTCATTCATTCACGCAGTATAACATCATCAAATATATAGATACCAGAAATTTAAAATGAATAATAATAATCGCCGAAACATTAAAGTCGTTTCAAATTTTTAGATTACGTTGCTTCTTTATCTGTTTTTATTTTGTTCTTTTATAGTTCTTGTTTCTGTAATTCAGGGTTATTGTAAATTTGAGTTACGTGGATCTCTTGGGCTTTTATCATTTGATAAAAGGTCCAAAGTTATGAATGAACAGTAATGTACTATTCTTTTCCTCACTAAAACCGTATCGTGTTTTCGACGTGGTCGATAATTTTGTGTATTATAACAGACGGTAAAATGTAATTTAACTATTTAATATTCAGATGGCATAGTCACTACCTTGAATTATTCACAGGTGAATGACGAGACAAATGACAAACCAATTAAACAGTGAATAACACGAGTATGTGTGTTTCTGCTTCC
Source organism: Eucriotettix oculatus (assembly GCA_034510155.1). Taxonomy (NCBI): domain Eukaryota; kingdom Metazoa; phylum Arthropoda; class Insecta; order Orthoptera; family Tetrigidae; genus Eucriotettix; species Eucriotettix oculatus. The sequence goes on from CM067376.1 coordinate 251,214,642, forward strand.
TGGTTTGACTAAGGCAGTTCTGGTTACTGACGCCACTGAATGCGTGAGAGATAAGTTCTGGACCTCAGCCAGGGATAGCGGGTTCCTTCGGGATCGAATCTGATCTGCTCTTGGCCACTTCAAGTGCTGCTGCAAAAGTCGAACATCCGACGGTGCCAACTGAACTTTAATCTCTATAAATATTTAGTTAAAAATTATATGAAGGCAGCAGACTTTATTGTACTCTCCGAGAATCTGGTGCAATAATTAAACATTATTTAATTTATTTTTCTAAGAAACTTAATGTTTAATAAAGAAACATAATTTTTAATTCTACAGACTCTAACAATGTTCTTCTTTATTTCTGAGTGCAAACAGTTATTATTTATATCATTATATAAGATTTTAAATGACCATTTACTTTGTTTTCGTATAATTTTCTTGTATTTAAGTATTTGCTGTTGATATTAACTGTGAATATACATGTAATGAATCTAAACTTTTATCTGTATGAAACAAGTTATACAGTTCGTTGCTTCAAAACGAGTGATTTTAGTAAATATTTATCATTCAAATATACCCTGCGTTTAGGTCCTAAATAATAAGGTAATAAAAACTCAATTGCCAATCAAAGTCATTTATTAAAATTGTTCAGGAGCTTTCTGCTTCAAGGGCCACATTCATCTGTAACTTATAAAACAACATTCATGGAAATTAAAACGATGATGTCTTTAAATGTTGGATACCCGATTTTTCAATCTTCATTTAAGACAGAATTTAATATAATTAAAATTTATTTGGCCGGCACCGTGCCATTCGTGTCTAATATTTAATGATAGTTGTCAGCTATCATTTCCAAAAAAAGTTATTTACATTTTCCTCTTTTTTTTAAACTTCACCGCTATTTTTCTTCACACTCTTTACACTGCCCTGGATGTCTTCTGTTGACACTCTAATTTTACTTATTAACTTATCATACAGGATGTTAATCATTCCTATTTAAATTCATTTGTTCATTGTTCTGCTAATATTCTGATGTAGTTATAGTCCTTCAAGGATCAATCGTTATAGTTTATGGCTTTCTTTATGTAATATTTTAACGTTTACTCAGAAAACCAAAGAATTATAAGACCTGTCGTACATTTAAAGATGAATACGGCTCTTGAGGCCGAAAGTTCCTGAACGATTTTAATAAATTACTTTGACTGGCAGTTTAATTTCTATTGCCTTATTATTGGAGGCGCATTCGAATATTAATATTGATTGTAAGGTGGATATAAAATGTTCCCTGTTGTTAATATATCTTTACTTCTCTTATATAAGGTAATTCGAAAACGAAGTCACGTGAATAATTATCTATTACGCTTTTCACAACGATTCCATCAAACTTGATATGGTTATAATTTGGAGAAGTGACAAGGTTCGAAGCGATATCAAACCATATTCCCATTGTGACAAATGATACAAAAATGATTTTAACAGCTGGGGCAGGAATTTTGTTAACATTATATAAAACCGGGTTATCAGATTTTATCTTATTAATATGTAAAAATTTGACGAACCAATTGAAACCGTTATCTCTTAAAATTAATTCATCCTAATTTTATTTTATTTTCAAGGATCGTACACTATTTGTAAACAAACCCTTTTTAGATAAAGATATATAAAATTTGATCCTGTAAAATATTGTTTGTGTAGCATTTTTAAGACTAAACCTCGGCCCAAGTCCCAACTTATCATTAATATATGTTGTAGACAAATCTTTGGCACCCAGATAGTTAAAGAACTAAAGAAAAAGATGAAAGATTCATTGAATGGGGTTTTATTCGGATAAAAATACTCAAATCTTAGTATTCGGATATAATTCTTTTGCGTATTTACTTAGTAAGAAAGATTTAAATTTGAATGTTATAAATACTTTAATTCCTTCAAAAATGTATAAATATATAAATATATAAATTTATATATATATATATATATATATACTGAAAAATATATTAACGGTCATTTCAACACACTTTATTACTTCATTTTTAATATTATTAGTTCATAATACAGATTACATTGAAATTCTTTTATATGTTTAAGTCTTTTTTAGATTAAAATTTTCGCATAATTAAACCTCTTCTCTTGCATTATGTAGTCATAAATTATAAATAAGATTAACAAACCAATTTTTATCATTAGCTTTCAATTGCGTACTTTTCAATCTTTTTGAAAAAGGTTATAAAGTACTTTCCTTTGATAATTTATGATTTATGTGAAATAATATTTAATATCTTAAATAAAACTATAAAATGTAACAGAAGTGCCATTATGTGATGAAAAATTTTATGTATGAAATAGTAAAATAAGAAAAAACGACATTAAAGAAAATATGTAAAAATTGGATATAATTTTTGTTTAACTCCAAATAATATTAAAATGAAGTAGTAAATTGAATTAAATCGTCGTTAATTAATGAGAACATTAAAAAATTAAGTTTTAATTAAATTCTTTGGATATTCGTAACCGCGACTTTGGTATTTATTTCCTATTATTTCTAGATTTAAATATTTATGCTTACTGAATGAGATCTCGTTTACAACTTTTCGTATATAGGGTTTCACAATATGGTCGGTGAAATGAAATAAAACAAGCTGTATGTGAGATATTAACGAAATTGTTCTCCTATTTGAAAGGGCATATATGGGAATTAAAAATACAAAATTAATTTCGTTCATACCTCACGCACAGCTTGTTTTATTCCATTTCAACATCGACCCGCCCGTACTGCAAAACCCCATTTTACTATTTCAGCTAATTTTATACCAACTTAATTGAACTACGAAAACAAACAGATATGTGTGTTTATCATCACAAAATAATAATATTCCCTTTAACTAAATCCCACTACATAGAGCTTCTATAATTTGGCTCTCAATACAAATAAGCAGAATGTATTTGCTGACAGATCTGATTAATTTGAATTTTCTTCTGAGACTATATGCTACAATTTTTCATATTTACACCAAACGAGAGATAATTTTTGAATAATGAAGTGAAGGGAAATATTATTACTATATAATCTACCAATTGAAAGTGAAAGGCCCAGAGCTACCGTTTCAGATGCTTGCCCTGGCAGACTTAATATTCTTTCCTCGTCGTTCATGACTCACAACGTGTTCACTGAATACAGAAAGACGTTCTTAGCCTTAAATAAGATTAGAGAGAAGACAAAAGAACCATTCGTCGACTACTGTGAGACGAGAACTTGGCGTGACTCATAAGAGCTCAGAAAGTCGCCCGCGATACTCACGGGAACGTAAGCGGAGGGCAAGGTAAAAAAAAGATAATTGATGCCTAGTTTATTTTCTGTCAAATAATCCCCAATATTTATTACGAATGCTATTAATAAATATAAAATTTATTTGATCACGAACCTCAATCCTATTAATACAAAAGAAATATTCTTAAAACTAATTTCAATTTTTCCCTAAGAAATTTAATTATACGTAATCCAACTTATTTACCAAATAACTGTGAATTGTTTCAGTTCTTTTCTTCATTGGAATTGTAGATGGTACTTCTACTATGTTATAGGCTACTTATTTAGAAGATTCATTTTATTTGTCCCCTGTAATCGCACTTATCACACATGATTAGAATAGCGATTGAATTATTGATTGCATATTATCTGGAAACGATATGAAATTAAAGAGAAAGTGTTGGAAAAGTGAAGGCTCCAGCTGCCAAAACAGAATTAACACCTCATCGAATATTCCCGCTTTCTTGCTGCCTGAATGGCTTCCTCACGACTTGTCAAGACCATAAAAATTATCTCGTCGAACGATAATGTTTCGGCAGCCAAAGTGATGAAGCAAGTTCACGTATTGCGAGTTAATTCAGCATGTCTCAAACGTACGAGTACCAATTAACAACTGGAAAGCTGAAGAATAAATTTCTAATTATTTATTCGGCTATAAAATTATGAAAACATGTTTGGGTTTGCTTATAAGTCCCGAGTCGCATTAATGACCACGCTTAGTTGAATTCAAATCACTTAATATTATTATTAATTTCAGTATTTTTGACATTGCCATTACTCATAATTTCCCACAAATCGAATAAAAACAATTCTCTAAAGATATTTTAATGTTTATTGAGTTTATAGAGAATGTAATTCCCTTTCTCAAGTAATACAAATGCTGACATAAATAATTGTATATATTTATATATTTTTGTTTCAAACGAAGATACGTTATTTCATCACAATTCTGAGTTAATTTCTTAGCATAACTTACAAGAATGGAATCACCAGAAAACTTCTTTTACCTGAAAATGAAAAAAAATTGATTTAGTAAATAATAATGTTAAAATATACATTATATTGGTCTTATATATAATGTACCCAAATAAATTCAGAAAAAAATTGGGTACATCATGCTTGTAAAATCACGTAAAATTAAAAAAATAATGTAAACAGAAAAAAATATAATTATTTGTCCCCACTTTGGAACCTCTAAAGACATACATTTTAATAATACAAAAAGTAATTTCTTTTGAGACGAGTATTAGCTTACAATTAAAAAAGGTTCAAAAGAACGGAATTATATGTTATGCTTTTTATCAACTGAATTATTATTTATCAGCATTACAGCCCAGGGTGGGTTTTCTTCCATTCTTCCCTATTCTCCGCCAGGCATTTTCATCTTCGTACTCCCATGATCTTCATATCCTCTTCAACTCCTTCCTCCCATCTTTTCCGGGGCCTTCCTCTTAATCTTCGCCCGTCTGGTTTCCACAGCAAAATTCTCTTAGGCATCCTGTTTTACTCTATCCTCATCACATGCTCTATAATATTTGCTTGTTAGATTAAATAGTCCAGTTCATGGTTCATTAGAATCCTGTTATTACCATCGTTATTTCTCACACGGCCGATGATCATTCTCAAGATCCTTTGTCTACAGATGCCAAGGATCTTTTGATCCATACTTGTCGAAGTCCAGGTCTCACAACCGTAAATCGCAACAGGTCTTATAATGGTTTTATATATTTTTAATTGAATTAATTCGGGTAATTAAAATTATTTATGGAATATATTTTCAATAATCCCAAAGTTGCGATCAATTCCTTATAATAAAATTCAACGTACACTTAGATTTAAATGAGTGTAAATTTTTTTTAGAACATATGGACTCCCTTCAAGCAAGTTCAGTCTTATTTGCGATATAACAATGATTTGGTGAGTGTAGTTATTTTGTTAAAATTATTTGTACTATTTTTTATATTAATAGCAGAAGTAATTGCCCTAATAGCTAACATTTGCTTCTTTAGTCTTAGGAAATTCTTCATTTTTTTTCATTAATACAATCGAACGTATGGAGATAAAATGTTTGGATACAACTGAACGATTCAGAACAGGATATATCAATTTAGTTCTCTGCTCTTTAATTTATTGCTCGATTTGTTATCCCAAGATAACAACCATTCCAGCTTCAGTATTTTATACTATATTTATAAAATGTTCTGCAGTAAAAGAACGTGTTCTTGTGCTCGTAAAGTAAGGAGAGTAAATGGGAGATACTTGATGAATATACATAATTAACCATTTAGAAGTTTTTTGACTTTATTTTGAACTTAAAATATCTAATGCTTTAAGGAAATGAGATGAATGGACTAGAATGTAATTTTTGTATAATTTCCCTAATAAGTAGCTCATTGGTCGGAGCTACGTTTGTGTGTCAGAGCTGCCTGTGAATTGAGGTATATAAGGATAAGGGTGCGAGTGGCGAGTGTGAAGCTGTGGAGCAGGTAGCAGCCGCCTGTGTTTGTTCAGGCCCTGAAGGAATGCTGCACGAGTAGGTCCATTGTCCCAACTCCCCCACCATCGCTACAAATCATACAAATGAGCCACGTGTTATGAAACTTGCTACAGTACTCCAGGCAATGCTTCCGTTCATCCAAGTGAATAACTGAGTAGCATCAATGGCAACCACGTGATTCACATTCTCATTCCGCTACTTCGTCGACCCCAGCCAACTAACCGTCTTTGCTTGAAATGACCACAGTTGTACCAACTCACTCATTCCCATAAAGTATAAAAGCAGGGGTTTCAAGTTTTAAATTTTTATCTAATTTGCTGTTTATGATATTGCTCTAAATATATTTGGCTAAATTGTAAATACAACTTGGTTTGTGTAAACCGAGTTGGCAATTGGCAATAATTATTCCCGCAAAACATGTATCTGTTAACGATTGTAGAAGCTCCAAACAACGGAACGATACGTCGTGCTGCTCAATAATAATTTCTAATTTTACTAACCAATTATCTCTGAATAATTTCGCTGTTGCATTCTGATGAATATGAAAAGAATATGATTTATTTTTTACCAATGAAACCCATGGTAATTGCGAGACAAATTTCCTCACGCCAGTAAGCTAAGAAGCGTTGTCTCATTCATAATCAGAACTCCTTAAGCAAGTTGGAGGAATTGTGTGTTATCTATACACAGACCGCTTTATAAAGTAACAAAAATTCCGATAATGAAAATTCAATTCTCCACAGGAAGGTACAGAACTTTATCATTACCGTGTACTTTGTTAGGAGCAGTCATATTCTTAGTATTTGAGATAAAAGTGCAATAAAGGTACAAACACACTGAGAGTATTAAGTGTTGGCGTTCCTTAACAATTACCGTAAAAAATTGTGTTTAGCGCCGCTCATCTCATAAAAGGAATTTGTGGATATTTTGAAAATCTAGGATCCTTTCTTCCACCCCCTAAACAGCCGAAAAACGTCCTATGTCAATAATGTTCTCTTCACTTTTATATTTGTCCCTTATGATTTTCTACACGATTCGTCCTAATTACCATGAAATTTTGGTGTATTGCAAGGATTGGCCAAGAAAACGTTCCAGTTGTTTGTTGATGATTTACGTTACTTCCCTCCTTTCAGGCAAAAAAGGTTATACAATAATGACAATAGGACTTGCATTATTTTTCGATTTTTCTTTCAATATTTGTTTATGATTGTAAATTCTGGTTTTAATATTAGTTATGATATAGCCAATATATGATTTATCGCGGTTTTAACATTGTATTTTATACATTACATTTGTAATATTCCTTAAAACAATCTTGTCTTTCAGATTCGTTAATAGGTTTCTAATATGATTATTAGGTTTAAAAGTGAAAATGAACTCGTTTACATAATTTTTTTTAAATATTCACAATTTTATACGTTTATGTGTGTACATAAATGAAACTTATGTTCGTATGTTTCTCTTTAATTCTGGTAATATTCTCTGTAGTTTGTGTGTAAATAGTTTTTTCAGAAATATCTGGTTGGTTGTCAGTTTTTTGTTATTCACTAGTTTAAAATATTGTTTGATGTTAAATTGTAAAGATTTTATTATTTTTTTATTATCCTGATAAATTGCAACTGGTTTAAACCGGTTATTAAAAAAGGAAAATATAGAAATAGTTTGTGTTATATTATATAAAACCTTTTATGAATTGAATTATAAATAATATATTGATTTGTTTTATTATTAGGATGAATAAGGCAGTATAACTGCCGAAAGCTACCACTTTTAAAATATAATAACTTCCACATCAGAGACCGAAAAAGAGTTTTTATTACCCATTACATCAACATTTTATTTCAAGTAAAAAATGCAAAATGTTTTGTGTCGCAATGCAAATGATTCAGAAACGCGACTCGTGCGCTTAAGGAGGATTTTTCTGTAACTAAAAGTCAGAGTAAACACATCATTCAAGCTACCCAGGCCAGAGAGAATATATTTTTCAAACGTGATATAATACAAGTTTAAACAGCATTTTATTTCATCAATGATACTTTTAATTAGTTACTAAATAAGCAAAATGTTTTATAAGTCACGGGGAGATTAATGAGGTACGTTATATACAGACCAAGGCGAAGCACACTCACACAATTTTATATATTTTTTATTTGACGCCAATCAGACCTAAGAAGTTATCTTCACCTTATAAATTTAATTGACCGTTTATGTATATGTTTCTGAATGTTTGTGCTTATATACTATACCAGAAGATTTCTTGACTCATACTGAGTCATCGCGGTGGTAATGATGTCGTAAAATAGAGGTCGTGAAAAGCTATATTTTCAAAAAAGTCACCCTGTCGCTGATGGTTTAATTCTGTGCTCACATAGTATCGACGGGCATCCAGCTAGTAAATAATAATTCATTCTGAAATAGTATAGTTTCTAATATTATTTCTTTTAAATAATTAATATTTTTAATAAAAAAGTGTAGTATAAAATTATAAAATTGGACTATAAATTATAAGGTTCTTATTACGTGTCATATTTTTTGTTGCTTAATAATTATATGAATTCTATACATACAATCTTTCATTATGAATTAATAGTTAAAAGTTTAATTTCGAAAGTATTGTTGTTGAGATCAGCAATGAAGCTGGCCATTGATCTATAGATTGCGTGTTATTATTGTGTTAAACGTCGTGACACAATGACCGGGATAAGCGGGCGTCCTTCAGCCAGTTTATTCGGTGGCGCCCATAGCGGGACACAACAGTATCGCTATTCCGCTCCTATGAATGAACTTGTAATTAGTCTGCAGTGGAAGAGCCAAGTGAGGCACGCATTCCCACATTCAAAATACGAATCGTGTCTAATCCCTCTGCCACTCAACAAAACAACTGGAATGAATGGGTTTAGCACTGCAAACTGTCACTTTCAGTCAGTTACAATCAAAGCGAAATTATATTTGATTTATAAACAATGATTGCCCATTAATGTCATATCTTCTTGCAGCAAACACTTCTTTTTAAATACATTACTGATTGCCCCTGTACTTCTTAACTATTCACTTATCAATTAGTCATTCAATATACTCTTGTTGCCTTTCACTTAGTCATATTTTGGGCAACATGTTCAAATATGTTCCAACATAAATTAGTTGTCTGTTATTGTGTTATTATCTTCAAGTTTATGTTAGTTTGTACAGTTGGCAGTAGAGAAAGGCGAAGGGGAGTATTGCCTTTTGAGGAGGAACTTCCCCTTCAAGCGGACTGGTGGAAATCTACTATCAATCTTAGAAACATCAATTTTATTTTTACAACCGCGATGTGGAGAATGCGATAGCGTCATTTTAATACCCTATTTACTTATTATCTATTGCATTTTACCGGTGAGTTTCTTGTATTTCTTCTAAAACTAGCTGTATGCTTTACTGTGCTTCATTTGAAGTATTTCCACTTCCTTATACGCGTTTCATTAAATTGAAAAAAGTGATTCACATATTTATAAAAATATTGTCGGGGAAGATAAACCCCTAGCATAAAGATGGAAGAAATCTTAGATTAGAAAATTTGTGAATGTGCTTAGGTCTGTTATGCCACTTAGATATGAAAGAGACGGAGTACAAGAAATTCTGCCAAATTTGGATGCTTTTAGAATTGCCTTTTGGACGTGTATTCAATTTCTGTACTTTTACAAACGTATTTGCGTCATTTCTAATGTTTTTAATAGTCATTTTTTTTCGGTTTTGGTGCACTGAATAAGTTTAATGAGAATAAGTGCGTAAACAGTTCGCGCGTTTGCACCTGGATGAACGGAGGATTAAAAAAATCGTATACTCCTGATGAAGACGGAAGCGGAAGCAATGGAAACGTTGTTTGAATTCTCCAGTTAACCGTGTGCACGTTTTTAATGAATAACGTTGTCAATAGTTTCTCTCTGAAGTTCCTAGACAGTCGATGGCATACGGTTAAACTCATTACTTCTCAATTTATTTGGATAGGTCTATTTGAGAATTATCAAGTTCTGAATTTTGTTCAGTCTTTCAACTGGTTTAAGAAATTTTTATATCGTACTTGTGTTTATAACTGTTTGAATGCTCCACATTTATTTCTCACGTTCTATAGTCTCATTTTATTTCCTCTCTTTCTAATATCCTTATTGTGTGTATAAATATGATTCCTGTATCGGCCATGGCGCCAGGGATCCTTGGTTTCAGATAACCCAATGAGAGTCTCTCTTTCCTTTGCATACTATTAATCATGCTACACTAAAGAGGTACGTAACAATGTAAATATCGGTAGGAAAATTTAAGGACCTTAACTTTCTATGTACTTTGTGGGTAAGAGGAAGAATTCAGCTTTTACGGAGCCATCTGTTTGTTAAGCGCAGCCACGCCTTGCAGACCAAGGTGGAGCTACTTCTTTTACGACTACTAAACATGAGCGTTACTAAACAACCTGACCAATGAAACTGTCATGTCGTGTTGCTTTCTAAGGTTCGCCTTAACCTTAACAGATTGGTATGAAGTTAACGTCATGAAATTTTAATTGCGTTGTTCAGCTTGAGTTTCACGTCTAAACGATCCAAAACATATATAATATATTTGAATCGTATTACATACATGGTGATGCGATTGTCAATGTTCTCGAAAAGCATTAATGACACAACTGTGATATAAGTTAAAACAAATCTGTTTACATTACAATGTTACGTATTTCATTTTCTGGCAATTCTTGTTAAAATAGTAGGTTAATTTATGCAACACGAATAAATAATTCAAAACTTCCTCCTAGTTGCATCTCGTACAAATTAGGACATCTCTCGATCCACTAGTCTTAAATTAAATACAAACTTAACTCACCACTATCCCCGCTACGTTCATTAAAAGACAAACTTATTAGGACTATCTACGAATTTCTCCTATATTTTTCTAACCATCTCCCTATACTTTTAAAATTTATTTTTGTTATCTCCAGGATCTAATTCATTCCAAACTTAGCAGAACTATTCATGAGCTATTTCAGTTCTACAAACTCTTCCAACCAACCAAGGTCTATTTTGTTACATCAAAACGTCTTTTCATACCGACTAGTACAAATCTGTATAGGCCATACAGATTTTGAAGATTGTTGACAATGGTATTCCAATATTTATAATAGTACTTGCACTGTGATTCTCAACTATTTTTCTCGGGAAGAACAGACTCTGTACTGTTATAAACGTTGGATTCCTCTTTCTATCTTTGTCGGCCATCTCATTAATTTATTTTACCTAAGTCAATATCAAAACCAATCATTTATTCCTCTAAATGTTTATAATATATCCGGTGATTTTTATGGAAAACTATCGGCTGTTAATTGTTGTAATTTTAGTCTCTAACATTTAATACATTATTTGATATACAAATAGATGGACGTGTAACTACAGTGCTTAAATTGGTAAATACTGACGATTTTAGATCAAGAAGTAATCAATTACAAACAAAATTAGGCAATAAAATAAATACAAGAGAACGTTTCTGTAATCAATAGCAGCAGGTATTTCAGAAACGTTGAGTGGTATTTATCTCGTCACTTGACTTTGTCTGTTATTTGGCTACTCGCTTCTCTAGTTTGTTCTGTAGCACTATAATTTATATTAATTAATTATTAATATAAACTTATCAACGGTTGGGAACTAGACATGACGTCAGTATGTCGTTACTAATCCCCAGGGATGGTATTTCGGAACGTAGGGATATGCCTTGTGGAATTTCTGTAACCACGCTCGCGACGGAATCGATAACCAGGAATACACCGAGATATTTGAATACCACTTGATTGCCTCCACCAATGACTTCCGTGGTTTACGAAGATCGATTTAATGCTCGATTTATCGATTCTTCTCTACGCTCATTCTGGCGTTTCAAGTTGCAGGGGACGGAAGGGAACTGTCGTTTGGTCCCGGACGTTGGAAAAGATCAAATTGTCGATGCTGAGGAGAGCGTCCCACTGAGAAGCTAGCAGAGAGGCGACGCTACGTTCCGGCAAGGTACGAAGTTAAGTTTCCCAATTTTTAACGCATAGGGAGGGTATCGTCCACGGTTTAAACCCGAGTATTAAGAGCTCTGATTGCTTCGCCGTTCCTACGAATTTTTTAAGTATTTTCTTCATTAATCATTGTTTTCCACATTTATTTAATTAACTACCCTTAAATTGATTCCGACACACACTACCCTACAGTTCATTTAATATTTTAAATATTTTTATATTTTCAATACAATATTTAGTATTATGAGATCAGGACGAAAAATTTCGTAGCCTTCGTGACAGAGCTTCATTGTAAGACACTATTGTTTTTCTTAATAATATTTAGTTGATTGAGGCATACATTGCTAATTGTACGTATATTAAAATTAATAATACCAATGAAAGACATTATAAATTAAATCAATAAAAATAGAGTAAACTACCATATTGTACAGATCATAAATTTTAGATGGTAACTTTTACTAGTAGTGGAGTGTTTTAAAAAATGCAAGATATTAATGTACTGTTATAAATATGTGTTAATTTCTCAAGAAATTATGAGTACGCATCTTAGCAAATTCTTCACGCAACAGTTTCACCGACGGCCTATTTAATGTCAAATAAATTGTGATATATTTTCCAGTGATTTAGTGTTAAGATGAACTTTAGCAGTAACCGCAGTCACTGATTATAAAACAGGGTTACATAAGCGACATTTACCAGCATCACCTCTACGTTTACGCAAGTCTTCCCCATTAGCCTAAGGTTATACACTGGCAAGAAATCCAAGGGGACTGCTAATGCCACGTCGCTCATTAGTGTTCCCAAAAACTGAAGCAATCGGACAGTTGGCGCAAACTTGAAACTGCGATAAGAAATCCCTGCGGTTATCCCGAGGAGGCTGTAAACCAGCGGTGCGTTTAGAAGACGCCGCCACACAAACAAAACAATCACGGAGTGCGGAAACGTGTTCGTATCTTCAAAACGGTCTGAGTCATCCTTAATGGAATACCCGTACAAGTTGAGAATCGCAAACTCACACCAGAGCGGACTGCACTGAATACTTCAACAGAGACGACTGGAATACCACAGATATTATTTAACGTAGAAGACATTACTCTAAGTGTGTGGTTTTACGACACTGTATAAACGCACAGAATACAAAAATTAAATTTAGAAATTTTTTTACCTTATATACGCACTTTCTCTATTAAATAAATTCAGAACCAAGAGAATACACTGTAAATAAATATTTATTGGTGGCTTATTTTATTTACCTAACATTTAGAGCGGGTTTTACAGAATTAAAAGGTAATTGACGGTTATTTTATTTTACTGAATTAAACTTAAATGATATATGACCACTTTAATTAAAAATTAAAACAGCTAAGAAGAAGTACAAATTTTCTTTACAATTATAAAAACATGCACTCTATCTTTCAAGGGTGAAATTCTGGAATGTTAAAATTTAGTGGCAAACAAAAAAAACGTCTCTTATCTGTTCCACAGTCATCGTCCGGGTTCAGATTCCTGCGCTCTCATCGAGGATCGTCTTTTCAAACCTGGATCTATAAACCTTCTCGAAGTGGCTTCCAAATATTCAACCTATATGTATTCCAATCTTCACTTTTAACTTTGCTTTCACAATTACTCTGCTTTATTTAGTCCGGAAGAAAGAGTTCAATATGAGGATTAATAGAAAGAAAACCAAGATAATGCAGTGTACTATGGGAAACAGAGGAATAACAAAGGGTGTTAGATTGGGAAGGGATATTTTGACTGAAGCTAAAGAATTCTGCTACTTGGGAAGCGTAATAACTAGGGATGGTAGAAGTATAGTAGACATAAAGAGTTGGATAGCACAGGCAAGGAAGGCTTTCGCGAAAAAGAGGGATTTACTTATGGGTAATATAAGTGTGAATATGAGGAAATCGTTGCTAAAAATGTTTGTATAGAGCGTGGCGCTATATGAGTGCAAAACGTGGACGATAGGAGTTGAGGAAAGGAAAAGAATAGAAGCCTTTGAAAATGTGGTGTTATAGGCGAATGCTGAAAATCAGATGGGTGGATAGAAAAGTTCCAAACAGAATCGGGGAAAAGCGTACAATATGGAGGACGTTGACTAAGAGAAGGGATAGATTAATAGGCCACGTTTTAACACACGAGGTTTTTGTAAAATTCGCATTAGAAGGAAGTGTGTGGGGTAAGAACAGAAGAGGGAGGCCAAGGATGGAATACACTAAGCAGATTATAGAGGACGTTGGGAGTGCTAGTTTTAAGGAAATGAAAAGATAGAACAAGATAGGTTAGCAAGTAGGGTTGCATGAAACCAGTCTTAGGACTGAATACCACAACAACAACAATAAAAAAAATAATAAACCCACTTCTCTCAGACTATTTTCCCTCTCCAACGAAATCAGAAGACTTTTCTATATATTAAACTTCAATTTCGTCAGTTCCCAACAGGTACTCCGGAACGTCTCTGTCATACAAGTCAGTAAATTTCCTCCTTTGGACATGTGGGCCATCAATTTCTGTCTAGACCTGTCAGAATTTATCTCCCCGGTGCAACTCTACACCACTTTTTCATCCTTCCAAGCTTTAACATTTCAAATCAAGTTTTGGCATTCAAAATCTGCCTCATCATCCTAGGAAAGATTTCTGTTTACATTAACGTCGTTTACGAGTTCAGCAGTAAAATGAAATTAGTTGAATCTTTTTTCAATAGAATAACTTGATAACTTGCTTTGAGTGTACAGAGACGCAATGACAGGAACCATTTTATACGAAGATTTTCAAGGAGTTCCCTCTATACAAATTGTAGGATGTAATCGACAACTAATTGACGTACACTTCAGAAATCTCTCTTTTTTCTCTCCTAAGATACTACTATATACAGCATTAGCATATCTTAATCTGGAAAAGGATATTCTCCGTAAGCAATTACGCCACAGTCTTCCAAGGCAACCGGGTTTCTCGAGCAGCTGCTTACCGTTGTCTCGACGTGGGCTTCTAAAGTACGGGTAATTGGGCGAAGCAAATTCATTGCAGCATTTTCTGGTAACGTGCGAAATAGCGACGTCGAGTCGGGGGCTTGTTTTTATGCGCAAGGCGTTGATGCGTGAAGGAAGCGATGGCGGCCCTGAGTCCCGCCCGATAACCAACATTGCCAATAGAGACGTTCGCGGAAATTGCAGGTCGACCGCTATTATTCAGATCCGAAATCCTGACAGATCGTAAATATTACGCAGCCATAACCAACGCCCTTCCTGGTGGCTCCCTCTATAAGACTAAGGGAGGAGTAACCTGATATATCATCCATCACTAATCATAGTGATTTGAAAACAAAAATAAAGGGAGTGTGCAATCGAGCGGCAAAGAAGTGAGGCATCGTAATATTTCCCACTGAACAATTCATCTCATTATGTCCTTCAATAAAAAGTCGTATATTTCTCAAATACTTCAATAACATGTTTGTTATAAACAATAGGTTTTACTCACAAAATACATTTTAATTAATAATCAAATTGAAAGTTGTGAAATAATGACAAAATAAGAAACATTTACTTCTGTCAGTTATACAAAAGCCACTTTACTCTATATTCATCTGTTGCAGCATAATATCGTCAGGAGTCGTCGTATGTTGCTCGGACATATTCGCCTGTAATGTGAGCGTGACATAAGGCACAATAACTTTTTTTTTAAAAAAAAATCACTAACATGGGAACATTAACTGTTGAATTCCCCATGCCGTCTATATATCTTTTTTTTCGGGTGGGGTGACAGGATACACGCGGGTGATCCCCAGAAACTGACAACAACCCTTTAATACCATAGGAAGGGAAATGAGAAGGGAGAGGAACGCGGCCAAGGTTTGACTAAGGCCCCCGGGCGATAGTTTAAGAGTCGCACTAGGTGATTCACCTGAAGGAGGTGCAGGGAAACCACCGTAAAAACCTTCATCAGGTAGGTCGGGCTGTATGGTACTTGTCTCACGCCCTTCAGAATGACAGGAATCTTGGCCAGTTTAGGCGCTGAACGGCGTATCCAATAGGATCAGCGGACTCAGGAACATGCACCTCCTTAAAGTGATCGAGGGGTCCTGGTAGAGCCATAAAGAGAACGAGGCATCCCCGAAGGTAAGGCCCGCTCTCGCTACAGGAAGAAACAGCTGCGGGAACTAAAATAAGCAACCCGCACGTATCGCTCTTGCCACACGTCGTTTATATTACACGGCTCATATATACACTCAACTCAAGTAGCGGGCCTATTTACACACATAACAGATGAATTTGTCTGAGAATGCAGTCAAAAAGAACCTAGCGATTTTGCGTTACAACTCATTCATATAAAGTATCCGTGACATTTGCATAATTGACAGAAATAAAAGCTTATTTCATTGAGGAAATCGTTTTATGTTCTCAAAATACTTTAGGATTAGGGGTTATTAAATACCAAACTTTTCGGCGAATCTTAAATCCTAAGCTGTTTAAGGCTATTATAGATATTGAATACGTTTAAAAGGAAATTTGAACGAGAATATGTGGGGTATACTGGATTATTATCATTATTAAGACTTTTTTTTTCATAATTAAGGAACGCGTAACAATCTTAAATACCAGAACGTTCTCGTTTTATCTTCAAACTGAGGGAATAATGATTACACACAGTAGTAGCAAAATTACAGGAGTTCGTCGCCTCGTATGTGCTGTGTGCCGTTTCTCCGACTCTCAAATTTATAGTCGCCCGAAAAAAGCATCAGACATTACAGAATCGTTGTCAGGTGTTTATTTTATTAATTACTGTTGATTGTAATGTGGTTACTTCTTTGTGTAATTAAAATATTTTTAAAAGCGATGATTCATAATTCATGGAAGATATATACTCTGATTTTTCTTTAAAAAGCCAAGATAAAATCATTTTACTCGAACAATTTGTAAGGACCCAGCAATATTTAAACTTCGTTTGTCAGTTTACATCTCAGATTTGTTAAAGGTTGTTCTCGATAACATTCATTTACTGAGGAATATTCGCATCAAATAGAGGCTATATATTCAGAATTCTTACCTAGTCCTTGTTTGGGAAGCACGTCTGAGAAAAGGAAGCTGGTCTGGAGTTGAGGTGTTAAAGTTCCCGGTGCAATGAAAGACAAATACGAGTTCCGCTGTACATTAAGTGGTGGCTGTACTCCAATACCGGTTCCGTAGCCGACAATGAAAATATTGAACAAGTCGTAAGGCACTTGCTACCGCGCCAACAGATAAAGCACACAATTTAGACGTGTTGTGAGCGTGACACTTAACGATATCCATAATTCGCCGTGATTGTAATGGCGTAAGGCGGCGAGGCGCGATATCTCAAAGAGTCTGGTGTAGTGAGGCTTGGCTGGTGTGAGCGACTGAGCCAGTCGACGCATTTCCATACAATACCCCTCGGTCGCCGTCGCACAGAAACCGAGAGTGTTGTATTTATAGCGAATCTGTCACCATGTCCACAAAATAGACGCCAACGTCAAAATTTTTCCACAAAAGCACGAGACAAAGGCCCATTGACTTGCGCCTGAATGATCTTCGACAAACGTCGTAGTTCAGAGCAACGGTTGTCAAACTGTAGTTAGCATTCCACCACTTGAAGCCATTCCAAATCGTACCTCATGTTATACATACATGTCATGTATATAGTACTCTAAATGCGTAGAAGGCTCCAAGTAAATCAGTGAAATGGTTCAGGAGTCAACTATAAATATGTGATTAAATTGTCATTTTATGCCCTCGAAAGCGTAATAATGAAATCATGAAACTCTTTCTATTTGTAAGGTCCCGGTAAGCACGCTTTCTCCATTGATCCATAACCTGCTCAGAAAAATCCATTTGTCCGTCTCGCAATAACCATGTAACAAATCCTTACATTTTACACGTTATGATTATCATCCTCCGCCTATGCCCTCAAATTATCTCGAATGTGAATTTTAAGTCTTTAAACACCTTGCGATTTTTGAAATTATTGTTGTTAAATGGATAATATATGCTTGTATTGTGGTTCAGATAAAGAACGTAAAGCTGAATTTCGTAAAAAATATTGTAAAAATGTGGTAGAGTACCCACCCGGGAAACGGGAGGTCCTGGGTTAGAGTGCTGGGTCTGGTCGGATATTTTCCATTCTTGTCTTTGTAGTGTACATGTATTTACTAAATAATTAGGGGGCTATTTTATTTAATTTAAATAAATTTGTTAAACTGAATTTTCCGAGATACGTTCCCGAGAAGCCGCTGAGACATTAATTGAGTCGAGTGGACAAGCTTCCGTCGCAACATTTTGTCAGGTATGAAAATTTCCCACAGAAATTTGAGTAACCTCTGGTACGTGGGGTTTACATCTTTGAATATTGGGAACTGGAAAGTGTAAAATGAATTCCTATTGGCTAAAGTCGTGGATATTTTGCCGGGAGAGGGGAAGACCGGAAATTTTTCCATGATGCTGGAAGAAAATTGAGGAGTAAGTTGTAGAGAAGGGTGGTTGTTGAGTTTTCGAGGAGTTTTTGAGTGGTCGCTTGGAAGTCGGAAAGCAGTTGTTAATTGTTTGAGAAGTAAGGAGGAGTCGATAAAAAAGAACATAGTAGAAGTGTGTTTATGATTTTAAGTGGGCGATTAAGACAATTTCTAAGATAGTATTTTTTGAATTGGGATGAAGAACTTAGACGGGGCAGATTTAAAACTGTTATTTAAATTGTTGAACGGAAAGTGAAACATCTGGTGGTAGCAGAGACGAAGTTCAGACACTTTTCAAAGGTAACCGTCTAGTTCCAGAAGCCTTTCTTCTTCAATGACTCCAAAGATTCCGGTGAAGATCTACCTGCGCGTTTTTCAGTGTCGTCGTAGGTAAACTACTAAATGAAGCCATTAAACCCTCAAAGCCGTAAACTACATTCCACAGTAGCCATTGCCCCATCAACTAGTTTTCGGATTAAAAGAATAAAAGGTATTTGATTCCACCATTCCCACGAAAACAAGAATCAGTGTGTTTTGTCATTTATTAATTTTAATTGTAAATTTATTTTCTTTTTTAATAGCAGGAAGATAAGGTTTATTTGTTATTTCTTAAATATATTATAAAGTTTTAATCTTTCCTATTATTTATCCTCCGCGGTGTCTTAATTTTTTTAAAAAAAGAATCAAATCTCCCATAAAACGTTAATCTTCTAAAAGAAACTATTCTTTAAATACTGTAATATCACTTTAAAACCATTATTATTGCCATTATGGTGCCTATATTTATTTACTTTTTATTCAAAATAACACAAAGTAATGAATCATGGGCAGATGTGTTTCAGTTTACTGGCTCTTGCGGAGTGATGCTTGATCAAAAAAAGACGGAACAGTGATGACTTTGCATTTGAATCTCGGTTCAAGAGATAGGTATGCATAGATTGAATGTAATTCTCGTCAAAAATATGTATGTGTCAACATACAGTTGATATCCAACAATAAAAATTGCCAGTTGTCATCTTAGATAATTTCTACTCCTATTTAGTAATGAATATAAATTTAAGTCATCCGCAATGGGCACAAAATAGAACGGATGTAAATGAAAATTCGGTTTGAAATGTATTGGAGGGTTACAAAGGATCATGTAATTTACGGATATAATTCAGGAATAATGCTATACCGTCTACGAGGAATGAATTATGGAAAGTGAAGCAACGCAAGGTATTATCTTCTGGCCCGCATCATGTGATTTCAATAAAAATTTTATGCGATTATCAGATCAAGTGCGAGACGTAAGTTAATATTTTTGTGAACGTAATTGGTAACTACATTGCGTGCTGTTCCAAGGAAACTGTGACACGGGCCAGCGATTACGGCGCAATGGTCTGCGATGCATGCAAATAGTGCATCCTAACTAGGTTAACTCTATTAGTTTGTGCAGGGACGTCGTGTACCGCTTCTTTCCCACGGCATGTCATACGCCAGTTACTCCTTTACGATTCCACGAAATGACCCTGAATTATACTTCCGAAGCTATGCTCCAATCTCTCGTCTTATTAAATAACAATCAAGGGACTCTCACTCCATGATCTCGACGCTAGTATCCAATAATGACCGCGACGGTGGCTCAATCACAAGTACAGAGAAATTCGCGGTACTAACAAGCTGAAGCTAAAGTGAAACTGAAATTCCCCAATTTTGAGACTAATTGAATAAACCATCAAAATTTGTTAAAAATATAGAGAATATTACATAAATAAAAAGTCATGACGTATCCTTCCTATTTAAAATATCTTGGAGTCATGAAAAATGGTAAAAATCAGAATATCATGAAATATTAATCTATAATTTAAATTTTGTGGGAAAAACTTATAAAAGTATATTTTAATTTCAAAAAATAAAATGTATTCATACTTGTAAATTTTTTATGTTCGCCACTGTAGAGGTTCCTAAAATACTGATACGTCGTGACAATTTTTTTCATATCATATTTTATTATAATATATTTTTGACATATATGGCTGGTTAATTCAACTATAATTCAGTGAAGACAGATAAATTTAACTATAATATAAATATTTTACGAGTAGACAATTCCGTTAATTAGATCTTATTTGTGTCATGATTTGATTCCAAGTTGTTTGTTTGTACACCAAGCTCTTTATTTTACTGTAAGTTTCAATCTCATATAGTTCATTATTTGTTATGTATTGTGATAACAGCACTTTTACTAGTATTCTACAATAGCGGTTCCCCATATATGAAACTTTAGTTTGTCGTCTTATTTCAAGATATTTTAATCCAGTTCTATTCCTTAAATCCTCCAATCATCTGATTTCAACCGTGACCCACGGTACCACACTTGCAGCTTTTTTTATTAGAAAGTACAACTGCCTTGTATTCCCTAATACTATTTTTGAAAGATTTTAAAGCTGTTATAATTATATATTCAACACCAATCGGTTTAATTATTCATATTATAGAAAACCCTGTCCTCCCTAATTTCCTTAGCATGTCCTTAATATATTGGTCCATGACTACCAAAAAAAAATTCATCCCATTTTTATCACTTCGAAAATAATTTTAAATTATGAAATTATTAAAATACCATCGAAAGTTTTACAACAGTTCATTTTTTTCTGTCAGAATGTAATTGGGTCAAGACCGGTAAGAGTAACGGTTTATATTCCAGAATTTCATTATTTTAAGAACTAAATTCATAGACTGGTTTGTAATTTGTTTTACTCACATCAGAAGACATAAAAATGTTATTTTGTTATTAAATTAAAATATTATTTTTCCAAAAAAATCTCTGTGTTTGTTCAAATTTCTTTCTGCCATGATTTGGAATTTTCCTCACTATAAGCAGTACAAAACGTGAATTCTTGAATATTTATCCCTCTTTCGATGATCTTTATACTTTTAATATACAAGGCTATAATTGGGACTACTTTTACGTGTACTGGAAATATGTTGTGCGTCGAATGTCAATTTTACGCACATCCGGTAATTTCGCCAATCCTTTTACTTTAAGGTCTTGACAAGCAGGAAGCGGACTGTTCCTATGGACTAAGGCGCACGACAGTCGCGAACTCTGTACACTTAATATTGAACGATCCTGGATAAATAATAAGTGGTCTACCGCCACGGACTAGTTCAGCTTTCGGCAGACGGCAAACAGGTTGTCGAATTTTACAGAGTTAGCGCGCGGACGGGTCGGAAAAATGAGGGAAATAGAAGTTATTAATAATGAAAAGCTGACTGAATTATTGTGGAATTGCAGTAATTTGTGGTCTTTTAAAGAACATAATTTCCGGCAGACCGGGTGAAATTCGCTAGATTCCTCCCTTTTTAAATTAATCTTGTGTACCTATAAGCGAATGTGTAAAATTCGTCATTATGTACAGTCACATAATGACAGTCGGGAGTCAGTACATTTGTATTGATCTTGGTAAACAACCTTCTGGAATATAGAATCCCTAGTCTCGATATATAATGCCAACATTAATTCAGTTTGACGTAGCAATTTTGTTTTTCGTCTTGTTGCTAGCTCACTGTTCACAAAAGAAGAAATTCTTCGTCAGACGAAATGTTTTACACGTTGAAGGAAGAATTCCCAATCCGAACCCGGAGAAATGTGGCAAAATCCTCAGAACTGTCAGCAATGCCATGAACATAGTCACCCCAAAGGATTGTCAAGAAGACAGGAGATGATAGTCACCAGAATTTGGGCTTTGCATACCAGTGTAACACAATCTCATCTCGTTTACAAAACTCCGCGTCTGGAATGTAGAATGTGTTAGGTGGCCCTAATCATCCCACACAATCTGTTCGACTGCAAGAAGTTCTCCACCATCAGAAGATTTCACCAATGAAGAGGTCTGTAACTGTCCTGCAGCTATTATGAAGAGGGCGGAGTTCATGACGGTGGCTCATTTAGTTAAAGATATTTAGCCCCACTCAGATACTAGACTTTGTAATAGTTCCTATGGAATTGTTTATCTGTAGTTGGTCATGACCTTTATCGTTTACGCGACTATAGACTTTTTTTTCTAAAAAAAATCGCACTTGTTCGATGAGTTTTATTTGACAACTCTATTTGTCAAGGGCTTTATAGGAATCTTCGCAGTTCGATATGTGGAGGTTTCAGAAGGCCTTTTACTCATTTCAAGACTGATCGTTTTGCGAATGCGTTGATCAGTGCATTAAAAGCTATGAGTCCTCTTTTCTTGAGATTTCCCAGAATTTTGTGCAATATTTGGTTTATTGGTTTCTGAAAACTAACGAAACTTGGCTGCGTTTAGTTCTGTGTGAACAACACGCCGTTTCGTAGTGGAGAAAGGATTTAAAGAAAAAGGCCAATAAGTCAGAAACATTTAATATTTTAATGACACGACGTTTCTTTCTAAGTAGTGGAGTGAAAGTTAAATCCATTATTTTATGTAGATTTATATTATTTTCTGGACTGGTCGTTGAGCATACGTTTTCATCTCAATACCGTGGATTAAAAATAAATAAATGAAAGTACTGTGCATGTTACGCGGAATTATGAAGAGAAGGCAGCCTGTAATTTGGAGAGTAATTTCTTTGTTGATTATTGTAAAAGTGGCGGGACGAATGAGAGGGTGAGTGCGTTGGCGGGCCACCCACAGGTTCTGGTACGGACTGTGGCACTGGCACTGGCACGGGCACGGCGTGGAGCTGGGGGCGTGGCCCGGTGGCAGTGCCGGGCTCACCCCGGCGGCCACGGGGTCACTCACCTCGCTGTCCTTGGCCAGACGCAGCACCCGCAGGACTCAACACACATACACAATGCACCATTAACGTATTCCTTCAAAATCAAAATTACCTCAGCATGCTTGCGACCAGCGACAAAGATTAACGTTCAAAAATATCCCACAGTTACGTCACATTTTGCTCTTCCAGGAGGAAAGAACAATCGGGTACTGCAGGTGCATAAAGATCAGGTGTCAAGTAAATGTCGAACTTAAATCCTGTAGAAATTATGTCAAGCGTGATTCAGAGAAACTAATAATCATACAAATATCATAAATTAGCTTACAATTCAATTGTTTTGATAATTACTTAATTGTTGTAAATTTAAGTTAACGATTGTTGGATTAGAATTTTTTTTATCAATCCATATTTTATAAATAATTTTTGTGCACTTTCATACGAATTTGGTAGTAAGGACTATTTGATTTCATCCCACCGCTTGAAAAAAGTTCTGTATTTTTATCGGACTCCCACAACTTCTTCATCAAGTCTCATGTTATTAAAAGCGTTGAAATACAACAGATCCAACAACTGTCTTCAGTGCGAAGTCAGAAATGATAGTCACTGCTGCTAAAAATTTCTCTGAAATGCTTTGTAGGAACTTTTACCAGTTATTCCTAGGAATATGAACAAAATAAGTTTAATGATTAATATTTAAATTTAGTGCAGTAAATTTCCATTATTCATCAAGGATTAATCAAGCTTCACTCTTGTTTTACTCCTAAATTCAGTCGATCCGATAGTTAGCGGGGTCTGGTTTTGCAACAGAATGAATAGATTTATTTTTGTATCTGTGTGTTCAGTTCGTGAGATTTTGCATGGTATGTTTACCTGCGCAGTATGGAAAGAAGAGGGGGGAAGGAAAGTATTGTCGTTTGAGGAGGAACTTCCCCTTCAACAGTCTGCAAGAACGCTAATAGCAGTGTTAAAAACACTAATTATAATTACACCAACGGGATATGAAGACTGAGACAACGACCTTTTAACCCACCTTAAACTTATTGTAAATTACATTTCTGGGCGTAAAAACATATCCTGAACTAGCAGCAATTTATTTAAATGCTTTCATAATTGCTTTCACACTACGAAGTTGAGTTAACCTTAAGCGGAGTAAAACTGAGCTTCTGTCTACACCCACTGCAATTTGGGCGTAGTTGTCCACTGGCCATCGTGTTGACACATGACTAGCTAAATCTCCCGAAAAATACGGTTCGACTTCCTGTATTTATTCACTTGATGTTTTAGTTTTATACATTCTGTCTTCATGCCTTTACTCAGACGTCGCGTAATTTTCTTCCTACCAGTTTATTTCTGTAATATTTATTAATCTAAATTTTAATTAAGTTATATTTTCTTAGTGCATATGATTCTCCGATAACAGTCACTAGCATCGCTTTGCAGTATTGTGATCTGCTCTCTAATTTGCATGATTAATATTGCATAAAACCGTCCAATATGAATATATTCTTTAGTTGAACTGAACCTGCGACTGTGAAGCTGCCTGTTCCCGTCATTTTAGCCGAGACATTCCTGCGAATTTCGAGCGAGAAGAGGGCGAGAGGGGAGTGGGCGATAAGCATCTGCAGAGGCCTGGCGCCACGTGTTCACGGTCTGTGCACCACGTGTGGGAGCGGCGCGCCCAGGATACACTCACTCCGCACTTCCCTGTGTTCAGCCTTTGCTCGCTTTTTACTCATGACTTGACAAGAGAAACTTTTCCTGCATTTCCTCGTCACACACTAATTATTAGTCAAACCAAATACTTTATATTCGAAACGAAGTTGGCTGGAAATTTGGAAACATTAATGTTACACTTAAACATTATTTATGAATTTTGTGCTCATCGCCTTAGGAGTAGTATTCGGGAGAATTTGAGTTTGATAATCTTCCACTCATCATTACTTGAGTTTTTCAGATTTTCGTAAGGCTAAGTTTACACGGGCTGTGATAACTGCCAGAAAACGAGGAGCAGTGATGTCAGTGGCGTATAAACATGTGTCAGTGCTGCACTGACAACTGACAATCCATCGCTGACACGAGAGCACTGCCTCAGTTTTCTTGGGGCGTGTCAACAGTATGTCAGTCATGACTGACCTAGGAGGCCAGTTGTGGCAGTTACGATTGTCAACTATCGATTGTGAACAGTGTGGAAGGGCAGACTATCGATTGCGCGATGGTAAACAGTTTTTATTTTGCATATTCAATACGCATGCAGTTTGGTATAGTGTGAGATTGGAGTAAGTGAATCTTTGTTGTGTACAGTGGCGGGTAGTTTGGTTCAGAAAGCTTTTGGGATAGAGTTCGTATGATGCACCTACTCGCCTATAAATTTTTATTTTAACCTTCTAACAGCACAAACTTTAACTGGCAAAAAAACTAAGTGAAAGAATGATATCAATATATAAACGTACTACTATCACACGAAATGAAAAATAATTAATTTTGTTTTGTTCAGTAATTGACATCTTTAAGGAGATTAAAACAACAAGAATAAAAACAGAGCCAATTAAACACTGAAAACCGGCTTGAAATTACAGGCGCTGTTTTTATTATTGCTTAATTTCTGTAGTAATAATATATAAAGCAATATTACTAAACAACTGTTTTCATTTTTACGTATCTATAGTAAAGTAGCGTAATACTGAGTTTGGCGTTTCCGTGAGAATTTCACGAACTCTTCCTCGTTACGCCTATTCTAGCACAAATGCACAGTGTTTAGTTTCTGTTTATGAAACACGGACAATATGCGTGCGTGAAAACACAAAGGGGAAAAATATACAGCTTCATATAAAAAATATATGGATACTATGCAACATTAACATTCCAACCGGTCGTAGTTGCTAAGAAATAGCAGAGAAGTATAAACATGCATCAGACTTCTCTGCCCATTCTGAAGTGAGGGCAGCACTTCCGCAGAGTTGTCAGCGAAGAAGTGGACAGTTATCTGCCCACGATGTAAACAGGTAGGCAGTGCACAGCCAACCCAACTTCGACGAACATCACTGACCGTATAAACCTAGCTTACTCGTTCATGAGAATTCTTGAATTCTACCCTAATATAAGTCCAGAATAGGCTTCCTGCAATATTTACCTCCCCAGAACAGACAAAGCAAAGCTTAGGGAAATTTGAAGACAGTGCGCATGCTCTTCGGAACCACGAAACTGCCACATCGGCGATTAAGGCTCCTCAATGATTACCCTTCCTGAATTCTGGTTCAAACCAGCGTGTTAAAGAGGACTGTCATTTTATTTTTCAGTTAGAAGCTTGTGGAAATTTTTTGACAGTATGAAGATAACTTAACTAAGAAACAGATACAGCCAAAATGTTATACAAATGAATGAATTATTCAAAGAATACTTATTTATTAAGCTGATAAATGGGAAATAATTAAATTACGTCGACAAGAACTCAAAGTGGACTTCATAAGAAGAAGTTAAAATGTTTCAAATCTAGAGAAAGTTAGGTAGTAGTAAAGCGATAAGAACAAAAATGAAGGCTCGGAGCGAAGTCAGGAAAGTAACCGAGAAACGACGACTGAAATGGTATTGTCGTGTAAAAAACGATGGGCTATCATAAATATTAGCGAAATGAGGAATAGCAGCAGAAGATTTACTGTAACAAGTTCAAATTAATATAGAAGAAAAGGATTAGAAAATGAAAAATGTAAACATTGGGAGGCTTGGAGAAGAGAATGCAAGAAACTGCGAAGACCTATATAACAATCAATATGTGTTAACATAATAGTAATCAAGAAATCAAAACAATACAATTATGGGCAATACGAAGCCGTAAATTAATTTTATTTAAAGTCGCATCAACAGCTAAGGTCATTAGCGACTACTTTACCATTTTTGGGGACTTTATCTTTATTGTAAGGGGTACAAGATTTTGGAACATAAAGACGCAGACAAACACCCAAGCCCTTGTCAGGAGTCAAACTCGGGATCTCTGTGGTACGAGGCAGTGACGCTAGCCACTTGAGCACAGAGGAAACCGTTACAGAGACAACAATGAAATTTTAATTATTAGTATGGAAAAATAACACATAAAATTTTCCGTAATAGAAGATATCAATAAATAAATAATCAAAAATGAGTTGTGAAAATTTAGGTCTATATTTGTAAAGTTTTCCGAGAAATAGGCACCTGAAAACACTATTTTTAACATTGGTCTTCCGACTTCCGTTAATATCTCTTCACCTATTATAGATCATGTGATTCCAGTGAAAGAACAATCAGAAAGTCTTCTGCGTCAGTACTGAAAAGATTTAATTGATGTAATACGCTCTGATAGCATCCCAAAAATTGACCCCGTACAGCCTAACGCCAGGTGGATGTTGGAGTATTTTTATCCGTTTAATTGTCATAAATGGGTGTTAAATTAGTTCTATGGGCTTCTCATGGGTTATGTCTCAATACGAGGAAACCAAAAATGAGCGTGAAACATAATTAAAAAAGAAATAGAATAATAGGAAGACAAGTGTTAACTGTTCGAAGGATAATAGGACGATGAGGCTACTTTCCACTACCATCAAGTGATTTGTCACGGTTCTACCTTAATACCTGCATTCAGAAATAGTTGCATGACCGAATAGCACACAGTCACTGGATTCCTGCTGATTGTCACTCCACGCCAACCATTTGTTTTTCCCTCAATTACGATCAGCTTTTGGAGTGAAGCCATTCAATTTGGACGTATGAAGCAATTGTGATTGGTTGGTTCAAGACAGCCGACCTCCTGTGGTGTAGTGGCTAGCGTTGCTGCTTCACAACCCAGAGGTCCTGGGTTCGAATCCTGGCATGGGCTTGGATGATTGTGTCGTCATGGTCGCGAAGACCGGGATTAAGACTGTTGGAGGATTGATACGCAGACCACGTGCCACTCAAAATTCGGAATTTAAGGAGGGAAGGGTTCAAGATAAGTGAACCGAGTGGTTAAGATATATATATGTATATAAACAGCTTACTTCCTTCCGTGATTCACGTAGGGAATCAATGGTTCAAATAGAAAATTTAGTGCTGATGAGTGCTGACAGAGCGGATTCGATTGATCGTTTACTATGAGGGAGAGTAGGTCATGGCGTGATCTACCTTTTCTTAATTGTGGCCAGGTTATTTATAAGAATGATGAAAGTTGTCAGGACGGAGACAGAGACACTGACGGGAGTGACCTGGAGACCCGGGCGCCCTGGAAGGAGCCGTTATGGCTGGAGGAACTTGCGAAACCGTGGAGGCGAAGACGCAGGCGCAGGTGTCGTCCCGTCACGCCCCTCGTAATGTCACAGACAGTGTCCTTATTAAAGTGCCATTAGATAGCACAACTCTAATCGTCGTTATTTGTACCCGTGACGCGAGGATTAGTCTCCACAAACAAGCGCCGCTTAAATCTCGGGATTAGCTCCAATAAGACTTCTATTCAAACGCGCGTCGCCGACGAACAATCGCCGTCTCAGTAATTTGACGGATCGCATTGTTGTGCGTCGCGAAGGTAATAACATGTTAAGGGGCAGACAAAAGACCATTCACGCCAGCGCAAAGTTCGCTTGATGGGAGAACAAGAACAAGGTAGCCTCGCATATAAAAGTATTCACTTCTCATAAGAAAGCATTGCTTTACCATTGTGTGACCACTACGCGTACGTTAACTTCAAGTGAAACGATAATCGAATCCAATCGGTCGCATGTTCCTTTATATGCCAAATATTCCGCACTGTCTTCATCAGAGTTCAGCAATAATTCCACAGCGTTTTTTCTTTTCACTGAAGTCAAAATTTGCTCTTTCTGTTCATAACTTGGACTGCAGCCGCCTGTTTCTTTCCGAATTTCTCTCTCACTTTGGAGGCAACCACAAAAACTGAATACCACACCACAGTTAAATAAGATAGTGAAGCTCTCTCATATGAGTGAAATCGTGACTATTTTCGTCATATCGAAAGTGTTAATTGAAATTAAAAAATGCTGCAACAACTCGTTGATTTGAAATTTAATAAGAATGGGGAATTGAATACAGTGTACATATGATTAAAATAAATTATCACCCCTTGGATTGTATTCTTTGATACCAAAAAATATTAAATATCAAAGGAGACACGGGAGCAATGTACGTTATAATTGCTCACGAATATTCAAATTTAATTATATTTCGTAAATAATTACTGTTTTGGCGTGACGCCAACATACCGGCTAAGTCAACGACCAGCTCTTACTAGACCACTTCAGTTGAGTTGTCTCCTCTGCTCAAGGACAATTTCGTTTTCAATGCATAACGGGCAAAGGTCCAGTTTTATTGTGTTTGCAAACTATGCTCATGGATTGAAAACAATTCTTGTCGTGAGTTTATAACAAATACACAGAAGGATTATACATATGTGCAATGCACAACCTTTTTGACAGACGCACTTCTGTGCATAAACACGCATAACAAATAATTTCGAAATATAAATATCAAGAAAGGAGGCTAATACATAGCCTCTGCAGAAGACAGGTCGCAGTAATTAGAATAGAAGAAGCCGTTATCAAGAAAGGAGAAAGACAAGGATGTAGTCTGTCGCCATTGCTGTTTACCTTATATATAGAACAGGCGATCAAGAAAGTTAAAACGGAATATGGAAAAAGAATCATACTGCAAGGAGAAGAAATAAAAACCTTACGCTTTGCCGACGATAATGTAGTATTAGAGGAATCAGAAGAAGAGTTGGAAATCATAATAATGGCATGAACGTAGTCCTGGATAAAGAGTTCAATAAGAGGATTAGTAGAGGAAAAACCAAGGCAATGGAGTGTAGTATGGGAAACAGTGGAATAACAAAGGGTGTTAAATTGGGAAGGGATATTTTGAATGGAGTTAAGGAATTCTGCTGCTTGCGAAGCGTAATAATTAGGGATGGTAGAAGTATAGTACACATAAAGAGTAGGTTAGCACAGGCAAGGAAGACTTTCGCGAAAAAGAGGGATTTGCTTACGGGTAATATAAGTGTGAATATTAGGAAATAGTTGCTATGCAGCGTGGCGTTATATGGGTACGAAACGTGGTCGATAGGAGTTTGGGAAAGGAACAGAATAGAAGCCTTTGAAATGTGATGCTATAGGCGAATGCACCAGATGGGGTTCTAAAGTTAAGGACGAAACGTTATGTACTGAACTAATATTAATAATTTTAATAGTTTAAATTTCAATAAATAAATGCAATCATTATTCTCGTTATTCCTCCTCACTAAATAATAATTTTAATTGATTCAATCATTTCTTAAAACTACGTTACAGAATGTACTGAAGAAGAGCAACAGTAGTAAATGAGGAAATACCTTCATACAATATAAAATACTAAATATTTAAATTGAAATTATATCAGGAAACTCTGAATTTTAAATAGTTAAGTTACATCAGAAAATGAATCCTTACCAAAGGATGAGTTTTAAACAACATTTCAGGGTTACACTTTCTTACAATTCACTTTTGAAAAATATTAAATCTGTGCAACCGATAACAATATACATGACAAACGTATTGGTTAATTAAAAGGCTCACATATACTCAATACCATTATTAGAAAAATCTTTCATTTAACTGTATAACAATATAAAGTATGTAGTAATAAATTTGATCGAGTAACAAAACGCAAAATATGGAGACATAAGGCAATTTACATAACAAAAGAATGCAACTGTGAAAATCCATTCACTGAAAACAGATAATGGTCAGCGTATGTGTTCAATGTCAGCTTTGTTATGCTCATTATTCAAGGAACAAACGTCGGGTCGCACATTCCCATAAGCTGACACTCAGATTTTAAATTGTTCTCACATTTGCAGCAAAATCAATGATCTACATGAGCTCCCTATTCATTCAAATGTTGACTGATATAATTAAAAAAATAAAATTTAATATTTATACTGTCAGAATTATTTATTTCTATACTTGAAATACATTGAAGCCTTTGATCTAGGTCAGATCATATTCATGGACAAAATTAATTAAAAATATTCTTATTCGTTTTGAGAAACAGTCATTATATCAGTTATCTCAAAGAACAATACCTTTTCATAAAACTAGGCTTTGCCAATATTATTAATTAATTACACGCAAAAGACACTGTTGAAGAACACACGCAGCGAATTTTTAGTCTGTAATATTTATTTGCCGGTTATAACATTTTAAAATACAATTTTTAAAAGCAGGTGATTTATTAATACTGAATAAGTCTGTTTTAAGCGAAAATAAATTGATCTTAAAACACTGTTTCAATTTTATTAGCACATACGAAATACATTTCTGCTTCTTCGAAGCTTTAGATAAAATATTCCATATTCATAGAAAAATAATTACTGGAGTGTATTAAAAGTAAGAAAGGTCAAAATCCAATCTCTAATTGGTTCTTCCCAGTTTTTAATCCAAATAAACAATCGTGCCTTTTTATTACTCATAGAATTTAACTATCAGTGTTAAGAATTATTATAGGCATAATGTTGTGATGCTCACCGACATCACAGTGTCGCCTCTAAGATAAAATGAACTCATTTTCGTGTAGATGACAGATCATTATTGAAAGCAAGACCTACCGGAAATAAATTAAATTCGTACGCTGAAAAAATATCTGCATAAAAAATTAGAATAGTAACATGAGCCCTAGCGAAAAAGACAACCACTTACCTTTGGAAGTTTGGAGCACAATTTTTACTATTGAAAAATCCAACCCGCTTTTTATTACTGATTTCTACAGATCACAAGAATTTTATATCGTGTTTATCAGTTGAGATAATTTCTGTTTGATTTTCTTCCCCCGATTCGTGTATTCCACCAACGCTAAAATGTTTACATTTACAACTTGTTTCTTACGTAGCTTCACATTACGATGTATTCATTTGATAGTTGATTTATGATATTACAACCGCGAACAGAAATGGCGTATGTAGAAAAGTAAAATATTATTGCTGAGCAATATCAAAATAAATTCATATAAAGAAATCGTTTTCGTAGTTCTTACCATAGCGTGTTGCATAATATATTTCTAGTATTCACGTACTAGTAGTAGGCAGTTGTCGTTGGCAACTGCAGGTCTTCACGGTACAGTATTGAAATGAAAAACGTAGAATCACTTCTACATTAATTTTACAGATCTCACAAAACTCTACGCTTTCTCTGAACATGCAAAGTGCAATATTTTAGACATAAGCAAGTACAACTGCTACGCGTGGTTTATATTTGCTTACAATATCTGTGACGTTATGGGAATCTCCTCTCAAACTATGAAATTAAAATGTAAGATAGTCGTTTCAGTGATTCATGTTGTAGGGACCTCATGCTTAATATGTGCATTCGTTTCGCGAAGTCCGTTCGTTTGTCGGCACGGCAGCAAAATTAAAGAAGACGGCGAGGCAGGTGGCAGCACTGGCCGCTATAAATACCGCGAGTCTACGGCTATTTGGGAGGCGCGGCGAGTACAGCTGTGACTCACGTCATGTCCGCGGGACGTTGAACCTCGGTGATGCGTCGGCGCTAAATTATGAGGCTCGTCTCACTGACGCGGAAACGCACGCATAATCGCGACAAGATCTGCGAGAACGCGGTGCCGCGACGTCGTCTTCCTTGAGGGTGGACGAGATCTTACCTGATGTGATGTATGAATCCGAGTCTCTCCGTCCGGCAATTATCACTCACTTGCAGCAGAACTACGACTGCACTAGGAACTAACTGACACAGCGCCACCGCTCAGCTCGGCCGCCGGGACAACACTGCGGCATGGCACGGCTGCCTACCACGGAGCAGCGCCGACGTCAGCGCCTCTGCCGGAACTAGCCTCAACTACTCTCTACCACTCATTCATCCTACAAACAGCACCGCCTTCGATTTTGAATTTATTCCGAAAAGAGACTTAATTTAACTTTAATTTGAAATCTTACTTTTGGCTGCTGAAGAGTACAGGCGGACTTTCCAGCCTTCCCGAACCCTTCTTTCCCTCTGAAATCATATCTTCCTTCACTGACAAGAAACAACCGATGAAATTTATATCAACGCACGATACCAGACCAAAGATTGGTTGTCTTCAAAGTATATTCTATGCTATTAATTACATTACATTTAAAATTGTACAATTTCAACTTTTCTTCATAAAGCCCCAACGTTGATAGTCAATTTTCAGTTTGTTTGGCTTGTATTTGCTACCTATTTGCTTCTCAGATGTGCGCAAATTTATATCCCACCTTTAATTACTTATCTTCGGGACGAAACTTTCAATTTGTTACTATATTTTAAAATTAAAAGTTACGAATATTTAATAATTAAGTTAATATTTTTACTAAACATTAATAATAATAATACAGATGTTTCACTCCAATTCAGTATTTATAATATCTTATAATAAGTCATGAATTTCAATCTTCAAGGTATCCGTTGGCTTATTGGCAAACAATGTTAGGACAATATTTTCGCCATTGTGGTGTATATATAAGAGAGACAATTATTCCCATTGTAATGTTTATTGAGTTTTTTAAAATATATTTGTATATATACCGTACTAATCTTAAGAAGCGGGTTAGGCTGCTTACCAAGCCAAAAGCAGAGCAATATTAACGCCATTTATTAACATCCAATTGAGATGATAAATGTAGCAAGACGAGAGACGGGAATCCAGTAACATTATTCCATTGGCTGAAATTGTTTGGAAATAAATACTGACAGGGGAGCCCTGTAGACCTAAATTATGTGAAATTTGTTAAATCAAGGGCAGATGGCACGTGCAGGAACAGATAGGACGGGGAAAGGGTTCGAGTCAAATTGCCGGGCAAATGGAAAAAATAGGTACCCATAGCCACCCTTTTAACGTCCCAAGATCACGGGACACTTTCGCGAGATAACATCTGACCTGCAACCCCGCGTAAGGCCTTGACAGACAAGGTCACTAAGACGAATGCAGTAAGTTAATATTACTCTTTCAACTTCGCCAGACAGTCGGAAGCGGAGCCAAATTAATAAAAGAAGTAATTGAGGCGATTTTAGGTCATTATATTATAATTATTTGGATTTTTTTAGATTTTCTCTACTAATATCGAATCTGCAGCATTGATGAGTGTTCAGCAAATTAACTGGAGAATATTCATCCACATGGCTGGTTGTGCACGTACATGACGTGAACCCGCCGGTCGCATCTGACGAGGACCACGAGATTCACCGATATCCGGAGCCAACCGAGCAGTGATGAACAAATTTACTTTTCTCGCCCCTGGCTATTTTGAGTGTAATTAAAAATTTCGATGCCAAGTTTTGATTTTATCTCCACTAGATCCAAAGGTAAAATTATTGCTCTCCGTTAAGTTTAGCAAGCAGCCGGCCCAATACTGAAATACAGAAATTATTCATTGTAATTTAATGTCTTACTTGATATTTAATTTTTTATTAACCCACATTTGTCTATTTTCCTTTTTTTATTAAAATTTCAATTCTATTCTTTAAATTAATATGAATGATTATAAACACCCCACCGCGCCATAAACTTTGTAAGTAAACGTGGCATGCTATAGTTTGTTTGTCCTAGAAGAAACAAGATTTTCTTATAAAGGATAACATCGAGATGATTTATTGGAATTATGCTAGTTATAAATAATTAATATGTGATCAAGCTTTAATTGTAACTTTATTATTTATAAACTAATTTATTAAGTTCAGCGTATTAATAACTACCACAAGACGCTGTATTTTATAAAGAAATGGAAACTTAAGTATCTATTGTTAGGGCTCGATATTTAATTCCTAACAAAAAGAATCAGGATGCAAGAAACAAATGGTGGTTATCAGTGGTCTGGCATTGCCGACGGCCATTAGGCGCAGATAGGCTTGCTTCCCACGCGCACCTACACTGTTTCTCTCTTAGTTTTGATACGAGGGCATTTTACTACTAATGAGGCCTCCATTCATATAATTTCCTTATTTCGTCCCAGGAAAAACACTTATTCAATGAAAAATGCGTTCCTTACAAACATTGAACCCATACAGAAATGCACAGGTTCTTGAGTCGAGAAATAAAACAATTAAATCGGGTTTAATTCAAATGAGATGCTGATTAGAACGATCAATTTCCACGGTTTGAAATATGACATGATTAAATTGTAAGATCTCCGCGACGGCTCTGATTGTCCGCGCGGCCAAGTGCAATATCTCTCAGCAAAGGAGCTAATAAACATGTAATAAGTGTTTGGAGCAAGTGGTCCTTAAATCACTGGGACAAGCGTTCATTAAGTATCTTGTATTTAGTTCATAGGGTAGCGGTGTCGATAAATCAGCGGGAAAGAAAGTCCCGTACGGCGCCCAATAGACATCTTCCACGCAACAGATTCATTCGGACGCTTTCAGGTACAACGGAGCTGACATTCAGATTCAAATACCTTAGTATTCTCTAAAATACCAAGGCAACAAAACTTATACGCATCTGGACTGCACATTGTACAAATAACTAATTTATATTCTTGTTAATGACATGTTGGTACGAAGCATAACTCAGAATTTCGCTCAATAAAAGAAGAGGGCGGTAATAAGGAAGTGATTTACAATCAAACGGTGAACTGCGTGATTTGTACAAAGTGAACCTAAATCAACTGCCCTGTGACTTATAAAATATTTTGCATATTTATTAACTAATGAAACCATCATTAAGGTAAAATGTCAGTCAATTTTAGATATTATATAACGCTTGAAATTATATCTGATTAGTTTGAAATAATGTGTATACTGTATACTGTCAAAAGCGAAATAATGCTTAAATATAGCTAACATTATCGTTCAAGTTAGGATAATTTTGATTGTTTTTCGCGAACGCTGTCGTCATCGCCGTCGCACGTACGCACGGACGCAGCGGATAATCATCTCGCTTGGCAGTTGGGTGAGGGCATAATGTATACTGTTGTAAGCGCTATACGTATTTAGGGTAGGACCTTTGAATGTATAGGAAATCATGTCTTGGAACTTAAATTGATTTGGGATCGTTTTGGCCAGCAAGTAGGGAACTAAGGAACCTAAAGCTTCAATATATCAAAAAAAATCCTTCTCCGGGCTGTAACTACTATACGCCAAACTTTCATTTTAGTCGGATGAGTGGTATAGGAAATCCTAAGAAACAAACATGAAGCCACAGAGCAGATGATCACGTGGAGTCTTTTTGAGCCTGAAAGGGGGGAAAGGAAGAAATATAAATCTTCATACGACCCGTAGAAGACTTTGTGACAATCAGCGCTAAATACACAGTAATCTGATGAATGGTATTGAACGCCTAAGAACAAACCGCAGAGTGTTTGAACAGATTCTATATATAAGGAATGGAGACCGTTGAACACATTTATTTATAGATAAATACGTAAAATTATTAACACTGATTTTAAACACAATTTTATACATAAATATGTCAGACAGCCGTGCTTCTGGGGCTTCTATGGGGATAGGTTGTTTTCACTTGGGTTATGTGCGTGTAAAGAAGCTTTGATATGACAGTCCGTAGTCGTCCTGGTAGGCCAAGGCCCTTAATGGGCTGCAGAGCCAACGAAGAAGAAGAAGAAAGAAACTCTGATGACTTAGACTCGACTTAGACTCCTTTCTGCCATTTCCAATTTCATGCGCATAGTCGTCTTAATTTCACATTATATTGAAGTTACAATCTTTCTATTTCTTCGTCTTAGACAACGGAAAGGATGCTCTGCATGCACTTAAAATTTTAAAATTGCTAGTATATGTACTTCAAAACCTTTTGTCAGGATAGTGTTGGCCTATAAGAAACAATAATTATAGGGTTGAATTTATTATTTTATTTTCTGATCTTTTTCAACTAAATTCATTAAATGATTTACATAGTAACCAAATTGTTACTTGTTTAAGTTATAGTATATTTGTTGGTACAATTCAATCCCTAGAGTAGTTTAGAAACTCGTCTATTTTCTAGTTTTTCACAATTTCACATTGCTAATTTTTTGCATTATACTGAATGCTTTGTTAAACCGAGACCTTTTTTCTACACGTTAAGAATCTCCACTTTTTTTGAGAATTATCTTTTGTAGCAGGAACAGCAAGCACTGTTACAGAACTTCATAGCACGGAAAGTTACGTGTTCATTACGGTCCCGTGGGAAATGCATGACTAATTCACTATGGGAAGACCTTCAACTCTGGATTAGCTACCTTTAAAATAATTTCCTCTCTGCAATAACGCAGAATAAATGTTGAATTTTTCAGTTTCCAATTTCCCAGAAGTCTCCGCCATCCGGTAAGTTGAGAATCAGCACGATTCCAATACGAGTTTCCGATGCGCTACTCACAAGTTCAACTTTCTATGCCCAAACTCAAAGACTAAATTTAGTTGCCTTCCCGAGTTGGGAAAACGAGGGCCCGTTTTTGTGGAACTGGATGTGGTACTGTATATCATGCGTCTTTGTTTGCAAACTTCCGCTTTCTAGACCCGTACAAGCCTCACTCCATCTAGACACATAATTTTCGGAAGGTGAAGGCCAACTCTCTCATACAAATTTTGGTGATTTATTCTCTCAGATATTATTTAGGCGAATGTAGGTTAGTGCCAGGTTTCGGTGCGTTGCGTCGTCAGATCCATATGCGGGAGAGTCAAGTATTTTATCTTCATCGAGGAAAAACATATTTACGCTTAAGCAATATTAGCATCTAAAACATCTTTAGCAATATTGTTGGAAGTTGATACTCGGTACTTACAGAAATTTGGCCGTTAAAATCGGTGCCAGATGTCTAGCACCATGTACGATAATAAATGGTACAAGAATGTAAATAATCTGAATATATTAGGGGCTTGTGCAGGACTAGTGAAACTTCATTGAAAGTATACAATCGGTTTGGAACACAGACCATTTTGTTCTACGTTAAAGTCGTTTATTTATCATTTACAAGTCGTACTATAAAGTGAAAGTTTATAAATTTACGAGTAACGAGGGTCATATATCTACGAGGCGGCCGGCCCTGGGTAGTTTATTTTAGTAAACAAAAACCTTCCGGAATTATTTCCCTTACGGAAATATCGTTGGCGCTGAAGTAGTGGTCACTAAATCCGCCCCGTATCGGACAGGATCGGCCAAGGAACCGGTCCGGTCCGGTCCTGGAGAGCAGAACTATGTGACTCCGTATCCTCGTGAATGACGACTAATACTTCATCTCGACCGCTCTTACGAAATTAGCCCCGTCCAACATGGAGCTAGACCACTTCGGATATAAAAAGCTAAAAATATAAGCTGCCAAGTAGGTTAAACAGATGTTTTAGAGAGAAAGTTTACGCGGAAAAAAATATGGCACGTCGTCAATGCCAACATGTCTGCCACGAAAACTGGTTGTACGTACACGTAAAACTTTATCTTTAAGTAATTGTCTTCTCCAATTAGTGTACGTGTTTCTTTCATCAACTGAATCAGGATATTTCGGTTCTGAAAGTCCGCAGTCGTTTTTCTGTATTTAGGTTTAACGTCGCATCAATCTGGGGGTTAATAACGACCTGCAAATACAGTTTCGTCGTAGTAAGTTACAAAATTGTTACATACATGGTATTTACAACACTAAAATAGTTGTTTGTTTTATACTAGTTACATTTATAGACCTTGACCAAGATTACTGTCGTCGTCAAAATAGTAGAGCCCTGAGTTTGAAGCCTCACTGTGCCCATTCCGAATGACCAACGTTATTCTGAAAGGTCTCGTTGAATTTAATGTCATTATACGTCATGCAAATGAAAGATTTTTAAGAGCATTTTATATATGACTTTTGGCGAAAAAACTGAAAAGACGCACGGTTTTTCTGTATTTCTTTCATATAGCTCGACTTTCACAACCTAGATTTCAAAGTATAGCTTCATATGTTCTGAAAATATAAAAAATTACCCTACTTTACACTCCCGGTCCAATATACCTTTCTTTTCTCCCTACACTTTTTAAAAAATTCGTAAAATATTTTGGAGCGTTGCTACATCAATGAAGCTAATATTTTCTATTTGCGACTTTCAACCGCTATAAGAAAAGCTTCGTACTGCGATGCACTGTCCAAGAATTAGTAGAGGTCCAATAATAATTTTATTTAAAAAAAGTAAGAAACACAGATGATTCAAAGATTGATGATATGTTTAAAAGGGTTCGTTCGCACTGTGACATTAAATTTTCAGACTATTTGAAGCAATAGTTTAAAAGTTGCCAAGGTCGAGAATATGAAAAAAGGACAAAAAAGTGCATTTTTTCAGTTTTTTCGCCAAAACACATGCATAAAATGATTTTAAAAAATTTCATTTACATGTCCCAAAAAATTCATTATCACATTAAATTCTGCATAAAATGAGACCTTTTACAATGGCGTACGCCATTACAAATGGGGACGGGGAGGTCACAAACTCAGGAATCTACTAATTTGACGACGACAGCAGCAGGCAACGTTTTGAGACATGATGGTCTTCTAAAATTTGCATTAGAAGAAAGTGTGTGGAGTAAGAACGAAAGAGGAAGGACAAGGATAGAATTCGCAAAGCAGATTAAGGGCGATGTGTGATGTGGTAGCCACGTAGAAATGAAATGGCTTGCGCATAATTGGTTAGCATGGAGGGTTGCATAACATAGTCTAAGGACTGATTACTTCAACAAAAACATTTATAAAATTTGAATTACAAAAACATACATTTTTATATCGTTTCTTTTAAAAATAATATAAATAATTAATTACGTTTTATAAAACAATTTGGTAATATTTGTCTATCAGAAAATTTCTATTGCTGAATTGAATTATAATACGTTTATGATGGTGTCTTCATTCTTTTTCTATTTCCTTTCAGTTTAGTTGTCCCAGAAAATTATCCCTTTATGTTTTGAAAACTGTAAATTTGTTTATTACGTGTGAAGTAGTAAGGTCGAAATTATAATTACTGCATACTGTTTTTTATGCTCCTGTAAACAGATAGGAGTCATTAGTTTTCCTGGCAAAGCATAAATTCTGCTGATAACTACTTGCTGTTTCCTAGATATATTTACTATTTCCTTACTATTCTATATTTATTTTAAGAAAATTCCACTTTGTTCTGGCATTTTGTCATGACTTGCTGTATATTTTAGATTTTTTATTATTCTCGCACTAATGTATATTTTGCCCTGAACTAGTTGATTATTTAAGGGGACCTATTTTATTGATTTCTTCATTTACCGTCTTTTCTGAAGCTCCCAATTAAGGTCTTGATTATTGGGTACCCCGAAGTCGTTATCTTTCGTCTCTTACATAGTATGTTTACTATATTATTTTTTCTCTGAGAATTATGTTTGACCTTAATAAGATAAATAAAATCAATTATATGAGACATTTGTATTTAAAAAATAAATTAAAATAATTAATTATCAACGACGTTTCCCTATATTTTTCTATTCTCATCACGAAGCTCTTTTTTTACAGAAACAGAAGAAGTGACTAATTTCTCATTGATAACTCATTGGTACATCTTATTTCACTTATTATGCTCATGAAGAATATTAGCTTAATAAATAATAATAAATCAAATAACATAATGCCAAGTAAAATTTTTAAAATACGAAGATATAATTCATCACATTAAACTGTAAGTTTATATAAAACTTATCAATTATAATGAATCCAAAAGAGAAACATTTTGTTTTTAATTTTTATGTAAATTTACAATTTTTAATGTTTTATAGTTCCCTATACCTTTCGAATGCTCACATGGTATTAGGTTACTTGATTTATAATTACTTATTAGATAATATAGGTGGACATTCATATGTTTCCTTGTTACTCCGTAAAATAAGAACACAATTTAAAATTGTTAAATTTAGAAGTATTTATAGAAGTAGTTTCTTATAGAAACGTTGTCGCTCCGTTTTTAAAAGCACCTTCCAAAAGGAATTTAAGATAGCAAAATACCTTATGGTCGTTGAAACGTCCTGCTTTAATTGCTATTTTACCTGGGGGTCTTACTCGTACTGTAATTTTTTTTGAAAACGTAATATTAATCTACTTATTCTAATTTCGGTTATTTAATTTTCTATGAAAAAAGCTGTTGTTTTCGGTTGTAAGTGTTGAATTACCCAAGGAACCGTCTCATCCTAACTAATAAAACAGCTTCACGCAGCTAAAAGTTTCCAGAGATAGTCATGTGATTGGGGCTAAATGCAATAGCCAGTTCATGCTTATTCTCTGTGGGTACTGTTATATACAGTGAGACATTTATATTCCATAACTCATATACGCATTATTAGCAGTGACAGGTAATTGCTCATAAACTACAGTCCTCGCCATTGTAAAACATAAGTACTACACGTGAAATACCGTCAATATCATTTCAGCTGCAATAAAAAGGCCTACAGTTAGTTGCAAGAAACCATTGTTTCACGTCACCTGTTACAATAAACTGATTCATGATAGGCCCAGTAATCAACGCCTATTAACTATGATGAGAACAAGTTCCTCATG
Source organism: Eucriotettix oculatus (assembly GCA_034510155.1). Classification (NCBI taxonomy): domain Eukaryota; kingdom Metazoa; phylum Arthropoda; class Insecta; order Orthoptera; family Tetrigidae; genus Eucriotettix; species Eucriotettix oculatus. Next base: position 251,256,122 of record CM067376.1, read on the forward strand.
AACCTGTCATTCTCCGAATGTAATTATTTATCTTAAGAGTGTCAATTATAAATTGTAAGACGCGGCGAAATGCTTGAACGAAAAAACATATTATGTCAGCTTTTCTGATGCAAAATACTAACGAAAATAGTACATAGGAGAATGGAACGTCAAATAGAATGCGAGTTAGGAGAAGATCAGTTTGGTTTTAGAAAGAGTGCAGGGACAAGAGAAAAAATATTAACTTTACGACTAATTTTAGAAGACAGTATAAGAAAAAACCGACCTACAATCATGAAATTTGTAGATTCACAAAAAGCGTTTTATAATGTGAATTGGATTTTGAAGAGCACTGGAATAAAATATCGAGAAAGGAGGCTTAAACATAACCTCTACAGAAGACAGGCAGCAGTAATTAGAATAGAAGATCAAGAAAAGAAACCTGTAATCAAGAAAGGAGTAAGTCACGGAAGTAGTCTGTCGCTCATGCTCTTTAACTTACATATAGAACAGGCGATGAAGAAACTTAAAACGGAATATGGAAAAGGAATCATATTTCAAGGAGAAGAAATAAAAACCCTGAGCTTTGCCAATGATATTGTAATATTAGGGAAGTTAGAAGAGGACTTGGAAACCATAATAAATGGCATGAACGTAGTCCTGGAGAAAGAGTTAACTATTATGATTAATAGAGGAAAAACCAAGGTAATGGAGTGTAGTATGGGAAAACGTGGAATAACAAAGGATGTTAGATTGGGTAGGGATATTTTGACGGAAGTTAAGAAATTCTGCTACTTGGGAAGCGTAATAACTTGGGATGGTGGAAGTATAGTAGACATAAAGAGTAGGACAGCACAGGCAAGAAATAATTTAGAAAAAAACTTACGGGTAATATAAGTGTGAAAATAGGAAATCGTTGCTAAACATGTTTGTCTTGAGCGTGGCCTTATATGGGTGTAAAACGTGGACGATAGGAGTTTCGGAAAAGAAAAGAATAGAAGCCTTTGAAATGTGGCGAATGCTGAAAATCAGATGAGTTGATAGAATCACAAACGAGGAATTTCTAAACAGAATAGTGGAAGAGCGAACAATATGGAGGACGTTGACCAAGAGAAGGGATAGATTAATGGGCCACGTTTTAAAACATGAGTCTTGTAAAAGTGTGTAGGGTAATAACAGAGGAGGGTGCCGAAGGATGGATACGCTAAGGAGATTAGGGATGACGTAAGACGTGCTATTATATAGAAATGAAAAGGTTTGCGCAATGTAGGTTAGCATGGAGGGTTGCATTAGACTAGTCTAAGAACTGAATACCACAACACTTCACATTCTGGTAAGACACAATATTGTAAATTTACTGCAATGATACTATTTCTACTCTGTAAATGAGTACATGTCCATTCTCAATAACGAAAGGGGAGTAACTGCTAGTAATGGAGTAATGAGTTAGTAGTAGCTGCATTTTTAAAATTATGTATAAATATGTAATTGAAATAATTTATTTAGTTTTACTCTTCTTCCAGCCTGCTTTTGCGATATTAATAAAAATTTGCTTTAATAATTATGAAATTATAATTAATACTTAGTAAGTGCTATCCTAATCTTTTATTATCTATTAACTGTCTCATTTTCTGTTATAGAAATGCAATAGATTAATATGCAACTAATATATACAGATTGATAGAAAAGTTGCGCACATCTCCCGGTTTTCTCCTTACCTGGATATCGTCGAATTGTTATGCTGTTTTACTTTCAGATATTTCACATGAGATTGGTCTGAAACACAGAGACTGGAAAAATAATATTACAAAATGATCACACGTTGTTCTTGTTCTTATAAAGTCTCTGCAATACTACGTACGTCTTGTGACCTGCACACGTTACAGTGGCCCCGTTGTTGTCGGTAATACCATTGGAGCTATATAAAAGTCGTCAATTAAGTAATTAAGAAAACTATTATTTACAAATACGTTTTTTCTCTGTGTGCGGCTTTTCGATCTCTCTATATAAGTGATATGTATTCCATTGTTTCAAATACGTCATTGATAGCAGATCTAACAGTAAATGTTCTGTAATGTAGTGATATTATTTAAGATGAACAATAATTCAAGATATAAATAAATACATTTGTTATTATTAGCTGTGTTACGTGACTGTACTCCTTTTAGTTATAATTTTTATTTTTTAATAAACAAGTAACTTATTTTGAATCCATGCGACTATATTCTCTCTACTCCACATTCATAAGTATGATGTCGTTTCTGAATCAATGCTGAAAAAAAGTCGTAAGTGTTTTTAAATTTGCATTTACCACCAAATGTACCTAGAAATATAACGTAGTGAAGTAACTTAATTAATAAACAATTTTAATTCTGACAATTTTTGGCCGTAAATTTTTCACCTTCATTAATCGAACTACATTCAGAACAATTATAGAATTTGTTTTATTCTTATAAGCCACAGGCCTTAACATTGTGGCAGTGAACACAAGAATACAGCAAGGGTCCTTGGTTCATCAAGAGTAGTGCTAGTGCTTATCATTTTATACGCCTTATCTAGATTACATTAAGATCACGTTTGGGACATATTATGTAATTTATATATAGGCATATTTAATCGATTTATATATTTTTCATATCATCCCTCAAATTATAATTATTTTTGTAGATGACCTGAGGAGGTTCTAAGTAATGGAACGAAACACAGTGAAGTAATTAAATTAATAAACAATTTTAATTCTGACAATTTTTGGCCGTAAATTTTTCACTTTCAATAATAGATTTAATTATTTTCTCAAATATCTAGTTGATCCACAAAAAACTGTTCATTTTCAAAGAGGAGTTTGAAACACTTGTAGATATTTTTTAAATTATTTTCCATTAAGAGTACAATCTCCTTTTCAGTGGCGTGACGTTGCGAACTCTCCTCGCAGTTTCGCGGGAGTGCGTGCCACAGGGGCACCGAAAGCCGCAAAACCACCACAAATTGCTTGCCAAATAATCTCTTACATTTTTGCAAACTGAGATTGCAGGTATTTCTACGTGCGGGAATCCATCCTCTGTAGCGTGGAGGATCGCTTTCTCTCTTCGACTTTGCACCGTATTTAATTACTCACTGATGTGAATGTTTATTATCCTTAGTTAGAAAACAAACTCACTAAATACTAAGTCAGAAAATTTCGATTCGTCAGTTATGTGAGCCCATTAACATATGTGTGCATTATGCTAGGGAGTAAAGAGAAAAAGAAATTTATTTATAAAACACTTTTCTGGTGAATGTATCAATTTTTTTTGGAGGAAATAGTGATAATCAAAAATTGTAGTTAAATATAATTTGTTTTAACTATAATGAAACTATAGTTCATTTAATTAAAGTATTAATGACTTTGTACAGACTTCATTCTATAAATTTAATTAGTAACAACGTTTCGGCATAATTTAATGTCTTACTCAGGTTTCAAACCTATAGAAGGGAAAATTTACAGAAAATTAAACCAAGGAAAGTGAAGTTAAGACAGAAATTTAAACGGAAACTAAATCAAACTTACCACAACAGTATCGAACATAACAATAGAATCACATGTGAAGTCCAACAATAGTGATCGAGATCCGAGGCAACGCGTAACACTTAAACTAATTTTTACAAGTAGTTATAGCCAGACTGAATGTTGGCCTGGAATCTGGGATTTAAAAATCTGCCTACAAGTGGCCTTGGAGTGAAAATGTTTAACGGGAAGCGTCATATCTCAAAATATACTTAAGTAACAACAGAAGAATTATAGTTAACAATAGTTGGTAAATGAACACAGTTAAACTAAAGATAAAATAAAAGTTTTTGAAAATAATTAAATTTATAGAATAAAGTCTGTGCAAGGTCATTAATTGTTTAATTGTATATAACAAACGTTAAAATTAAACATTTCAAAAATAGCCCATTTAATTATTTCCTTTTTATGATGTGAATTTTGCGACGGTTGCAGTGTTTGTTTACAATTTTGTGCAATTTTAACCGTAATGAAACTATTTTATCTCTTCATGAATAGTAAAATCAAGGCTCGTTGTTAGCTTCAAAGTTTTTTCTCGTTTGATGAAAATGACTGAATGCTTTCGAGTATGTTAGCTAAACCTAAATATTTGTAGTGTTAAAGTGGTACATATTACGGGAGTAGAGTCGTGTTACGTGATGTGTTGCAACGAGAGCGATGCTGCGTTTCCCCAGCAGACTTGTCACGCTTGAGATTAATTACCCGGCGCTAGAAACTCTCACCCACAACCTGATGCAGCTCCGTTTCCTAGGAACCCCTTTCTTCGAGGGGCACGAGACGAACACTCCTCCACATAATGCGGCCCGGCCAAGGTCCAACGAATTAATTAGGATACTGCGAGTCACTTTCCCCTGGCGGAATTCGACCAGGATCCTAATAAGCACGCCGGGGAAGATGCACACATCTGCTCGCGTGATCGAGAAATCACGATCCTTAATTCTATCCCGCTCTTTGACAAGGTGTTACGGAGAGAAAGTGAGAGCGAATGGATGGGGAGGGGGGGGAAGACGGATTGTCCCCTCTCCCGATGGAAAACCACAGCGACACTCAAATCCAGGCAGGAATGCTTCCCTCGTGCGTGCGAGGTGTGAGAAACGGGCCACAACTTTTCTTTCCCTCACTTCTTTTTCGATTACTTTCCAAACTCACCTGGATGTAACTTTACCTGGAGACCATTATTCCCGAATTAACATTTAGAAAGTCTTTCCCCTCGGAATATATGTGGAGATATCGCGTGCAATATTTCGTAGGAAGCTCATCATTGCTACAAAAACACTTTTAGTCCACGCACTGACTTTGCTTTGCGTGAGTAAGAGGAGAGAGGACCAGATAAAGGATACTATTAAACGTTGGGTGCACGCCTAACGTGTGAGAGGGTAATTATACGGATGAATGGCTCTTCCTTTTTACTTTCTCGAATATTTCCTTTTTTTAAAAGTCGTTCCCACTTATATTAGATTGTGATTGGTGTTCGGTAGATAATAAGCTGTATTTAATTCTAAATGAAGTCATCAACACACGTAGGCCAAACATTTTGGTGTCTCGTTTCTACTGATTCCATATATTTAATTTTCCATACCACCAAACGTTAAAATTCTTAGATTTCCCTACAGTAAGTTTCAACTGACTTTAAATTAACATTAGAAGAAACGCGTCAAACAAAGCTCAATCGAAAAGCCTTAAAACTGAATTAAGGTATCAGGATTGAAAATTATTGACCGGACTAGGAATCAAATGTGATTCATCGAATGTGGTTCAGTAGTGTGAATGTAATAAATTGTTGTTGAACCTGTAATCAAGTCTATAAAATGGATGGAGAAATTTCACACGTGACCGAAGTCGACCCGGATAGCGCAGTAAAAAAGAGTACGCCGGGTTTGACTCCCGGTCCAATCAAGATTTCCTCCATTCTGGTACTTTATCTTTACTTTAATTATCAGTCCCGGGAATTTATCAGTTATTAAAAAGAACAACCAGATACCTTTCTATTTGCTGTCATATAAATGCGAACCAATCTGATAAGTTTAAAAATAAAATCATATCCAAAAAGAATAGAACAGTACAAATTCTGTGTTTTTTTGCTGAAACAAATTAATTTTTTAACTACACGTTGACCAGGCAGCGGCCAGAAAAAAGTACGTTAGTCTACCACATCGCATGATTTGCCGTGCTGGGTGAGGTGATATGCCCATGCTTTGTTGGTCACCGAGATTCCCCGAGTTATAACTCCTTATGATTTTTATAGGGGTTTCGATAAAGACAAATTGCCCGTGTCACAATTTTTCAAGGGCTTAAACGGACGGATAACTGAAGTGCTCCAAACATTAATACATTCTATGACGAGAGAGGCAGGATCTTGAATACCGCATAAATAATTGTGTCGTCTAAGAGGCACACATTAAAACTTGGATAACTAAAATTTCACTGTAAATTTGATTTATAAAAGTAAATAGAGCGTTCTTAGGGATGTTTTTTCCCACAATATGAAACACCCTGTAGTTCAGAGTAATTGAATAATATTTATTCAAAAGAAAGGATTCGGCAATAAAAATAATATTTACATACATATTCCTATATGAGACGTTATTTTAATACATTTAATATATATACAATCAAATTTTGTTATTGGCAAAACATATGGAAACCTGTAGTTGAAAGTCTCTCTTCGTCTGTCACGTTAAACAGTGAATGTTATTTACCTGTATCGACTTCAAGGTATTAGAAAGAGTCGTCTACATTTTACTGAAGAAAATTTTTAAAAATTTTCAATTGTTATATAAAATACCTACATTTTACAATGGTTTCAAGAAGGTTTATTAAATTATGGCACCAAATTCATTATTTTAAATAATTTCCTATTGCAATGTAAGTGCAGTTTTGGTAAATAATTTAAATTTTTTATTAAATCCAAAGAGGAGAAACACAATGTTCCTGTACTTATTTATAATACGTTATTTTCTTAACTTGCAATATTAATATTTTAGTTAATATACAGTGTTTTGTTATCTTTCCTAACTGTCTTATTATATGAACTAATAAATTTCTAATAAGTTTTTTATATCATTTAGGTATTAAGCCTTTCCATCTAAACTTGCTTTAAATACTCACTGAGGCTCAGATTCTTGTTTTTCGATTACTTTCCAAGGGCACAGCTGGGACAGATTGTAAATCATTGTAGGGACTGCTGAAAACCATGGCCGACGCCTCTCAGTTTTGCCACAACTGAGCAAGTGTAAAATTGTAGTATAGCCTCGGGGAGACGTTTTCAAAATACACTAAAATTTGTGGTTATGTTAATAAATATTGTTATATTTAAAATGTGACAATTGACGTATTGATTATTATTACTACTACAAAATGTGTAAAATGTTTATGTTTCCATGTTAACACGAGTTTTATCAATGTTTCTCCACAGATTAATAACCTGAAGAAGGTACAAATAAGTACCGAAACGTGTTTTTCGTCTTTGGAAATTGGTAAAAATAAAAATAATGTATTAAATTGGTCGGAAATTTTTACTTAACAAATCGGAAGTTAAAATACAACCTTTTAGGATTTATATTTGAAAAATTTTATTATTTGCTCTCCTTTCCTAATTTAGATGTTATTATAAGTTTTCATTCCACTTAATGAGTGCAAACTCGAGCACTTTTAAAAATGTAACTGTTATTTCTCCTTGAAGAGACCATATTGCTATAAGAACACATTTATAAAGTCACGATCTAATTTGACATGAAGAGCAGCAGTAATTAGTACCACTGTACTAAACAGGAACATTGTAGTCAACCCGTCCCATTCCACTGCTATGCCCCACTCACAGATATAAAACCCGTTGAACATACTTCTTAGAGGGAGAAAGCTTGTGTTAATAAAAGTGTTTACATGTTACTTTGCGTGGAAGAAAATTTAAACACCATGTGGGTGCCATTCAGACGCTGAGGACCTACTTAAGACGACAACACAAGTGTACCGCGGCAAACAAAGACTGGACGCAGTCGAAATTTCTATTTCAGTTGCTTCCTTTGCCGGCAGCAAGCAATCGAAAAGCAATTTACTGCGGGGAATTAACAAATCGTGATGTTAAACTGCTTCCCATATACTTTCGTTTCAAGTTTCCAAGGTAAACTTACTTCCCAAAAAAGAAATAATGAGTGTTTTGTAGACCTGTAATTGGTGACCAAATGTATACTTTCACTCTTATCTGGTATCAGCTTTAATTAGATATTCGATGACAATCGAAATCCATTCCCAGTAATTAAGGTTGACTGTAAAGACAACTCTGAACGTGATTGATCGTCTCGACAAAATGAAGTCTAGGAACTCACCTACTGTTTTGAAATTATTAGCTTCGTCACTGAGAATTTCAGTGTAATAAGGTTACTATGAACGAACTCTATAAAACCAGAACAAGATATAATTTTATCAAACTTATCGATTCAATAATCGATTTAAAATTATATTTTGGCCAAGAAGTCAGTTAAGAATTGATTACACAAAACCTTCTTGCACATTATACATTAAAAAAATTATAATGCACCACGTCTCTTCCACAATCCATGCACTTCATCAGGTTTGCACAATAAATGAGCTGAAACACCTGTAAACACAGATATAATAAAAAGGAGACCAAAGGATTTGTTTGAGAATGTAGATATTAACACCGCTGAGATTATTTTGTATTGGTTTTAACATTAGTGGATGAACAATTAAATTTAATGTTTAAAACTCAAGACAGTATTGCAAATTATTTTGTTTCAGAAACTAATAATTTACAATAATTCCAACCAAAACTTTGGTTGAGTTGACATGTGTACTGAGATTGGGATTTTTTGTACAAAGGGACAAGTGAATTATTTATGCAATCTTTGCAGTGTTCGTGATTAATCAATTTAACCTGTTGATACAAATAAGAATCAAATGGCAACCTTAATAGTTTGATAAGTAATTAATTGGAATGTGCGTCAGTGATCCGTTAGTTGGTTCGCGCGTTTTAAATAAGGTGCCGTTTGTCCCTTAGGTAATTGCAAAGAATAGATGCTCAAACACAAGCGCAGGAACATTAACGAAATGTCTGCCCTGCTTGCAATCAGAAAAGAACAGCGTTCGGTGATTATATTTTTACAATGTGCAGGTATGAAACTTGTAGGCACTTGTCGGATAGTGTAGGTCAAGTATGGGGATTCTTGTTTATTTACAGCAGCAAGTGTATGAATGGCGTAGGAAGTTCGGAAATGGTGTTATATCTGTACTCAATGCTCCACCATCAGCAGTGAAGGTTATGTTGATCCTCTGTTTTGGACGAAAAAGGCGTCCTTTTGGGCCACTACACGCCGCGAGAAACCACTGTTACTGGTAATAAATGGTCAGACCTCCTCAAAGGTGAACTTTGTTTTGCCATTATAACGAAAAGACGTAGATTGATATGGACAGGCGTTCTTCTGCAACATGACAATGCACGGCCTCATACGGCTCCGAACCACAGACATATGTGCATTATCGATTATACTTGTTTGACCTTGCACCACGTGTTTTGACGCGTAAAATGAGTACTTTCTGCGACTAAATTTAATTCCGATGACTAGGTGCGTCACGTTGTACACCGTCTCCAAAAATAATTTTTTCAGGATTAAGGGCACTACAGACATGCATTGAGAGTGGAGGAGGTTGTTAAAACCGTGCGAAATGAATAAAATTTAAACAGTAATTAAGGATTTAATTTGACTGCTCCTCGTGATTTTGAACGAAAGAACTATAAAATATTTTGACTGATTATTAAGTTGCTACGGGATTGGATTTGGTGCAGTATTGTGAGGGAAAATTATTTAATGTCTGTTCGATAAAAAGTAGCCAACAATTTTTCTGGAATACTGTTTAAGTTGTTATAGAAAATTGAGTAGGAAAGGCTTTTCGCCAACTAAATTATAAACCGTGACACTCTTCTTCTGATGACAGTTTCAATAATTAGTATAAAAAATAATGACATCAATAAGTAAATACATGTTACAATATGTAACCGTGTTCATTGTATACTGTACATTTTTACTTCTGTTAGATTGTTACATTGTTATAACGTTTTACTGTTTAGAATTTATTATACTTTGGCAGCGATAATTTTCCCGAGACAAAATAGTTTTTCTGGCAAGAATTTCCCAAACCAGCATTTTAATTTGTCAGTATACGAAGCAGTTAGGCATGCTTTACGACGACTGGGAGCGGATGTACAATTACACGCTACATGTCCGCATAAAGTAGTGAGTCTGGCGGTGATTTTATCGCAAGCAGCGTCCACCTGGAAGGGTTGCGTGGGGAAGTCCGTACCAGTCACCAGTCACCAGCCAGTCGCTCAATGCCCTACATTCACCATCTTGATTTACGACTGCGTCTAGCCGCGTACAATGTGATGCTTGCACTGTTCAATAAACTATTATGCGCCCACGCATAATATCTTTCACTCAGCACTTTCACGTCTTCTTTTCAGTAAACGTCAGACGTTTTATAATAATAATTTAATTGCTGCCTCGCATACACAATACATATTTATCTCGTTTTAAAAATTAAGAAGGAAGGACACTCTGTATATATGTGGTAAAGAGCAGAAAACCTCATGATGAATGAAACTATGCTAGCGATTTCCGAAATAGTCCGAGCAGTCATTCGATAAATGATTCAGACGGAAAGACGTGTTTTTTCATAACACAGTCCACCTAAAATAGTTTTCAACGACTTATAGCGATTTTTAATTTGACGTAAAGTGTAATAAGATTCCGGAGTATTAATGGAAATAGGCCACTGAAATTAAGGTACAATAGCTGAATGCAATTTATTTAATTGTTGATTTCATGTTGTTATATATTTAAAATTATTTAGAAGTGTAGTTTAGAGTTGAAAGTAGCAGCAGCCAAAAGCCCCTGAAAGAAACAGTTGTATAATAAGTAACAATAAAAACAAATATGGACGAAACTTCATAGATGTGTTAAATAAATAGAAAATTATTTTCTGACAAATTGTCTGTATTGTTTATTTATTTATAGATAATTGTCAGAATATTGATTTAAAGGATAGGGATTTTCACCATTTTACGTTCTTCTATTGCAGATGAATTAAAACGAAGCACTTTTTATATGTATGATAAATAAGGGAAAACACAAAGATGAAGGAAAGTACGTAATAGAATTTAGAATCAATCATGAATCATCTGCCAGCCATTGTCCATTAATATTAACTAACGGCTGAAAATCCCACCATGGCCTATGATCGTTACATTAAATCGTCCACGTAATCAACAAAAATTCGGAAATATTTGCACATGTATCAAATAAGTTAATTAACATAGATGCAGTCGCGTATCACTTATATTCAAGATGAAAAAATATATTTGGTTGTGGAGAAAGAGATTTTCCCCAAGTGAGGGTGTTTGAGTTCACGAAGAAATTAATAATAATAATTATTTTTTTAACTTGGGGGCCTTTTAAAGGTGAAGGGAAGTTGACACAACAAAATTTGTCTATATTCTGAGACAAGTGTTAAGCGTTCATACATAATTTTCTTCACTTCATTCAGATGTTTTTCATTCGTATGTACGTTTTAATTGATCCAAATGAGCCCAGTTATGTTTGTGCTGTTTTCTAAGAAATATATAAATATTATACGTCGAGAATCCTAAGACAGTGGCCATCACCTAGATGAGAAATCGGTCTTCGCCTTTTTCCGTGCACTTTCACAAGCTTTTGTCCATTGTTTTGATTGTTTTTTGGTCTCTGAAGTGCAGTGGTTGACCTCAGTTTCACTGCGCAAAACGTCTTGTGCGTTACACCTAAACATTTAGATTCTCAGTTGTAATGTTTTTGCGAATCCGCTTTTGATCCAATATCAACAGTCTCGGCAGCCATCGCGCCTTTCATGGCCAGATCTTCATGGAGAATGAAATGCACCCGTTCAGTTGAGAAGTCTTACAGGATCAGCGGTCTTCCAATACGATCTTGCGAACTTTTCCGATGATTTTTGAGTGAGCGGTCGGATCCACCTTCTGTCACCTCGTTTAAACTCATTAATCCAGAAGCCTAATTGATCTTTATTCTGTCATTGTATTTTAATGACTAGCTTACAATTTTTTGTATTAACTCATTACAAATTTAATTACATTTCCTCGTTAATCAATATTTACAATTATCATTCTGATAGTGGCTTTGTGGTTCTGAAATTTAGGAGAGCATATATTTTATTTATAAATGTTTCCGTAATCTGCTAATTATAACAATGCAGGCTGAAAAATGAAGAATCTCAAGAAAGGAATTAAAACAAAAAAAAATGGAAATTAGAGAAACAGTAACAACATGAGGTGCTTCAGAGTTTCAAAGAAGATATCAGAAGTAGATTAATAGAGACAGTAGAAATAAACAATATAGAAGAGAAATTGGGACTCTTGAAAGAAGAAATGACTAGATCAAACTATGAAAAAACAGGAAGAATAGCTTAGACCAATAGGAAGGCATATAGAACATAAGAAATAATAAAAATGATTGTGGAACGGCGTAAATTTAAAAACGCAAAAGATGAAAATGGTAAAGAGGAGTAGAGACACTTGAAGAATGAGACAGAAATGACGTACAAAGCAGCTATAGAGGCTTGGCTCGAAGAGAAAGCCAAATCAGTTGAAGATTTCATGGTGAAAGGGAAGCTTATAAGAAAACCAAAGAAACATTCGGAGAGAGGAAAAATATTAGCAATAATATTAGGAGGGCAGATGGATAAAGAAGGAAAGACAGAAAGATGGAAGGAATATCTATAACAGCTGTATTATAGTAGATCTATAGATCAGTCAGCAACAGAATAAGAAGAGGAGGTGGATGATGAAGATTTGGGGGACAAAATTTTAAGGTCAGAGTTTGACAGGGCACTGACAAATCTTATAAATAAGAATTTTATTCTCGTAAATACTGAATTGTTGGAATTATTTAAATTTGCAGACAAAATATTTTGATATAATAATTGTTTAATATTTATAAATATTTTTAATTTGTCTCTAAAAACAAATGTAACGGCTGCAGTGTTTGTAGAAAGCGAAGTTACCCAAGATGATCATTTCGGTCACAAGTTGTACTCTCCTCACATGAAAGTAAACGTTGGCACTTGACGACTGGAGGAACGAGTGGGTTAATTAGGAAGCTTTACCCGGCAGTATAACCTGTTCCAAAATGACTGTCAGCAGGGGGCGACCGGAACACGACACATTAGCAGGCATTACGTCGTGCCACGTCTGGCAATCACAAGGCCAACGGACTATTAATTCACATGACTCACACTCGGAAAAAAACGTTTCCTTGGCGGTAACTTCCGTTTTCACAATCTCAACATCACTTGCTTAAACCACAGGAAACTTTTAAGATTATATCAAATATGAGATCTGGTGCCTATTCTGTTTGGCTCTCCGAGTTAGAGAAACATTCAAACCAAATAATCACGTGAAAAGTGGGCATTTCAAATTGAATTCAAATAATTTTAATAAACGACTGATATTATAAACAAATTATGTTTGATAAATTGTTACAGATATATTTTCATGTAAGAGATCCCATGACTACTATTTATTCATATCGTTCAATTGAATATTTCAGGGATTGAAACAGGAATTTTAACTTAAATTTTCGTGTACGTTTAATTTCAATATCTTGCAGAGTTAAAAATATTAATGTAATTATTTATAAACCCATTGAATTGCCGCGCGAAATGTGGTATTCAATTACCGTTGCTTTCGCAACTGCACAACTTAGTGTGTTTCGTGTGTTTTGATGTGCTCTTGAGTTCTATTATTATTATTATTATTACTTACTGCTATTGGGCATTTGCCCGGTGGCAGCTATATACAAAGAAAACACAAATACAAATAAAACACACTTTAATAGTGTTTTCGCTGACATTATTTGTGTATAATTTCAACCCCTTGCAGCATGTGAGGGGTGGGTGTGGAAATGAATCAGGTGAAAATAATAAGGAAATTATCTACTTTAATGTTTAAACGGGTGTAAAGGGGCTCAGTGTCTTATACTCTGACCTTTAATATGAAATTTAAATAAAAAATCATCCCTTAATTATGGAATAAATTTTATTCTCTTTGAGTTCTAAAAATAATCTTAGTCCTGTTATTGTACCGGGATTATTTTTGACCATCGAGATACTGAAAGTATATTTGAGGTTTGCACATTTTTTAGTCAAGAATTAAATAACTCATCTGGATAATATAAATAAATACCCGGTCAGCGCCGGGTCCCCAGATAGTGGAACAATAAAATACAAACACTTAGGCTAATGTATAGAGTAAAATCTGTGCATCTTGGTATATTTAATAAACAAATATTCCTATAACCGTTCAACGTCATGGTTAGGAAATAATTTATAAACATAGAAAAAAAATTTAAGGCTTTCGGTTGATTGAACAGAATTCGTTAAACCTCAAATATGTTTACCACCATCAAATTACAAACAATAACTAAGGTAAATATTATTGACGTGCGCTAGAAAAGTGAAAGTTTTATGCGGGGAAATGATTTACGTCATTCATTCGAGTATGACCGCAGAAGAGTAACCTTCATGGCTCTTCAGATTTTACGAGGCTATAAACGTCTGTGTGGCGCATGCGCAGAGTGAATTAGACGATCAGCGAACGCGCTCTCCTTATCGCGAGTCTTGATTGCCACAATTATCCGCCTTTGTTTCGTTTAATTAGTCTTTTGTTTTCCACGTAGAGAAGGGGATCACCTGAGAAAATAGGATCCATTTTGGAACATATGCAGCTCCATATTACGCCTATAGCAAAGGCGGCTTTCAAATCATGACATTTAGAAATTCGGGAAATTTATTTTCTTAGTGATTACAAATTTAAATGGAAGTAATATTTTAACTGTTTATTTGACTGATATTTTACAGGCAATATACAATCAATATGAAATGGTAACGGCACTAATTTAGTTACCTAAGGTACAGTTATAGAAATAATAATGGTTATAGGGCAATAGAAAAACGAAAACATTGGTATAGGCTGCTTTTCATGACCCATTAGCCTACAGTAGACTTAACAATTTAAGAATATACAGTTTAACATTGTTTTCAACTCTGTTCTAGCGTTTACCATGTAAGATACAAACCCCGTATGATAATTTGCTTAAAGAAAAAATGTCCATAGTATGGAATGTAGAAAAAATGCAAATCTACATGTAATAAAATTATCTTTCTCGTACTGATAATATAAATAAAATCTTATTTATTATTAATGGTGATAACAGGTTTTATCTGTATTAAGTACTTAATATAATTAAAGACCATTTATTTGACTGTGTTTTTTTATATTCTCTACCTCAACTATTATTTATCTGTATTCCTAACAGATCCGGTCGAGATTTTTCAATTCTGCTATTATAAATTCAGATTTATGGCCATTAGCTGAACTTTGGTTAGATGAAATTCTTCTGTCTTTGTGTTATACAAACATTTGTTAAACAATAGAATTATTCTAGCTGGTTACACTAATAAACTATGTAATAATATAAGTGAACGAAGGTTTTCCCGGTGTAACTGTTGCAGAAGTAATTCTCGGGTTTCCACCCGGGTTAAACAGAAGTTACTGCCCGATGTTTCGACGAACATAAACACTGTCGTCATCTTCGCCTAGAAGTGCATATGTTCGTCGAAACGTCGCGCATTAACTTCTGTTTAACCCAGGTAGAAACCCGACAATTACTTCTGCTATGTAATATTATATTCAGAGCAACAATTTGTAAAAGAAAAACATTTGTTCGGCGTTTTTTTATTTACTTATTGAGACTGTAGAATTTAAAAGCTAAGAAAAAAACGTCTTCCAGGTAAAACTCCATAAAAAATCTGTATCACTTGCAGAATTTCAAGCAAAAATTTTCTAATAAATTATTATACATGTTGGACAATACATTGTAATTTATCAATGGGAATATTCCCGTAAAAGTAAAAATTACTTATTTATTCATATAAATTGAGGCAGGAATGAGGCACGCGCCAACCTTTTGCATACTGAGCGCCAAATTTTTGACAGACGAATTTAGATGCGCTATTAACTCTAGCACATTTTATAGCGTTTTACGTTCATAGTTATGGGTTGATAAATAGATATGAGGGGAGAATCTGCTTCTCTTAGGGGACGAAAAGTAATAACTTTGTCGCAGTTTAATTAATTTTCACCAGTTTAATGAAGCACCAATCTACAAAAGGAAGGATGTTCCTGTATGAGAAAATGACAGCTTTATGATGTTGCTATAGCTTACAGAGGATCTCGTTTGTTAAAGATAATTCTGGACTACAGCTGTTGACACTGAGAGCGAGATCAACTTGGAATTGTATGTTCTCTCTGTTTGCATGAAGTACTGTTATTAAATTCTTCTGTTTCTGAATTTTGGGCATTCGTTTTATTTATTTATTATACATTACTAACTGAACAATGCCTTGTAAAGAGTCTTCTCTGAATTACAAACAGGCTCAGGAACGCTATGCGCCACTTTTAATCGTCCAAAGTGCCACTGTTTGTTCACCACTGCTCTAGCATGTCACGTCTTTTGGAAGTAGTACACGCCATTTACCGGTGGCTTTTATGTTGTACACGGATCCCAATTTGAACCACTGTTACTCATTTACTAATTTATTTCACGCAATTTTTTTTGCAAATGTTTTATAAATAACATAGACAAGGAAAATTCAATTTAAAATGATAACCAGAACTATTTTAGTTGTGAAACCCAACACACAACAAAGTACTAGTTCAGTATAATATGTATATAATATATCATTTTAATTTCGTTCATCATGATGTAAAACCTACCTCGCAGAAGACAATGATAGCAATTCGAAACAACTTTTAATGACGTTATATGTGTTTAGTTTAATTCATTCATATCGTATATATTACAATCGATGAATAAACAATACTTAAAATAATTAATACTAGAAAGAAAGTAATACAATAAAAATATATTACCCTGACGGCTGGCTTTTTTTGTATTAATTACTCTATTAAATAGAGAATTGGTCATGGCTTTTGGTAAATATATTTATTAAAACTAATATTATATGACAAAGAAATATAATTTAATATCTCGTCTAAGGAAGTAGAAATGCTTTCACCCGAAGCTCAAGCAGGAGTGTATAGATATTTTATAAGACGGAGAAGAATGGAAAAATGTAGATCGGACCTTAAGGTTTTTTATGAAAAAGCAGATAGGGGAAGTCAGGACGGAACGGAATACCCTATTTTTCTTTTAGGGATGGGACATTGTAACTGATCAAGGAAGAAGCCTTGGCAGCCAAGTTGACCAAGTTTTGACTCAGCCTTGTAAATGAATTCTTGTTTTGTCATCTTACATCTTTGTACTTTATAATTATTACAGCATTCCGACAGAATGTTTAAAAACTTCTCACTTTTAAATCTTTAATAGTATATATTAGTAAACTAGGTGTCTTTAGCTGCATTTAAGTTTCATGTAAGTTTTAAATCTACTAGGCTCAGTGAGAAATCTAAGACTAGCGTGTGAGGACGAACGGGATACTATTGTACGTAATGCAACGTGCTCCTCAATAAAAAAAGGAAAAACTTATGAGAATGAGTTACAGGATTCTGTACCGAAAAGGAATAGATTATGAAAGGAAAGGAACGGAAAAAGGCAAAAATACTGTGCAGTTGCAAAAAAATATCTTTGCGGAATTAAAAAATTGCTAAAGCTTCAACGGCACGCTAAGTAAGAATAAGAAATAAAACACAAACGGTAATAAAATTTTTCTTAAATTAAATTATATTGCACTAATTGTATATACAAAACGTTTTGTAAGTTTCTTTTTAAAAATTCATCAAAAATCTAAATTCGTTGTTTGAGGTTATATTGATATTAGATTAAGTAAGTAATATAATAAACTAATGCTTTATCCTTTTATGAAGTAATTTTTCTTTCTCCATAATTTTACAAAAATTGTTAAACAATAAGTGTCCCCTCCCCTCAACTTCTCTTATTTGGAAAAACGTTTTTGAGAAGCAGGTGGTTCAGAGAATTCATAAATTTGTTTAAATTTATATAGAATCTGGGAGACGTTGTGGGTAATAATTTCGTTATATGCCTTCCATATTATTATAATTACAAAATAATATAACCTAGATAGTTAAAGCTCGGCTGGATGGTCCAGTGTCGGCTACCAGTCACACCGGTCGCATATTCCAGTGGATTTGGCATGGAGAAAATGAATCGTTTGTGCAGACGTTGCGTGTATAAGATAGAGGTATTGGCCTACAATCAAACGTTGTACTTGCAGGCGAGTGTTTGGGGTCGTTGCGTCCTGCTGTCCTGCTGTAGGTGTGACGCGGAACTTTGAGGAGTGGGACAATGGCGACATTAGCTCTGCCAGGTAGCATGGAACGCCTACAAAACAACAAACAGCCGTACATTACGAGTCGCGTTTGCGGCTGTCTTCGTGTCACCTACGCGCCTAAGATATATTACCATTTTCCACCCTCGCCTCGCAATTACACAGAGTGCCGCCAAAACTCATCAGATTTATACCTCCTTGAAATACTACACGGGTACGAACCGCAGCATTAAATAAATAGATCCCTTGAAATATTGTTATCAGTTTATCATGAAACTTAGTAAACGAGTTTCTCAATAAATTATAAGTGTTAGGAAGAATGGTAGTGTTTTAGTTACTCTCTGACACGCATTTGGAAAAAAAACACGAAGAAGAGTACGAGTATGGTGCATTTTTCCAGTTACTCGTATGCCATAAACATTTCCAGAATTCTGGGAACAAGTTCTAAATTAATTAATTTCTAATGAATGCTAATTTATCTTTAGTTATGCTGGGCGGCATTTATTATGACTCACAGCTAAAAGTACAGCCCTACGCAGTACTTTGTAATTGTTACGTAAGCACCACGACTAGAATCTTTGCGTTGTTGGGAACAGTCGAATTATCTAGTAAATATATTCCCTCAGAGCATTTACGCAACACGTAGACACAAAATACGTAAAGATGGTTTATTTCTTACAAATCGGAGAAATTGCTCCAGAAGCAATGAAATGTTTAAGCTGAAAAGTGGTGCCATTAGAATACTTTCTAGAGCGAATTTTAGATCGAATTGCAAGCCCTTTACCAAAAGTCTGCATATACTTAATTAACCTAGCGTATACAATCATGAAATCTTAAAAGTCGCAAAGCGCAACATCAATTTGTTTCTAAAGATTTTCGCGATTACGAGACTAGAACTCGTTCAGCTCTAATGCCAAGTGGACATGCATTCCCTTGCTCTATGCCAGAAAATTATTCACAACTAGATATGCCCGAGACTTCGCTCACGGGGAAATAGCTATTTTTATTTTGCCCTGAAAATTAAAGTACGGTATTTATTTATGATCGCGTCACGGTAAACCTTATAGCTCGCAGTTGGTTTTGAACAGGTCCCGTGTTCACACGTTTACAAAAATAGATGGAGTTATAATCCTCGCCCTCCCTCACTCTCTTGCTGACAAAATTACACAGTAAGTAAGATGAATGTTATAGGAACACCTAATAGGACTTTTAACTCGCAGTAAGTTTTAACGTCACATTTAGCGCGGAAATTCAATGGATTTATAAATATTTACAATAGTATCTTCTGAGCTCTCCAAGATATCTAAATGAAACATACACAAAAATTTAATTTAAAATTCCTCTTTCAATCCCTGAAATTTTCACTGAAATCCGTTTCGGAGCATCAAGAGATCAAGAATATAGGCAACACCCATACACATTTAGGAGATTCAAACGCACTTTTACCAAGAAACCTTCCCTTATGGTTAATATTTATATTAGACTGTATTAATATCATTATCGAAATGAAATATGCACGAAGACTAAAGTTGAATTTCCTGTCTTCAAGCCCTCAATTTTAAATTAAAATCCGTTGAGCCGTTTTTGAACCTATTCGAGACAAACATATAGACAGACACCTCAATTTTTTTATACACATATCGGGACATTTTATATACCAGCCTTACTCCAGAGGTTAAGAACAATGATAATTACAAACGTTTCGTGAGTCACTGTAAATATATTCTACTAAATGGTGGATTTTACTCTGAACAGGATTTCCTTGATTGTTCCCAAAATAGTTGAAATTAATTTTCCTGCAAAAGTCTTGAATGTGTTGCTTTGAAAATTTTCTTAATACATACCTGTAAAACGTTTTGTATAGTTTTTCTGCTCTTTTGTTTGTATCGTGCATTGCCTGGAGCTACTACGGAAGGTTAGGTTGTTCGTCGTGCAGCTCCGAGAAGTGAAATATTTATGCATGTGTTTGTGATTTCTAGTGTGCGTGTTGTGTTTACAATAATTTTATGCTCTAATTTATTTATTATAGTTAAGTATTTTAAGATTTTTGCAGTTAGTTATATTATTTTATTTCAGTCTCATAATTATTTATTACTTGATGTAATGTATGACGTACCCTATTACTTCAACCGAGGACAACTGGAAATAACAATAAATATAAATCTATGTATGGACAGAGAAAAATATGACATTTGTATGTTTTGCAAAGGTTATAAGGTAGAACGCCGGATGGACCAATAGTTACACTATGGCCCCACTACGCATTTCAGAAAATGCGAAAAATTGCAAGAGGTAGCCAAATTGGAGCCAGAAATCAAACAGTTCGATTGTAACAGTCCTTGGATGCAGTCCAGGGTGAAAATCTTTATACAATTGGATATCTATTTTTTGACATAATTAATGTTTAACTACGTACTTCAAAATTTAAAAACCTTAATACAATTACCTCATGAAGTAGCATATGTTAGGACAAAACTTTGTTGGAATTAAGGAATAAAATCTTAGTGAGCTGAATTTGTCGTTTCTATTTTTAATTTTATTCATATTAAAAAAAACCTCTCAGTGATATATAATTTAAAATGTGGAATACACTCCAGGGTTTATTTGACTACAACTCGTATTTATAAGTGTACAACTAGAGGGCTTAGTTATGTAGCGCAGCTTTGTGTTTGAGTGAACCCAACACTAATTAAAAATGAATCAATTTACCAATATTAATTAGTTATTTTAACGTTGATCATTTTTCGGGCCAATTAATACTCCTTAAATTTTTTACAGGTTTAGACAAAGTTATGCAGCCAGCATAAAAATGACTGAGACGATTGGATCAGTCGGCCAACTGCCTCCTAAACCTGTTGGTGAGAGGGAGAAGGGAATGCTGCGACCCCACAGTAGACTCGTCTCCTTTCGTTCGGAAGGGCGTGAGAATAGTACTCAGTGCCTGACCTACCTGATGCAGGTTTTCTAGGATTTTACCTGAATCTCTTTACTTGACACTACAGCGCGGGGTCCCTAGTGAACCCTTGGCTACCTTGTTGTACCTTCCACCCCCCCTTTTCAATACCCTTCCTATGCTATTAAAGGGGAGAAGCCTGTTTCAGGATCACCCTCATGTAGCCTGTAACCCCCTCCCCTCAAATGAAAGTATATATTGAGTTATAATTCTTGGAGATTTGGTACGACAGATGGAATTGTGGAAGAATGGTTGTTATGAACCCATCTTAACATTGTTGACCCAGGTGACGAGACAATTGTTCAGTTTTCTTTTAGTACACGAGCGGACTCACGCATAACTACGTGCCGCTTAATTGGAATTTTGTCTCGTGTGAAGTTAAGCAAATGTATATTTACATCTACACTGTAAGCAAGTGGAGAAGTTCTTGTCTCGTAGCCGCGGCGTATTTCAGAGCAGTTACAGTGCTTGTAATCTTGGAGGTGACGCGACCAGTTTCTACTCCATGCATGATAAAGTCGTGATGAGGAGGAAATGACCAATCCAATATAATGTGGGCTGTTGGTTGGAGACGAGAGTTACATCACGGCACGTCATCGGACGACACCTTACAGCATAGAGCAGAGCAGATCCACTTTATTATCTAACGGTATCATTTATTGGAGGACTGCATCAAAGTCGTACACATAGTTGTACATTTAATTTAATTAATGAACGTAGACTTTCCCGGTGAATAATTCGCATGAAATCTTCACGGAAAAAAAGAACAGAAAATGGTCGCAGATACGTTGTGTTCTTTTAAAAACTTGACCCGGTTGGTTAACCGTAAAGATTTCATCCGATTTAATGTAATTATTTTCGAAAAATTGTTTCAATATCGCGGCTATAAATCAGTACACATCATTACTCTGAGAATATGAGATCATTAGATGAGTTAAAAATATATATGTTTGTGTAATTAAATTTAATATCCGTGAAGGGCATTTGTTTTATGATTTAATAAATGTTATTCATGAAAGACAGCTTAAAATTTCAAAACTATATCGTCATGAAGGACGCCTTCTTATAGTATATTGAAGTTTTGGTTGTATACAAAATAATATAGAATATTTTGTGTTGAAGTGACTGTATCTGTGAGGACAGCTGTGGTTTTTGCTTGCAGCGTGGTAGCGTGGTGCCTGTACTCGTAGATCGCGCTGTGAGGTCTGTAATGGCCTGGCGGCTCAGGAGCCAACTAATCGCACGGACAAAGAGTGCGTCATTAAAATATCTCACGGCACATGATAAGAACAGTGTGCTTCTGCCTGTCTGCCGAATGCATTCACGTTGTACTCTCGTGAGGGGAAATAAAATGAATTTCACGGAGCTCATCTTATATTCTGACTTGGGAGTATACGTGGCAATCAGAGGATTCTATTTCTAAATTTAAACCGATTTTGTTTCTTAACATTTCAGAGGTCATTTAGTTTTAGGTCTTATTCCACACAAAAGCTTGGCCAATATAATTTAACATTATAATTAAAAGAATAATAAAGTCAGAAAAAGAAGCAGTTTAATTTAAAAAAATTTCTTTTCCTCCACAACTTTCGGGACGTCTGCCGCTCTTTCTACATTTCTAAATGTAATTACGTATAAAAAGTTGAATAAATTTTATATGATACGGTGGCTTTCAATTAAAACTTTTACAATAATTTTGGGTTGCCATCGAACAATCCAGGACGAAAATGAGTAAAAACAAATAAACATTGCAAAACGTAAATTGTCCAACCGAATTTCTTAATAATAATAATAATAATGCAGAGTCCTATATTGAATTTAAAATTTGAGTATCTGGTTTTACATTTATAGATTTTATATTTGATCCGATATGAAGCATTTCGCTTATCAATAGTTAATGACAATTGCTTTTTACATCTAAAAATTTTTCATTGTTCCAATCAATACAGTAGCTTTTAACATATCCGTGTTAATGGCAATTGCCTTTTACATCTAATTTTTTTCCTTGTACCAATCAGTACTGTAATTTTTAACATGTCTGTGTTTTTTTTATCACAAATTGTTTACCTACAGCTATTTTTTCAAATTTACACAATGTTCGTTAATTATGTTTTGAAGCTTGCGTTTTATCTGAATATAACAGCCTCTGTAGCTCAAACACTCAATTTTATGAATAGCACTGTGTTTATCAAAATTAATAAAATATTCAGTATTTACAACAAAATTTTAACTATTAACTGAACTATGAATAAAAACCACAGGGAAAACCTACGTAAAGTTACCAATGTTCTGTTACTAAATTCATACCCAATCAATTTCATCGAGACATATGTCAAAATTAGATTGAATAAAATCAGGTATTCCGACAATAATTTATCTTTTTAAAAGATTAATAACAGAAAAATGAATTTCCTAATTTTACCTAACATACAATATAAACTATTTGACTTGTTTCTTAAGTACGGTGTAGATGATTTTTTTAAGTCAATAAATAATTTTAATGTTTTTCGAAATATTAAAGACAAAATTAACTCTATGGAAAGACATAATGCTTATCTAGAAAATTAATTGTTTAGATTGTAAATCGGAGAAACTAAAAGACCTATAAAATGTGGCATTAAAGAACATAAAAACATCAAATTAGACATTCAAAAGTACACAGTTGTGTCCAAACACATACATATTAATAATCACAATTTCTATTGGCAAAATGATGAAATTTTAGACGAAGAAAATTACTTCTCGAGAATTATGAGTGAAATGTTGTATATCAGGTGCAACCCTCATGCAATAATATTCTTCTCCATTGTTAAAATTTAACTGCCGAAAGCACCCATTGTTACTACATCATTTTGGCCGTAACCGTCAGGGGCTGGAGATGGTCCGCGATACTAAATTCTTCTCATGTACATTCAATAATCTTTTCGGCTGAGGGAGTCAAGGAGTAAATATAATGAATTGCTAAATGCTAGAAGACAGACAAAGGGAAGATTGGAAATTTCTTTAGCTTAAAGTAAATAGCAGCTCCACTGGTAACAATGGAAATTTTTTCGGCAGAACTGGAAAACAAAATGTCCTGTTAGCAGGGAGTGGAAAATTCCGGGAAGACGCCAGGGCGAGTTACCCCCAGGAAAGACACTTTGTGGGCTTCAATATGATTGGCAAATAGATCTGGCAACCTGCCAATATTGGAGATGAGCAGGGGGTGGAAATAGTTTCCCTCTTGGCTGGAGCTAGAGCAAGAAAGGCATTCTTCAGTTTGACTTGTTCTTCAAGAAGAATTCTTTGCGGACAAGTGTTTCTCCAACAGTTATTCAGTTGAACAATTTATTAGTGGAAGCTTTTCAATTAATACGCTGTCACTACAAGGAGTAAACTGTAGCCACTGAGGGGACTCTGAGAGGTCCAAAATCCGACTAGGAGGATGGTGTGTGGCTGATCAGCCAGGAAATTCAGTTCTCGACATAAAGCAAAACGCTTTTAACAATAATTTGATTATAAACCTGAAGAAGGCGCGAATATGCGCTGAAACGTCGTTTAAATAAAAAATAAAACCTGTCTGTAAAAATCGGTCGGAAATCATTTAATTCGTTATTTAATGGCAGACGTTAACCGTTTTAATAGTAATAATAAACCACAGGCGTCACAAATCCTGTTATTAAAATTACATATAATTGTTGTTATTAAGAATGAAATTCACATGTTAAATAATAATAAATCCCATGCGTTTGACTTCAATTGTTATGCACGCCAGATGTAGTTCACGGATTGTTGGGGAAATTTAGATTAATAGTAATTATATAAACTAAATATAAGGCGGATGCATTTTTTTATATAATTATTTAATTCTTAACTGCCTTCTCTGCAGTTATATACTGATAATTTTCGATGTCAGCTACAACCATGAAAATTACTCGTATAATAACTTAACTTGAACCTAGTTATTTTCTCAGTTTTTCAAGTACTGCAGCAAGGTCATATTTAAGAGTCAGAAATTCTTCGGGTAGGATCCTTAAACCATAGCCCGGGGGCCCTAGTTAACCCTTGGCTACCTTGCTCTACCTTCCGCATCCCCCCTTTTCAATTCCCTTCCTATGCTATTCAAGGGGAGTTGCCTGTTTCAGGATCACCCTCATGTAGCCTGTTAACCCCGCCAAAAAATTACCATGCTTTCTTTTTCGGCAGGACCGAAGGGGACTAAAATACCATATTTTGTTGTGTCAGCAAATTTATTGCCAGAAGAAGCCTGTCAAGATGAAAATTAGGTGTGTTTTAAAAATAGGTTATAGCCTAGAATGTGAAATAGTGTCATATTTTTGCTCTGCATGTGTATAGCGCAAACAACACAGATTGCGGGAGGTATGAGGATTGGACGGGGAATCGAGGATGGAGGGAGAGAAAGAGACAGAGAGAGAGAGAGAGAGATTGCCTAATTGAGCACTTGTATCCTCCGTAACAATTGCCGTCAACGATGGTTACCCCTCGTCCATCCACATCACCCCAGGCTTTTGGAAAGCGGCGTCTTCATAAAAAATAGGAACTTTGACGATGCCTCGTGTCTTTATATTCTACCATTATATATTCATATTTTCATAGGCGTTCTTGTAGTTGGAAACTGTAAATTATAATGAGACATGGATATCTACAACAGACATAATTTAAATGTAACGTCTTCATTATCCTGAGATATGGCGGAAAGAGCAATTGAGCGGCGACTTAAGAATCGGATTACAAGTTCCGTGACATTATTACATGGAGTGGACACGGCGATGTAACGGTTATGAGGCTGTCTTCGCTTCGGGGTGACGTACGAGTGCTGTGCTTCATCAGAAAGCACGTGACGCGCCATTCTTCTCACAAATATGAACCATTTACATTTCAATGAATACAACACCGCTACATTATCAATTTATTTATTCGAAGTAAATAAAATATAAGAAAAAATTACCGTACGCATCTTACTTCAATTCAGAATTCGGTTAGGAGATGTCTCGGTGCTCCACTTCTCTTTATTGGAGGGTCGATTCAGACAAAGAAAAAATTGATTAACAATAATCATAAGACACACAGTTTTTACTTAACATGCTCGCGCAAGTCTTCAAGGTAAAGATGTCTAATAATTAAATTATTTTACGTATTCATTGTTAAGTAATCATATTCAATACCTTTCTATATAATACCTTACCGGCAAACTGATAGGGACGATAGGTGGTGAATGTTTTGTGAAGGAACATATATTCCTAAAAACGTCGTTTAAGATTTATGCACACGTATCAAAGTTCGTAGGCCACGCGACGCAACAACCCCGTACGTTGTCCATCGGTGTCGTCAGCCCCGAGTCTTGTCATGACAGTACACGCCTGTAGGATTGGTGTTTTGCCGCTGTTTTGAATTTGTGGTTCTGAGACGTTTATCAATATGGAGTGCTAGATATATGACCATGTAGTGTACACCTACGTTCTAAATTATTAAAGCAGTTATTTGTTTTATTTTAAATTAAATTAATTTTAACTAAATTTTACGAGTAGGGAAATTGAGGGTTCATTGTACTTCAGGTAGCGGGGAGGCCTGACTGTAGTCAAAACATCTGTGGAGGCCGCGGACAAGTTATTAATATGTGTCGGCTGGTAATAATCTGAGGTTTAAATATTTTGGTCACGTTCAGACGTTCCCACAGAAGGTTCAGTAACTTCTGGTGCGTAACTATGTGTTGTTTTTCTTTCGCGAAGGCGTGTGAACCCCGGATTTGCGAACTAGAAAACGTAAGAAAGTTTCTTATTGGCTAAAATTGAATTTGGAAGGGGAAATGATAGATTTAGTAGTTTCGTGGAAGATTGAGAGGAGAGAGTTGCGGGATGGTTATTGAGATGGACGGATGGTTGCAGTTACTGATTTGTGGTGGAGATGGAGAGAGGCTGTTGATTGGACGTTCAGCAACAGACTTCAAAGGCTAGCAGTAGCAGCGTATTCCAGAAGTTACATCATCAAGGACTACAAAGATTGCAGCCAAAGTACCAACGTGTTCCAGTGTTTGGTAAAGTACCATAAATCCCTCAACGCCGTCAACTGAAAGCTACAGAAACCATTGCCACAACTAATTAGAAAAGACCAAGGTATTTTAGCCCAACCATCCCCTGCGATTTTCTAAATTTATAATTCCATTTTAAAAGAGCAGGGAGATAAGTTTTATTTTATTTATTTGTTGTTAAGTTCTTGTTAAATATTATTTTAAAATTGTAAACATTATTATCATTTATTTTCATTGCTGTAATTTAATTTCAAGTAGAATAGAAACGTGACAATAAATCTTTTCTTAACAAATATTGACTGCATACAATTGTTTGTATTCAATTCCGGGCGAACATCTTTACCTGCGACCATCTTATAAACGACCTGTTTGGTAATATATGTTCTTTCACGAAACAATGATCGTCTCTGAATGGCCTATATCTATATTAATTTCACGATGAGGTCTTATTACATAAACTCTGTATATACTGTAATATTCAAATGTATTATCGTGTCACTCTAAACTGAGCATGTGCCCACGTCATCTGACCTGATTATTCAATGATTAGTTCATGTCGAATTGTTGAACGTAAATAAAATAACGCACAAATACACAAAACTTTGTAGCATGGGGCTTCTCCTTCCTTTTCTCTAATTTCCGTGATCAATAATGGTTGAAACTGGTTCCAGTAATGTTAGTTCCGTACAACCCAAAAAAGGTAATTTGTGGTGTTAATTAAAACTGAATGTTTTACAGTATTACTGAAACATAGATAATACTTGAAAGCCTCACTCATATTGCGTCAAATATTATTACAAAGATATATAGAAAATTATTAAAATGAGTAAATAATTGTAAAATTATTAATATTAATAAATAATTGTAAAATTATTAATATTAGTAAAAATTGTTAATAAGCTATTTTTTATGCGACACAAATAAACCATTAGAAATAAACTTTGCGGGGATCTAAAAGCGTTTTATAAAATTATTACGGGGTCGGTAATCAAAAATATTTTATGCCCTCTGTACTAGACTATAAGTATTACTTTACGTAAAAAGTATGTCATCCATATAACTAACGTTGTGAGAAGTATTAATCGTTTTGATTATTTATTGTAATTAATTTCACGCCTGTTGGTGGTTTCTATAAGTTAGAAAGTTGTTTTGAACGTTTTAATTTGATTAGGTTTGTATTTTTCATACAAATATTAAAATAGTCTTATTTAATAAAAAAATTGAATGATAAATGTGAAAATCCTAGACTCAACATGATTAGAAAACTGGACTTAACATTATTAATCTTATTGAATGTTACAACTCATTATTAAATTAAGTAAACGATAGGATAGGTCTGAAAAACATGCTCCATAAGTTTTTCCAAGAAATCTGAGGAAGTGGTAAGCCTTGCATAAATGTTAATTTGAAATGCTGTGAGAGTAAATCGGTGTAATACTTAATTTAATTTTAAAACACCTTGATATATAATTGAACATTTCGTTACAGATGTCACCAAGTATAAATTCATCTAGTTATTTATATTTATCAGAAACGGTAGCGCGGATGTCGAACGGCTTAAACTGTATGAGAAGGACATTTATGTTGATGAAGGAAGACGTACGTCAGCCTACAAGTTCTCTGATTGCATGGGAGTAATTCGGGCGCAGGCGTGTTCTTTGTTCTGCGGTTGTAATTGAATATCGCTTTCCAAAGACAAAAAAAGGAAACCTAGTATTGCTTCGGATGCACTTTCTCTAAGGCGAAGCAATTCCAGCAGCACGTGACACTAGC
The DNA here is from genome assembly GCA_034510155.1 of Eucriotettix oculatus. NCBI lineage: Eukaryota > Metazoa > Arthropoda > Insecta > Orthoptera > Tetrigidae > Eucriotettix > Eucriotettix oculatus. The sequence goes on from CM067376.1 coordinate 251,284,769, forward strand.
AAGAATTACCAACTACGGATCACAACCACGAACCAGTTTCACAACTCCTTCCAGGATCACAAAACTATTTTGTCCTCACGATGTAAATGTATGAGTGGCCAATCATATGCTCAGCGATGATCTTTTATATTCAACACGAAAGATATTCATGATTCACAAGCTCCTCCAACAGCTACAATAGATCTCAAGATTTTCATTATGGGCTTAAATTACGCTTATTTGTCAACTGCACATGAAGGAGAGGCATAGAATATTATTACTATATTAATATCCTCATGTCGTCGTTAGCTACGTGTAACGCACGTGTTCGGAGGTTGTGCAATGAAAGCCACGTAGGCGTAGGAGAATGACGCTCTTATCCACTTAGGTCAGGTGTCTGTGGAGGCGTGCTGCAGAACAGACAAGCAAACATAAAGCACGTCACTTTAACTCCCTAAGATAAAGTTACGATTAACACAGAAACACCTAATAGGATCTCGTGTTTAGCACAAGTAATTAGTGCGGTCTTAGACGAAAGTTATTCTCAAATTATTTTAATCAGAATATTTTGGTCTATACGAATTTGAAAATATTTTATGATACCTGTTATTTTTGGAATATATTATAGTTTTCTCACAATACAGGACTTAGCGGTATGAAGTTAAAGGGAGTCGGCTTGAGGGTAATCGAAAGAGATTACGGACAAAATAATAAAACCCAGACATTACAATGGCAATCCGGGTTCTCTGAAGCGGCGAGATTCCGTTAAGTCTTTCCTGTTGACCAAGACATACATTTCCCAACCATCAGTGGTAGGTGGGATGAATGCTCCTACCAGATTATTGTCGTTTGGAAGGAATTTGTCCCCGCCATCGATGAAAATAATATATGGTGCGAGGAAAAGATATTAAAAATAGGTCGGAGATCAATTTATGGTGGCATAAAAGTATGGATTGTGTTTGAGAAGAAAGACATTGCTGATTGTGTTTCAATAGATTCAAGAGTAAAAAGATGCTGTGGTGTTTGGGTGCGTGAGTGATAGACTGTTTTTGATTTATTACGTGACTTTGAGATCCAAGGTGGAATGCTCTTCGTCTCGGCTTCGTTTGACAAGATTTAATGAGAAAATTGTTCATTTACTACACGGAAGCCCAGGGGATCTTATTGACATTCTACCTGAACGAAACCTGATGGCCGGGCTTCAGAGACTGCAGAAACCGGTATTGTCAGGAAACAATTGCTTTGTAACTTTCTTCCAATTTCCTCATACTGCCGATTCCGAAATATCATTGTTTTATATCTGCTTGTATGAGAAGGGTTTTAAGTACGACCCTAGAATAAATTTTTTTGTTCTAAATTTAGTTGTTAATAATTAAATTATGTCATTTTTATTAGGCGTAATTATTATTTATCCTAAATAAGCCGACTCAGGAAGAATAATTTATGCAAATAATGTTATATTATATTCAATTGTAAAATATAAAATTATACATGTAATATTCTTAATTTAATATAGTTCAAACTCCTCTTAATCATTTCAGCGTATTAGGTACGCCGTAGAGAAATGGAGAACGACCGTTGAGAAGTTACTAACCTTTTAAAAGTATCCATTATACTATTAGGAACAGGATATACATTCAAAAACAAGATCATCTTACGACACCCTAAAATTATCAAACCATAACATTTACGGACTAGTTCTTTGACGTGCAACATATCCTGGACTGAAATGTTTCCAAAATAGTTTTTGGAGTACTGCGTAGCCATAGCAAAAATTTGTGTTGAAAGTGAGTTCGAGTTTATCCCCACTACAATTACAGGACTGTGGAGTAAAATCGTATTTTTAATTTCCAATCGGCAAGTATTTCTCACCATCTAAACTTTGTTATAATGGTTTTCAATTATGCGCTTTTCTGGTTTTGATCGAATGAGGTCACAGAACAATTTTACCACAAGAGACAAGTCTAAAATGAATAACAACAAACCCATACTGCAGCACAGCAGCGTAGTGGATATGTGAAAACGTCGCCTGAATTTTACCCAACAGCATAGGGATTAGCTTCTATGTCAAGTACTATAGCTGTTTCCAGTCACGGCTGCTACATATATCTACAAACAATGCTAAAATATTTTCAATAGAACAGGATACAGAACATTTTATTATCTCAATTTCCTAACTGAAAAATATTTTCGTGGATGAGAAGTAAATTTTCCTCCTTTACTTGAAAACACTCATGCAACAGGAGTTGCTTATTTTGATCATAATAATAATAAAACTTTGCTTTTTAATAGTGAGGTGCTCTCTTTCACATGTCATACATCATTTGCACATCTCTTTTCTTAAAGAAATTGTATGTACCCCTCACTATGAAAATATGATTTACCATATGCAAAACATCATACCAGAAAATAATTAATCACAAAAGTTGGGCAGCTCGCAAGCAGCTCCAAATATTACAAGAACTAATTGTTGAAAACACGGGCTTAAATTGTATCTCAATTATGTTTCCATTACTATGCATGGCATTAAGAATATATGTTTGTAGTAAGAGAACGATCTCCATTCACTGATGGGAAATTAACGATTGACAAAAATATTTGAACATCCCACGGTGACATTAAGCTGAATTCGGATCAGTTCCACTATAAGGAGTGAACAAAATGGACATAAACCGAGTATACATTAATTCACATGAATGTATGAGTGAATGAAAATGATGAAAATGAAAATAGCCTATGTTGTACCATTCAGGGCAAAGGCCTGCTACAAGTAGGGGTAGCTTTTAGTAGTCTCACGCGGTGAGCTAATCCGTGTAAGACTACACTGTCACTTAGTTGCAGTTATAGTTCTTTCCCCTTATATCTGTCTCTGGCTATTCTGATCCATTGTCCTCCTGCTTGTTTTTTGAATAGGTCCGTCCACAGGCGTCTTGGTCTTCCTGGGAGTCTCTTGCCCACATAGGTGGTAGTTTGTAACGTCCATCTTGTAGTCTCACAACGTGTCCTCCGCATTTCCATTTGGTCTTTGTAGCCTGTTGAGCAACGTCATTTGTTGCTGACATCCTATGTATCAAGATGTTTGATACTCTATCTTCCAGAGAAATGCCAAGGATCTTCCTCTGCATTTTCCTCTGTAATACTTGTAGAGTGTTTCTATCTTTTACTCTGAGAGCCTATGTTTGACAACCATACAATAATAGTGGAAAGCGCAGTTTTCTAGTGTCTCCATTTTGAGCCTCCTATTTTGGGTTCTATCCAACTTCCACATAGTCAAAGAATATTCTTTATATATCAGGAGAGGGAGCATATGAGACCAAAGAGAGCCGTAATAGTTTTTTATATTATATAAGAAACCAAACAGATAAACAAATTCAATTTTTTTATTAACATTATACCATGTTTGTACAAGTCTCATAGAAGAAGACTCTCCAAATGTAATCATGCAAAATAAACTATTAATTTCTAAATTTAATAATAAAATTATAATAAAAGTATATATATTCATAAAGAGTATCATAACATCCAAAGACAATCTATGACCATTTTTTTGAAAAATTTGACGTAACATCAGTAAAAACTGTCAGCAGAAATTTTGTTAGGCGTTGATTGGTAAAATATAAAAAATATATCGACTTCACAAAATTCGTTATAGAGCGTTCAGATATTTTGTGTCGAAAAGAGACAAGAAGCTTACTTTAACTTTCGATATTTTTTTTCAGGAACGTGTTCTCAAAATTTAATCATAGGAAAAGCTTTGCACCGTTTCAAATACCTCAAGCTCCTTCATCCCTAAGAACTCCACTTTCCCCGAAGCTTTTACAGTAATTGGAAATAATGTGACAAATAATTGCTTTCACGAATTATGAAAACGTAGATTTTCAAACATGTAATTAAAATTTGATTATATCAATTTCTCTTTACATTTCTCTTATATGATAATAATTATGCGCGTGTTATTCGGTTTGTGTCAATTCTTAATTCTATCGAGCCATCATATCAAGGATTTGTAAATTTATTTCGTTGAATATATTTCTTATTTTAGTATAAATAAGGAAGTGTTGGCTGTGTACATTATAATGGAGCGTGGTATGGGAAATAGCAGAACAATAAAGGGTGTTAGATTGGGAAGTGATGTTTTGAAGGAAGTCTGCTACTTGGGATGCGTAATAATTAGAGATGGTAGAAGTATAGTAGAACATAAAGAGTAGGATAGCGCAGGAAAGAAAGGTTTTCGCTAAAACCAGGATTATTCTTACGTTAATGTAAGCATGATTGTACTAAAAATGTACGTATGGAGTGTGGCGTTATATGGGTGCGAAACTTGGACGGTAAGAGTTGCAGACGGAAAAGAATGAAAGCCTTTAAAATTTGGTGCTACAGAAGAATGCTGAAAATCATATGAGTGGATAGAGTTAGTAACAAGGGAGAATAGGGGAAGAGGGATCAACTTGGAGAACCATGTTAGAGGCCATGTTTTGAGACAAGAGGGTCTTATAAATTTAGCAATAGAGGGAATTGTGTGAGGTAAGAACAGAAGAGGGAGGCCAATAATGGAATCCGTTTAGGAGATTAGGGAGGATGTGGTACGTGGTAGCTGTTAATAAATGAAAAGGCTTGCACAAGATAGGTTAGCATGGAGGGTTGTCACAGGACTGAATACCACAACAACTTTCAAATGAAATAACATGTGACTTGTGATATTTGCCGCGTGAAATTGTTGTGAATAGAGATTATCTTGTGTGTGTAATGAATGGGATGGAGTGTTCCCCAGCTGTTGATGTGTGCGTGTGTGTCTGGTCTGCAGCACAGTCTCCACATTCTACTACACTACTGATTTATTGCAAATTTAAGCAAATCACATCGCCGAGCAATAAAGAATACCGGCTATAAATCACACCGTATTATCGTGACTAAGCGTGTTTAACAGTATTTAAATGACTATCGGCAATTAAGAGCGCTGTAAAGTGAGCGGAGCGGCGCGCGATCTTATCGGAGCGGAGCTTCGGCCCTCCCAGCAATAACGGGCAACTCCAATATCAACTAAGAAAGCTAACAAATACGAGTATGACCAAAATACATGCGAACAGGGCTAGTTCGCCTTATTATGAGTCTTTATCTTCAGAACATCGGCCAATGAGGTAATCAATCATAATTTGATGCACGGGAATGGAGTTGTAATTATACCTGTTTTGAGAGAAATGCAAATGAGTAAGTATTGGGAAGTTGTACTGGTTCCTGCACGACCTACTATCCTGGCTCAGAGCACTCATGCTCAAATGTGCCTCGAGCGGTCAGACCAGTGAAACTTCGTACTTGGAGATTATTGTGAGAAACTTTGATACGTGCTACCCCTAGTTCATGAATTGAAAATTGTGCTGACCATCTTTCTGTTGCTTAGGTATAAACCAATACACTGAACGGTTACTAATATATACATTTTTTGGTAAGCAGGCTATATGAGGGCGATCTGAAACAGGCAACTCCCCCTTAATAGCATAGGAAGAGAATTGAAAAGGGGGGAATGCGGTAGTCAAGGGTTGACTAAGGCGACCGGGCTATAGTTTAAGGATCCTGCCCGGTCCCGTTTATCATATACACTATTCACGATTAATCATGGGAGATACGACATATCAAATATATGATAATTGCATAGCAATCAGTGACCAAAAAATCATGGCGCGTGAATTGAATGGTCAGAGATTACTACAGAAATTATTTTAGGATGACGCTTGTAGAGGATATTTCGGTTCAAGATCATTCTACGATAGTTGGAATCGAACAAGTTGTTTCACAGAGTGCTTACTATTCCTACTACCTCTTAAACGTCCATATTCACACAACTTTTTGGGGTAACAGGCTATATGAGGGTGGTATTTAAACAGGCAACTTCCCTTTAATAACATAGGAAGTGAATTGAAAACAACTAGGTAGTCAAGGGTTCACTAAGGGTCTTATCCGATGACTGATACAAGGAAAAAACTATAACACCTGCATCAGATAGGTCGGGCTTTTGGGTATAAATATCACGCCCTTCCGAATGACGGGAGATGAGTTTTCTGTGGGAACGCAGCATTCCCTTCTCCGTGTCTTCCCCAGTTTTAGGAGGCAGTTGTCCGACTGATCCAGTGGGATCAGACGACAATTCTTTCCGTATGCTCAAGATCTTCAACCCCAGTACATGTACCTCCTTAAATAGATAAAGGTGCCTCGGCGTATGAGGACCTCAAAATCAGAGAGAGAAAGTGACATCCATAAAGGAAAGCCCATCCTCACTCTGTTGAGATACTTGTGAGGGAAGGCACCATAAGCATTGACACAAATTGTGAAGAGCCTTCCTAAATACTTTGGTCCTACACATCTGTCTCTGGGAATCTTCTTCGATATAGTTGTTGAGTGCATTGCTATCAGCAAATCGATACACTAACTTCCAGTTCCCTGTCGTATGACGTTATCTGCTCTTATAGCGGACTCTGCTGCTTCAATGATGAAGTTCAACATATTTCCCGTCCAGGGCTGACTTCAACAGTAAAATCACTAGATTATATAATTTTTAACCAATTTATTTTACGCGATCAATATTTAATAGATACCCTACACATTTCTGACGGGCACCATTTCTTCAATTAGGAATTGGTCTAAATTTAAGCACAAATCGGCTGTGTAAGAAATTATTTATATTTATCAATAATTCTCGATGACCGATGAAACAGCTGATAGTCTGCCCCTGAAGAAAACTTGATTTGAATGAGAAGATTCAAATTAATTAATTCGACGGGTTCTCGAGACTCAACCTTGCAATTAATTGAGGGCTATTTAATTTATTTTATGTAACAACTTTTTGCAAGTAGTAGTCTCACGTCCGGGTTGTTGAGGTCTTTGTACGCAGGTAAGGGTGAAGGAAACAGCCATTCTTTAAACGTATTAAAGATTGTCACGAAGGTGTGCGAGATATAAATATCTGGTTAAATAGTTCTCCGAGGTGAAATTTTATCACATACGCTAGTTTCCTAAGGAAATCTTGTGGCAATAAGAGCGTGAGTTCACGTGGACTTGGAATTAGCTCTGTCGATTGGTAAGGGGGAGTTTATAGCGACATTATTGAGATTTGTCGCGGCATGAATTCGATTACTGTTGGCTCGTATCAACCAGAATTAAAGAATCTGGTAGGGGAAACATTGGCTCACCGAGTTGATGATCTGCAGAGCATAAAGTTAATGGGTGAGAAGGAGAAGTTGGATTGTAATGTAGTTTACGAGCCCTGAAAATGCGAAGAGAGAAAGACATTGGAGTTGTTTCAAGTTGAGATTGTAGAGGCATTATTAGCTGACGAGTCACGTGGTTCCAGACCTGGAGAATAAGCTCAAAGGAGACCGGCTGGAAGTTGGACCTCTTCCTGGAACGTGGTGACGAGTGACTGAGCGCCCGGGCTACTAAAACAGATTCCGAAACGACACAAAATACCAACTCAATGTCGGTGTATTTGAGCAACAGTAATAAACATTTATAACCACAGTATTTCGAACCCGCAATCACCTAAAAAGAAACATCAAATCATTTATTATAGATGTGAGTGTACATGAACGGTTTCACATTACTGTTTAAAGAAGGAAGATATTGAATTTTGATTTAAAAAATATATAATTTAACAATGTCTGCATTATATAATTTTATTATAACTAGCACACCCAACATCCTCCCTAATCTGCTTAGCCTCCCTCTCCTGTTCTTTCCCCACACACTTCCCTCTAATGCTAAATTTACAAGACCGTCGTGTCTTAAAACGTGGCCTATTATAATATATCCCTTCTCTAAGTCAACGTCCTCCATATTGGTCGCCTTTCCCCTATTCTGTTTAGAACTTCTTCGTTTGTGATTCTATCCACCCATCTGATTTTCAGCATTCGCCTATAGCACCACATTTCAAAGGCTTCTATTATTTTCCTATCCCCAACTCCTATCGTCCACGTTTCGCACCCATATAATGCCACGCTCCATACAAACATTTTTAGCAACGCTTTCCTAATATTCACACTTCCATTACCCGTGAGTAAATCCCTCTTTTTCGCGAAAGCCTTCCTTGCCTATACTATCCTACTCTTTATGTCTACTATACTTCTACCATCACTAGTTATTACGATTACCAAGTAGCAGAATTCCTTAAACCTCTTCAAAATATCCCTTCCCAATTTAACACCCTTTGTTATTCCACTGTTTCCCATACTACACTCCATTACCTTGGTTAACCTCTATTAATCCTCACATTGAACTCTTTCTCCGGGACTACGTTCATGACATTTATTATGGTTTCCAAGTCTCCTTCTGATTCTCCTAATATTACAAGAGTAAGCATTCTAACGTAACAATACTTGATATTTAATTATCAAAATAAAAATTTTGTGACCAATGTGAAGGATGGCACGTAGGAATTAAAGGTCAGTAATCAAGAGATCACCAAAGATAATTTCATATATTTCAAAATTATACGTTTATGAATTGTAATAAACGAACCATCATGTCCATATTAATTCTGTACTGTTTGTAATATCTCGTAAACAATAGGGAATAAATCGTGGAAAACTGTAAAACAATTTATACAGTAATGCATATTTCCGATTTCTAGAGAAATGTCACTGTAAGAAATTTAGACGAATGGTGGACAGTGACCGTGGGGCAGCAGACTATAAACTGCGGGCGGTCTGTAATCAGTCGTTTAGGCCGCCAAGGGGAGGCTCGGATGAGGGTTATCTCGAGCTTTCCTACGCTAATGGTCGGGGTCCTTCACAAAAGCAACTTCACGTCAAATGCAGTCAATAAAACACCGAGGGGAAAAACGTACAAAAATAAGACCTCTATCGACATCGCTATTTCTTTTTTTCCCTTCAAATAGTAACTTTTAAATTATTAATAAGACTAAAACAGAAAATGAAGAATGATAACTAACTAATTTAATTTAATCACATATTTCTGTCCGCATATGAACACTCATCTGATAATCAACAAATACAATGAAATTATAGATAAAAAGGTAATCGTGGATAGTCAAATATGAAAAAAATAGAGGCGAAATAACAAAATTAGTAAAATAAGGAGTTAAAGATAATTCATAGATTAAAATACATATATTTCTTAATTAAATTAGTGATAGTTTTTATATCATCCAAAAAATATTCCATGAACTATCAATAAATTTTTATAATATTTATCTTCTTGTATGTAATTTTACTATTTATATTTGCATATTTTACCCTTTATCTTTGAATCCTGACAGTTTTATATTGACTGTTAGTAATGAAATAAAATTCTTTTTGACGGTCAACTAGTTTTTCTAGTAATTATTTTATTATGTTCGTAGCTCTCGGCAGTTAAACTCCCATAATCAAATGATATTACAAAAATCAATCATTAAACTATGTGATACAAAACTATTTATAATTATTTTAAATTTAAATATCTTTCTGGACTTTTGTCAAATATTGTAATATCTTTACTGACTCTGTTCATTTCAGACAGAGACCTGTCGTTTTATGTAGTTAATTAATTATACTTTCAAATTTTCTGATTTGATCTTATTCAAAATTATTTAAAACTGTACATGCGTAAATCATTAATAGTAATTATTTATGATGTGGTGTGCGTTTGCACCAACATATATATAATAAAGATAATTTTGTCCATCATAAACTTTAATGTGTTTTTTATTTTATTTTTTAAATTTTGATATAGGTAAATATAGTGGAAAAAGTTTAAGAATAGGGCTTACCAAGCCAACAACAGAGCAATAATGAACGCGTTTGATTAATTTAAAATCAAAAGGGATTATACTTATAGCCAGAAGAGTAACGGGAATTCAGTAGCTCTACGGGATTCGCCGAAAATATTTGTAAAGGAAGATTGGCAGGTCGGTATATGTGACAAAGACCTGATTTTGCCACTTGTAAACAACACCTGTACATATTTTGCAAAAATATTCATCAAGTGACACAGACTGAGTGAAATCGCCAGGTGAGACGAAAATAATAGTCTTTTCCTACGCCCCAAGATTCCGCGACGCTTTCAAATCCTGAACATTATTACTTGCACCCCGCAAAAGGCCTCGACAAACAAGAAGTAAGAGAAAGCTTTTCAATCTCCATCAGGTAGACGAAGGCGAAGTAAAATTAATAAAAGACCGAGCTGAGGATATTTTTGGGATTACTATTTGCATACAGTGTTCAATATTCGGAAGTGAATTGGACCATTCAGTGTTATATTAAATACATTTGGAGAGCACGAGTCGACAGAATTTGCCGAGTATTCTCCAAAATTACCCGGAGGATTTTCTTTATCTACAAATGGTGGGTGTGGACGTACGAGATAGCGAGTAGCAGCTGACGAGGACCACGAGATGCACCGATATCTAGAGAAAAATGATCTGCAAGCTGCGGTGATGTACAAAATTCACGTTTCTCGCCTCTGGCTATTTGGAGTATTTTTAAATTTTCGATGGCAAATTTTCTTTTATATCTCCACTAGATCCCTGGAGAAAACTATTGCTCTCCTTTGAGTTTAGTATGTAGCCGTTCCAAATTAAAAAATTTTTACTATTCATTAAATTTAATGCATTACATTTCGTTCTATTTTTACCCTTCAATTTTTTAAGTTTTAATTTAACATAACTCATTCGTAACTTTATTCAAATTTCATTTTTCTTTTGTAATATTAATGATTGCTAAACCCCATCACACTGAATATTATATTTCTACGGTTCTAGTTACAATAAATTCAGTTTGATAAAAGGAAAAGTGTAGGAATATATAACTCTGTCACATTTTTTAACGTGCTCGGTTATATTAAAGAAAACTTAGGGTGTAAAATTCAGGGGAACTAAATTGTGAAATAACTAGATCCGTCTCACAATAGTAGAGAATAATGTGAAGTTCAATTGTTCTGTTGGATATTAAATTGAATTAAAGAGAAATAAATTCACATCTTATATTGTTAAATGCAGTTGACCATTATGTGAAGAGAAAATATTTGACCTGATGATAAAAATTGGGAGGAAAGGCAGGAAGCGGTTTTATCGTCAAAGAGAGAAAGGGGAGGCACGGCGCCTGATCGTCGTAAATAAAGTTCTTTGAATTATGGAGCATAATAGTTAATAAAATTTGCATGAGTTTAAAGTGAGCGATCACATCTACAATCTGGAGAAAGTGGATTATTTTACTAAAGCGCCGTTTACAAAGCTGTCCTGGGGAATAAAATTTTATCTTTCCAGTAAAATGTAAAATCGGCTCTCAGGTGAAACTAGGAATCGTGACGGCAACATAGAGGCAGCAAGCTGTATGCGTGGTCTCGGTGTAATTGGATCGTGTTACAGCCAGCCTAGCGAGCCGTTCCGGAAACGTTCCATGCGAGCAACTATATCTCATCTCAAAATACGTGGATTTCTTTCAATAAAAGTCATGTCATTACATTTAAAAGCAACATTAAGATGCAGTCAATCTTTGGCTTTAATACGGTTGCTTTTTTGTTTTAACCGTGTGTAAATTTCTTATTATTTGACATTGATGAATTGACTTCATCTTATTTTAAAAATAATTTACCTGCTTTATTTTTCAAATAAATTCCGTAGAATACTCGTTTTCATCCCGATTATAATGCAGAACTTATTTATATTTTCAGGGCAGCAATGTGTGACTTTATCATTAACGTTATTTCAAAGAAACAATGTTTCTGAACTCAGTTTGGAGAATTACACAAATAAAGTTCTTTTTGCGTTGTAAGATTGCCTAGACCACGCTCACGCGCCAACAATAGTGACGCGGGCTGTGTCTGAAGAAAGAAAGCCGTCGTAATCGCTGAACAGTCAGAACAGCCACTATCGGTACATTCGTACAGCCAGTGTATCGTACATGGCGAAGCAGTGAGAGTACGGGATCCAGCGACCTCTCTAGTGGTACACAAGTTGATAAGAGTACATCTTGATAATCGCGTTGCAGACTGACAGGAAAACGTGCCCACGCATTAGAAAAGCGACAGACGACAACGCAGAAGAAGCGTCTCCTGTCATAATTGAACGTAAATAAATCGACCATATTGTAATGAGACATTTACCATGTTTGTTTCGTGTCAGTTTTGTGAAGTTCGCAGATAAAAGATATCTTTAGTCCTGATATCAGACTTGTTGGGTCGTTTAACGAGTATTCCATTGCCGGTATTAAAGAGAAGAGACTAGCAGAAAGATAACTTAGTAGATAAAAGTAGATGAGGAAATGAAACAAGGCACTTTAAACGTTCCTGAAAATTAAAATTCAGCTAACGAGATAGAAAACCGACTAGTTTAAATTTGCGTAAATGATCACCTAAAATTTAATTTTGAAACTATCACATTTTAAACATATGATCAAATGAATGAGAATTATCTCATCGTTACTCTGAAATTTTGGACTTGATGGATTAACCTTGTACTTTTAGCTTATCTTCGTTTACCCTATTCCAAATTCGCCAATGTATGAAAGTCCGCACCAATATGGGATTGAGTACGAACCTGAAGTTTTATTTGTTGTGTATATTATTTTATTTTAGTATGTATTTTAACTGTTGAAAATTATATCAATGAGAAATTAAGCAGCAGACAGGAAAGTCATTATTAAAACAAATTTGACATAAATAGAGTTAATAATATTATCAGCTACAATTTTTAGGTAAATCACACGCATTCATAAATGACCCCGTTAAAATTTTCATTGTGTTTTAATATTTCAAGGAATATAATATTTGCATCTATACGTCTTGCCAACCTTTATATATCAATCCGAGGTGGCCAAACCGTAGGGCATGAGTAAAATGTGCCACTTTCAACGATTAAAAGTGGCGTATCGCATCCTTGAGAATGTTTGTATTTCGGACGAGAAGTCCCCTTTACATTGTTAAAAAGCGTTGTAAAATTAGACATGTATTATAAATAATACTATAAATAAATACAATAAATGTGCAAGACTCAGAAATAGAAATTAATAGCAGTTCTTCTGACAAATAGAGAGAACAGACCAATCCAAGTTATAAGCTGATCTCGCTCTCAGTGTCAACAACTGTAATCCAGACTCTCTGTCAGCTATAACAGCATCACCCTCTCGTACAGAAACATCATTATTGACTTTTGTAGGATGGCGTAAATGAATTAATTTAACTGCGTCAAAATTTTACCGTTTCGTCCCGTAAGCGAAGCACTTTCTATCCTAATATTTATTTTAAAAAATGTCTTCCCCAGAACGCAAGGTTATATAAAATTTGCTGCTGGAGTCATATTGCACATCTGAACTCGTTTTTTAATAAATTGACTCTTGGTATGGAAAAGGTTGGCCAACTCTGATGTAAATGTTTAAAAAATCGGAAAAGAAAAATCCTAACTGGACCGAAAATCGAGTCCAAGACCTTGCTCTAACCGTCCGAGTCAATAAGTGTAAGGTCCTGGGTTTTATTCCTGTTCCGGTGAAGATTTCTCAACTCTGAACTGTTACATTCAGTTTTATGGCTTTTCGTTGAATTTCACTTACATTCAATTCTTTTCTCTATGAATTAATATGAAGTTACTTCTAACTTTTAATTTAACTAAAATGTATTTCTGACAAATTTAGTTGGTTTATCTGCTTATTATTTACTGAAGTCAGATCAATATAATTATTAATATGGTTATACTTATTTTAAAATGGCAGCAGATATCTACATGATTTTGGTTTGTCCTTGATTACAATCTTTTACGCACTCATTTTTTTACATCAATAAATCACTAACATTTTAGTCTACAAACGTTTGATTCACAATACCCAAAATTAATCAAATTTATTATCTTATCCAGCTTTAGTCCTTCTCGAAACGGTCTTTGAACCGCAGGAAAGAATATGGTTCGGGGTCATGCGAAGTAAGAAAACAAGTACAAACTCAGTAAATTATGTTAAAGAGTCGCAGAACTCCCCAGGCTCTCGTACCGACTGACAGCTCAGTAATACAATTTAAGTGGGTAAGTTCTCCGGAGCAAACATCGCCGATGCGTGCCCCGGGGCTATGAGAACTAGATCGGCGTCTTGGGACGCTGCAGACAACAAGGCGCCGCGACGGCTTTCTAAAAACCAGAACATATTTACATTGCGACTATGCCAATCAATTTGGATCCAACCTCATGATTAATAGCGTTCATTTTGATTTTCCTTTACTTTCCAGGTCAGGTAACGTATGAGGTACATGTAAGCATCGTCTCAGAAAGTGTGCGATAAGTATTAAACAGACAGTTTTACAATTTCTTAAATAGGACGAACAAGTTCTACTACAGGCGGTTTATGCAGCGACGAATAAGGCAGGAAGTCTTACATCTGTAATGCTAAGCGGAATGTAATGCTTTAAGTGGCAATATTTAGATTTATTAATTCCATTAGTCCAGTGCTTGTATATTTGCTACTTGTAAGGATACTTGTCTCAGAATTTAAGTAAATTGTTTCTTTCAAAATAGTATCACATAAAAATTGAAGTTGTGTATGACATAAAAGTAAATAAACAAATATACTGTCCAATAAGTCAAAACGCATTTTTTATAAAAATATCCACATAATTGGCTATGTAAATGTCAAACACATTTGCTTGGACTTTGGTGGTGCAGAGAGAAAAGAAAGGAGACAATATTTGAGCCAGGTGCAATAAAAAACAGACAACACGGCGCGCCTGGTGATGAGATTTGTCGGAATCGGGTGCTGTTTTCCCCCAAAATATCTTCTGTAGCTTCAAGAGAAGAGTAACTATAAATGTTATTAGTTGATATCCATCCCTGCTACGTTGGTGATATGGACTAAAGAAGTTGGGAGTAAGTATTAAAAGGGCTTGCAGAGAGATTTTCGAGAGCGATGGATTTGGAGACAGATTTTTGAGAGATTTAGAGAGAGCTATCTGGACAGATGATTGATATGTAGGCAAGGGAGGTTTCGATCAGATGATCGGCATTATCGGACAGGTAGACCAAGGAGAGGAGGATAAACGGAAATTATTCCTGAACCAGGAAGAATAGCAGCAGCGGCTGTGATACGATAATTACCCCTATGACTTGCTGATTTCCTATGCTGCCAGGTCCGAGTAGATTGTGTGTAAAATATTCTGATCAATGAGAAGGCCCATAACATACGACCCTGAGTTTATTGTTAGTTTTAATAGTAATAGTAATAAATGTTGAGAAATAATTAAATTAAATTAATTGTTCTCACTACTAGGCCATTATTTACCATATCGATTCCTGTAGCTTCTCTTTCATGCCACTATTTTATTTGTTTTAAGGATGTATAAGATCACAAAAACGTATCTTGTTGAAGCTGTTCCTTTTATTTGGTTGTGTTCGAAGTATATGGTTCTCTACCACAAAGAAATTGTCTTCGTCATTCTTTCCGCCCATCTGACTAAATATTTATACCCCGAAAAATGAGATTTTAGAGACTTTTTAGTGAATAGGGTCAGTTGAAAATCTATTTTAGTTGCTCACATATCTGACGCTAAGGATTTTTTTATATACATGAATCTCATGAAAGGTAAGAAATCTATAATTAATGTTTGCGTAACTGTAGAAAGCAGTTTTATGTTAAGTCAAAAATAGACTTATTTATTTATACCAACATATAGAGTGCATTTAGGTTGAAATTGTTACCTGCAACTAATTTCGATAAGTAAAAGCATTTTATATATAATTATTGTAAATTCCGTAAAATGTTTATGAGCCTTGTAAGTTGCGAACATACGAAGTATCATAGGTCGTGTCAGAAGAACCCAAGGATCCATTTAACACAGTATTCATTTTTCTATAGTCAGTCACTTAAAAATTATACCGCTCTATACAATCTTACTGTATTGGTTAAACAAAACTACATGAGGAACTTGGCGGTACGAAAGTGAAGAGGTGAGAGTGTTGTTGAAGGTGTCAAACACAGGTAATAAACCCCGTCAGAAGTTGACGCGACTTGGGTTTTTCTGAAACCTTTGAGAATCGGCTCTGTTGTTTTCCCCAAAACATCGGTGGAATGGGGTTTAATGGCTCCTCCCAGAGACAATAAGGGAAATAATTTTTATTGGACAGGATTGAACCCCGTTATCGAAGAAAACGAAATACTGAAGTGCGGACAAGATAATAAAACCCCAGGAAAAATGGATTTTTCGTGACGTTAAGATCAGTTTCTAAGGACAGTAAGATTGGAATTTAGAAGTGGACCTTTGGGAAGATTATTAGAGGGAGATATAAGAGTGAACATTGAGAGTGGACAGTAAGAAACAAGAAATTGTCATGGCCATGGATATTTGAACAAGAGGAAGGCGTGATCCACCCCGGGGCACCAAAGTGCTCACGATAAGCAACGAGGAAGAGCGGCAGGACCGACTGCAGTGGTAAGATCCATGTTAAAGCTAAGAAGAAATGGTAATTACACTGTTTGTAAGCTTTTGCCGATTACCTAATTCTGTAGGATTTGTGTTTGATTCTGCTCCATGAGAAGACCCGTTTAGACGACCCTTATAATAGACCCATAATGCCTTCACTCTAGTTTATACGATACTTAATGTCTGTACATATATAGTGTTATAATTAGAAAAGCCCGGGGCTGTAACTTAAAAGTGATCCAATTAATTCATGTTGTCATTAACAAATGTTACATTTAATATTATGCACATTTTTCTAATAATTATTCATTTTAAAATAGTTTATCCCCCTAGTACGAAAAGGAATTTATGATCGTTTGGTACTTGTATTTTCCAAAAGTAACAATTATCTGATAGTATTTTTGCATATTATGCAGCGTTAAAAACAGTACAGCACTTAAAAAATGTGAAAAACATGGAACAAAATCGTTTCCACAGCAAACTTTTATGAACAAGTTTATGAAATCTTCAGGTAGTACATAACATAATCCTGTATATTGTTTAAGTACAATACATTAAAATGTAATTACGTGTTTATTTACGTTCTACAAATAGTGACGTCTGCTGTGTCTGAATAAAAGAAGCTACACCTTTCACGATCCAACGTCTGCAAATGGAAGTTACTACTGTATCTCAACGAGGATTTTCAGCCATCTGTATATCGTTCGAGTTGAAACAGCCAGAGTACGAAATCCAAAGAATGTTAATCTGACATCCGAGTTGTTAAGAGTACACAATGAAACGAGCTTTTGACAGACAACGAGGAATAAAGGGACGGCAGACGACAAAGAAGTAGAAGCATCTCTTGTCATCCACCACATAGCTCAGCCTCTACAAAATTACAAAATGTTGCCTCAGTCTTTTGAAATCTTAAGAGTTATTTTCACAAAATGACAAACGGTGGTAATTATATACCAATAATTCAATAATTCCCAAACTATGCCAACCTCCAGTGATCTCGTGGATACCATCGCTCCTCACGATGCAGAGTTCCCGGGTTCGAAGACTGACATGAGCATGGATGTTTGCGGTGTAATGGTCAAGGTGACTGGGATTAAGACTGATGGAGAATCAATACACTGACAGCGTATCACTCCAAATTCGGAATGTGTCATGCAAGATGACAGCCCTCAGTCAGTCAGAATGGAGTCCCTGTGGTAGAATTAACTAGAGTTCATAGTGAATGCATTTTTAATGTTTTCGAAGTATTAATTTCCCAAAAATTTAGTAATGAGACAAATTGAATTTTTTTAAATATTTTATTGCAGAGTAGTGATAATCAGGACCAGGCGATGGAAAATGGGCAAGGAGAAATGTAAAGTAATGGACGATAATTTACAAATGATTCGAAGGCCCAAGGATCTGCACATAAAGAGTGATTTTATTGGCATTGTACGAACTATACTAATAGATAATCTAAATTTACGACTCAAATCTAAATCCTACGATAACAATGTCGAATGTCTTACCCCTTGCGGAGATAAAAACCTAGATAATACTGTTACGGCGACATCTGAGCGCGACTGTTAAGCAGTTCAGCTTTTACTTAACTCTCCATATAGGAAGTCTGCATAAAACTAGCGGAGTGATAAATTAGGGAAACGCAAGTAGTTTGTCGCCGTGCATCTAAATGGATTTCAATAGTGCGCGCGCTCCCGTTAAGGTGTGCGGCACTTCACAAAGTACGCACGTGCAGTGTGGGTGGCCGCAACACATCCTACACCCACGCAACTGACACTCATGCCTAATTTGTACATCGGAAAGTGAAAATATTTTGGTTTACCGACCTGCATTTCTGAGATGGATCGGGTTAAAGGAATGAGAAGAAAGAGACAACTTTGCGAAGCCGTTCTTTATATAAATTTCATAATTAGATTTTGAATTTGCAGCTGAAATTACTAAGTTTTTAAAGTTCAAAATTACAGTTCAACTAACTGAAAAAAATTATCGTTTTCAAAGAATATGATATTTGTGTCATTTGTCACCTTGTTAAAAATATACGCACGTTAGATGTAAAACTCTAGTTCTTTCATCATGTTACGTGTGTAAAATTTCAACATATATATTTTTTATTCATATAAATTAATTTTACAGTATTATGCATTTAGTACGTAATTCCATACAAAATAGTCCTGAGGTATTCACAAGGCAGCCTTCCGGGGAAAATACCGGCAAGAGAAACTCAGCCATACAATTCGAAGTCTGGCAGGCTCAGTTTTCGTCTGAAAGGTATTTGCGGCTCACCGAAAAACCCCCGGTCCACCCAGGCTAGCAAGGTGGTTGACCCAAAAGATTGCTAAGGTGGCCCCTCCAAAATTTAGAATTTTTGGAAAGGAAAGGTAGGGACGCCGACCCAGATGGAGGACCTGAGGAATGTAGAAAAAGCGGAGAGAAATATCTGGAACGCAATCGTAAAACAGGTTTAGTATATTAGAAGGCATAAATATAAAAGTTAATACCAAAACAGGAGACATGATGATACGTAGATTCTGAACACTGAGAAAATGATTCATTAGGGAAAGCCTAAGAGATTTGCCTGTTTAAATTCCCCTAATTCAAAGTAATACCAATCCACATGGGAAACTTGGGTAGGTATTGATAACCCTCGTAAAGCAATAATTACCGTAAATGCATCAAAATACATATGTAGAAGATTGAATACTATCTCTGTAGTAAACCACGTGTGTTATGCGCTAGATATTAAAGTAGAATATTTTAGATATTAATGTAGTTCAGTGTATATTTCAAAGATTCCTCTTATTATCCGGCTGTTTGCATAGAAAGATGTTATGAGTCGTGGAGTATTATCAAGACTGTAGTTGTTGCGGTATTATTAATATCTAATGTAATTATCTTCGTAAAAATTGTTCCTTTTGGTGATGTATCTTCACTGTGAACAAGTATTATTCAACAAATCTTCAAGAGGCAACAGTATGAATCAATACTAATACGTATTATTTCCCGGTGTATTGATTTTATAATTAATTCTCGGTCAAGATTATTTAAACAATTAATTTATCAGGTTGATTAACCGAAATGTTTTAAAAAATACTAATGAGGTTTCCATTTCTAGTATAGGGAACGTATGATCAGTATGCTACAATTTTTTTTAAAATTTTGAAACATTTATAGATATTCAATGATGAAACTATAAAGTCATGTACTGAAAGTAGTTTTTTCCCCCTATATAAGTAATTTATAACATAATATTAATATGTTGAGTGAGATAAAATGACTGTAAATTTTAATTTACAAATGATTTGAAAATTTAAGTTTGTTTTCCGTTCAATGTTAAATGAGTAATGTTTTGGAAACAACATTTGAGTGCATTGTAAGCATTTGGAGTGTCTGCGACGATACTTCGTGGTGCTTTATTCCCCGTCTGCGGCGTTACACTGGAAGCTATTCTGTAAGGCAGTTTGTGACTCGGATTGGAGGAGATAAGGCTCTAGCATGAAGCATGGGAGGTGGTATTAATGCTGGGGAACGCCGCACAGGTGTCGTATGACGTCATGGACCACCCACACCCTAAAAGCCCTACAATTCCCACACAAATCAAGATTAGCCAACCCTAAAGGGCTGCTCGTTATTTCTCTTCAAGGAAGCCTAAACGTCGTCCTGTAACTTCAGAATCATTCCAGTAAGTACGTCTACAATGTCACGTCCTTAATTTTAGGGATCAGGTCACGAAAGGCTGGTATTGAGATAAAGGCAAATAATAATTATAACCGTGGCGTTTAATCCTAACTAGAACTGGGCGTGTTACTATGTAATACATATTACATTGGCTGGTTACTATTTCTTCATTCAAAAAAACAAAAGCAACACTTTTCAAGACAATAAAATTTACGGATTATAAAGTTTAAAGACAAAAAATATAATTTGTTATGTACACTTAAGTTTGCAATTTTTATTAATTGTAGCTTCTAATTAAATATTTATTTTGTAATTTTATGTAATGATTTATCACATTTCCGTATTCAATTAATTATGGAGTAAATCAATCAGACATTCATCTTACTGCTAATAATGTATATCTTCCACTTATTACTAGAACCTATATTTAAGTTTCAGTAATAAATATCCCTACATTACTTTAAGTATTCTAATTTTTTTGTCGCAGCTTTCAAACAGCGTAGATCTATCATGAAAAATGAAATGGTAATCATATAAATAATAAATAATCTAGAAAGGATTCCATAAAATATAGTATATATTTACATATTTCACTTCCTGACTCAAATAAGAAAATTATCCAGTAATTCTTATTAATGATACCTGTAGTGTACAAACGTTTAATAAATGAATAGGAACTTAACTTCATTTCATTTAATTAATATGATTTGGGAAAACAAATTTTCCGAGCTCTGGAACTCGTGGGGTCATTGAACTTAAGGTACCGTGGCAGAACAAATATACATTAAAGCGGACTCCTGCAATGGCATTAAAAGTGCCAGCGCTGACCGAGAGCAGTGTTTTAATTTTTTCAGTGGGATCAGCTATAGCCTTACAATATTTGATACAAATCTTTCACTCAGGAAGTTAGAATATCTTTGAGCGTGAGGTATCCGGATTTGGAAAGAGACGTATTTCCCCGTATTGGAGGAGAGAAATGGCTGGTCATTGGTCAAAATCGTGGATAATTTTGAATTGGAAGGGACATCCGAAGTTTCGAGATAGAAAGAAGCAGATGAGAAACTTAAGTTTGAGGTATCAGACAAGCATTTATAGACAATATTTCAGGCACGCAGTTTGAGACGAGACGGGAGACAGTCAGTTACTATACCACCGGTCATAATGTTCGAGAAGCTTAACGTCAGTGATTATGCAACAATGACTGGAAAGGGTCCTGAGCGTCGGTGATTATCTGCCTGAGCGAGTACCTAATTGCCGTTGTTAAAGTACCCATAAGACTGTAAATCCAGCGAAACCCTTCATTAAATGCCACAGTGGTCTTTGCCAACTATTAGTGTTTGGAAATATAAACACCAAGGTATTTAAGTCCACTATTTCCTAAGAAAAAGAATCAATTTGCTTTTTATTTTATTACTTATAAATTTAATATATACATATATTTATAATTTTGACAAGACAGGAAGAAAATAATTCCTTTTGTTGCTATTCTTCTTCGTTGACTCTGTAGCCCATTAAGAACCTTGACCTACCAGGACGACTGCGTACTGTCATTTTGTTGATATTAAGTATTAAGTTAAAATTATAACAGATCAATTTTTAATTTACCCTGTTCTATTTATTAAAGTAAAATCATATTCGCCTTATAGAAAACATTACATAGGTAATTATGGAATTAAATTAGAAATGCAGAAAACTCAGAATCGATAAAAAATTATCTAATAATGGGGAAACTATTATTGATTTATAGAATGAAATCTGGCCTATAGTAAATGTTAGCTAAGCTAGGTGTTGGGACAGTGAAAGTAACCGTAGAAAGTTATACCTTTTACGTCATTTACCCTGGAACTTTTAATTCATCAAAAGCTCTTATTTTTTAGTCATGAATTATTGGTTTACATAAAAAATTCTTAGAGTTACGAGGAAGTTAAGAATATAAGAATCAAAAATAAAACATACAGGACTGTCATTAGTCGTAATTAGAATTTAAGTTTATGGGTTTCTGTAACTGTGGAGGTATCGTTGTTTGTCCCTCGTTGAAATTACTTTTATTGGTAAAATATCTTAGCCTGCATAAATTAAAAAAACAATTCAGTTAATAATTAAAATTCTCCACAGTGAAATGGTTTATGACAATCAGATGGCTGACCCTGTTATCACAACCGTATATTTCAATGTAGCGACAAAGAAGGTAATTAATACATTATTCTAAGATTGCTGTTGGGAGTCGCAGATGAAATTAACCCGTATGCTTGTAAGCAAAGTGAAGTCGTGCTGCGTTGCATGGGCCTGACAAGGGGCCGTTGTTGCTTTATGACCCCCACAGAAGCCGCTCCTACGGTACAAAGAGGACGCTTAATTTCTCTTAGAAAGAAAGTGGCAAAACGAATAGTTGAAAGTCTTTTCAATTCGGATATTCACTCTTCACACAGGCTTAACGAAATGCCTGGTCAACTTGTTTACATGTTGACTTGCTGGGCCAAGACGCTCAATGGGGCTGTATAGCCAAAGGAAGACGCAGAAGAATCTCTTTTTAGAGTCAGTTTTAAATCCTAAAATACATTTTTTCGAACTTATGGTCCATATATTGACAAAAATCCTATAGAGCAGGGGTGCACAAACTTGAACTGCTGGCGATCTACCTCAATATTGTTAGGCTCCGATCGATCGACTCTGAGATTCTGCAAGTATATGTGATGCAGGATTGTCGTCTAGGTGGGAATGGTTATTGTGGCGCAGGTGTTCTTTACCTTTTCATTACAGTTAACGATGTGCTGAATACTGTTCATCATATACCGTAGCTCGGTTTTAATCTGAAAATTCCCCTATTGCCATGGAGGGGTCGCCGTTAAATCTGCGTTAGATTTCTTTGCGGATCCTTCATAGCATATGGTGGAGTTTTGGTGTAGTCTCTATTAATAGGATTCACCACCTCCAACATAAAATGTTTAATTTCCTTCTTTTGGACAGTGTGATCTCGTTTGCTTCCTTCAGAAATCGTATGATAGAGTAGTCTTGTAACACCCCGTTACCAGTCTCAGAGCCTCGTTATGAATGCTGTTTAATTTTCTTTAGTTTCCCTTTACAGCCGTACCATATACACGAGAACAGTATTCTATTTTGGATCTGATCATAGCCCGATAGAGCTTAATTCTTATGTAAGAAGATGAAATTAAAGTTACAGTTCATCCCCTAAAAGGGGTAAAACAGTTGCTGACTTCAACCTTTAACGGATGGAGCAATTTCAACAAAATTTCGTACAGGTGTTCTTGGCGAACCAAACTTACACAAGTTAGGGTAATACACGGCTACAATTACTTGGGACGGGAGTGGAGTTCAGTGATTTTTAAACATTCCATAAATACCCATTATTTCCTTCTAATACATATTTTGGGTCAATTGATTTGATAGCGTTTTCGCTTATTTTTTTCCTTAATTTCAACCCCATTCATCGTCCAAGGGGAGTATTTAAACGGTTGGGGTTTAGGGGTTATCATATTAAAATGAAACAGACAAGTTTGGTATCGAAAACGGTGATATGAGAGTCTTTGAGTTTGATTTATAATTGCTGATTACACCCATTTCGTGGTGTACAGACATGAGTATATGTATTGCTACTCGGTATCTATTGGTCAAAAAGGCGTAGATAATTGGAATCGGTTTGATGACAGAAATCGTGGTGTTGAAACAAGCTATAACGCCAGGATCTTTGCTGAAATGATTCATTTATATTAAATGTACTAAGTCATACATACGCATTAAGCAGATTGAATGGCCCCCTCGTAGTTTCTTGGCTTTATTTGTTTGGTCAGTATTTTCCTGCTCTTTTGTATTAGATTTTTTAAAGTTGTACAAAAAAG
Source organism: Eucriotettix oculatus (assembly GCA_034510155.1). Taxonomy (NCBI): domain Eukaryota; kingdom Metazoa; phylum Arthropoda; class Insecta; order Orthoptera; family Tetrigidae; genus Eucriotettix; species Eucriotettix oculatus. The sequence goes on from CM067376.1 coordinate 251,308,663, forward strand.
GCCCACTGATATGTAAAGGAAACGTTATACTGGTTTTCTTACAAAATATTGTCAGTATTTAGCCAATTTCAGCTTCTGATATATCACTTAACAGACGTTAATTAGGTATATCAAATTTACAATGCGATAAAATTGACAATGCCGTAACAAATAACGAACTGTGTTGTTACAGAAGTTTAGATTTATGGATGTTTACTATTTAAGGTTCTAACGCAAGGATATTATTAAATTCTAAATTCCAGTGTTATTTTTTATGTCATATGAGACGTTGTTTGGGTTCATATCTCAACTCCGTTAATCTAGACATGAATCTAAATGACTACGATTTCAAATTTCCTGATTCATGAGTTTTAATCTACAGGAAATATATTTTCTTCCGCTTCACATTTATTGGCGCGCTCACTCTAAATTTATTACATAAATTATTTTGGTTATTATTATCTTAAAAGTACAGAAAATTAATTAGTATCCAAAAAGCTGACAAAATCTAATTATTTGTTATTTAACACAGAATTATTGTTCGATAACATCTTGCTTCTTATAAAATTGTACAAATATTGATACATACAATTATTTAGAAAGAACATTGCTGCAATTTCACGGAATTGCTATCCACGTAAACGTTTAGTCCCCTGCAAAGTTATACATATTTTAGAGGTCTGGCGCAGAGTGCTGTGTTCCTTTCTGATTCTCCCCGCCTGTTGGTTTATTCAGCTTTGCATATTCGCATCCAAGGTAGAGAAGATAAACCACGACTTTTGTGGGAAGGGACTGAGATGACTGGCAGCTATGCTCAACAACAAAAACTTTATACGAACAATTTGCTCATGTTTTTTTAAAAAAAATAATTTTGCGCATATCCGTTGCGAGTTCAAACATTGGACATTTAAAGATGAAATTATGATTAGATTTAAGGCAGACTCAAAAATAGCCAAATTGTTTGGTTTTATTATTATAATATAACCTTCTTAGTATTTATTATTAAATTATAGCTTAAACAGTGTCAGTAATCTAAAACGTACAAAATATCTAATACATAAACTAGGTAAAATCTTTTCTTCCTGAAATACGAAGCTTAAAATTCAAATTAACAAAAACCCACGAATTTATTGCGTCCAAATGTAAAATAGAGACCTTTAATTAAATTATCGACTAGAGAAATAAAATATTAAAATTCATAAAAAAATGCCAGTGGAGAATTTTGAGAACAACAATTGCATTTCCCATTGAAAGTATAATTTAGTTCATAAAACCAATTTTTCTTAACCTGAATTAACAGATAAAGTATATACAGTATATAGTTAGGGAACAACCAAATTTTCTCGCAAATTTCAATGAAAACATTGCGAACCGTAGTGCTCTTAGATCTGCAAGCCAACGCCGGTTGCTCTGAATCAGCTATTTGATGACTCCACCGACGTGTCGTCTCGGTGGTTTTTAAATCATAAAGTAAAGGGATGTGAAAAGGTACATTTTCATATATGTGATGCTCTTCTGATAGTTTAATCATGTGTTTACAAAGAGATTACTGCCGAATCAAACTGTAGAGGGCTATTGTAAATTAATTCTAGGGGATTGTCAGGCATCTAGATACTACTAAATATACTGTGCCATCATTCGGTCTGATTAGCTTGAAATATGTTTACCCCTCGCCGCCGCACGCAAGCAGCGGATCTCGCTTGGCAGACTTCGTGAGGGCCTGTTTTAATATATGTACGTGTTTAAGCTAGGACCTTCGAATGGAATAGTAAATAACAAGAAACTAAGTCTTAGAGCAGAAATTGACGGGGAGGGGTGAGGGATGGCAGGAACATAAATGTTCAATTTCGGCAGAAACCTTCTATGTGCAGAACACTACAGTACACTAAAATTTCATGACAATAGGATGAATGGTATAGGAAATCATAAGAGGCAAAGATGAATTCGCAGAGCAGATGATCGCCAGTAAACATTTTAGGCTTGATAGGAGGCAAGGAAGGAACCTAAATCTTCAAAATATAGTATAAATTATATTTAGATGACCCTCATGTAGCCTGTCAACCAAAAATGACATTCCACATACCCCCTGTGCTTTTAAAGGGGAGTTTCATGCTTCAGAATCACCCTCATGTGCCCTGTTAACAGAAATAAATCGCATGCTTTGCAATTTAATTATATATATATATATATATATATAGATTGTGAAATTGAGGGATTTTAAGGATTTAATTATTTATTTAATAAAATGTTAATGAGACAAACAGTACGAAGTCAGTATCCAACTATGAAATATATTTATACATTTATGATACTGACCCAACCCCCGTGAATTTATGTTCTAAGACTTTGTTACTTTTTGTTTACTATTCCATTAAATGTCTTAGCTTAACACTTATAAACTACAGTAGTTCTGCCAAGCGAGATTCCGCAGCGTGCGTGCGTGCAGCGGCGGAGGTAAACACACATTTTAAGCTAAGAGATGGCTCAAGTTTCTTCTCTTTATAAATATAATTGACTGTTTATGAGCATTTTCTGTAGGTATATTTTTATGTAAGTTATCAGTTAACTTTTTACTCGATTAAGATAGTGTGTCGTTTCGGTGGATTTTACATCATAAAGTAAAGGGGTGTGAAAAGGTAATTTTGATATATGTGACGCTCTTCTGATGGTTTAATCACGTGTTGACAAAGAGATTACTACCGAATTAAATACTGTAGAGGGCTATTGTAAATGAATTCTAGGGGATTGTCAGGCATCTAGATAATTACGAAATAATATTTATGAATTTATTTATATTTTTGCTGGTAGCTTTTGGTCAAAATTTGCCATAATCATCAGTATAAAATAATTATTTAAAAATAAACACCTTAATACAAACTGTCGGTAATATATTGTCATTTGATCCGTCACGGCAAAATGGGCGTTATTAACCTGTATTATTATTCTATAACCTGTTAAAACCTGAGTATAATACTAATATCCAATGTCGAACACGTGTACAGGTAAATAAAACTTGACACATTTTTAATAAATACCTTATTGTTACTCAATATTTGCCTTCAACGTATCTGAGTAACGTTGCAGTTTCTTTGTCTAAGAACGATAATTAAGCCTAAATAATATTAGCAATTATTAAGGTGAATCGGAAAGGCCTAAGTTGCCAATATTAAAATAATTATTTCCAGGTACCTTTTCTCGGAAACCGTTATGGATTCAGCATTATAATGTTCACATAATATTTTTGTATGTGGGTGAAAATTGAATAAATTACTTAGTATTATTATGATTTTAATTATTAATTTATTTATCAATATCTGCTCTTTGTGAAATATTTTAGAGGTATTTTGTCTCTAACTAAAATTGAAAGAGTTTATTCTACTTCCTTACACAAAACGTAATGTTTAAGAATTTTTCAAATTTATATGCTGTATCTATAAAGGTTTCATAAAAATTCATATCAAAAAATCACGTTAGCAGGGTAGGGTTTTCCAACTCCCCTAAAAATTGTAATGAGTCTGCGTGTAAAAAATTATTCGATTCCCCAAAGAGGAAATATCTAGAAATAATTTCATTAAATGCTCTAGACGTCAGTGTTGCTTGATGAAAAATAGATTCATAACGAATTTTCGCATAACAATACCTCATTAAGCTATACCTTTGTTTTCGTTAGTACTAATGGAAGTTTAATAATTAAATATTCTGAAGAGGAAACCAATCGTATTTTATAATGAGTACAGTAAACTGGTTCTTCCCAAAAATGGAAGTTGATTGTGGGTCAGGGTCTATATACTTTTGACACTGCGGTTGTTTTGGAAGTGAGTTTAATTACCAGTCTCCCTGTCAGTCACTGGAAGCTACTAATAGCAGGTTTCTTCCGGACTCATCGTGCACTGAAGCCCATCACCTAGTAAAAAACATAATCAGAACTTTCATCCGTAGGTATTCAGTGAAGTAAACAGCTACGCACCGACGCCCACACGCAACCTGAGCTTCAAAACTCTAAATGGTATGTGGTAACATTTACAGTTAGTACACTCATCATTCAAGAAGATGCCAGGAACAATCGTGTCTGTTCCGTATTCCGGAATGAGATTTTGTTGTATAATGCTTCCATATTATCAGGGAAATTTTGCTCAGTTTGACGGGCAATTTAAGCGTGTTTTAAATTAGGCAAACAGAAAAAAACTGCCATTCACGCTTGTAAGTCATGAACCTAAAGCGGCTCTTGATGTGTTATTAAATAGATATTAAAATATACCTTCATTATCAGCAAAGAGATGATCAAAAATGAATAAGTTCTTTAATGGACTGATTTCTTTATAATAATGGCCTGCTGGTTCTGTTGCTCTCCATAAATCACTCTTTGCTTCAGTTCATACATTTTCAGAAATAATTATTCAAAAAAATTTACATCAAAAAAGTATACTTACAGATTCTTAAGATATTTTTCTATATTTATTTAATTTGCAATATAAAACAAGTAAACTTTTTATATGCTAAGTCGTTAGATGAGGATCAGTTAAACAACCGTTTGTTAGGATTGAGCGTCTTGAGTGAGTAGTAATAAATTGATGTGTCTTTCTATTTTTCCATAGTGTCTGATGTTTTTCATGACATCCTGGACAGAGGCCAAACTACGTTACGCAAGCCTTTCCATTTCGGCATAACTACCACATCTCACATTAGCCCTAATCTGCTTAGCGTGGTCCATCCTACCCTCGCTCTTCCGTTCTACCCCACACGTTTCCCTCTAATGTTAATTTAACAAGACCGTCATGTCTCAAAACGAGGTCTATTAATCTCTTGGTCAAAGTCCTGTATATTGTTAGCTCTTTCCCTATTCTACTTATAACTTCCTCTTTAGTGATTCTATCCACCCATCTGATTTCCAGCGTTTTCATATTGCATCACATTTCAAAAGGCTTCTATTCTTTTCCTTTCCGCAGCTCCTATCATTTATAACCTGTGTAACGCCACAGTCCATACGAAAGTTTTTAGTAATCATTTTATAATATTCATACTTATATAACACGTAAGTGAATTCCTCTTTTTGGCTAAATCCTTTCTTGCCAGTGCTATCTAATCCTTTCTGTCTACCATATTTATATAATCCCTATTTATTAAAAATATGCCTTCTCAATCTAAAATTCTTTGTTAATCCACTGTTTCCCATACTGTATTCAATTACTTGGTTTTTCCTATATTAATTCCCATATTAAACTCTTTCTCCAGAACCTCATTCATGCCACTTATATTTGTTTCCTAGTCTTTTTCAGACTCCCCTAATACATTATCATCGTCGAAGCGTTTCTTCTCCTTGCTGTATGATTCCTTTTCCATATTCCGTTTTAACTTTCTTCATCACATGTTCTATATACAAGCAAAAGAGCATGGGTGACAGACTGCATCCGTGTCTTATTTCTTTCTCTATTTCTGCTTTCTTTTCTTCATCTTCAATTCTAATTACTGCTAACTGCCTTCTGTGGATTTTATGTAAAAGCTAAGTGATATTTATTCCTGTTCTCTTCAAAATTATTATTAGTGTGTTCCTGTTAATATTCTACAAATGCCATGGACATAGGTCGGTTTTTTTCTTATTCTATCTTCTAAAATTGGACGATCTTCCTAAAATAAAGCTCATCTTCTCCTAACTCGCATTCTAATTGTCGTTCCATCCTCCTATAATCTATTTTAGTTAATATTTTGCACGCATTAGATGCTAAACTATTTGTCCTATGTTCTCGCATCTATTAGCCCCAGTCCTCTTCGGTATTGGTATAATTATGTTTTTACTAAAATCTTCTGGTATCCTTCCATTATCGTAGATTTCGCAAGTAGTTTTCATATATTTCTGTTTTTCATTTCCATTTTTTTTAAATTGATTTGTGTGTTGCTGTAAAACGATCTGCGTTTCCGTGGCTGGTTCGAATTAGCTCATCAACCGAAAAATCTCCAATTTGACTGTTCAATGTTGTTGCTAAATCCGATGTGCGTAGAAGGTAGAAAACTAGATACTGTAACACCCCAGATCGTATAAGGAATTAATTTGATGGTTTCTTCATTAACCCTCTATAGCAGGGGTGCTCAAACGGTCGATCGCGAGTGCTTTTAAAGTCGATCTCGAGAAAAATTTACCGATATAGATCTACTCAGAGATTTTGTTTTAGTTGATCCTGAATCCCCTTGGGTTATCCACGTAGGCGGCGTCGGTTGTGCCACTGTTGAAGCAAACAGTTTCTTCAACCAGCATCAACCATCAACAATAACGCTAGTGTGGCAACCGCGGAACTCCTCGCCATATCTCAGGCTACAAAGATTTGTCAGGAGAATCCTGTGGCCAATAACATCATTTTGGCAGACTCGATAAAGGCGATAGGAACAATAACCAACAAGGCGGTGAGACACAATTTTATCAATCGAATACGGGATTGTCTAGTAAAGGGGAACAAGAAAAAATAACATATTACTGTGATGGATCCCAACGCAAGTAGGCATTGAGAGACATGACAGGGCAGATCAAGTGGCGGAACTGGCAGCCTCCAACTCACACTGTCTCAATAATCAATGGAAATGTACAAGCAATGATAACAAAATGGGGATCCTCAAGAAAGTAGAGGAAAAATGGAAGCTAGAAACATGTAAGGGCAGTCTCGAACTCTTTACATTCGACAAAATTGGCCAATATGAAGTATTACAGGAGATCCTCAAGAATGTAGACAAAAAATGGAAGTTAGAAACATGTATGGGCAGCCTCTGACTCTTTACATTCGACAAAATTGGGAAATATGAAGTAATACAGGAGATCCTCAAGAATGTAGAGGAAAAATGGAAGCTAGAAGCACGTAAGGACAATCTCGGACACTTTAAATTGGGCAACATTGGCAAATATGAAGTAATCCAGGGGATCCTCAAGAATGTAGAGGAAAAATGGAAGCTAGAAACATGTAAGGGCAGTCTCGGACTCTTTAAATTCGACAACATTGGCAAATATGAAGTAATCCACGTCAAACAGTGAACAGGCAGTGGTGTCAAGAGCTATAAATGCACACACACAGTTCTATTTTCTAGGGCGGCCCAACCTATATGTGAGGGATGCACTTTTTTCCATTAATGAACAACCTTCTTTTTAAGTGTCCCACATACAACAAGGTAAGAAATACCTCCATTGCACAATTCACCAGGAATGATCTCTACACAAACTCCGCAGCTGTCCATGCTCTTCTGGATTTTCTCGTGTTCAAATTTTTGTAATTATGTTATTAGTTAAAATTATGTGTTGTCGCTAATGGCCTAGATATCGAAGGGACCTTAAACTTTAAATCAAGCGGCTCACATTACACCGGTTTAGGGCCAAATTTCGATTTTGTAGTACGGAAACCTTGAAGTATTTTCTGAAAATGAAAGATCCATCAAGAGTAGATCTCTGAGTCTGCCATAGTGTAATATTTCCGTTGATATTGAAATAAAGTACTATATATTTTCTATAACTCACGTAGTTTACTGCTACACACGCTATTGAAAAAAACGATTTCCATTAATATCAGCTAAAGTATTATGTTTTCCCTTAAATCGTATGAGGTGAATGTACCACGGTTATACTATCAAATACGTGTTTCCTCAGTTTGATGAAGAGGAAGAAGAAGCTGCCTTGAGCATGGACAAGATGGAGATGATGCGGCCTCACAAAGCGTGTTTCGTACTGACCCGGAGCAAGAAGCTTGTTATCAAGTCAGGCTTACCAAGAACTGCTTCTATCTGATAGCCCGCACACGCACTGCCTCATTAACCCAGGACTGCTTACGAAATAGCTTCACAAATACTTCCACTTCTCAGAAACGAAATCTTGCCACGTATTCTGAATATATTTGTATGGAAAGCTCTTTCATCTTCCAAATTGCCAGAGTTTCGTTCCCGTGGGGCACCACTTTTCTGTTTAGTCCCAAGTCAAGAAATATCTCTACTAACGACGGTATCAATATGTTTATTTCAGCCCTGTAAAGTACATTTTCTTGAACTATTAAATAATAAATATACGTCAATGCCATTAATTAATTTGTCACGTGCGCAGGAACACGTTTGACGTCACTGCGCAGCCGAACTCGGCCGAAATGTTGAATTAAGGCGTTGTAGAAAACATTTACATCCATATGGTTGCAGTCCATCAGTTTTAAAGTTATCCCATTTGTTCCTCTGCTTCTAACTAATCTGTAACTGCTGCAATAATTGAAGCAAAGGGCAATTAACGTTCAAAGTAAAAAAAATTTAAAGGAAATTTTGTCCATTTTGTTGTGTGAATACATTGTAATGCAGTGTTAAAAATTTCAACAGTTCGTAATGATATTATAATATCTGACTTTTTTAAAAAAAATAATAAATAAGTAAATCAGCCCATTCGGATTAGCGATCATAAAAATTACACTAATCTCGCAGAAACAAACAATTCAATCGAAAATTAAATTTCCGAAACTTTCTTGTCGTTTATTTCGAATCACTTAATTGAATTTTTTTTTAAGAATTCACCCACGTAGCGACCAGGAGGGCCGCTTGTCAACAAAGTGTGAGCGTCCTGGACCTTTGAAGTCTCTGATTCGTACCACTATAAAGGTAAATGCCTCTACAAGCGAGTAAACAAAACTGACCACTCTCAACCCAGTTCCTATAAATCTAGCAGCTTGCGCCAAATAGATTACTGAAGCCGGTAAGGGTGGGTGGAAAATGTTTTAGGAATATGAACTACGCACCCTCAGCCGAGCTCACCCGAATACCCCACACAGATAGGAGGTGCAGAATCTACTTGCGTCTAATCTGTTATGTTTTCTGCAAGATTGATAAATATAAAAGTATAATCAACATCATCTCTAACATTTTAAACTGTAGATTTATTACAAAATATTTCAGTTTATTCGATTTACCTTCACAACAAAACACTACAGTGCATTAAATATTATTACAATATCCAATTACATTACAATATAGGAATAGTATTTGGAAAAATTTGCTCTCGGAAGATACTATATGGGCTGTGGGGGAACTTTTGATGTTCATTTCTAAGAAGTTACTTGAGTCGCAGAACATGAATTTCAGGTTTGTTACTTTTTTTGTAGTAGAATCTAACTTTGTGTATATCTGAGTAAGAATGCACATTTTATGACCAGTTTCAGAAAAGTTCCTAAACTATTCTTTTATTAGAAAATTTGGTTAAATAAACTAAATTAAAGTAATAAAATGACCTACATTTTGGTAGATTGAATTTTTAAATTCCAACACAGTTTTTGGACTTTAAGTTTACAATTAATAAAATAACGGGAAAAAAGTTTATGCTGTATTTATGTTAATTAAATATTAATGAGTTTAGATGCTGACTTATTGGCCGTCTTTCCTTCGATATTGAAAGATTACTCGGAAATCTTCCATTTTGTATTGTTTATAACTAGTCAGAAATAGTTAATCCTCTTGAAGTACTACGCACAGTCGTCCACTGACCTAGGGAATTTGGGGGGGGGGGGAACTCAGTTCAACACGAAAAATTAATACGGAAATTTTGTATTGTAGTCACTACTTTGAAATTGTTGTCACAAAATATATTGTGTTCAGTTCAGGATATGATGTACGTCAAAAAACTCGTACTTATTATTAGTTTAATTGCGCACCCCCACAAAAGCCATGTTTGACATCAAGGCATTATCCAGATTGAAAACCGCTATGGCCTTATTCGTGGAAAAAATAGTTCTTATCGCAACTTACGGAATAGATCTTATTTGGGAAAATCGGAGCCTAAGAGACCTAAGGACCTTGGAAACAATTAAACCACGATATCTGAAAGCAGCCCTAGGCGTTTCCAAACACACAAAATCGAGACTTGCCAGGGAATCCTTCTTTGTAGAGGAACTGCGCATGAGCCTCCCATACACTGACAGCTCCAACAAACTGCTACACGAAAGAGAGAAGAAGAGAAGGGAAATTTGGCCGGATTTCTACATAACAGAAGCCATGACAAACAGATCTTGGACCAACACGAATCAAGAACTCCGACACCTGACAAGCTCAATAGCAGTGCTCGGGTACCATCACAAAATATGCAAGAAAAAAGGTTTCTACGATCCTGACAGCAATTGTGTGCGCGACTTGTGTGATCAACCCCATGACCGTTACCACGGGACCAGCTGTAAAAAACGGGTGAACTCACTTGTGGACCTCTGTAAATAATAATCAATGTGAACACTAAAATACGAAGAACAAGGTGCGATACCAAAATATATGTAATCTAAGTAAAACTCGTACTCAAGTTAAGTACAGGGAATGTTAACAGACCTAGGGGTTCTGTAAGCATTTCGCCAGCTTTCGTCCAAAGACAGTCACACTCTTCCTTCCCCGAGGACGACAATAATCCCTTCCTACTTCTACCGCACATCTCATACTAGATGTTACTAGGGTAACGTACATTATATGGAAATGAACATTTCAAATTTCAAATTATTATCAGATTCATATCAGGAAATATGTTGGCAAAAATGGACAATTACCAATCACCACTTTTTTGTTTATAACATTTAATAGAGCCACGCTCTCACGGCTACACCAATAACGACACGAAAAGTTAAACAACATAAAATGTAGGAAATTCTATCCTCTTCATTTTAACGACAAATGAATATTTATAGAGTTTTAGGTAGTTAATATTTCATGAATTCGTAATATAAAGTTAGCGAGGATTGGGGACTTGGAAACGGCATCAGCATGTCGAGGCCTGATGCTGTCACTAATCCCCAGGGATGACATTTCGGCATATGAAGGGACATGACCTGCGGAATTTCCGTAAACACAGATCGCGTGGGAATCGGGGACCCACGAAGACAACGAAATATTTAAATACCACGTGGTTGCTTCAGCTAATGGGGTTTAGTGGTCTAAAGAAAATGGATTATCAAAGATCGATTTCTATTCTTCTTCACACGGCGGTAAGTCTCTGTGAATTTATCCTTCTGCTCTTGGAAGTTGACGAGGACGGAAGGGAACCGACTTGTTCCTGGACGTATGTGAAGGAGTTCAAGCGTGGACGCTGAAGAAGTCGTCCTACGGAAAAACTGGCGGAGAGGCGACGCTACACTACAAAGAAGGTACGCTGTTAGGTTTCCAAATCCTAGTCGTATAGGAAGGGTATCGTCTTCGGTTTATATCCTGAGATTAGTAAGAGATCAAATTGCTTCGCCTTAGCTCCAAAAAATGTAAATTTTTCCTTCATTAATGTTTTTCCTTGTTAAGTTATTTTGTAAATAAACTTCCTGTTATCTTTTAATTTTATTGTCAAAATCCCACCCTACAGCCATAAGAAAACACGGATCATATTTTTACACAAAAATTGAAGAGAATTAGTTTTTAGAAACGTAATTTTTGTTGTATAAGCTGAAATTCATGTTCAGTGGTCTAAACATTTCCTTGGTACCCAAAGTCATAATTTAATGAAAGATACCTATTTCCATTTTCCAGTAACATTTATTTGACCGGACTGTTAGTAACCGTTATTTAGCTTAGATTGTTTGTTGTTATCCTAGACTACTTTCTGATCAAAATGTCAAAAATTGTTGAGGAATATTTAGAAATGTATTAAGACCCAATCACTAGACTAAATTCCAACTGTTACACTAGTGCCACCTGCAGGTAGAATTCATTTTCCACTTAAAACGATGACTTTTCTGCTCGTTAAAATCTAAATGAAGTTATGAAAAATATCACGTTCACCGAAAAGTTTTTAAATTTGAAAATTTCGTGATCTGAGAGCTCTGATGGGACTGAGAAACACAAAGATTGAGCCGGGTTCAAGGACCGCGGTGATACGGAGTCAGGAGCTGCAAAATGGAATTACAGTGTCAGATTTATGTGCGGAGTGACAGTCACGATATGGCTCTCAGATACGCAGGCTTCGGCACGGATTCCTCCAGCAGATGAGGCTGCCCATTAATTACGACCGAAGGCTCCCGCTCACCTAATAGCTTATTGTTATGTAAATAACTCCACAAGCGGAGACCATTATCTAGATTGAAGAAAATATGGCCAACGAGACAGAAGTCGACTGGTTGGTGTCGACAGACAAAGAGCTCAGACGAGGGAAGAATTAAAAATAACCCTGAACGAGCAGTCCAAACAATTGCAGACGGGTTTCCGGTGGCGCGGAATAAGGACGGGGTAATTTCCGGTAGCGGGGCTTAAAGTGGTGCCTCAACCTAAAAAAAACAATTTTGCAGACTAACTGATTTTCATGTCAAATAAACAACAGAAATGCGGCAATTTCAAACACTTGCCGGGAAAGTTCCGATCAGTGGTATCTGCATCGCAGGTACGTATTCCGTTTCTTGATGCACAGAACTGGCATAGCTATAATTAACTAACATAAGGGAAGGACATCATTTTGTCACTAAAGTAACTGTGATACTTCAAAAAAGAATTAACTCAAAGATGTACAGAAACGAGGTAAAAATCTAATTATGAAGAAAACTAAGCTCATATTGATCAGTATAGCTTCTTAGCTTCTCTTGGTGAGAACAGAAATTCATTAAACAGTCTCAGCCACTTCTAAATCCCAATATCGAATAGAAAATGGAATACGATTAGTGTCAATTTATTTGCATTCCTTAAAATTTTTCTATTAACAAATAAGTCCAAACTATATCAGGAGTTTGGAATCTTTTTTGAGGTAAATTATTTATCAACTTTCTAACAAGGAAACGCACGCGAAGTTTTTTAACACACAGTGAAAGAAACGACAGCGGATCACTGACTAATGTTCAGGCATTTTCTATAACGAGGTTAAAAAGGTTTAATTCCCAAATTGGTTAGAATTGAGTGTTAAGTCTTGCTTTTTTACGGTTTAAGCATTCTCTAGCGGCTATTTCTCCCCAAATAGATCACGGGGTTAACCTTTGGGGATGCCTCGTACGCTCTCCGGTTTGTTTGAAGGTTCCCACATGCCGAGGCACCTTCGTCTATTTTGGGAGGTGTATGTACTGAGATCGAAGACCTTGGACATACGGTAAGAGTTGTCCGCTGATCCCATTGGATCAGTCGACCAACTGCCTCTTAAAACTGGTGGAAACACGAAGAAGAGAATGCTGCGGCCCCACAGCAAACCCGTCTCCTGTCATCATATGTCGCGAGAATAGCACAAATAGCCCGATCTACCAGATGAAAGTTTTCTAGAGTTTTCCTTGCATCTCTTTTAGGTGAAACACCGGGTAGAAACAAACAATAGTCTGGGGGCACTAGTCTACTCTTAGCTACCTTGCTCTTCACCAGAAAACTATTCACAATACCGTGATAATTTTATACAACAGCCTTCCTCCAGAGGTTGAAAACAATAACTACAAAAGTTTCTTGAAGCAGAGTAAAACTATTCTATTAAATTGCGCGTTTTACTCGGTACAGGATTTTCTTAATCGTCCCTCTAGTATTTTAAATCAAGGTTCCTGCAAAATGTTGAATGAACTGCCTTGTAAAATAACACACCACATATTTTTATAAACTTGCAGTACAGTTTTTTCTGCTCTTTCGTTTGTTTGTTTCATGTATTGCCTGGAGCTACTTCGGAAGGACAGTTTCCTGGTCGCGGAGCTCCAAGTAGTCAAAACTATATTGCGCGTTTTTCAGTGTTTCAGTGTGTGTTTGTGATCTCTTGTGTGCGTGTAGTGTTTATACTGACTTTAGACTATATACATTTTCTTTTATTATATTATTTTAAGATTAATTGTAATTAATTATGTACCTTATTTGTAATGTAAGACGTATCCTATTTCCCCAAACGAGGACTAATGGAAACAACAATAAATCTAAATCTACCTTCTACATTTCGTCTTTTCAATTCCCTTCCTATGCTTTTAAAGGGGAGTTATCTGTTTCAGGTTCACCCTCATGTAGCTTGTTACTAAAAAACGGGTTTAAGACGGACAGTGCAGGGGCCCCGGGGGTGTGAGTGGGGGGGCGGAGCTGACTGACTAGATAGAATGTAGAAAGTTACCACATTGGCGACAATCTTTTTAAACGATTTGTATGGAGATTTTAAGGGGAGTAGTTGCTAATTGTCCATGGATAGCGGACTTTTTTATTTTTTCTATTTGTTGTGAATAAAATTTAAACCAGATAATACGATGATATTATAAGGAAATGCAGAGTATAATGACGACAAATTTTAAAATGGAAATTGTAGGCACACTATCATTAAGATGACTACCATTTGTGAACAGAGTTTACTGTACAAATACAGCAGTCGCTTGTATTAGAGACAGTTTGATAAACTTTCAGTTTCAAAATTTCTATCAATAATTTTGGTTTTCTTGTTTCAAAATAAAATTTGTACCTCAGCTTTTAGAGTAATATACTAAAAGCAAAAATATATTTGTTATTAATTTACTTAATACAGTTTAAATTCAATCATTATAGATTTGTGTTGGGATTGTAAGAGATTATGTATGCGAAATGAAAACTGAAATTGATCTCAATAAATGAAGATAGGACAGACAATTTGATTATACAACTGATATATTATACCACATTACGAAGTACGCGTTCGTCCATTAAAGATAATGTGACCCATTGATTCTGGATCTTAAAGCAAAATTTATTCGTTTTATTTCATTAGGAAAAATAAAAAAATACAAAAAAAGTCTTGTATTTCAGATGATAATAACAAGGACGAAGCACCGTAACTTATGAGAATCTAAAGAGAAATCATCACTTCATCGTGCGTTGATGCAAAGTCAAAGGTGATGCGACAATGTACATAGCTCAATAAATCAGAAGCTATTAATGGGGAATTTTGCATGTATCGTAAATCGGCTTTAATGAAAATGCCTTAGCCATATACTGCTTATAGAGAAAGTTAAATAAGAAACATCGTGGAAAGGAAATTTTATTCTGTGACAATAAACCCACTGACGCCTGCTTACAACCTCCAAACGGCTTGAAAGAGAAACTACTGTATTTTCATACAAAATCTTAATTATCTTTCCGAATCGCAGTTTCGGGAAAAAATTAAAAACACATTTAATTAATGAACACAATATTTTAAGACATTATTAAATTTTGTAAGAACAGTAATAGTTCTCTTTTGTTAAAATCTTAAAATCAAATGTAAAGAAGATAAAGAATTAGTTAGTGGAAACGAGCAGAAAAATGGATGTTACCAGTATTTTATTATGTAAATTCAAAATAGTAAATAATGTTTATATAATTGTATAATAATATGTAAATAGTTGTTACTGTGGTCGCCAATGACCAGGCAGTCGATGCGACCGTTATAAATAAATTTATATATATATATATATATATTAAGTATGCCTCTTATCAAAGTGTAATATTTCATATTTGCTTGTGGTGAAAGTTAAAAAAAGGAATCTCATGGATTTTTATGTGATGATAAACAAACTCTTACCTACATATAAGGAATAGAACAATTTAAAGTGAAACTACTGTAGAGTGGTACTTGAATTTTTACATAATATATTAATTATCTTAATGATCCACTGATGAATGGAAGAAATAAATTATACACAATGTGTTTTCCACATTCCTCATATTTTAACGTAATAATTTATTGGTCCAAGTTACTATTAATACTAAAGTTTTGTAACAATTCGATTGGTACGAGACCTTCCCACGGCGCAGATCCTGACTCCTGGCGGAAAACTGCAGTATATGATCCCGAGTTACTTGCTCTGGGAGAGGATTTTATTGTTTTTATTTAGAAGCAGTCGCTCTGTCTCCCCGTCAAGCGAAATATTTATCTATGTAAAGTGGACCGCACTCCGAGGGGCGAGTTTCAGATACTTGCTGACAACTCTTGGCTACTAGCGTTGCCGTTCGCGCTGCATGTTGAAGCCAGCTTTAGTGGCCGATGAGACTGGTGTCTACAGGTGTCCTGTTCCCCTTGCCATTGTATGGTGAAGCATAGCTGTCGCACATTTAATTTCTTGGTTTCTTTATGTAGCTAATAGTTTGGACTATGTATAATGTTTTCTGAAATGAAGAATTAAATTCTTTATTATAGTAAACTGTTTAAATATATATAGTAGCGCAGTAGCTCCCTGCAAAATTTAATTCCAATTTATGAAATTTTAAATTATATAAAAATTTCAGTAAGAACATGTCACTGGCCAGGTAAAAGGAATTTTTCTGGGCGCCGCGTTCTTGACGGAGAACTCACGATGATTGGCAGGAAAACTTCACGTGAGATAGCATTACCCCTTGGGAGGGGGCATATACGGGAGTGACCTGCGAAGTTGAAGGATGGAATATGGTCAGTATAGTGAAATAATGCATTGAAGTCGAGTAGGCAGCGGGACAGTATGCAGTTCGGTAAACCGTCGGACAAGTCGAGTAAGCAGCGGAAAAGTTTGGTGTGAGAATTTGATAGTCGAGGAGGCTGAGTTGCTGAATTGTACGAAGTTGAGTAGCAGGTTTAACTAGAAGGCTAGACGGTGAAGGTGTAAGGTGCTAACGACCTGGAAAACAACTAGGAAGAAGGAGGAAAAATTAAGTTTTCCTCAACCTTGGCATCTTTGGGTTCAACCCGAACAACGTGAGAAGACGGAATTAAAGTCACCTATTAAGCCGCACCGAGACGCACAGGCAAACAAAACAGGTTCATCAAATGAACGGAAACTGTTGCACGTGGTTACCTAATTCATAATTTAACCCTGAGAACTTTAAAAATCACCCCCTTTAATTATTTATTATGTATTTGTAATCTTCGCGCAGGACCCCATATCAAATTATTGTTTTTCTTTAAATAAAAGTATCTATTAAATCCTAAACTTAAATTCATTAAATAAATAATATAACCCCCATAATTTACATATTTATAAGCTGTGAGTGTGTAGCAGAAGTGGTTTGGTTTACTTTACAAAAATTTCAGTCCGATGACCGAAAACGAAGATATTAATTTAGCTGCTTTTCAATCATTTCTTGAAGAGCCTTGTTAATTTCCTGCCAACGCGTGAAAGTTTCGGCTAACTACTTTGCATTCAGTTTTATCTACTAATACAAAATTACTGTAATATACCCGTCCAACCCAGGAACATAGATTTAATTACAGATTCCGAAGAAAGTCTACAGTAAATTAATTTCACAGGCAAGATTCTCTAATGAAACACTTTTACGAAGCAATACAGTTTCGCCCAAACCTCGTTAATTTTGACTTGTATCTGAGTAGCTTTATCTGTTTCCTTAACATTGCCAAAGACAGGCAGCTGCAGCTTGCGACAGAAACTCCCCGTCGAAGCCATATATTCTTAAATAGTCTTCAATGCAAGAATATTAATTTTAGTTTAAAACCCGTTAATTTATAGATTACCTTAGTGTACTTGTAAATTTTATATTAGTTACTAGTTAACTTTCCGGCGTTTCCTGGGTATTTATTTATATTAGCCTGGAGAATGTATTAATTTGACACTAATCTACTGGGTAATGTGAATAAACTTGAAGGTAGAATTTCTATTCAAACTTTGTTTATATTCAAAATAATAATTGCAAAACCCATAAAAATTTCAAACTATAAACAAATGTATCAAAAGGTGATAACGCCTGTAACTATAAATAATATACAATTCCGCCGCTTTTATTGGTAGGTGCCAACATGGTGACTGAATGGTTTACCAATGGCGCTCAATATGGTGACTATTTGTTTACATTGTGGTGAATCCAAACTTTCGGATGACATAACATCTTTAATCCCTTGATCTAGCTCTCAGTCACGACTGGCGACCCTTTATTCGCGGAATTTCTGCGTCTGCTTCACCAGTCTCCGAATATTCTCGTTCAACTTTCTGAATGTATATTGTCCTAATCTGTATTATGAATGTCGGGCTAAAAATTGGCATGATATTTGTTCAGAACAATTGCCAATACAACTAAAACAAATAAAAAATTACCATTGTTTGTTGGATAAAATATGGGGGATCTACTAGGGTCACTAAAGGCTAAAGAAACGACGTTTTTCAATGGAATATTTTGCCGTCTTTCTCAATTAGCTTGTGGAAGATGAAAAGTATTGTGGGTTAATATTATTTTAATGAGAATGAAAACCCTAGAGCACCAGAAACATTTAATTAACGATGTTGCATGCTTTATGTGTAAAATTTCGTGCAAAATATGAATTTTTATGTGGAATATCTAATTACCTGAAATTATACATTAAAATTTTTAATAGAATGTTTCTTACAGGTGAAAAACCATGCATACAAAAGTGTTTAGATGTAGACCTTTATTTAAAACATAGAAACTCAATAAAGGCCGATAATCAATTATAAGGAAGTTTTAAGTAGCCATATTGAATGTATAAAAGTGTTATAAGCTAATAGTAATACCGAGGAGAATAATAATAGTCGGGTCTCTTCCACGCGGCTGTCGCGTCTCGCGTGATGTTTGCGCGTGCCTCAGCTGGCGGGTTAACATGCACCTAGATAGATGTACTTACACAACTGACATGTTGTTTAGAAGCATGCTCTATACATTCCAAGGAATGTGGTAGTGTAAGGAATGTAGTAGTCGTCCTGGGAAACGTCTACAGCGGCCTAAGAGTAACGCGAGAATTAAGGTCACAGTGGAGAAGATTAAAAAACTATGATTAATAATGTGTGGTATATATATTTAAGGAACAAAAGTAAACCAGGAAATCATACATCATACCAATTTAATAATAGGATAAGAGGTATAAAAAACCGGCCTACGTTCATGGCATTTGTAGATTTAGAAAAAGCCATCGAAAATGTGAACTGGAACACGGTATTAAGCATTTTGAAGGCAACTAGAATAAAATATCGAGAAAGGAGGCGAATACATAACCTCTACAGACGACAGGCAGCAGCAATTAGATTGAAAGACCAAAAAAAGAAAGCAGATATCAAGAAAGGGCGTAAAACAAGGATGCAGTCTGTCTCCCATGCTGTTCAACTTATACATAGATCAGGCGATAAAGAAAGTGAAAACGGAATAAGGAAAACGAATCATGCTGCAAGCAAAATAAATAAAAACCTTACGCCTTGCCGACGATACTGTAGTATTAGGAGAATCAGATGGAGACTGGGAAACCATAATAAATGGCATGAACGTGGTTTGGAGAAAGAGATCAATATGAGGATTAATAGAGGAAAAACCAAGGTAATGAAATGTAGTATGGGAAACAGAAGAATAACAAAGGCTGTTAGATTGGGAAGGGATATTTTGACGGAAGTTAAGGAATTCAGCTACTTTAGAAGCGTAATAACTAGGGATGGTAGAAGTATAGTAGACATAAAGAGTAGGATAGCACAGGCAAGAAATAATTTAGAAAAAAAACTTACGGGTAATATAAATGTGAATATTAGGAAATCGTTACTAAAAATGCCTGTATTGAGCGTGGTGTTATATGGGTGCGAAACGTGAACGATAGGAGTTGGGGAAAGGAAAAGAAGATAAGCCTTTGAAATGTGGTGCTATAGGCGAATAATGAAAATCAGATGGGTAGATAGAATCCCAAACGAAGAAGGTGTAAACAGAATAGGGGAAAAGCGAACAATATGGAGGACGTTGACTAAGAGAAGGGATAGATTAATAGGCCACGTTTCAAAACACGATGGTCTTGTAAAATTAGCATTAGAGGGAAATGTGTGGGGTAATAACAGAAGAGGGAGGCAAAGGATGGGATACGCTAAGTAGATTATGGAGGGTGTGGGATGTGCTAGTTATAAGAAAATTAAAATGCTTGCGCAAGATAGGTTGACATGGAAGGTTGCATCAAACCAGTCTTGGAACTGAATACTACAACAACAACAAGAGGTATAAGAAGACGATCCATGAAATAACTGCCTGAAGCAGCCAGTGGAAGATGATAAAGGTACGAGTATGTTAGAATTAGATAAAAAAAGTTAGGTAAACCAGTAAGTGGTATAACTAATAATATCCACGATTCACATTTGTTTTACTTATCACTTAGCTTAAATTTACCAGGAAACTGTACTATTTACGGATTTAATTGCAAATTATATTTTTAATTTAAATTGTGATTACTGATAGGTAAGTATGATTGCGATTACAAAAATAACTTAGAAGATCATGAAATATTTAATGTAAATAAATTGTTTATATTATAATTTGTAATGGTCTCATGTGCTATTGAAAGTTCTGCATCTTCCCAACAAGAAAGGTCACAGAGCCCTTGAAAAGTTCCTCACTTTCACCCAGCATCGCAATTTGGACTAAGAGGAGCAGCTATTCAACCTATAAAACAAACGAACGCCTGTTATTCCGTACCAAATTGGGCATCTGTTGGGAAATAACCGTCACTTAGCGGTCTCCACGTCGCAAGCGGGAGCGAGTGATGCGGGAGGGCCAGGCCACACACACACATTACTCACTTTCCCTACACGCATTAACCTTGCATTATTTTTCAAAATATAAAACGCCATAAATGTAACAAAATTAGCTGGGTATCTTATTATTCACTAAAGTATTACAAACAAATCTATGGAGAATAATAAGTTTCAAATTCTTTAACTTGGCGTAATAGAAATTAATCTCGATATGGACGCTAATCAAATGTTTCAATTAAAAACTGTTGATTAAAATAAGCTTTTTACTACGTGGCTGTAATATATATATATATATATATATATATATATATATAGGGAAAGGACAGAGAGATAGAAAGAAGGTGACTTTCTGATGAAGGGGGTGGTGCCTCCGAAAATTCAAGTACTCTAAACCTCACAAAGTGTCTACCATCTATGAACCTCAGGTAAGTTACCTTCTTTCTATCTCTCTGTCCTTACCCTATTAATTGTTTTAATTAACATGACAATTTCATTTCCTGACTCACATATATATATATGTTTAATTCTGTTGTTTAACGCCGAGTCAACAATTACCGTTCTTCGCGACTGAAAACAATCTATTAAAATACACGAGGGTCTTGTAAAATTAGCATTAGGGGGATGTGATCGGGGTAAGAACAGAAGAGGGAGGCCATGGATGGAATACGCTAAGCAAATTTGGGAGGATGTTGGGTGTGCTAGTTACAAGGAAATGAAAAGGCTTGCGCAAGATGGAGGGTTGCATCACATCAGTCTTGTGACTGAATACCACCACAACAAAATACATGTGTATAACATTTTTAGTGTCCCATTGCCCATGGTTGCTGGGTTATTTCTGGCAATATCTGATATCCTTGTCCAGTCCTGTCATGGCGAGGAACTCGAGCAGGGTGTGGATCGATGCTGATGATGAACAGAAACCACTAATTGTGTGGGTTGCTAGTGTTTTTCTCTCTGACCAGTCATACTAATGGCATTAGAATGGAACGTGTTGAACTGTTAATGCAGGTCGGCAGGATATATTGAGTAGGAGAGCAGACAATTATACGTTAATTGAGAATGTTGGGTCCGGATTCTTGATAGTATACCTTTTTTCCGTCCTGAGAAGATTTTGGGGAGGGTAATGGCGTTGCAACAGACAATAACCGCTTCTATCCTTCCTGTTCCTTTTGTGGACCATTTCTTTACAAAGTAGCCGGAGGGAACTGCACAAGCAAGCTGTTTGGTACATATTAGGGGTGGTCGAGATGTTCAATTGTTGCGAGGCCTCTCTTCATACCAATTGGTCAGCCTCCGTGTTTTTTGGTAGCCCGGTGCATTATTGTTATTGTATTGTTTCTCAGATTGTTCCTCCATATTTTGTTGACGTTTCCACTTCTGCATAACTGGTATTCTAGTGGCTAGGGAGTCAAATACAATGAAGGTGTCCGCACTGCGAGTGACAAGTTACCAATCTGGGTGCTTACACAGTAAACAGCAGTTATTGATCAAACTCAACAATGGTTCTAGTATTGTTCTAAAAATTATAATGAAGTGTAGTATGGCAAATAGTGGAATAACGAAGGATGTTAGATTGGGAAGGGAATTAAGGAATTTTATTACTTGGGCAGCATAATAATTAGAGTAGGCTAGCACGGGCAAGGAAGAGTAATTTACCAACAAAAAACTATAAGTATGAGTATTAGGAAATCATTACTAAAAATTTAGGTGTGGAGTGTGGCGTTATATGTGCGAAAAGTGGACGATAAGAGTTGCAGACAGAAAAAGAATGAAAGCCTTCGAAATGTGGTGGTATAGCGAATGCTGGAAACAGTTGGGATAACCAGAACGTTGTAAGCAGAATAGGGGAAGAGAGAACAATTTGGAGAACTTCGACCTAGAGAAGGGATAGATTAATAGGCCACGTTTTGAGACATGAGGATCTTGTAAAATTAGCATTAGAGGGAAGTGTGTGGGGTAAGAACAGAAGAGGGAGGCCAAAGATGGAATCCGCGATGGAAATTAGAGAGGATGTGGAATGTGGTAACTGTGTAGAAAAGAAAAGGTTTGCTCAGGAGAAGTTAGTATTGAGGGTTGCATCAGATTAGTCTTAGAACTGATAACCACAACAACAAAAGCATTTCAGTTAAAGTTTCGTACAAAAAACATCTTTATACGTAGAGGACTATTGGAGTACCAACATGGCACAATTACAGACGTAAATATGAACGTGGCACTCATAATAAGAGAGTTGGTGCTTTTGGAAAAATTATTTGAAGTTCTCTGGTCTGTATTCTGGGCACTTAACTATTTACTCTCTTTTCTCTGTGTCCTTCCCCCCACCCCTCGGTTTTTCTCTCTCTTTCATTACCATAACAACGCTGTTTTCAGCAAGTTTATATATTGAATACCAAAAAAAATTGTCTTCACCTTTCAATTATTCCTTGCTCTCTACGATTTAGTTACATTCAAAAACCCTTATGGGTGAGTTATTTTCGTGTGAACTTTAAGATCTTTTATGCTTCTGGTGAGATTATTTGTACAAAGTCTGAGTACGTCGGCATTGGGGAAATTTAGAAGTCCTCAGTTTACCTAGAGTCTCAACTTGTAGAGTTAATTCTAAATTTCAAATATAACTTCCAACTAATTGTGTCTCCATGATAAACACTTCAAACGTGAAGGAAGTAGATTTCCTCTGCTTTATAATTTATTTATTAAAATAAACATATTAATTAAATAAAGTATATAAAAGAACAAAGTTTTTCCCACATGCCTTCTTTACAGACGAATGTACTGATATATTTAAAAGACTGGTATCAAGGTTGCACCAAGTCAAATTAGTAAGATATAATTCCGAGGCCAATGACACGTAACTTTAAAAATATCCTAAAACAATACATGTAAATTATTGACTGTAATTTCAATTTTTTTCAGAACTTTCCAGTCTAATTGAGATTGTGAAGATATTTTTATAAAATTCTGTGATAAAGTTTCTCATGTTAAAGTTATTTGAAAACTAAGGTCTTAAAATTTATTCATATTATAATAAGATAATTTATTTGATGATAATCCTTCTTAACTGTAGAATAAAAAAATAATTTATTAATGTTTTTCAGCATTTATCAGTATGAGTTATCTGTTAACGTAAACGATTTCTTATATTGTTACAATTTATAGGAATAGGATAGTATCTGTAAAAATAAAATTTATTGTGGTTATTAACGAAAAGATCCTTCAGAAAAGTCCTGGTAAAATTTAATATGTGAATTTTATTTGGCAGACAATCAGACTTTTTTAATAACTAATTTTATCTATGAGTTAGATTATAATTATAACATCAAATTATCACTATCCTATGTTGTAAAAGATATTGCTACATCTGAGACCCTGCAGCCACAACTCAAGGTTTGAGAGCTGGACTGTAGAAATGTGGGCTCGGGTTCGAGTCCCACTCAACGGAACCATTTTTATTTGTTTACTTCATTTACCTTTCGTTTCTAAAATATTCTGTTTCTGGAACATTCCACGAATCTATAAATTGTACTGTACCTCGAAGCTGAGGCAGTCTTTCGCAGTGCGAGCCTTGTACAACTCCTCGTGTTAAATAAACGTTTACAACCTCTAAAAGTGCGAGTTACTGTATCTCACGATCCTTCACTAACGTGAAAATATTGAGACGTATTATAATACTGAATGATGTACTTGTACTTGGTGAGGTTTGGCTTAACAGCTACTGAAATAATTAAACCTATACGTCGCAGTTTCTGTAATGTCTTTAATGAAGTTTAACATGCAAATTTTCTTCTCAGAGTAACAGATTTCATGTGATTCTCTTTCGAATAATCATCGTATACTCTATATTTTGTGTTTTACTATTCTGTAGAACGTTGGAGTTAATAATTATGTACATAATAAGAATAATGGATTTCGGTATTACAGTAGATTCTACGCCATTTAACATTACAAAAGTTTCCACATATCTTTATTAAAGACTTATAAATGGTCATACTGCAACAAAGGAACTTTATATGACGCTTAAAATAATTCCTATATAGCCGCATTATTATCATTGAAAAGTCTCAGAACAACAAATATAATAAAGAGTTTCGTTTCAAGGATATAATGGTAACGGTATCTGTCTCCTAGTGACTTCGCTACCCACCAGGCAGCAGCGCATGTTAAATTGCTGATCTCAGGGGCCATTTCCAGCTTGCGAAGAATACCAACGTGGCCCGTTATAATTACTACATAACGCCGTCGCGGTGTCCGCTGGTACGAAGAATTTGATTTATGTTTTTCAGGTATGACGCTCCAGGATGTTCTGTACAAATTAAAATATGTCGGGAAAATGGGAGGCCCAACAGAAAATTAAAACCTCAGAGAAACAATTTAGTGATTAATTTTAATAAAATTCAATATTTAAATTATATGGGTTAATAATTATGTGAAAAAAATGATACAAGATGTCTTTAAAATGATTATTCAGTTCGCCTTCACGTTGTTATAGTGTGACAAAACCGAGAATTCTATAATAACGGAGGTAAAAATTAATTTTATTTCTAATATGAACACACGAAAATGCAAGTTAAAATTACTATTGTAATGGAAATGATTTTCAGTGGAAACCGTTGAGTCTAAATTAGAGAAACTTTCAGAAAGATAAACAAAAATTTTGAAAATAGACATTTACGATTAGGCATTGTATAAAAATCAATTTTCACTTAAATTGCAGCATGTACTAAGGAACCACAGGGAATGATGGGTAAGATTTTCTAACTAAGGTGGAAACCACTCAGAAATGGAGCGTCAGTAGCTTGCCTATATATCCCAGCAAGGACAACCGACGTTACTTTTTACTGGAGATGCAAGGAGCTGGAGAAAAAAATGTAATTCAACTATAAAACCAGGAAGTTGTGGAATGTTCTCAAGAGATACAAGCCACATCAAAGAAGTATGTTCCGCTTACCTAATTTTCGCTGATGGGTAATTCAGAAGTTCACCGTTGTGATTTACATAAACGTTTTACTGTAGGGTATGTAATAAAAAAATTTTAAAACAAGATTTTTACTAAGAATTACAAATTTATTACTATTAAAATTTTAATGTCATATTTTTGTTTTGCCGGAAATTATAATGAGATTCTTTTTCTATAGGGTGTTCGTGGCCTGAGAGAATAAATGAATGGCATATTGATATAATGGCAAGTAAACCCGTTCATCCCAGGGGTTTGCAATACCTCTCTCTCTCTCTCACTCTCCCCCCTCTCTCTCTCTCTCTCTCTTCGGTATCGGTTTCCTTGATTCTTCCTTGGCTGCTGGTTGGAGAGGCTACGCTGATGGTTCCCAAATAGTTGTATCGTCTGCCTAATGTTAGTTTTCAATATTCGTCCCGAAGATAAACTTTGTGGATCCTAGACTCTAAAATTTTTTTAGTGCTGTTGGGACCGGAATGAATAATTGTCCTCTCGTCTTCCATTTGTCACATCGTATCCTCCCTTCAAGAGCCGTAATCTACCAATCAGATTGAAAGTAGTCTCCCTTTCAGACGGGAAAATATTCCGGTGACTTGAACTTTTCCTATGTAAAAAATATATTTCTCTGCCGGCGTCACGTCCTTTGTTTATTGTAGCCGAATTATCCTCATCTAGCCGACGCGGTGTCTCGGCAGATGAGAATGTCTTTGGCGGAAACTTCACCCCACTCCACGGTTAACCCTCGGAAATACCCACTATTTAGGCATTACCCCCACCCCCACATTTATTGTTGTTAAATTTTTAATCATTACAAGGTCACCGTAAGGACCTGTAGAGAAGGCAGCAGATCATAGTAATCTAGATCAGAACCTCACTCACATTTTCATAATTTCCAGATCACCACAGCCGGTATGCAACACATTCAAAGTGGTCATAACAATACCGTACATCATTTTTGACTGCTCCAGACTTAACAGCACAAGAACAACTCTAAATCGGATTTCTACACAACGCCGGGAATTATCTATGTTCTTCTAGAATTTACAGTTAACCCTTTAGTGGGAAAAATTAAAGGCGTAGATAAATAATATAAATATTTTCATGTTATTTATGGTTATTGTATATTTATTGGTATTTTAAATTCAATTTACTATTATGAGCTAAGTTAGAGCTATACAAGGAGGTGGGAGGCTATCTTCCCACGGATCTTTCAGTGACATAAATTTTTTTTACTATTTATTGCCACAGAAAATAATTTTTTAATATAATTACATTATTATTACTAAATTTATATATTTCCATTGACTTTTCTGAAGCATGTTTTCATATGTGGCTGTACATTGCAACCAGTGCACTTGTCCCATTTTCTGTAGCTTTAAACTACAATTTTCGCATCTCCTAAACGTATCATCGACAATAGGCTGACTGTTTACAATTTTAGTAAGACGTTCATCATCAGGAATTCCCCGTTTTTGCGGATAATTCTGGCTTACAATCATGTGTTTTCCGTGAAGAATAACGACCTATCGGCTGACTTGCCACTTGAATTCTGGAGCTCAGCAGAACGTGTTTCGCTATATTTCTTTCGTATCACTAAAAGAACTTAACTATTCCAATATCTATCAGAAAATATTTTAGTTTGTGCTAGAATTTAACTGTTTGCCGTAATATTGGATACTATTCTCGCAGACGGCGGAAGCGGCCCACACTTCCCATTGTTTGGTCGTATGCGTATACTACGGTAAGAAAATATTTCTTTTACTGTAGTCTTACGCGTATAGCATTGTTTTTTTTTATAAGACTGTGACAACGATTGTTCAATCATTTCACAGCAGCAAGTTCATCATGATTTTCAAATTTAATTTCCTCTCTTTTCAGTATGTATTTTACCTCATATTCGTTCTCTGAAAAAATATGTCTTAAAGGTGAAAAATAGTCAAATGAAACAAGTGCGTCAGTCTTTTTCACAGATAAACTCTGTTAGTTTCAAATAATATGAATAAAAGAATTTTAAGTCGTAATAATAATGTAAAAAAGTGCTTATTAACAAAGACTGACTATAGAATAAATTTAATATGCAATATCATAATAGAACGGACACTAAAGAAGCCGTGGGAAGTATTCTTCCCACCTAATATAA
The DNA here is from genome assembly GCA_034510155.1 of Eucriotettix oculatus. Taxonomy (NCBI): domain Eukaryota; kingdom Metazoa; phylum Arthropoda; class Insecta; order Orthoptera; family Tetrigidae; genus Eucriotettix; species Eucriotettix oculatus. The sequence goes on from CM067376.1 coordinate 251,336,069, forward strand.
ATCATATTATTTGTAAAATATAGTTCAACAACGAACAAATATACTATCAAACAGTCACGAAAACATATAACAATAGTTGCGGAGTAGAAAAATACTTATAAATTGTTTGTACTTAAAAATATTTCCGAAAACCGAAAAGTTAGCTGTAATGGCTTCCATTTCAACGCAAAACAGGCGGCTGACAATACCCAACATTAACAGATTCAAATAATGGGGAAAGTAGACACTAAAATTTCATTCAAGTTGTTCCCAGAAGTATACGGAAGGTATAATAAGGAAACAGGGTTGGAAAATAATTATATCCTGCAAACAAAAAAAATTACTTTTTTTCTCAAGTCGGAAGTATACTTTTCACGTCATGCGAAAGGGTTAAATGTCGTACGTTTGAAGCAATCTAACTACTATTTGTAAAAAAGACACATGTGAAGTGTATGAATGTCGCTAGCGACCAATGGGCCAATGCAAGAATAAACCTAAAAAAACATTGTTTGGCTGAGTGTAAGAGTAATGTGCCAAGGGGGAAAGAAGGAATATTGATTACGTGCATAACGTCGTGGAACAGAGCGGCGGTGTTTGTTCTTACCTGTGCCCGAGCTTGTGAGAGCAGAGAAGCCGCCAGCAGCGCCGTGGGGGCCAAGAAGTCCCTCTCGAGGTCGGCCAGACGTCCTTGGAACCTAACCACCAGCAGGTCTCGTGCTTGCCGCTCCAGGGTATGGCGCACGTGCTCGAAGTTCGGGTACACGTGGCCAAGGTACTCGGCCACTATGCGAGACACCCCGCTCTGAAACAGAAAACAAGTTGCCTTTTATCACCTTAACAATTCAATACCAACTTTAATAACGGAATAGTTCACAAAACATGGTTGCCAAGACGTTCAGCATCAATAGGATGTGCTTTAATCTTGTTTGACAGAGCATGTTAGTTTTGTAAATAACCCCTTCTTATTCAATTAAAAGGAACATTGTCACCCTAAAAAGTTGATTACTCGATAAACCTGTTGCAACATGTTACACAAACTTTACGTAGTATTGTTACATACCCACTGTAAGCGCATTATGTTAATGCATTATAAGTAGGGATGTAGTAATGAAAGAAAAGTATCAACCCGTCACTTATTTATCCATCTATCGATGCCTTAAATGCACGGATTTAAAACTATTGATACATGATTGTATCCAATAAATATCAGATCAATAAAAAGTATTATATTGTATCTTTATTGATGAAATGTTATCAATAATAAGGCAATCTGTTGTGTACTTCTCAATGCTTTCAACAAGAGCACAAGTAATTCATTAACAGCAACAAAATAATGTTAATTGAAAAATATCACTTCATTGCTTAAAGTACTGGGAAAAGTAAAATTGGATGTTTTTAAAAGGATAAGTGCATTTAAGGCAGACTGAAAACCAATATTTATATTTTAATCAATCAATAATTTGACATTACATTCAATTATAACAAACTGACTGGAATTTTTATTTATAATTCTCATTTTATACATTAAATGTAATACCCCTATACATATTGCAATAAATATTGATTATTTTTAACAAATGAAATTTCATTTATTACAAGATTATGGAAAATGATGAAACGTGGGAAGATTTCTATTCTGATACCTTCATCGATGTTTTTTATGATGTTATGTGAAATATTTTCTCTCCTTAATCGATTATCTGTTTTTTGTTTACATTCTAGTGATATGTAATAGTTATTTATATGAATATTAAAAAGTAGATGTCAATCTTGTAATAATTTATTACCTTTCAACAATAGGAAGGCGTGGGTGGCTATTTTTAAAAATTAGATGTGCTTCCACGCGTTTAAATGTTTTATATATTAAATCATATAAGCCCACCTTTTTAAAATATGAACACAATTTGCTTTTCGGAAAGCAATCCCTTTTGAAACACTGTAGCATGGAATCGTTGCACATATTTTTGGTATTGAAGCGGTGACCTTTGATTAAGTATCAAATGTAATGTATAATTACATGAACTTAAGTTTACTAAGGTATTTGCGTCTGCTTTTACTTCACATTGGATCTCGTCCTCACCGTACATAACACACATATTCACTCACAAGATAAAACTGTGGAGACGATAAAACAAACCAACACGCATCGAATAAAGAAAAAAGTGATAATAATCAGATAAAATGACGAATAATTAAAACTTGTAACAATAAAAACGATCGCCCCAAAACTTTCGATACTTTTATGCGTTTTAAGTATAGCTAAAAGAATCGGTACTCGAAAGTTTCACAGCACTGAAAGTAATGCATCGAATGCAAAGTATAGATACTACTTACAGGTACTATTTAAAACAATTAAGGATTTGAACTTGTAAATATAATTTTAATTAATACTTGAGTAACGATTAGTTTAGACTACATGCAACATCATCAATTGATTTAAGACGCAATAGTGTGCGTACTACATTAAAATTATAAGATCGAATTAGTTTATGTAAGTTACGATTTCTGAGGTGGATTAACTTTAATTTGACTTTTCGAGATCACCAGGTACAATGAAGGGGTTTTATGCGAACTGAAACATTCAGATCTATTGTAATGCATTAAATTACGTGAGTTAAATCTGCGACGCATTTTTTGTGTGTGAGACAGCGCTTAAACCCTAATGGAAATGAACCTTTCTTCAGATTTATGGAAGGTGCTTTTACGAACAATGAGTGTCAATCGTATCTAATTCGAAAAGGTTCGCCTCCGTCAAGTCGGAAGTTTGACGTGAAAAATTAGGAATGGCTACTGGAACTAGCACAAAACATATGTGCGATGGCATGCGTCCACATCTGCGACTGAAAATTTTCGTGTTGGTTGGAATTGTTCAAATGCAAGCCAATGGGTGCTATTGGAAATTGCAACCGATTGGCTGCTGGAAATGAGGAGGGTATTTTGGAAAACTACCGACAACGCGAAGAGGCATTTTGAGGCGAAAAAAAAGAAAATTGCGATAAGCGAGAAAATTTGGATTTCATTTGAAAGACGCTGTTGAGAGTTGGCAGATGTTGATTTTGGTAGTAGTCTCCGGTGTTTTGGCCCAAGGCGTCATCGGTGCAGCCAGATAATCCAAGGAGAATCGATTCCGAAGCAGACCGCGGCAAAAGGCCGCCAGACAATGATGCTGCAGTCTTCGCGGGTATCTTTAACTTTGATTTTATAGAGTTCACATTGCCAGACTTATTTGCCATAAATTACGTTGTTTGCTCTTGGTTCACCCCACAGGAGAACATGATTTTTATTTGTTTATAATTTAAGTCAATTATCTAATTTAACTTTTATTGTTATTGAATATAAATTAAATATTTTCTTTTCTGTTCCGAATTCTTCATAATTTTATCCCTATATGACTGATAAATTAAATACTTATTTTACATTTTTCATCCATCTGTGAAGCTTAATATCATATTAATTATTAATAAGATAAACCCCAACATGGGGCATATTATATTAAATAATTAAAAAATGAATCACTATATATTCTATGGTATATATTCATTTATGAAGAGACGGTTGCTACATTAAAAATTGCTGTAATTATTATTTGGTCGAGCGTAGGTTCGTTTCTACTTTTCCTACAATACTGTTATTTAAATGTAGTTATTTCGTATAATAGGCAATTAAATTTAATCAAATAATTCATTATTACTATTTCTGCACATTTTAGAATACCTGACGGTGATTCTTTGAAAACATAGTATGATAGATTTAATCATCAGAGAGATTATTTGTATTGGGAAAATTCTTATAAACTGGATTTTTAAACTGAGAAATCCTTTTAATTATAATGTAATGGAAAAGTAATTCGTAATGGAGTTGTTATTATTATCAGTAGTAGTAGTATAATGAGGTCTTAGTAGATGATGAGATTTCAACATTTATTACGAACACTTGATCTGCGTGAGAATATAGAAAGGTGATTGGCAACACACCGGTGACATTACACTATGAAGCTGCGTAGATTAGACTAAAGCCGTTTCAATACTACCCTTTGTTTATTCCACCGTAAAAATGAAGACGTCGCTCCAGACACTGAAATGACAATAATACCCCACGAGACAGATAAATTGTTCAGTCCCTGCGATTAGTGTTTTTGTGGGAGTCGGAGAAGTTGTCTCAGGAATGTTCCACATTAATGCGTCTTGTCGCAAGAAATGCCGACGGTAATCATAAACGACTTACAACGCCACACCCACTGTAGCACAGCATTTCCTCTAGAAAATAACGTAAATCAGCTAAGCGCGCAATCTGATTCGCGACCGGACGTGCGCCCAACGCAGACACTTATTTCGCGATCTTTTAAAAGGGGAAGTCAATGTCCGAAGTCACAATTCATATCTGCTGGATTTTCGTGGCATACGTAAATGAGATAACTCACTGCTTCCCTATGACATTTTCACTTCAGAATCGATAGTGTGATTACTTGTTGTAACGTGGTGACCGATGCCAATAAGGAATAGCGCAAAGACCAGATATTACGGAGGGAATTCAGCGTCGGCAGAAACTGGAAGCGAGCTATTCGCAGAAGACAGGCAAAGTCGTGCCAGAGAGAAACCCTCCGCAGCCGCAGAGGAGCGTCTTCCATATTAAGGTGCCTGACTGTCTTGTCAACAATGGACTGAGATTGTCTCACGTCCTGAGACACGGCGCTGTGCGTGGCATCCCAGATATGTGATACGCGAAGGGGCGCCCTGTCCATACCAAGTGAAGATCCTTCCTTCCTTGCTTCCTTGCGCTGGAGAAAACCGTCCACAAATAACTAACATTTACCACTAATATAACCATCCTAACCTCATTTTAGTTACGATATGTAACACATATTTTAAAAACCTCTTGTGAGTCACATTATTGTAAATTACTTAAATAGTGGTCATTCCCTTTTCTTCTACCTCCTTTCTATTAAGCTGCTTTCATCCAATTACCCTCCTGTCTTCTTACTGTACCTTTCTCAGCTATCAAATAGCCGACCTAATTGCTGCTGATGAGCCCATTGGTTCCACTTCAGAAATCACATTGTCCATTGGCTGCCTGTTCATCCCGCAATGTCGTTGCAGATTGTCGTCCAGCTTCTCAGGAAGCGAATCTGATCTCCCTCAATAGCGTTCCTTTCAAACTTTTGTAATGATCGTCACATTTTTAATCATTATAACGGTCTATCTAAATGCAAACAAGAAAGCGGGCTTTTCTTAATTTTCTATTTCCAAGGAAATGCCAATCATCGTCATTGAGAAAAACATGTGAGGGATGGTCCTCGCATAGAAAATAAAATAGACAGTTGCCAGCTGAGAACGAAACAAAGGGAACTTGACCTCCGAGTAGCCGTTATGAGAAGGGACACAAAGTATTACTTGAGGCATAACCACATGTTTTCCTTCTCGCGCCTTGGAGGGAGAAATAATTTTGAAGAGACTCTTGAGGGGGCAAGAAGGATAGTTCTCGTTGACGCAAGCAGCTAGGAAAATCGTTTGAGCTTTTATACATCTATACTGTAGCTCATAAATGCCAGTAGAATACGTGTGGCTGGCAAAACTTTCATCTGCTAATGTGATCCTGCTTGTCGCAAGGCATCACGTTGGACCTGCAAAATCTGCTGAATGCGCCTCCGGTCATCTGCTAGTTGGTGGTGAATTTTCCTTGAAATCCTCAACACTTTGCTATTTTTCAATGACCATGCGGATTCGGGGTTATTAGCTTTTCCCCGCAACTGGATTTTTTATATCTTATTTAAATTTACAGTTTTTCTTATGCTTTATTCTTTGCTTTTTAGCTAGCCAGCGCATTTTTCCATTTTTAATATGCACAATTTTTTTCTTTAGTTTAAATTGTTTTAGCCTATTTAATTAATTTTATAAAGTCATGTTATTTGTTTAAATAAAATAGATTGTTAAAATCACCTCCAGCGTCATAATTTCATTTTGATTATCCAAAATAATATAACCAAACAACACATTACACTATCAAAATGCATACTTCTATTCTAAAATCCAGGGTAGATACAGTACTTTAAAACAGGGAGAAGTTATAATTCAACAGAAGCTCATATCAGCTCGAAACACTTCTCCAACTTTTCAATTTGACTCAATTTATTTTTTCGGAAGTTTATCAAGCAACGTAAATATGTTAAGGTGCCTCTGCATGTGGCAACTTTTAAAAAAACGGAGAGAATACGAGGCATTCCCAACGCAGTCAGCTGAGCCCAGTGGTCACTTTGGGGAGAAATTCCTTGCGAGAACAAACTCCCACAGGCATCTTGTTTATCCGGGATCTCTAAAAGCTAAGCTCAGGCTATATAACTATTCAGACTTCAGGAATTAAAACGGAATATGGAAAGGAATCATACTGCAAGGAGAAGAAATAAAAATTCCACCGCTTTCTCATTAACATGACATTGTAGTATTAGGGGAGTCAGACGAAGACTTGGAATACAATAAATGGCATGAATGTGGTCCTGGAGAAAGAGTTCAATATGAAGATTAATAGAGGGAAAACCAAGGTAATGGAGTAGAGGTTGGGAAACAGTGGAATAACAAAGGATGTTAGTTTGGGAAGGGGTATTTTGACAGAACTTAAGGAATTCTACTACATGGGAAGCTTAATAACTAGGGATGGCAGAAGTATAGTTAAGGAATTCTGCTACATGGGATGCGTAATAACTAAGGATGGTAGAAGTATAGTAGATATAAAGAGTAGGATAGCAAAGGCAAGGAAGGCTTTCGGGAAAAAGAGGAATTTACTTACGGGTAATATAAGTATGAATATTAGGAAATCGTTGCTAAAAATGTTCGTATGGAGCGTGGCGTTATATAGGTGCGAAACGTGGATGAAAGGAGTTGAGAAAAATAATTTAATAGAAGCCTTTGAAATGTGGCGGTACAGGCGAATGCTGAAAATCAGATGGGTGGATAGATTTACTAACGAGGAAGCTATAAACAGAATAGGGGAAAAGCGAAGAATATGGATGACGTTGACCAAGAGAAGGGATAGATTAAAAGGCCATGTTTTAAGACATGAGGGTCTTGTAAAATTAGCATTAGACGGATGTGTGAGGGGGAAGAACAGAAGAGAAAGGCAAAGGATGGAATACGCTAAGAAGGTGTGGGATGTGGTTGTTGTGCGAAAAAAAATGCTTACGCAAGATAGGTACGCATGGAGGGTTGCATCCGACCATAGTTAGGACTGAATACCACAACAAAAACATAAGGTTTACCCTTAGGCGTTCCTAAAATATTCATCCTATTACCTTAAAATTTTTGTGTAGCGTTGTTCATCCCAAAAAAGGATTCTCTCGATCATTTGGATATTGAGTATCCTTCATTACTTTCCCCTCTGAGGCCGAAAAGTTCCCACGTCAAGTCATCTTCTCGGCGACTTCAAATTTGTCCCTTATGATTACCTATACTATACATCCTATTGCCATGAAATTTTGGTGCATTGTTGCCCTCTTCTCAAACAAAGAAGACGATGTTTTGAAGATCCAGGTTCCTTTCTTTCCCCTTTAAGACCAAATGAGGTTCTACCCTAAAGACGTGCATACATTGAAAATGAATAGAATATGCCCTCATGTGGTCAGAAAACGTGTTAATTTAATTGCTGTTTTGAGTTAAATAATACTAAAGTTTAACTAACATTTTTTGAGATGTATTTTAATTATTTAACATTGATACAAAATGTTTTATAGAATTGCGACTCGGGCGCTTGACACGAATTTTTCGCTAGACCGTACTCAATTTTATTTTTCGTAGATATGTACATGTAATTATACATAAGTTTTGAATTCCTTCCTTTCTCCGATTCAGGTCAAAGACACAGTTAGCCGAGCGTGATGTTTTTCAACTGCCGTGCGGCGGCGACGATGACGACGTTAGCAAAAAATAATTAAAAATATCGTAACCTAAATAAAATGTTAGTTATATTTGATCATTTTTATTTAATTGAGCGGTATTTCACGTTTGACAGGGAAAACACATTATTTCAATCGCTTATGCCTAAATCACATTTAGATAAACAGATTTCTATCTAATTAAATAGTTTGGCGAGGGTTAATATATAAATGAATGTTCTAGTATCGCTGGGCATCCAGATAGTTAGTATATATTCCATTTTACGATCACTTTATTAATGCATTTCGTTTTAATTGAGCAATGGAAACCTCAACAACAAGTTTTTATTGAGAATTTAATGGCTGATTAAATACTCATATTCAGAGTTTTTTAAGGTATAACTCAATGTGAAAAAAAATAAACCATAATATTAAGAATAATTTTTATTATCTTTCTTTATAATTTCCGTATCCCCAACCAAGCTTATAGAACATCAATTACACATTGTTAAGGACACATTAAATAAGTTCCAGATTGCGGGAGAAATTTATGTTAACGTAATTACATATTATGATTGAAATTTAATAATATCCTGTCTAAGAAAAGAAAAAAAATTCTTTTGAAAGTATGAAATTTTTAAGGGACCATTAAATTAAAGATTAACATAGAGAAAATTCAAGATTTCATAGATCCGCTAACACATTTATGTATCGGGTATTAATTAGTTATTATAGCTTTGTGCTTGATTAAGGCAATAAACACTGTTTGTGTTCGTTGACGATGTTCTGTGGAAACATGCATTGTATTTACGACTATGGCGTGTAACGTCATCGCTAAATCCGGTTTCTTGACGTATAAATTTAACTTAACCACTTCCGGTTTCCACCAAAACGATCATATAAGATTATTACTTAATAGCACCGACTTCGTGTTCAACCAGTATGTGAGAAGAATATTTTTCACAGATTATTAATATTGTAAATTGGTGCCATAAATTATGATAACTGTACGTTTTAGAGGGATATTACATGAGATGCTGACCCGACACGCAGGTGAGAGATTATATTATACAAATCTCTTAAATGAGTAGAAGCTTTACTATAATGGCGTTTTACCTCACTTTCATTCCTTAACATAACAGGAATATCATTATTTATATCTGTCGATTTCCGATAGTAATTCATTTAAGATCTTACAAATTAAGGACACCAGGAAGTATTTTCTGGTCAAATAATCGTTTTCTTATTTTTCATCTTTTAATTTACTAGGAAGTCTAGATATATCACGTATATAATTGTTTTTTGGCTGTCGGAACATGTGTAAGACTTTAAATGTGATGTCAGACTTGATACGCCCCCGTGAAAATTATTTTGTGATACTCGATAACTTGTTTTTATTATTTTCTGACATATCTTTGTTACTTCTAGAATATTTTGCTTTCGTAAAATATGGTTTAATATCTTTCTTTATAATTTTATTATTCTCAATTAAGCATATAGAACATCTTTAAAAGCCTGCAAGATTAAATTATACATTGTTAAAGACATATTAATTAAGATCTTCAGATTGCGGGAGAAATTTATGGTTGATTGAAATTTAATAACACCCTGTCCAAGGAAAGAAAAAAGATTCGTTTAAAAGTATGGATATTTTGCTTTCGTAAAACATTCCGACTGACAAACACCCCTTCCTTCAAGCTGTGATAAAGGAAATTAAGTAACTTTTAGAGATTTGAGTCACTCTAAACTGCAAAAGCCTTTCAACCAATGTATATGAGAAAAATGCTTAAAAATGAATTTATGGAAATAGAAACTTCAATAATAGGTGCTATAATTGTTATCATTTGTTTTAATAAGGGAAATACTGTACATTGTAAGGTATTGAAAAATTAGGAATTGTTTCAGACAGCAACATGTTGTTCACACTTGGCAATGTAGACAGGGACTGAGTACGATATACTAAAAAAGAAGCCAGATTGAACAAAAGAGCAAAGAAAAGGTTAATAGAAGATGCGGAAGCTCAAAACTGTAGATATTATTGTGCACGAATATTGTAAACACAATAATTGACACATCAAAACTGTTTGTTCTCCTTTAATGTACAAATATCTCGAGTATTGTAACCCTTAGAATGATGTTTTTATCTGCAAAAATGCATCACGTTGTAATAATATATATAGTATACGAAACGTAAAATACTTTGCTTCGATAAAATTTAAAACTGATCAAATGATTAAGAACAAATTTTGCTAAAGATATTGAAAATAAATATATTTTTCTGTTAAATAAATAAATTACAACCGGTTATATAGTTTTACGTCAATATGAGCATAAACTATATATTACGAAAAAATTAGATCTTTGTTATATTACTTGTGAATGTGATGAATATATTATTTGTTTCTTGTTTGGCTAATAATTGTATGAATTTTTATAGTTAATAAAGGAATCAAGCTTTAAGTACAAAATTTCTTAAACAGGTTTCTAAATAAATGTTCCATAATAATTTAGAAATATTATAAATATTTATAGTAGAACGGAACTTATTAGACATTGTTTTAGGGTAAAATTTGTGTTGTCACAATGAGGTAAAAACGCCAGTTGGTCTTCAACTCAGAATATATATATATGGATATATATAGGCGTTGTGACCTCTGACGAGGGGAGAAAACAGTAATATTGCTGCTCTCCGATCCATAGTTTGGTCATTAACACAATTCACTTGAAAGTAGGTTTGGAATTTTTGACAGTTACACGATTTTCAAGGAGGATGAACAGAATATCTAGAATAACAAGGTGCACAAATGAATTAGGTAACTGTATCTCAGGGTTTGAGAAAATAATTCAACAAGCTGCTTGGAGTAAAGTGAGAGAATTGCTGTAGAAGAATGACAGCAATCCAACTTTTCGATGTACTATAAAACTGCTCGTCTTGAGGCTAAAGGATGATTCAAGTTCGAACACGAGAGTCTTGGCGCAAATTGGTTCGGGTGCTAGAGGGTGAGAAAGGAAGGGGAGGGAGAAGAGTAATAGGGGCAAAGAGGCGAAGTGGGGAGAATGACGTATCGTATCAATAACGGGCCCTGAGGGAGAAAGGGAGTGTTTTCCATGATGCTGGTAGATTCAAGTAGAGAAATACACGCTATCTTTAATGATTTGGAAAAGGCATTTGACAGGGTGAAATGGGGAACAATGTGTACATTCTGAAAAGGAAAAGAATAGACTGAAATACAAAATTTGTACTTCGGGCAGATAATTAAGATTAAAATTGAAGCTGAAACGTCAGAAGAAAGCGACATTGGAAGGGGAGTTATACAAGGCTATTTCAGTTCCCCTTTTCTTTTCAATATATATTTAGAAGAGAATAAAGGGAAATTCTTAGTGTCGGTTGAGACAGAAATGAGTGCATAACAATCAAATTGGTATTATTGCGGGAAAATGAAACAGAACTATCAAATGGGAGGCTAGATATCTTAGAGCAGTAGCATGCAAGGAATGTAGAATTAGAATGAACGCTACCAAGTCTAAGAGCATGGTGAAGAGTAAAAATAGACAAATATGAAGAATCGGTAAGAAATGATGAGTTAGATGTATTTTATTAAGAATCTGGGAAGTGTGATCACCGAGGACTTGAGGTGCTATCAAGAAGGCCCACATTGCTATGGAGAAGGAAGCTTTCAATAGAAGACAAATCCATCAAGCGGTGGATTGCATAATGGATTAAGAACGTGATTGACCAAGTGTACCATTGTACAGAGCAGAGACGTTAAGAACAGAGGATGAGGAAAGGTTGGAAGCTTCATAGTGGACGTGGAGGAGGATGGAAACACTATGTAGGATGAGAAGGGTAACAAATGAGAAAGTGATGAAGAAGGTTGGTGAGAAGAGATGATCTATAAAAATGGTAAGTAAGAAAGAGGAACTGAGTAAGTTATTCCTTGAGACTTTGGAGGTACTAGTTCGTAGATTCGTAGAAAAAAGATAGGTTATGTAAAATTAAGTGAAGAGTATGATAACCTGTAGAGGATGGCGGAGGACAGGAAGTGGAGAGCTGCCTGTGGACAGAAAAATGATAATGATGGTGGATTCATGAATATTAAATTTCCAAGATATTCACATTAGGTTAGCAAACAACACAGTTTGAACTTTTGTCTGCTTGAACGCGTCATGTAGGAGTTGAAACAGCCGTGTCCCCGTATCAGTTGTGGCATTTTATAGTAACCACTTAGTACATTTCTTTTTAGAAATAAATAATTTAACAGCGTCATAAGGTTCACAGATGCATGCATATTGTAAAATCGCATTAACAATTATCTAATTGAATTTATTTCACATTTTTCACCAATTTCAAAAGGTGTATAATCCCAAACAAGAAATGATAGGTCAACAACATCAAGTTAACGTGAAAATAACTTCATATAATAAGAGAAGAGTGGGTTTTGACCAACCGAACGAATAGAAGACAAATCCATCAAGGCTACGTTTTAAAATATGAGGGTCTTGTAAAATTAGCAATAGATGGAAGTGTGTGGGTAATAACAGAAGAGGTGCTTAATGATGGAAGGAGATTAGGTTGGGTGTAGACATGAAAAGGCTTGAGCAGAATAAGCTGGAATGGAGGGTTGCATCAAACCAGTAATTAATAATTTGATGAAAATAACTAATGTAACTAATTTTCATACCAGATATTTTTTCATCTCTTACGATATTGATAGAACTTTATGGTTCACCACTTTTGCGATGTAAAACATTTATAAGGTTGTGTACTTGAAATGATTAATTATGTATGCGAAAGTGAGAGAGACTTGGATGCGCTCGTAACAGTTATCGCATTGATACTCCATTAGTAAGTCCCCTTATTATGTGAATTCCCTGAAGTGAGAGTTCTGCCAAATACGACTGCACCTTAAAAGGATTTTTCCAGGTAGTGCGACAAGTATTACCCATTACGATAAGGGTCACTGACCCGTAATATTTTACGTTTGGGAATTTGAAAGTGCCGCATTTCATTCTGTTTAATGATTGTCATTCGGTGTAAACCGAAGGAAAGAGAAAACTGCTTGGAACTTGGCCCAATGAATAATTGTTAGAAAACGGTCAGAAGGAAATAATCTGCGTCAAATATTATTTAGGGTCAATGGACTTTAGAAGCGTTTCGCAATTACGAGTACAATGAACCGTTACAATGAAAGTACGGGACGGTGGAGAGAGGGAGAGAGAGAGAGTACAGCAATATGTTGTGATTTGCACCCCCCCGCAGCTCTGGTGGGAATGGAGAGACCTTCGACCTCGGAGTCCAACAGAGCGCATCAACTCCTCGCACCCTACGACAACGATCCTTCCGCCCGCCCAGCTGCTTGCAGATCACCTTCCACGCTCTTGGGCTGTTACCATGTGCTAAAATTAATCTCAAACTGAGGTACAATAGGAATAAGGAACAGTGAAACGCTTACAGCCTCACGCTGAAGATACTCCTGTAAGACAACAGACCCTTTTCAACTTATATTTTTCACTCAGCTATGACGTTTAAGACGTGTAACAGGAAAATTTATACTCAAGTACAGTGTCTTTCATACTGAATGGGACACAAGTACAGTAAAACTTCTGTAATTCATTTATTTATCTTAAACCAACTCATTCTGAAATTATAATTATACAAGTTTATCTTTAAACGTTAAAAATCTTTCGGTTTCGAAATCACCGCTAGAGCACTGTCAATGAAAATGAACGATAGTCTAACCCATCGCAGGTTTGGCCGTGCTGTGTCAAACGATACGTCACTGCTTTGATATGCCACCGAAGTCCCCAGATATAACCACTTCTTATTTGTGGAAACGTTTCAGTGCCTCCATTTCCCCAGGACTTGCAGCAACGGGTAACTGAAATTCTGGAAACATTAACAAAGGACATTTTATCACCAGCCTGACACGAAGCTGAATTCCGCATAGATATTTGCCGTGCCATCGGAAGAACACACATGGAAAATTAGTAAAATCTTTGGTAACAATAGTTTCCCTGTAAATTTGGTTTAAGAAAGTAATATAATTTTGTGCCACTCAATAAGAAACTTTCTATGCATGGCTTTATGAAGGGTTAAGTGAGGGTGTTTCACAGAAACATACGATTAAGAATATTTCGACTGAATTCAGGTTTTTATAATTAACGTTGCATTGCAAGTGGCAAAATATAAATGAAAGTATTATCGTAGGTGAAAGGAATCTAATTTTTAGATCTAATTTGCTGTTAGAAGAGAACAAAGACGAACGTATTTGTTGTCACGGGCGTGATAAAGGTACTCAGAATTTTAGGTGCAATTTTTATGATGCGATGGTTGAGAGGACAGACATCGAAAAATTTCGATAAGTCTTTTTCCAAGTGGCAAAAACAACGATACCAGAGAATCATGAAAGGTGATTCTTGGGACGGACGGGGCCTTGACGTCTAAGAAGGCAGAGGGGAAGAAACAAACAGGTGAGGGAAATATGACCGGAATTGAAAAATTTTTACTTTGATTAATATAGATGTTGTTTTCTTTGGTTTTTTTAATGGCTATTTTGACCTCTTCATCACAGACTGAATGAATTTAACTCCAATTCTACGATATATTAACAGTAACCAATTAATCGCCTTATCACAGAATAAATTTTAAGATTTTCTGAGGTATATAAGTGAATATATAATATTATTTCACACAACATATTAATAGTGTTGTTGTACTATTCAGTCCTAAGACTGATCTGATGCAACTCTATATCCTTACTTATATTGTGCAAGCCTTTTCATTTTTTATACCTCCCATACCTAATTGGCTTAGTGAATTCCATCCTTGGCCTGCCTCCTCTGTTTTTACCCCACATACTTTCCTCAAATGCTAATTTTACAAGACTCCTACGCCTCAAAACGCCTATTAATCTATCCCTCCAAATTGTTCTGACTTCCCCTATTATGCTTAGAACTTCCAAGATAGTTATTCTACCCACCCATCTGATGTTAATCATTCTTCTATATACACCATATTTCGAAAAATTATTCTTTTCCTTTCAGCAAATCCTATCGTCGACAATTCGCCACACTACATACAAATATTGTTAATAATGTTTTGGAAATATTCTTACTTAGATTAGCCGAAAGGAAATTCCTCCTTCTTGCGAAAGCCTTCCTTGACTGCGCTATCCTACTCTTTAAGCCTACTATACTTCTACCATTATTATGCTTTCCAAGTAGCAGAATTCCTTAACTTCCGTCAATTTTATCCCTAATCTAACACCCTAAATTATTCCAGTGTTTCACATACTACCCTCTGTTAATCCTTGTGTTGTACTATGCCTCCAGGATCATCTTCGTGCCATTGTCTTGTTCTGATTCCCCTAGCTCCACAATATCATCTTTAGGGTTTTTATTTCTTCTTGCATTTTGAGTCCCTTTCCATAATCATTTTTAACTTCCTCCATTGCCTGTTCTATATAAAAGTTAAACAGAATGGGCGATAGACTGCATCGTTGTCTTTCTCGATTTCTGTTTTCTTTTCTTGCCCTTCCATTCTGATTAACGCTGAGTGTCATCTGTAGAGATTATGTACATAATAATAAGCACTTAAGGACCAATTAACGTATTTTTTAAATTAAATATTTGTTATAATCAAAATATTATCCACATATTTACACAGGAAGTTACGGTTAATATGTGTCTTTTTAAGCAATTGATCCAACTTATGGTTCATAAATCAACATTGATTGACAAAGACTGAATATAAAATTTCCCATTACATACAAAAGTTTTTTTTTCTAACTACTATTACGTTCACAAATTTTAATGTCAATGAATGCATACAATACGTTTTTATTATACTTTATAAATAACATAAGTAACAAATTCGAAGTAGTGTAGGAACAATGCAATATTTCTAGTTATATATACACATATATTTAAATAATAAAAATAGAGAATGATATTTTTCAGTTATCTGGATAAAATCTAACTGGATGAATCAATCGTAAATATATGTAATTATTTCGTAATTTAAACGTCAACAATATTCCAATACATGATCATATATACAAATATTTTAAATTAATCAAGGTCTAGAGCTGAACTTCATTTAACTGTGGATTGAGAATTTAAACTAGAATATTGATTAATTTGTTTACGATTTAACATAAAAATATTTACTTGCATAGGACTTCCCCAAACACCCCTGCAGATTAATTGAACCAGGTGTTAATTGTTTCATTTAGGAAAGACTGAATCCCGGTTTTTAAATATTTTGACGATTCGTCTATTAACGTTAGAAAGAATAATGACCCGATTAGTAAGCAGGAATTTTCATTTTAAAGATATAGCGTTGAAAATTGCTCAACCCAAATTTCTTATGCGTTATGTATACCTCTTTCGTTTTATTTTTCGAATACAATGTTGCACTACAACAAAGAGGAAGGTTATTTATTATGAAAGCAACTAGAAAACTTAATAATGGTAAATGCAAATCGGATTAATCATGGCATCTTGATGCAACGCTAAAGTGACGGAATGCTGAGATTAAAATGTTATTGGTATAAATACGTTTGTCTGACGAAAAGCTTTGTTGACGAAATAAAAAACTTGGGTTTCATCATTTTATGCAATCCGTAGAGCACGTTGATTTTTGTGTAAACCGCACGTATCTGTCCCACGAGATGGTGTAGTGAAGGCATTCTTTTGATTAGTGTGACGCCGCCGTGGAATGGCATGCCACTTTCCCGCCACCAGAGAGGAAAGTAATTACGACGCGATGCTGCACGCAGATACAGCACAGCATCCGCCACGCTCCAGCGACCCGCTGCGTTGCTGGGAGACGAGTCGAGACGAGACGAGACGAGACGAGAAGAGACGAGACTCGCTCGCGTCTTACCACGCGCGACGAATCCCCACACTTGGCCCGGCCCGGGCGTCAACGTTATACACAGATTTACATATCCATGCCTTGACCTACTGCGGCGCAGCATCACACCTGTCTCCGTATAATTCTTAATGTAATAGTGGGTTCCGTTTGAGTCAAGGAGGAGACAAATAAATCAGTTGGAAAGTTAGACTGTGGACATGAATTGCGGTCCTCACAAAATGCATTTATAAGTAGGACATTACCTCTACTGAGTTACCAGTGCACATTTTACTCGAGACACTAAAAATAGTAGTCACCTATTAGTTCTTGAAATTTTAGAAACTGCAACTTTAAAACTATTATTTTGTTAAGTTTCAAGAGATTCATATATTAAACGACACAATCGTCGAAAACTCGGAAAAATGGTTTTCTTCATGGGCATTGTGGGACGCTATTGTTGCGTATCACATAAAATGAATTTAATAATAATTATTATTAAATCAATTCTGGTATTCAATTGAAAATAAGATAATTTCCGACCGGTTTTTTCAGACAGGTTGTATTTTTTAATCAAACAACGATTCGACGCATATTCGCACCTTCTTCAGGTTTACCTCCTTAGAATTGTTACATCCAATTGTTAACAATAGTTTTGTGCAAACTGTGGCTAAAGAAGTTCTTAGAGCTGCCTGGGACCTCTATTTGTTACAAAAAATTGGCGTTTATAACATTTTTATGTTTATTGTTAATAATTGGATGTAACAATAATATTATTGTAAGAAGGTACACCAGAAGAAGGTGCGATTAAAAAAATAAACACTCTGAAAAAACTGGTCCGAAATTATTTTATTATTATTATTATATTCTATGTAACAATTTAGACTTAAGCTAGAAGAAATTCGGAACCATGAATGAACGCGATTGGTTAATTAAATGACGAATTACAGTCATCTATCGGCCAGAAAACGGAAACATTAAGGTTCGGAAAGCTATTGGATGAGTGAAGGCCAGATTGAGACAAAAATAGGGTTGATAGATAGAAAGCACAACGGATCTATCTGGTCAATCCGGGTAATAAAGGGAATGTAACCTGGCTTTGGAACTTCCGCCCGTTTATATTGTTAACGGCAAAAAAGGAAGAGTTTTTCCCTAGAGGCCGGATACTTTAATAATTCGGACTGGCGTATTTCAAAAGAAGAGTAAGCGCAAATTTATTGGGCCTCGATACACCAGAAAGGCGAATAAGAAAAATATTATCCCAAAATTCTGAAGGACATCAATTGGAAAAATGTATTGCAAGCTACCCCTCCATAAGGAGGGTGTAGAAATCACACAACCATGATGAGAATATATTAGGACAGGGCGTGGCTTGCAAAGGAAAACCAGCGGGTTCTTGGGCAGTCAGAAGCATTGAGGAGCAGTCAAGACAGTCCGAATTTTTAAGCAGCAGTCATTAAAAATTTGTAGAACAGCAGACAATCCAAACCGTCACGAAGAAGATATAAAATTTCGTCCATAATCGACGAGCATCCCTGGGTGACGAGCAGATTACCTCCGAAGCTTGGGAAAATCTCCAACGAGCAGCCACGGGAGGACGCGCAGTCATCACCAGTCGATCAACAGCAACCAGCAGTGACGCCCTGGACCATCGACGGCGCCTTGGTGAAGTACTGACCTTAATTGTTTCTCGCCTCTGGACGCAACTATTTAAAGCATTCCCGTTCCCCTCCCCCTTAATTTCCAATTATACCACTGACTAAGTAGGTGAAGGTCAAATTAACTACAAATACAATTAAATGCCTCCTGTTACATTTATATTAACAATTATTAATTCCACCCTTCCCTAATTTAAGTTTAGAAATTCATAGTATTATCCCTAATATAACCTACCGTAATAACAATAATCGTCATAATTAATTTTATTTCCACAACCTACATAATTATTAAAAACCCCTACCACAGCAGTTATATTTAAAACATGAACAACAAATATTTATTTTCTATATCGTGAGAAGAAAATAAATGTTTAAACAAGAATTTTTGTCTTGGTTTCGTTTAACCAATTACAATGTAACAAAAAGCAATGTAAGATGACCCAGTGGCGCGTTTACATTAAATAACCTACAGTTCTGAGGAACAATATACTAAATTATTCACAATTTCGCTGAAAAGTTGACATAAAAGCAGCTACAAGATCCCACCACCCTCCAGAATAAATGGTTTACTTTAAGGCCAAAGTAGATGCTGTCCCGGAGAAAATCCCAGATTTTGAGGACATCATATCAGGCTGAGCGAAACAACTTTATAGCTCAGGCCACGTGAGTAAACCAGATGTCGACTATAATCGATAATTATCCGAGGTGGGAAGACGTAATATAAAAGCGAGAGAAAATATACAATACACATGTAAAGGAAGTATCACATCATAGAGTAAATTGAGAGCAGAGTACCGAGATAAACGGGGAAAATTTTAGGGCGCATAGCTCTTTCCGATAAAGACCTGAGGCAACGATGATAAAAGGGACTTAACAAACTAAAGATTGCACATGCTATTTCCTGTCACCGGTAAATATTCTAAAATCCACCAGCGCAAAACGCTTCTCATACCTCTTTATAATACATAAAACCCAGCTGGTCCTATGCCTCGTTCATATGAAGAAAAAAAGCCAAAATTCAATCAACCAACAGTCAAATAAAACAATGTACAGCTAAATTTTTGTCTGAAGAAGTCTCAATTGAGAGACGAAACGTTGTTAAATTTAAATTAAAAAACTCACAAAGAGACTGATTAACACATTCATTGAATATTTGTCAGATAAACTATTTAATTATATGTGATGCATGGCCTGTAATAATTTGTACTTTAATTTAACTTCGCAGTATTTCTTGTCCAAAAATAGTTAAATTCTTTGTATTTGGTCAATTGTCTATTCACTATGACATTTTTCCTTTCATTTCCCCCTTGGCTCTACAGCGCATTGAGGGCCTAGGCCTGCCGAGTCGACTGCGGACGGTCATCTTGCATGACACATTCCGAATATAGTGTCACGTGGTCAGTGTATAGATCCTCCAATAGTCTTCATCCCGGTCTTGGCCACCATGACGACACAAACATCCAAGCCCATGCCCGGATTCAAACCCGGGACCTCTGGGTTGTAAGGCAACAACGCTAGCCACTACACCACAGGAGGGCGGCAAGAATGGTATAATAACACTAAACGTTTTTAAAAATGGTTAAATTCAATTCTGATATTAGTAAAATCTAGACTCAAAGTTAAATTCTTGATGAATTGCAGAAAAAATAAAACCTAACTCATCTTTTAAAGTAGGGTTATCAATGGACCTTCAGGTTCACATGTGAATTATAACATTGTTTTAATTTTATATATAATTTAGCAACTACTGTAATAAACTAACAATCGCAAAATAAAAGTTTTTGCTTGAAATTACAAAATATATATATATTCTAAACGAAAAACCCCATGTTTTTATTTTCCTTATATATATATATTTTTTTTTAATTGAACTTCATATGACAAACGGTTTCTAAATCATACGCATAAAATATGTTTAAGAAAATAAATTTAATTTCATAACTACAGTAATGTGTAACTCCTACAGTCTATGCTATTTCATTTCAATTTAAGATGCAATTTTGTGAAGCAGAAAACAGAAAAAGGAGTTACTGAAGACTTCAAGTAAATATGAGAAAATGTCATTTACGTATCTGTCAAATCGTCCGACAAGAGTTTTCTGCTAGAAACTACCAAAAAATAATATTGTATACCTCCCTAAAGGCAAATAGAATTTTGATATAAACTCATGTCAGTTATAATTTGTTGTAATTTTGCCATTAGGGTGGGCCCATGTAAGGAACCCTCTCAGCAGTGCAATAAGGCAGCCCATAGCAAATTTTGAATGAATCTTCTGGAGTGTAAACGGATTAGTGCTGCAAGCGCGTGGATTTTGGAGTGCGCCATCTCCTCCCCCATGTCTAACATCGGCAATATTGTATCGCTAATCGAACCAAATGGCCAGTGGTGCGCACAAAGGCCTCGTTGAAAGGCCATGCTGCCTAACGAGGGACTCATATAATCAATCCGTTCCGACCGGCAGCTGCGTCGCGTCGCGTCCCGGCGCAGGAAGAGCGGGCCACGTGGCGCCATTAAGACGCCCTGGACTTTCAAAACAAATGTACACCATTACAAACGAAGATAGATACAATATTGCCAAGAGCTAAAAGGTTAGCGCCGAACAATAGCAGCGGACATGTAAACCATATTAAAATTGGTAACATTATTCTGGTAATTATGATAAGAGTTATTTACTCGTTACAAGTTTTAATTTTTTTGCCTGACGTTGAGAGTGAATGGGAGCATTGTGATAGGTAGTCAGGTTCGTGACGCATAAATGGGTCTCCGATTCTTGTCCGCGGACAACACAATTCATACGCGAGTGCCTGACCGGTAATTACGGTGAGTTGCCATTTAAAAATCCTGTCCATACGTTAGTTGGGCCTATATACGAAGAGTCCGCCCCTCGCTCATAAATACAAGAGCAGACGCTGCTTGGTCACGCGAGCTCTGGCTGCGGAAGCGCTCGCTCTATTTCTTCCTTCCACGGATAACTGTAATAAAAACAGCACTACGTCACAATTAGGAACAAGGCGCCTGTATGAAATACGATATAAACGTATATTGTCCTCCCGTCCAAGTACTATCGTATTGTAATGAGTTAAACCACCATCTCCGTAATTAAATATTAAGCATTACAACGTTTCGTCTCTCATTTGACAGTTATTCAGGCACTAAAAAGAAATTTGCAATGGATTACATTGGGTAATATATTATGAAAAAGTTTTTAAAAACAAAACATGGTTTTAATCTTACAAAATTTAGCAACATGTAACGAGTGTATATGGCAAACGCCACGTTATATTGTCTCTGAGTGAATAATCCACCATATTGGAGGCACTCAGTACATCGGGTTTCAGGACATGACAGATCGGCTGTTTAGTGACTTAAAAATCTGACACCACAGTCCAGTTCTTTGACCCCGGAAGGCCATAAATTAGGGAGAGAAGCCGCAGGCCAGGCTGAATTTTGATTGGAGGCTGAGGGTCAGGTGATCTGCCATGCATCTCGTGGTGGGGTGAATGAAGGAGATGACCTGCGAGGATAGATGAGAGAAATTCTGTCAGTTGCGCATGGAGAATTGAACAAGTATGTCAGGAGACTGCATGACAGTTGATTCACGACACTAGAGTAATTAGTCAGTCAGGAATGAGCTTTGAAGTAATCACGTGGAGACAAAACGAGGAACTTTGCTGGCGTAATGGAAGGATATCCCTTCAACGAGGCGAATTGCAAGCAGTTCTAAGTAATTTCCCAAGGCCCAGGAACGAGCTCCAGAGGCGACCAGAACTCGTGGAAGACGGACATCAAGATACCGGCCTGGGCAAAGGACGAAGCTGTCTCAAGTGTATTAGTGTCATTATCGAAAACTACTAGATGACGGTTTTGTTGTTGGACGATTAGCTCACAAAAAATGACCCTTAAGTAGATAGTCTTACTAAATTCAATTGAGCTGGCAGTGGTAAATTTTTTAATTGGACCCTAAAGTTTAGTAATTAATTGTTGTTTTATTTTTTTCTGTAAATAACTTTAATTTGATTTTATTTAACCTAACCTAATAATTTATTTTGATTAAAAATTAAAATCCAGCCCTCTAGCTCATTATAAGTACATGGAACCTCACTCCATGACTCCTTCGTCCGAAATGCAGGAAAGTGCCACAAATCCGGTTTAGGAGTAAAGTTCCGTTACAAATTTAAAGCAACAGTGGACTACAACAATAAAGAATCATATATACAATTTACGTTATTGGTATGACTTTTTACGTTGATAAAAGTAATGTTTTTTCTTTCTAATGTGGAGCGTTTCACTCATTATTCTAGAGAAATAATTTTGTGCTTCATCTAGAATTACGACATGGTTCCAAACAATTTGGTGGTTATTCATTATTATATGTTTAGATGTAACGGAATGATTTTGTCAACTGCACTTAATGTTCTCCATGCGCTCCGAAAAGCGTAATTTTAATGATCTTTTTGTTTGCCCTACATATGTTGCTTGGAAATCTAAACAATTAATTATATATACAACATTGTGCTTATCTAAAGTTTCAATTTTATCTTTAAAGTTTTTAACAAATTCAAATATTGCTTTTGAAAATAATCTTAAAATAACTTTTTATAAATACTTCTATTAATTTGAGATAGTTACTACAAGTAATTTTTTTAAATGACTGATTTTCATTTTACACAATAATGGTGAAATCCCTATGTTTTATCAGCCACACCATTTAATTAACTTAAGCTATAGATTAATTTTGATTTCAAATTTATTTAATTTGGTAATGTTTCAAATTATTTGTACATTTAAATTTGTAGACGGCAGTGCCGAAAGCCCCTGCAAAATTGAATAATTTGAAATCAAAATTAATCTATAGTTTATATTATTTAAATGGTTAATGATATAGGGTTTTCACCATTATTGTATTAATTTATGTTGCAGAAAGATATGTAGGGTAATATGAAATAAGAATTTTTAAAATTAGTGTCCTTAATGCATCGTGAATTTCTACTTTTATACTTAATATAATTTAATCTGATCTTGATATGCTTGTTCATAAATTTTGTGAGATATCCATTAAATGGGAGAATTTTTAAACTTTGAATATATTTCTGATGTGGAACTTTTCATTTGATAGTTCGATATCTTTGTCTATTAGACTGTAAACCATTTCTTTCTTTGGAAATTGTATATTTAATTGTCAGATAAACTTTTTTATTATCGTATTGCTTGTCTTCTTATGGAAGTATATACTGAACTATTAATTAAAGTTGTATTCTGACAAATTGTTCATAGCTTTAACTTCCTTAGAACACTCATAAGGGCTCAATGAGATTCAGTATCTCATTAAAAAGTAACGCTATCATTTCGATTATTAGGACAAGATTAACTTAAATAAAGTTGAACAGATTTCTCATTTACAACATATTATGTATATTATTTCGCGTTTCAAATTATAGTCATGTTTCAGATTAAGATGAAGGTCTAGATAGAAAATGGTAAGAATTCAGGTAATAAGTGTTGCAAGTCACAGCGTTTCCGAGCAAGAATCAATCAAAAACTACCATGTCACATCTTCTGTCAAGGCTTTGTTAAGCTACAATTAACGGAACTAGATGACTCTAAAGTTAAATACATACTCACAGTGAAGCATAGTTACAGTAACACTAAATGAAAAATGTACAATTGTTATCGATAGAAATAAAGTGCTAGTTTTGGCGTTCCTCTCTGTGATTGAGCGGAATTAACTCAAAAAAACAAACCGTACAGATTTCAATGAAATTTATACTTCCTCGATGTATACTAAATGCTACATTATTTGCTGAATACCAGGTTAACAGTGGGGATTTATATAAATACAAGACACAAATAAAGGCCAAAATTCAGAAATGGAATTATTTATTTGCATTGAAAACGCTTAGTCTCCCAAATTTCGTGGCCTCCCATTTTTCTTTATTTAAAATAATAAAAATTTTATCCGAACATAGATTAACTTCTTTATGAGTGTGAAAAGTTACGGTGGCTAACCCCTCCGTTCTGCCAATGTAATGTAATAACCAATCACGATCTAAAATTTAGTCACGCGGGGACCAGGTAGGCCCTACTTTACTAGTTTTATGCAAGTGTATGTTTGTAACCAAATGCGACCTTAATTCTGCAATGTCATCTTGAAGCAGACACCTTTGTTTATTGTGGCGTTATTTTCAGACAGCCACATCCAGCTATTTGTATAGTGGAAATATACAGAAGTTGGGATACGTGAAGTATAAGAGGACGTCGGACAAGAGAATAGGCAATATTTTGAATATTAGAATTTGAGGGATGTGTGTGGGGTAAGAACAGAAGAGGGAGATTAAGGATGGAAAAGCTTAACAAATATTTCAGGTTGCAGAAACAACATGAAATTTTTTTAATATATATATTTTTTAATAAAGTAATGGAGAGGTCACGAAAGTTGGGTGACGAAACGTTTTCAATGGAAATAAATTATTTCATTTCTGACTTTTGGTCATTCGTTTAGGTTTATTTATAATAACATGTCATATTAATTTAATTACTTTTTACTTAAAGGTAAATTAATCAATAATATGTGCAGTGCCATATTGTAACCAATATCTTTCGTTTTCTTCTTGTTGTGGTTGTATTCAGCCCTAAGACTGTTCTGATGATGCAACCCGTCGTTCTAACCTATCTAGCACAAGCCTTTTCATTTCCGCATAAATACCACATCCGCCGAACATCCGTCGTATTTGAACTTTATACTGTCAATTTTAACTTCCGACAAAAACGGGTAGTCACAACCAGCATACAAAAATTCTTGTGTGACCTTTATTCACGAGGATAAATTAATGAATTATGAAATTCTCCTCTAGTTGAACGTAATTTGAAAAATTATTTTTATTTGTGTCGGAGGAAGGAAAAAAATTATATATGGTAAAATATTGAAATGACACCTCCCAAGTAGTAGAAATGTATGTAACGCCGACAGACTCGGATCACGCGAAGTGAAAATAATCAGGAATCTTAAAACTAGAAGGTAATTTGCATCCAGAAACATGCTAGGGTCGGAGACTTTCTAAGCAAAGTGTTTGGTTACGAGAAGGAGGTGGG
Source organism: Eucriotettix oculatus (assembly GCA_034510155.1). NCBI lineage: Eukaryota > Metazoa > Arthropoda > Insecta > Orthoptera > Tetrigidae > Eucriotettix > Eucriotettix oculatus. Next base: position 251,361,510 of record CM067376.1, read on the forward strand.
ACAATTGAGAACTGTTATGTTTCAATGGCGGGTGCGAGGCGCAGGTACACGTGTGACTGAACAAAGATCGTGCAAGTCATGCACTTCCCGATCTTCATCCAAGCGGTAGGGAATGGAGAGGTCATGTATGAGACTTCATCACAACCAACTTACTCAGTCACAATAGAATACAACTTCTTAATGTTGCGTCAATCTTTATTGTCTTCCAAAGCGAAATTTTCTCAACTTCTATTTATCGGTGTTTGTAAACTCTCGTGGATATATATTCCGTATATCACCTCAATATTCCAAAGTAAATCAAGAGACAGCGTCATGGGATTATTAGTTAATAATTTGCTTCTGGTCTGTAAGTCACTCTGCTTGACTATCGAGAACGTTGCCCCATTTTTATGATTCAAAATATAAATGCAACCTTATCTTTGGAAGGTTTGGCTGGATTAGACAAGTTTTAATACTTTCAGCTGTTTAATATTTGTTAAAAAACAGCTTGAATAATAAAATCTGCTCTTTGTATAATTAAGTTTGTAATGTTTTTTTTTGTATTTATTGCTAGTCTACAATTGGGCGCAGACACAAAATAAAATTACTTTATAATGAATACTCCTAATCGAAAAAAAATCATAGTCCTTTAAAATTTCTACAGCCCTTAAAGAAAAAAGAGAAACACTACAAGAATTATATTAAATTAACACTTCACTTCACTTTGACTTTAACATTTTAATTCGAATATGCATTTATATTATACAAAGAAACCACTTCACTTTACATGTTTTTGAGATTTATTTTCCTGAAGAGGATTTCCTCCATACACTCCCACAGGTAAATTATCCCAGTCGTTGATGGTCCTATTTAGGAATGAGCATTTGCTAAGATCTGTTTTTTGCTTTCTACGTTTTACTGTGAATTGATGATTTCATCTACCTATATAACTGGAGATCATTCTAATCCATGGTTTTTGCCCATATAAGCATGAACTAGCAAATGCAGCCTTGCTTTCTCCCTCCTTTGTGACAATATCTCCCAACCTAGTTGTTACATTTTTTCATTCCTATGACCCGGTCCTACTCGCACAAAATTAGCAGCCCTTTTCTGATCTCTCTCTAATGATTCTATTTGATTTCTTCTATACGGACCCCAACAATTGGTCTAACTAAGGATAAATATGCCACCTCTTTCGATTCTGAACTTCTCATTTTTAAGATCCTCATTATGAAATGCTGTTCCTCCCACCCAAGTCTGTTTAAATATATCCCCAGATATTTGCAGCTCGTTACCCTTGGATTTAGTTCCCCACCTATTCTATATTCTGTCTCATTTAACAAGGTGCGTTTTGTAAACGAGATTAAGCTGCTTTTCTTTCCATTAATTTTCATTTTATTTTCCTGAGACCTGCTACTAACTTTATCAAGATATTCTTGTCCTACTGTAGCGTCTTTCTCGTTCGTTATCTTTCTGCAGATGATGCAGTCGTCAGCGAAAAGCCTTACCCGTGACTTTAATTAATTTGGTAAGTCTTATATAAATTTCAAAAACACTAATGGTCCGATTACAGATCCTTGAGAAACTCCCGACGTCACAATGCTTAACCCCGAAAAGTTTTCTCCGAGTTTTACGTTTTGCAATCTATCGCTTAAAAAATTTTCTACCCAAAGTGCTACTTTTTTATCTATAGTTTTAATAGTTGGGAAAGGAAATTTATATATTAGCAGCAAATAACAAGTCTGTTTAAATTTATATATTATATTTAACAACAACAAATTAACCCTTATTTCTCTGAAAATATTAGATACTGAAAACACTAAATTTACACTTAATAAATTAAAATAAAACAAATTGATTCCTTTTCTTTAGAGGATGATGGGCTGGTGACTAACTATAACACACTTGTTAACATTGATGGCTGTTGGTTTTATGGACCGATTTGATGCGTTTATTGTATAATGGATACATTAACAACAATGCTCTCAGATAAATTATCACCGACGCTCAGGAACTCTGCAAGCCGCTGTGTTGGCTTCTGGAAATCTGAGGGTTGGTGGTTCCCATAGGTACTTGATGTACACGGATCGTCGCAGAAGTCTCGGCCACCACAACTATTTATGATACCTTGTCCGCCATTTTCTTTCTGAAATTTCATTAAAAACTGACTCCCTTAATATTTTCCACATTCCTTGAAACCTTGGATCTTCCCTCTGGATCCGAATCGCTAACGACTTTAGTCAATAGCAATTCATCTTACACTTTCCCGAGTTACCAATACAGGGATCAATGTCTTTCTACAAAGTAGCGAAACCTCTCGCATTAAGTTATTGTGTTTTCCATGTGGAAAATTTCAGACGTATCAAAATGTTGGCACTGAAGCTTATGCCGCGGAAAGATTTATAATCTTCAACCTGTCAGTGGCGGCTTCTATTCCCCTTCACAGGCGGCCCATTAAATAGCTATTATTTTGCATGCGCATGGAACCTACAGTGCATAAACCAAACGGGTTCCTTGATACGGAAAATTTAGTTTCACAAAAGTTTTATTTAATTAAAACTAAATAGAAACTTATTATTAGTTTATTAGCCGTATTTCATTAAATGTTAAATAAAAATTATAAATACATTATAAACAGTGAACTTATTTGATGAAGACGGTACGAAGTTTTTGATTTGTTTTGCCTTCAACGTAAGAATAAATTATTTAAATTAGAATTGATTCCGTACGGTAATTTTTAAGTACTTTAAGCTCATTTAGATGAACCGTATTTTAATTTATGTTTAACTTACATTCTTTCTTCCCAAAGAATAAATATTATTCCTTGCGACAGTAATACATAAAGACAATTTCTTCTAATTACTGAATATTAGTAGAATAAAGTAGTTATCTATACGCAGTGGTTCAGTGGCAAATGATACACCAAATAATTTCAATTGCGAAGAATTATTTTTTTAAAACAATTTTATATTAACTATGAGGACCTCTGTTTCAATTTGGAAGACGTTGCGTTGCATACACCCTGTTTTATGCAACCAGCTCGCTAACTCTTTGCTCACTAAGGTTTAAACACACGACTTCGGACTGTAATTAGTAAAGCGCATGCGCAGTTTACCGTTTTGTTCACCTGAACCAACCGAAAAGCTCAACAATTTCCCTATTTGCAATACTGTAGACGAGTTAGGACGTACAGATAGGCCTGTGCCGTGCAATGGCACCAGGAGAAAATTCAAATTGAACCCTAATACGTTTCAAAATAGTTTATATATTCAATAAATTGTATTTCTATAATTTGTATAGTACTTTTAAAAATCATATTAGGAGGTTTTTCAAAGAGAAATGGGCTCTATTTGGAAAGCTTTTGTAATGCAAAATGTTGCCGTCATTCATGACTTATTTCTTAAATGAAACTTATTTCAATTGTGTACTAGGGAAAAATACATACGTATTAAAACAGCGTGTTAACATATTCTTAAATTATTTTGGAGAGAGGGTCTAAATTCACCCAATTTAAAAATGAGATAATTTCATACAAATTAAAACACTTTTCAGTCCTCAAATCTCTTTACTTTACTTTTTAACTTTATTATCATAGTGAACTGAGAGCAAATTGGGATTATTTGATGATGCTGAATATTTAATTGAGTTCTCAGTTTTATGGTAGATTTGTTTCAACTTCGTGAAGATCATTATACCATGGAATTGGTGAAAGCTTCTGCTGTTATGATGCCAGTTGTGATATTTTTGCTTTGCAAATGGAGAAATTAGAGGACTGAAAATCTTTTTTAATTTGTATGAAAATGGTTATAATTTATCACCCTTTAGCTCTTACAAATTGTTGTATTTAGTGAGAGTAATTAAAATTGGACAGTATAAAATTAACGGAGTTAAACATTTAGATATAAAATTTGTTGGGTCGGGCCATTTGCAGCCGAGTATTGGTAATATTGTCGCTATAGTATTAATATCTATCGTAATTATCATAGTACGAATTTTTGCTTCAGATAATTTAGAAAAGTTAAAAAATTCACGAGCCGCCACTGTCTGTTCGACAATTATCTTACTGGCCTTGAGCGTTTTGCCTGACTGTTCAGAATTCTAATCTGACTTTTTTCCTTTACGCATACGCGCACATACAAATATATATATATATATATATATATAATTTGCAATGAGTATTGTTTGCTGTTACCTGTCTGTCTAGGGGTATAAGCGAGTATGTTTAAGTTATCTCAGTACAAACACGTAGTGTAAAGTGGTCTGTCATAATATTGTTATTGCAGCACAAATCATCTCTAATTAACCATAAAGTGATAAATACTTGATGGCTGAAAGCCCATAGGGCGACTTTGCGTGAATCGTTTTCGCTGCCTTCCAGGATTCTCATTTACGACTGGTTTTAAGGCCGTTAATCTCTTTAACTGCGGGAATGCTATGATTGGTTAATGCTTGAGTGATAAAATACCCTTTCCATTTATTTCATTTACGGAGAATAACAATAAATTTTAAGATTAAATGCTAATAAATTTTACACTAAGGGTATTTTCTATTTATTGAGTCGTTTAATATATTAAATCAAGAAAATTACTATTACAGTACTGACAAAATAAATCATACATATTAAAAGTATAAAATTAAATGTTATTCAGCGTAAGGAGAACGTTTCCACAATGAAGTAATACTAATTGTTCACTTTAATTATTTTTGCAGCCTGAGTAATTAAAATTAGGGCTATCGTAATTGTTCACAAATTATAAAGCACATAGAAAAATTCCCGTCGGTGTTTTTAACCTATCGGAGAAACATGGCGTTAATTTGGAATTTGTTTTGTAGTTCAAAGACTTGTCTGGTAGAAGCAACGGTACAGCAATGGCATATCTGCAAAATCTCCGCAACAAAAAAACGGATGTTCGTAATAGTTATTGAAGTGTTGCTTTTTATGACCGGCCCTACAGTCCTCAAAGACCCTTGGTCTCCTATATCAGTTCCCTCCATTCTATCCTCTACCTTTCTTCTCCAGTTTATAACGCTTAAACTCCTGAGATCATCTTCCACGTCATTGATCCACCGTTTCCTGGGTCTACCTCTTCTCCTTTCTCCGTCTGATTTTTGCGTGAACATATTTTTGACCGGTTGTGTTTCTGGCATGCTTTGTACATGCCCTGCCTATATTATCCTCCCCTGCTAACTTTTCACCACAATATCCGGCTGTTTGAACATTTCCCTTAATTCCATATTTGTCTTTATTCTCCAACTTTACACCTCTCACACTAGTCCAAATATTTTCCCTTCCCATCTTGGCAACCAATTTTTTTCTCTAGTATTCATTCCGATCCATATATGATTCCGGTCTCAGTATTCTGCTAGCAGCTGATGGGTGCCCGTGGGAATTTTCTCGCAGGCGCTTCACTCCAGAGTGACTGCGGCTCACCTGATTATGTCGGGAATGCCTCGTACACTCTCTGGGTTTTTTCAAAGTTTTCACATGGCGAGACACCTTCACCTATTTTAGGAGGTATATGTACTGGTGAAGAAGACCTTGGGCATAAGGCAAGAGTTGTTCACTGATCCCAATGGATCAGTCGGCCAACTGTCTCCTAAAACTGGTGGAGACACGAGGAAGAGAATCCTGCGACCCCACAGCAAATCGTCTCCCGTCATTCGGAAAGGCGTGAGAGTAGTACCCAATGCCCGACCTACCTTCCGCATCCCCTCTCTGCAGCTCCCTTCCTGTGCTATTAAAGGGGAGTTGCATCTCTTTAGGTTAAGTACAGGGTAGGATCCTTAAACTATAGCCCCGGGGCCCTGGTCAACCTTTGGCTACCTTGCTCTACCTCTGCATCTCTCCTTTTCAATTCCCTCCATATGCTATTAAAGGGGAGTTTCCTGTTTTATTATCACCCTCATGTAGCCTGTTAACCCCCTCCCCCCTAAAAAAAGTATGCTGCTGGTATACATAATATGATAATTGTTGTGTTGTATATTTCTTGTGCCATTTCAATTTATTTTCGTCGTGTATTAATTTGTCATAATGTCATAATTCTAAACAAGCTGCTTAAAAGTCACTACTAAATTTTGATAAGGGTTTTTCTTCATGAATATATTATGTGAACATTTTAATTTTATATTTACAGTCATTTTAACTTTATATTGTTATGTTACTTATTTTCACTATGTTGATACTGTTATAATTAGAGATTTGTTGCAGCACACTTATGAGGACTATAAACTTGAATTATGTCTAAAGACTAAGACTTTCTATTCAAATTAATTTAGTTAAACTGGTGTATTGAATTTTATTCTTTTTCTCCTTTGCAAAGTGGGGTCAAGTAAATAAACAGAAGATTGCATCCCAGCAAACAGGAAGAGCGGGGGTTACCTCAAATGATCCGTGGCGTAGTTTGTAGCAGCTAGAGTGGCGTAACTTGGATATTTTTTCAGTAATCTGTGCTTTCTCCAGATCGCGATCTGCAGGGCAAAGCGCACTTCCACCGCCATACAAGGCGCAACCAAGAATCAAGATGAAGGCCGTGTAATTCGCTCTCAGTCGGCATGGCGCCGATCGCAGATTTCATCTGGCACTAATGTATGCGTGCGCAGACACACGCTAAACTAATATTTGACCATTTCACGGTTGACCGATAGCATCAAATGCACTTGGCCCTAAATGTTTGCGGAACCTGTTTTAATTGAGTTCGAGTGGTCGGCTTTCTCGAACGCGATGTGACAAGGACAGCTGTTGGTAGGTGACTGAGTCGCTGGACCGTGGAGGAAAACTCAGGTCTGCTTCGGACAGCTTGTGCAACTCTTCTATGCATCGAGAAACACCGCTCTGCCCTGTTCAGCTGTCAGGGCACCCCACGGATGCGAACGATATCTCTCCTCTGCGTCTGACTAACGCAAACATACATGATATGGATGGCTGGCTGACATTACAACTGAATCAATACAGGCGACTCGTGTTTCATTTCATAAACTAGTTTCATAATTGCTAAATCAGACTAAATTACAACCTTAATCTGTCAGGTGCATCACTTTTATGAATCTTTATAAAGAGTAATATTTCACTTTTACAATATGAAAATAAGATGGTCTACATTGATTAAATTTTTATTTAATGAAACAAGTATTATTTATGAAATCAACCTAGTGTAAATATAAATTTACTGTGGGTTATTTAATTTAGCCTACACTGTGGGCGCAAATTTTCTTTCTAGAGAGTCTTTTTAATCTTTACTAATAAACTATTCATCCTTAATTCATATATCATGCATTTAATTAATAGTTAAAACCTGTAAGAGTTCTCTTTGTACGTCTGTTGTAAATTAATAAAGTAATTCTTGACCTTATTCAGACAATTTTTTTTCAAAATGTAAGAACGCCGTTACGGTGAATATCCGCATCTTCTTCGGGATTTTCTTGCTGCAGAGGACATATTTACATACAGTTAGATTCACATACAGTTAAATTTAAATATTGGTGTGTAAGTTAAACAAAGTTAAATGAAAGCTGGCAAGAGCAAACAACTTACCAAATTATTATATATCCAAACAAAGATAATACTCGACATATTGAGTTAAAACACAATAAATTAAAGAGACGTCCGAGGCAGCATACTACACTTTAATTCAAGCCTTGGTCGAAAACAAGACTGAACGATGAGCCGTAGCCTTGCAGTATTGACCAGTCACTTGGGATTTACAATATCACCATCGGCTTTTCCTAAGTAACGAGAGGATAAAAACTTGAACTGTATGTGAATCTAACTGTATTTAAATATGCCTTCTGCATAAAGAAAAAGCTGAAGAAGGTGAAAATATGCACCTAAATGTCTTTCTGTTATTTTGAATAAATAAATTGGTCTGAAAAAGGCCAAGAATTAATTTATTAAAACCTGTAAGCTTAAAATACAAATATACTTCTGAAATTTCAAAAGACTTGAATCTTGCCTTCAAAGTAAAATTTCCTTTCGAGATATTGGAGCAAATTTAAATTTATCAGTAAATATAAACATCAAAGGAGCTCTGCAAGGCTTAAAATATTAAATAATTTGTGAACATTCAAATTTTTACCTTATCACACTATTGTGCTAATTGTATGTCCAAATATATTGATACTCATCACTTGCGATGATGCAGAGCATTTTTCAACCGGAAGGTTAATATTTAAACGGAGCTTTTTAAGTTTAGTTTTCACAGAACTTGAATCAGTGTTGATTGTATAAACAATATAATGGAAATCCCTACGATCTAGAATCGGTCAAAAAGGTTGATATTAACTTATATATCACTCCAAACAGTTAAGGTGTTTTATTATTGAAAGAAGTAATAAATTTGGACAGCGGTTTCAAAAGTCTACGTAGGCAGTGAGAAATCGTCTTGACTTATATTATATTGACACAAATTTGTTGTAGGCATTGAAGAAAGCTAAAACAGAATATGGAAAAGAAATCATACTGCAAGGAGAAGAAATAAAAACCCTACGCTTTACCGATGATATTGTAGTATTAGGAGAGTCAGAAGAACACTTGAAAACCATAATAAAAGGCATGAACGTGGTACTAGAGAGGATTAATATAGGGAAAACCAAGGAAATAGTGGAACAACAAAGGGTGTTAGATTGGAAAAAATAGGAATTTACTAACGCGTAATTAGAATATTAAGAAATTATAGATAAAAATATTCGTATAGAGTGGGCGTTATATGGATGCGAAACGTGGATGATAGGTGATGCATGAATGAAAAGAATAGAAGCCTTTGAAATGTGTTGCTTTCGAAGAATACAGAAAATCAGATGGGTGGATAGAATCACTAACGTGGAAGTTTTAAACAGAATATGGGAAGAGCGAACAATATGAGGACGCTGAACAAGAGACTGGGTAGATTAATAGGCCACGTTTTAAAACATGAGGGTCTTGCAAAATTAGCATTAGAGTGAAATGTGAGGGGTAAGAACAGAAGACGGAGGTGAAGTATGGAATACGCTAAGCAGATTAGGGAGGATGTGGTTGTGCTAGTTATGTGTAAATGAAAAGGCTTGAAGGGTGGCATCAGAACAGTCTTAGGAATGAATATCACAACAACAACATTGGAAGCTCATTAATTTTTCACTCCTTGTTAGCAGTTTCTTCGATCGGAAATGTTTTCCCCTTCGGTTATTGTGTAACTGGACTGATTTATATAGTTTTAACATATATATATATTCTGCGGAAACCATTGATGTATACGACATCCAGTTTGGTGCAACATTTCGGAACTGACAGGTATACAATTGATTCCTTGGCGGTGTAGTTGGTGCCAAAGACCGTAACCGGGAAGTCTCAGCTCACGATGGCCGTTCCAAATGCTTTGGTCACAGTGTCACTTGGATATCTTACTTTGAGGCCTGAGAGCTGTGAAATAGCCGTGGACTTGGGGTTAATCAAGTAGAGCCGACAAAGGCCCCGGGGGTTAACATCAACTCGCACTTTTGCTCTAGCCTTTTACACTCACTTGAGATAGGAGTGAGCGTGTAAATTAAGACTGAAGGGGCTTCTCTGTTCTACGAGCACAGCGTGGGCCTTCAGCTATCTCGATGGTAATTCCGGAGGCTATGGACGACTTTCTTGACGTTCTCTGGCCGTGAAATTGCCTGCCCTCGGCAACTTTTAGAATTGTAGAGCAATGCGTTCCACTCTGAAGTCTCTTTTCCGAACTGCTGTGGTAAATAAATCTAAATATATTTGTAAAATTAAAAAACTTCAGAGTCCTTCTTGTAAATAAAATCTTAAATTTACATCTGCATATGGAGCTATAGTATGTTTTAAATCGAATAGCAGTGCAATTCATGTATATCTCTTTACGGGAAGGCTCACTGAATAAATTCTGTTCCTTTCACTGCTTGGAGTCTTTCCAAGAATGATGCAGGAACCATATAAACTGATTTATGATAAAAGTTTCACAAAAAAACTTCTATTTTAAAACTTTGACTTTCCATTACAGGGTTAAAATTAATAGAAAGCAAATGATTGTCAGAATATAAAGTCTCGTGAAGTAAGAGTGTCTTGATTCAGATCTAAAGAATGAGACAATCAAACCCATACGGACAAAATAGTAGAACTGCTACACCTGAATATTTTTTGCTTACAAATTGGCTGTATTTAGTTTTTATACATAATTGACAGATAACTAACTGGGTGGGGTATTTTCCAACTCAGTTGGTAGATCATGAGACAAGAATTTTATGGTTTCCATTAAGTTGGAAAGTAGCCGCCTGACAACGAAATAAATTTAATTCTTTTAAATTTTACATTTTTAGTAATTAACGAAATTACTATATTTATTATTTCAGACAGTCATCTACCGTCATACTAAATTTATTTTTAACCAAAAACGAATTAAATAAAAATTTATCACACCCCACGTAATTTATGAATCAATGACGAAGGCGTGTAAAGGAGAACGAAATCAGAGCTCTGCTTCACACTGCCACTGATGCTTATGATATCGATCCATACTTCTGTCTGTCACAAGAAATAAGATTTTTAACTTGTTTCAAAACATTTACTTTCTCGAAGAATCTGTCTGAAATGTCATCAGAAACTTTGTTTTGGAAAATTCGTGTAATGTTTCCATTTCCAAAGTTCTTCAGGAAGGTGTAGTTGACAGTGGTATTGTTAAGAGCTTCCATGAAAAAATAAATGGTTTAAAATATGAGGCAGTTTAAATAATTGTAGCGTGCATATTTAATTTTACTAAAATTAATTAAAGTCAATTATTTTATACTTGGGAGGCTGAACGCCAAAGGAAAAAGAGAAATCGCGCAAAAGAACCTTCGGTTAACGGTTCTAACAAAAGCTGAACTTTGAGGGAAAAGAGAAAGTTTTGGCCCGGGCAATAAAAAAAAGAGGGAGACCGGGGTATGAGGCGAGTTTGGCTGTCGATGATCAAGACACGTCCAAGTGGAAGTGTATATTTACGGTGTTTTCGAGGTGCAAAAGCAGAGAAGGGAAGTAACGCCGGTGGACAGTAAACGTTTACGGCCCCGACCTTTTTGGCGTACGCGACGGAGAACGCGTAACGAGGAAGAAGATATTGAAAGCGTGGACTTTAGGAGACGCTGGCTCGACAAGTACTAAGTGTTCACTTTCATTCTCCTTTAATTTGTATGTCACAAATTTGTTTCTATCAGTCTGTCTGTGTTCCCTGAGAGAAAAAAAAACTCACAATTCCCCACAAATCTACGAAAATAAATTTAAATAATAAACCTTTACAAAATGAAAAGTGTAAAATCATAAAGTGTATCTTAAATGTATATTCGTACAGTTCGATTGAATCAATTGTATTTACTTTGATGTATATAATTGCACGTCTGCAGCTACAGCGACACGGCAATAGATTCATTTGAAAGACGTGTCACGCGATGACGAGAGCTGCTGTCTGACTAATGTGGTATGAATGTTTCATGAGCACATATGTTGCACCTGTTGCGAGGACACATAGACTCCTCTGGTGCACCAGTCCCAGTGAAGTGTTGGACCTCTCTGGCCTTGGCAGCTGTCCCTGTCCCTGTGCCTCCGCCTCAGCGCCTCTCTATGGCTGGGCACGCGCGAAACTAATTGTTCTGCTTTCAGACCCTCCCTCCTCTCTCCCTCCTTCCCGCCCCCCACGGATGACCAGTTTCCTCAAATGGCTACGTAATCGATCCGCCGTCTCAAATAATCAACACCTACGCCACTCGATGGTATGAATCTAGGCGTTGCCCAGATTACGGTGAAGGTAACAGAGGTGTAAGGAAAAAAGTATGACATATATGGAAAACTTTAAAATCCAGTGATCTTCACAAAAACGTCAGAGACTTCGATAATCTAAGTGACAACACAGATTTTGGAAGAAAGGAACAGGTTGCCATTACCAGAATAACAACTGGACACTGCAAATTAAGCCACATTTTTATAAATTTAGGTATATTTAGCCGCTCCCTTATTTCATATTACTACAGGTGGGTTTTGCCCCGTGGCAGTATTGATAAAATTAGAGTACAAATGGAAATTGATAAATTAAAAGAACAAAGATAAATTACAGAAAAAAATTGAAAATGCAATTTTAAAATACTTCACGTTCGGCTTTTTACAAAATAAGTTCCTAACTTTTCAATGTTTCTAACTTTTTTTGAAAACCTTTGTTTTCTTAGGGAAAGCCTCTAGGACCCTTACAGGCAAAGCATTCCAGTCCCTTATCACTCTGTTTACGAAGGAATATGTGCCCACATCCGTTTTTTGGTCCCTTTCCTTTATTTTGTAATTATGATCATTTTTAAAGAAAAATTTAGGTATACTTAGCCGCTCCCTTATTTCTGACCAGGCCGGTTCTTCCGTGTAAGCTTTGTAGAGTGCCCTAAGTCTAGCCTTTTTCCTCCTATCACCGAGTGGTTCCCATTTAGTTTCGCCCCCACACAAAACCCCAGCCCGTATCTGAATTTTATCCAGAGCATTGATGTACTCCGCTTTGTAAGGATTTCCAACTTGCTGCCCCATATTCTATCATACGTTTAACTAGAGAAGTGTAAGCAGCTACCTTGGCCTGTCTTATACTTTTCTTCAATGTCCTGTTTATGAAGTGTAACTCACTCCATCCCTTCAGCGCTACTAAGTTTACATGTTCGCTCCAGCTTAATTTCTTATTAAAAGTTACACATAGATATTTACACGTTTCAACAAGCGACATTTTATATTCCCCGGGTATGACCACTTACCTTTTAGTAAAAATAATTTTTTTACTCTTAGATGGATTTATTTTCATCTTATTAATTACTTTCCGTTGATATATCTTGTCTAAATCTGCTTGAAGAGCGATTTCATAATCTATATTCCCTATAACTTTGTAAATTATGCAGTCGTCCGCGAACAATTTAATTTTAGAATCTATTCCCGTCGACAGGTCATTCACAAAAGCCAAGAACATTATTGGCCCGATTACACTTCCCTGCGGTACACCGGGTGTAATTTCTATAGGATCGGATCGTTCTCCATTTACCCGGACTCTAAGTACGCGATTATTCAAAATTTCCCTAATTTATTAAGCGATCATCTATTCCCGATTCCTTAAGTCCTTAAGTCTTCTGGATAGATCCATATCACCGTCATGTTATCTGCCTTAAATATAGACCATCTCATCAATCAATGCCCCAAATACCACCAACATAGACTAAAATACCTACAGGACAAAACTTACAAATCCATCTTGGACTCCATGAATATCAGAAAGTCATTATTAAGTTTTGTAAGGACAGTAAGATTTTTGATTTAAATTAAATGTACTGTATTGAAATTACCATTCAACTGGAATAAGTATACGTCCGTTAAGGATACAAGTACTAATCTCAACATCCCGTTAAAAAGAACCTGAAGACATTGATAAAGCTGTGTCAGAATTAAAATGCCAATACAGTGGGCAAACACGGAATCGCATAAACACATAAATAACTTTGCAATATGCTGTTTTACTATTTATTTATAAAAATACGAGGGTCAGTCAAATATAACGCGGAATTTTTCTAAAATTATTTTTCTAAGAACGATAGAATTTCAAAACATTTTATTTAATTTTACACATAGTTTCCGTATACTGAAACACATTTTTCCCAGTATTTTGAAATATTCCTGATTCCGTCATCACAATTTAAGACAGAGTCTTTAACCAATTGAACACAAGGAGTTCAACCTCTTCATCGTTGGTAACACACGGTGACAAATCTGTCTGATCCCAGTTAATTCCCTCCAATTTGGCCTTAGTTACGCACGCCATGTGAGGCCTTGTATTGTCGTGATAGGGGGGGACTCTTATGATTGGGAGATGCCATAATTTGCTTCGATAAACAGCATTTGTTTTGTTCAGCAGTTGACAGTAATATTCCGAGTTCACTTTCAGACGATCGTTTAGACTCACTAAAAGAATGCCTTGGAAATCACAAAAAACGGTGGCAGGAACTTTCACTGCAGACAATCGCGTTTTGGCCTGTATTGGTGCAGACTTAAGAAATAAGGAAAAAAATTACTATCATGTTAATTAACGTCTGAACTCCACTCTATCGAATAAAAATAGAAATACTATGATTATGAATGAATAGCGTTCATAAATATCAGTGTTTCCCGTGCAGGAGGGTTTTCATTTACGTTACAGCAATAAAAGCAAAGTGATCATGGGCGAAATCCCGCGGGGCACTTTAAGATACGCAGCCCGTTGTGAGAGCGTATTTTTCTCACGCAGGGAACAGGGCACAGTCGCTTAAAATTATGCATTAGTGGCGCCTGTGTGTCTGCACACGCCACGCAGCACTGCCAGTCGCAGAACTCACACTGACACACACACGCGAGACGAAAACAAATGAGCGCCGAGGCAGCGTACCTGGCGACATTACGTCCATGGCGTGCCTTAATTACGTCCGCATTATCCTAATCATCTACGAGGAAAATCTTTTGTATGGTGAATTTTTTTTCTCACATTTTCCAGTGCAATAAATTTTTGATCGTTCTCAAAATGTTAAGTCCTTCCACATGGACTGTAAAACAAATTACACTTTTTGACAAAACATTTTATGTACATATTAGTCATTGTTTACCTAAAATAAATCTTAATAACTCCAGTATTTTGCGTTTCCTTTCTTTTCGAAAAAAATCTCATTTCTTTTCCCGTGCAACTTTACCTACTGCATATTAGCAAGCGTCTATATTCCGTACCATTATAATATAATTTTTCCTAATCCTTTTCAGATGTTAACTGCTTACAAGTAACATTTTTGACTTCCGTATTACGCACAATGGTCGACTGTAACAGAAGATCCGTTAATTTAATACTGTGTTCAATTGATATTTTAACAGTATATCAAAGTTGTTATAACAACAGTTGTATGATTACATTTACTACAAAAGTGTTTCAGAATTTTCTGAACAATTTTTAGCTCAGTAAGACTCTTTCTGCATTTCGACTGCAATGTGTGGATGAGGTATAAAATTTACATCATGTATTGATACTGTAAGAAATATATTATATACGGACTTGTTGTTTCTTCTTATATTTATACCTGAAGAGGTTTTAAAAAAGAAACGGTATATTAATATTATCTATTTTGTGCTTTATTTATGTTCTTGACGAACTTGGCAAGATTATTCTTTTACAATTAATTGTTGTGATATAAATATAACTGTTGATGTTCTTATTTTTTCTGCTAGGAATATTAAGAAGTTTTTAAGATTTCACCTATAGTTCTCTGAGATGATTGGCACAAATACTTCCCAATGTCATTCAGATCGTTAGTTAGATGTTCTCTCCTCCTCTTAACCGGTCTGAAACGTTTCTGCTCGAAAACAAATAATTGCTTAGATAATATTTTTGTAGTTTGGAGCGGGTAATAATTACATCAAAGATTTAAATACATTAAGATTTGATCTTCACGGAAACATTAATCATATCAAAACGGTCGGAAACTAAAATGTTTGGAAATGTTTGAGTACCGAAAATATTGACAAAAATGTTATATATTTAAATATTTTTTTATGTTCCATGGTCAATAAATATGGCTCAGTACAAGTATATTGAAAATTCAATAATAATTATATAAATTATTGTACTATAATGAGACACCTAATTGCAGGAACTGAATATTTCACACGCCCAGCTCGCTGATCAACCTCCTGGTCAGCGTCTTGCTTGTTACTGCTGTCTGATTGGCGTCAATAGGGAATTTTTCAACTCGAGCGTGTTGAGTACAGTCACTGATTGAATAAAAAGGCAATCACCACCTTAATTCTACGAAGTTTGTGTACTAAAAAATACACACACATATTTAACTTTCATTTTCCTGTTACGACGAATTTGCTACAACAATAAATGTTTGCTAATTTGCACAATTAATTAAATTATAATGTTTAGGGTCAGTTAATCAGAATACTTTTCTGACAGAGAAATAGCTTGTAAATTCTAATTTTCACCCCATAAATGTACTGTAAATAAATTGAACGTGTCCATGGTTTTTATTAAACAAATCACATTCCATAGTGTCGTTTAAGGAAAAGGTGTGTAGAATTGTAATTATGCGTGAGCAATCAACATTCTTTCAAAGACTGAAATTGTTTCTGTTTCTCAGAAGCTCTCACACAGCTTCGTACGTTTCCTATTCTGTTCAGGGGCATGACATTTCGCATTAGCTAATCCTGAAGTGGAGCTGAATGCTTCGGTTCCTGGATCCCGTTAGCGGAACCCTTATCTGGTCACCTTTATTACGACTTCGTGTCTCGGACAACGGTTATGGCGGTAATTGTTGTCATATTAACTGAGGAATGGGCCTTTCGCAAAGACTGATCGGAACTGAAACAATCGCGAACCGTACCAGTCTTTTCCGCCAATAAGAATTCCCTTGTCTTTTAATCAACAGTAAATTAATAACCAGGGTCAAGAAGTTCAACTTAGCATTTCAGTCAATCTCTTCCGCTTACTCTCTCCAGTTTTATTCTTTTATGTAACAGCGAGGAAAACAGCCTAATAAAGTACTCTCAGAAGATAAATACCTAGGAAACCGTTGTTCGTAAAGGGGAACTAAGATTAACGTTAGCTGTCTTCTTGCAACGGTAACTGTAACTTTGTTTACCACTATACAACGTTGATATTTTAATGACACAGGAACTACTTATTGTTAACAAGTGTTTTAACACTGATGGACGCATGAGGAAAAGTTAAGGTAATTAACAAACTTAGTTAATTCTTTTTATCTTTATTTAGAGTCACATCAACAACTATGGTTATTAGCTACTACGAGAAGTAAACTACTTTATTGTAAACTGTAATAGTTTCACATTGTGAAATCCATGCCCAGGCCAAAATACGAACCCAGGACCTCTGCGATGCGACGTTGACCTCAACACCATAGAAGCTCGACAGTGAAATTTTTAATATTGAATTTGGTGTTAAACAAGTTCGACACAATTAACGATGAGAATATAAATTAAATTGATATAAGAGGAAAAATTGATTCAGTTTATACGATGATTTGCTATTATAAAAACAAGTGACGTCTGTAAATTAATACATATGAAGAATTAACGACCCGTTTAACAGACATAAACAATAAATTTTGAAATTTTTTAAAACATTAAGTAGACGTTTCGACCATCCTTTGTGGTTCTTGTCAATAAACTAAATGAACTAAAGCTAAAACACAAATTTCACAGCCAAAGATAAAATTATATACGACATTTTATCAAACCATCATATAATCTATTAGGCTGTAAAGTGCCATGTTTAATATTCACAGTAAATTCGTTGATTTTAATATACAACGTTCCTGAAATTAATCTTTTCTCAAAATTAACTTCTCTAATTAAAACAATAGTAATATCAAAATTAAAAGAATGATTTTGTTCGAAACAATGTTTTGTAATTTTGATAATGCTATTGTGTTACATAAGGAAGTCAATTTTTTAAAAAAAGATTAATTTCAGAAATGTCGTCTGTTAAAAGCAAAAAAATTCTGTGATTACTAAACATGACACTTTTCAAGTTAATAAATTTCATGATGGTATCATAAATTGTCTTAGTTAATATGATTTTCTGTTAACGCTCTTTGTGTTATATCGTTAGTGTTATATCTTTACTGACAACGAACACAATTCAAGGTCTACTTTATGTTTAAATTTTTTCAAATTTTATTTTTTAAGTCTGTTATACGGGTCATATTCTTCATGTATGATTAATTAATAACTGAAATAAGTAAAAGCGCCATTACTGAATTAATAACCCTTTATACGACAAAAATGTTTTTTTGTCAAACATTCTAAAAAAAGATTGCATAACTTATAGATTTCATACAAATTTATTACAGTTAGAATAAGTTTATTTTTTTCTTTGAAAGTTACAGGAAAAATTACGCTGTCGATATATAGACTACTGTCCCTTTCAGAATGTACTACCGTAGATGCTGTCATTTAAAAGACCACTTTCTCATATCAGGCATAAAAATACAAAATTCAATTATAAGGCTTCGGAATTATTGAAAATATTGAGGGTAGATTTTTAGTTACGGACACAAAGTAGTAGCAAAAACACGTTCTAGAGGATGGTGGTCGATTATGAAACCATCATTTCAATAATTTAATTCTTAAAATTTCTGATAAATACAATTGGGCTCTTAAAAACATCTATTAATTGAAGAACTTCTAATCTGTTACTTAGGGTAAGTTTTCAAGAAGAAAAGCTTACTTATTCGAACTTAAAAAAATATTTGAGGCGCAAGAAAGAGATACTTAATGTGGCGCGTTATAAAACTAATGAGAGGTAATTAGAGTAATTTTTTTTAAATCAATTAGAATCAATTTTAATGGCACTTACACAACAGGGGAAGAGGTTAAAGAAAGGATCATACCTGGCAATAAAGTATATTATGCCAATAAAGATTTATTTAAAAGTGAATTAATATCAGAGGCAGTCATACTGCAACTTTATTGGACTAACATAAGTCCTTTTGTAACATATGCAAGTGTAAACAGGGTTTTAAATGAAGCTAATAAACAAAGTTAATAACATTTGAAAGGAAAATACTAAGAAGAATGTATATACAAACTGGAGAAAGCAATAGCACAGTTATAATGAAGAACATGACATAATTAAACCTATAATTATTATATACTTCATAACAGCATAGAGATTAAATTTGAATGATCATATTGGTAGGTAAAAATATTCTCATAATGTTGTAGTGCCTGGGAAAAAAGAACTACTTAATCTACTAGTTACGTAATGCCAAGTACGTGTAGAAATATTTCTAAAGTTTCTGAAGAGAATTAATTGTAACTTCACTTTGAAAGATATTATATGGTCTTCTCATGTTCTTCAGGTATGTAGTTGAATAATGTATGACCTGGGTAGTTCATTGAAATATTTTAATTACTTGGGAGTCATAATTAGCAACGGAGGCAGGAACACTGAGACCATGAGACGGAAGTATCAATCACCCGAGGTTATAAAACGTGAGCTTCTCTTGAAGTACCAATGCGAAAGTCTGTTCCTGTTACTGGTCGTACTGTGCGGTATTACCTGATCTTGGAATAGTTCCCTTGTCAATAAATCGTTCGCACCCTCCTGCCCCACGCCCATTCCATTTTGAAATAGCTGCGCGCCCTCGGTCATCCCACGTCTCATAAAAAGGCAGACTGCACTGTGAACCATCAATATTCACGAGGTAATTCATACTGCAATAACGCAGATTGCTCCGTAAATCAAGAAATGCACAATAGGCAAGACTTGTAAACTGGACCGCTGAAATGTTTATTCCGCTGAACAGATGGTGAGATCGTTGACAATAATCCACACCCTTCGGTTATCGCAAAAAAAATCAACCCAGCAATCAATTTAATATTTTTTATTTCAAATCGGGTACAATCAATATTCTGAAAAAAATAATGCTCTGTAATTGTTTTTATATACAAAATTTATTTGGAATATTTTAAAATTTCTATTAAATTATCAAAAATCCCTACTTGCGTCCAGATCAATATAATAATAACTAAGTAGAATTTGGGGGAAACTAAATATTGAGATAGCAACTGCTTAGCTCAGGGTAATTTTATATACAAAAATTTTCAGGGTTAATTACTGTGGGTGGAGGGGGAGCGGCAACAGCGGGTAGCAGAGATCTCGCTTATTATGATTGAGTCAGAAAGACCAATCTGTTTTTGTTCTTCTCTCGTATCTAAACCTTCTCGACCAGGTATCGGGATAACTTCCGGGTATTTCTCCATAATTGCTAGAATGGTAGACTGCAAGTTGTGGCGAACCCTTCCTCCCAAATAATGTGATCTCGCAGGTGGAGAACTGGGGCTTTCTGTATCGTCGAGCGACGAGGGAAACCAGTCCTCAATCACGGTTAATATGTTCATGTCTCATCAAAGAGTTTATGGTTGAGATATAATGCATTTTTGTGCAAATTTTTGTTTCCTTTCGATCAATATTGAAAACGTCTTCTTTTCTCATCTTAAATACTACTTCCTTCCTATTTAAGACCAATACTTTTACTTCTCTTTTCTCCCGACTTCCTCTTCCCTCCAAATTCTAATGCACACTGCTTTCTCACCTCCTTGTCACCTCTCAGAAAATCTCTCATTTATCCTTCTACATAGAAAAACGTCACGCCACGTGTCGTGTCTACACTAATCGTCATTAATTTTCTACGACCGCGGGATCCGCACTTTCGGAGGAAGGCGTAGGACTTTCAGGAAATTTCATTGGTCATTATCCTCTGGTGGTCAAACATCCTTAATCCTCAGATGTAGCTCACGGATATTCCCGACTGCCGTTTGTCTCTCTAATGCTGGGATTTCTGTATCTGCTGCGCCTGCCTATGAATATTCACGTCCAATTTTATGAAATTTAATTCGTTCTAGAATACGAATTAAATTGGGATAAGGTTCTTCTGAGCTACTCAACCGAAAGACTGAAATGTTTTAAAGGGGAGTTAAAAATATAAATAGAAAATTAATATTGTTTGCTAATACATTTCAGATGATTCTGTAAGGAATATAACATGATTTACAAACCCTCCATGAAACATCAACTGTCTACTTATTATAAAAGCCAAAAATTGCACCCTGCCCGCCGGAAGCATTCTAAACATAAAACATTGTTAAATAATTACAATAGACATAAGACTTGAAAGTTGTGGAAGAGAAACTTTGATGTTACTATACTTTTTATCAATCGCATTAAAGTAATAAAATTAGTCAATAAAAATTAATTTTTAAAACCGATCTTATCTATACATTTATAATTACTTTTTCAATTCTCGAAGAATACAATATCTAATCAATCAGAAGACCCATTTAATAATAACTTTCTAAAACCCTTAAATTTGTCAAAGTTTATCACTTCTCGACGTATAAATAGTGTATTTATGAGAACATCGGTTTCCTGAAAGATATATAAATATATGTTACTGTGAAAGACCGAAATTGTGAATGACAATATTCTGCTGTGAATGTCCACACATATTAATTACGCCACAGAAAGTCAGGATATTTCTCAATATTATTATACATTCGGACCTTCGGCGGTAGATATTAACAATCACAGATGCGCTCTGGTGAGTGTCAGACGAAACGGCTGAATTGGATTATCCTACCATCCAGATGGTACAGCTTGTTTTGAGTTTTGATTTTCTAGAGTATCACGCAGAATCACAGTGTGATGGCAGCACTAATGTATTTAAAGTAGTACAGTGAACCTTATATTTAAAAAAAATTATATACACTTTGATTGGAAGTAAACAATGACACACAATTTTTTTCTCTCAAAGCGAAACTCTGAAATACTTTCAGAAGCTACTTCTGCCGTAACTAAGCGCATTACACCTTTGGATTATAGACGTTAGAATCGTTTCGACATTTTAGAAATTCTTAATAAAGAAATGTTGATACAGCAATTAAAACCTGGAGAAGTGAATATCCTGCACTACTTTAAGCCACGCTCCATACAAACATTTTTAGCAACGATTTCTTAATATACTCACTTATATTACTCGTAAGTAAATTCTTCTTTTTGCGAAAGCCTTCCTTGCCTGTGCTATCCAACTCTTAATGTCCACTATACTTCTACTATCCCTAGTTATTACGCTTCCCAAGTAGCAGAATTCCTTAGCTTCGTTCAGAATATCCCTTCCCAATATAACACCCTCAGTTATTCCACTGTTTCCCATATTACACACAATCACCTTGGTTTTTCCTCTATTAGTCCTCATGTTATTCTCTTTCTCCAGGATCAACTTCACGCCATTTATTATGTTTTCAAAGTCCTCTTCTGACTCCCCTAATACCACAATATCTTCAGCAAACCTTAGGGTTTTTATTTCTTTTTCTTGTATTTTGATTTTCTTTCCGTCTCAACGTTCTTCAACGCCTGTTCTATATATAAGTTAACAGCATGAGCGAAACATGTTACGTGGATAGAAGTCAAAGTAGTTCACGAAAAACCTTCAAGTCACAATTAAATACGTTAACTTCATGGATTAATTATTATTTTTTGTTTTATAATAGGTATACTTTGTACGTCAATGCACACTAATTGTCGACATTCACCGGTGTAATCGTGAAAAATTATTTTAGGCATATTTGTAGAGATTTGGTGATGTCGACATTCGTCGGAGATGGTTGACATACACCAGATACCCAGGGTCCGATCCGAGGGACAAAACTAGTATAAAAACCAGTTCGTATTAAATAAATATGGCAACTCATGTGGATCGTGTGCCAGAATGGTTGTGACAAGCCCTACGCACATCATGATTTTTAAGAATCCATTCATATTTTTTTCTGTTTTCGATGTTAATTAATGTTTTGTACGAAATAAAAATACAAGTATTTACTTTTTAACTAACAAATATATACATATTAAATCATTTAATGATCCCCAAGCACAAACAATCAGTTAATATTTCAATAAGCATATAAACACATATATGAGAAGTAGTATTACAATGTAATGTGGGTATTGATTGGCATCTGTCGATGTGTTTCTCAGTTTATTCCGTTGAATGGGCTGGGAAACTGTTGGCGTTTTATTTATATATTTTATAGGGTAAATTATATTTAACGAATAAAATTTTCTATTGATTTCAAATAATTGACTATTGCAGAAAACATATATCCTGACAAGTGAAATTAATACATTACAATTTCCTGATGTTTCCACCACAATCTGTGGACCTCACCAATATTTAACTAAGCTTATGCATGTAATGTCACAAGATTGGCAGACAGAGGTAACATGTTGCTGAGTTCTTAGTCACGTATTTAATTTAATTTGTATAATTTATTTATTATATCTGGCGTCTTACCGCATTCATTTCGCCTTAGTAAGGGGATAGATAGTATATTATAAGGAAATTGCCTTTCGCTGCTTTGGGCAGGTTGTGAGAGTGGTACGGCAGGGCCAGCCAGGCCAACCTCCTCGGACCTCACCTCCAGAGAGATTGAGAGCGTGATGCGGAACTCGAGAATTCCGCTCCCGACGAGACGTGATCGGCGCAAGAAAGTCTTATCTCACACATGTTCCTTCACCGCATCCAGGGGGTTTACACGACTCAGTCTCGGAAGAACATGACAACTACTACGCAACTAAATCGTGTATACATCACTTAGAAGATCACGTGACTTATGCTCAACATAATTAAGGCCAGGGAAATTCGCCATAGGAAATGTTCTTCTTTCTTCATTTGTACGTACAGATTCCTTTGATAAAACATAATATATTGGACCTACTGAACTGACTATACAGCTACTTATAATTTTCAAGGAACTAGTTTATTGTACATTTAAAAAAATGTATGCAAACCTTGAACGCTTAATGAGATAGGAATGTTAAAGGGCAGAGGGACAGAGTAGGATATTCTTTAGGTGACTCATATTCGTGGGACTAAGCATTCCGCAGCTTCGTGGGGACACGTTCAGATGGATTATAAACATAAGAAGAAAACCGGTTCCCTTTCAGTTCTTTAAAACATTCATTCTCTCCTTCCTTCACCTTAAAGTCGCCTTGTCTTCTTGTGGCGTTCTAGCACAAGCTGCAATTAATAATGAAGCACCATCATCTAATACTTTTATGTACCTGATTCCCGGCATTGCCCGGTAATTAAGTTATATTAGCCCTCTGCAGCATTTAACTCGACAGGAATATCTTTATCAATTTATGTTTAAAACGACAGACAGATCATCACATTTTTGAAAGTTATCTTTTCACGCCCTCTATCATCGAAAACGCACAAATAAATTCTGGAAACAAAATGTTTTATTTATGAGATTAGATGAAATGCCGCCGAATAAACATGTGTAAAAATTGTAATTCAAATATTATTTCAAATACACTTCATTTCTTTAACACTAATTAATCGATATATAAACCACTCGGAATTCATATATTACAATATATGGAATTTAACAGAACTAAGCAATCAGAAATGGAAATGTCCAATCAATGCCAATAAACACAATAAATTTACGATTGTGTTGATGACATTATTTTATTTCACATTTAATCGAATATATATATATATATATATATATGTAAACGATTCAATTTGAAATAATATTAATGTGTGTTGCGGCAGTAAACTTAGCTTAACAGGCGATTAGCACATTTATACACGTACTTCTACCAAACTGCGGCACAGTTAAATATTTCTCAACTAAGTAAGCCAGATGAAAGAACCACACAATAAAAATTTGTAGAGCATTTGTATTGGAAGTACATGCCGATGTCTTGAAGAATAAATGCCAATTAACATTTTGACTTCATAATATGGTGGTGTAGGAAACATTACATAAACTAGGTCAGATTTTATGTTTTAAATGACTTTTATTAAAGGTGACCACCATTGTAAGTTTATTATACAGTTATTTCCTTACAAATCTGCTACTTTACAAAATATCTACACTATATTACCTGGAAAGACTATGTATTTAATGTGCTCAATTAATTCAAAAACCATGTCCTGTGTGTGTTAATCCGATAGTGGACGAAGGGATCAAGATCCGGATCATAAACTAGAAGGATTAAATAAATGAATAATAAAAATATCACAAGGAATTTTTAAACAAAATGCCAGTGAAGTTCATATTTCCAGATTTCTTAGATCAGCAATCATAATTAAAATTTTATATGATAATAGGACAAATAATAACTGTATATTAATTTCAGAAAAAAATAGACAAATTACAGTCCAAAAATATCGTAATTAACAAAAACTCTCGTTATGATTCCAATTCATATTACATTGGGCAATAGACACGTTACTCAAACCCATATTAA
Organism: Eucriotettix oculatus; assembly: GCA_034510155.1. Lineage (NCBI taxonomy): Eukaryota > Metazoa > Arthropoda > Insecta > Orthoptera > Tetrigidae > Eucriotettix > Eucriotettix oculatus. The sequence goes on from CM067376.1 coordinate 251,386,313, forward strand.
AGATCAAATCTTCAATACCACAGTTCCCATAGGAAAAGTTGGGTAGTTTTCAAACATATTGTAGGGTATACGTGTTTATTAAATTTTAAGGGAGTTACTATATTTCATTTCATTAAATGAATTTGTTGAACTTAATTTTCCGAGCTGCGGCACCCGTGGGATAATTGTTCTTCGGGTAGCGGGAAGCCCGGCATCACAACATTATTGAATGGCCTTTTGTGGAATTAGAATCACTACGACTGATACAGCGAATTAATGAATTGTGTCTTTTGATATGCTTCAGTCTCAAAATTTTGACACGTCTACAATTTCCCTCAGAAAGTGGAATTGCCCTGTTGGGCAAGACGTCTGAACCCCGTATATGGACAATGTAAGATGAATTTCTATTAGCTAAAGTCGTGGGTATTACGCCCGGAAAGGGGAAAATCAGAGGTTTCGAGGTTGGAGTTGTTATGAAGTTGTTGTTAAGTAATGGTTAAGTAGGGACGAGGAATTCAGACAGAGAGGACAGTAGTTAAGGATATTGATAATATTTCAGTCTGGGGATTTGACGAAGGAATGAGAAAGAGGAAATTAGTTAAGTTGTTAAGTGGACTAAAGAAACCTAGTGGTAGCAGAGACGAGGTGTTTCGCCAGACTTCAAAGGCGGTCATCAATTTCTAGAAGCGTCGTCCAATCAATGACTTCAAAGATTCGAATGAAAATCTAATTACGAGTTCAGGTGTCATCGATGGTAGCGTACAAATGAACTATGAATCCCTCAAAGCCGTCGGCTAAAAGCCACACTGTTCATCGCCGCCAACAATTAGTGTTCGAAATAATAAATACCAGGTATTTAAGCACAGAATCCGCTTAGGAAATAATCAGTTTGCTGTGTTATAATGTAATTTTAATTGTAAATTCATTTTCTAAAGTTATTTTTTCAGTGTTTTTTAAAAATCAATATTATAATTTACTATATGCTAAATATTATAAAAACTTCCTTATTATTTATTCTCTTCTGTCTTAATTTGAAGCAAAAAATAAATAAAATCCCATCAAGACGTTACTATATAATCAATTCGAAACATTGTTGGGAAAAATGCCAAGATTTTAGATGTTGACTATTCCAGAATTATAACCGAAATACTACACATTAAAACCAACTCGTATGTAATTAACGTACAGATTGAAACTGCGAAACTTAATGATGCGTCACCTGGGGTTGTAACATGACGAAACGGAATCATTGAGTGGTATTTATCACTATTGTCTGTAATGTGGCTATGTTTTGTGTAATTAGTATAATTTTTAAGCAAGACGTTTTATATATATTTTTCCATTAATAATAAATGTCTAAAGAGGAAACCCATTAAAGTTAGTTGAAGTACGATTCTCCAAATTCCTGTTTAGGCATGTTTCCTTTTTCCTGTGTTATTGTAACATGAATACGAGGCATTTTCTACTTTCAGATTCGTGAATGATTTTGCCAACGATTGCGTTCCGTTTCACGCTGCCTCTTTGTTCGGCACCATATGAGGGAATGTTTGGTGTTGAAGAAAGTGGCGTCCCGATTGTAATCTCGCGACTGGTTGACACGACCGCCAACATCCAGGACAATTATAAACAATTATCGCGAAGGCTAGCAGGAAGTGGCGTGCCCGCTCATGTGCGACGTAGGCCGCTTTGCAAATTAAGGCGAATATATCGCCCCTGCTTTCTCCGGCACACATGCTTGCCCCGGCCGGACAGACGGACAGATACCATCGAAGGGCACCAATTTCATTATTCCTCCATGCCACAATGTAAGCCGCTTCTAATTACAATACTTAGATCTGATTTTTGTTTACCCCGGCATGCAATTATGGTTTCTGGACCTCCCAGGCTGCTTCAAAGAGATAACTTAAATGGATCACAAAACTTTCTTTACAACCAGCATCCAACTTCAAAATAAGGTTACAAGACCTTTACAATGATTTCAGATAAAATTACAATCATTTCCATAACTTTTATTCATTTATAATTTCTTCATTTCTTTGAGCATTCACTCCGACATTCCTGTAACCAACTTTATTCGTCTCTCTAAATATATACCCCACTCCACCAATGTTGTAGGGAAAACACCATGTTCACTCACAGCCCGATGCCGCCGAATCTCAAAGACTTCAGAAAAATACAAGGCGTGCCAACTTGTTGGGGTTTCATTACACTGTCTGTAACCTGCTTCAAATCCTCTCACACCGCCTGCCTTTGATTTCGTACCGCCAAATTTCGCATGTAATTGAGTTCTACAATTACAGAACCTTGCATTATTGTATCCTTAGAACACGCTCTTGTTACATAATATATTTTTAGATAATTGTCGTAATTGATAAACAGACCATTCTGTATCAACTATACTTTTATTAAATTTCTTACGACCAAAGCGTATTATAATTCTTATATTATAGTTATAATAAATAGTCATTACATAATCACAGTATTAATTTATAAAATATATTTAATGTGAGGTGCATTATTCCTGTTTTATTTCTTCTTCAATCGTCTCTCAAAAACACAGAAAGAATATCTGAAATTAACTTACAAACATTTATTTGATTCAGATAATCAAGTTATTTATCTCCTACGCTACATTACTGAACATAATATTATGCCACAGAATTTAATCAATGACTTGAATAATAATTAAGAACACCTAACACCTAAACTTACTGAACAAACCGTACATAATTATTACTTAAACTATGTATCAGAAAAATCATAAAGTCTCTTTAAACGTACGCATACTGGTTAGGTACTGAATTTACGTATTTAACTTGCATTCGAGAGATTTTGTACGTATATAAATATTGTTTTAAAGTTCATTTATAAATTTATGGCAATTTGGAAACCTTTTTAGAGATGTTAAAATATTTTCTTAAGAGAATAATTGAAGTTTTGAGAGTATAATGGTCCCAAAATCACACGTGAGACAATTAATTTTCTTCTTCTACTATGATACGATATGATGTCCAACAATTCGCAATTTATGATAAAACTTTAATACGGACCAAGGTGACAAATAATTGAATTATTATTAACCATTTATGAAATTATTTTAATGCAACAGTTGCCTTTAATTAAAATTGAAACCTGAAGTTTTTCATTGAGAAAATGACAGATGGCATAATATTCGACGAACTTAACTACAAGAAAATGGTAAATTGTACTTAATTATGATTTTCTGGTCACAGACTGGATTTTGCGAAGTGCAGTCCATGTGCTTAAGAAGAGAAATTAGAAATTGAAGTCGCAGGCGGCTATGGATACATAAATTGGCTATGCGCTGAGTTCCAAAACGCTTTCTCGATGTCGGTGTTAATAAAAAGTGTTCGATAGGTTTCCTGTGGGGCGGAACTTTCTCTGGGACACGAGACGTGGCGGAGGGCAAAGGTCGCCTCCAGATCGTGGGGACCCCAGGGGTAGCTCAAGTTAGCTTCTTCCTCCTTCTTTGCAATTAGGAATGTGCCTCCATATCAACGGTTATTCGCTTCTTCACAACAGATACCGTAGTAGCCAATTAGGCATGTTTTATAGGTAATAACGAAGTAATGAGGACGGCAAAATGATAATTACCAATATTGAAAAATAACTTATAATTCACAAACTAAACAAATCAATACATTCGTGCACTAAAAATTATTATTGGCTCCTTCATACATTTCCAACAATCACTTTTATTTAACGGACCTTAGCGTGAGAGGGATTTAGTAGTAATGAAACTGATTTTTCTTTAGACAGTGAATTACCACATTGAATCAGAAGAAAAGAGCGGCAGCTCTCTTGATTCACTCCGCTCCTATGATCCGAGACCTACTAACAGTATACACCACTCACTCATGAATTAGATGGCGTGGCCCGTGATCCCAATGCCCCGCTTCTGTTTGAATCATTCACTCATGAATCACTTCTCATGGGTCAAGAATTCAATGTTATCTTCTATTTTAGTCAGCGAGTGGGTGAGTCTCTATCTTTCTGTTCTAGTTATTGTCGGGCACGTGCTTTGTCTGAATTAAATTTAGTGTTAAATGAACAAAGTACCATAACCAATCGTTACTACGATTTTATTTTATCTGATTGTCCAGAGTATAATCGTATAAAGTCCTTCTGTAATTTAATGGATTGAATTTTTTATTGCTTCTCTTGTGTAAAATAAAATGTTATGTGAGCTTAGTTTAGATTCACAGGAGTGAAGGTAGGAATGTCGAATCGGTACTCAGGATGTCGATTCGGACAGTGGTAGAAAATTAAAGAAAGTAAGAGGTTATGGGTCGAGTCCTGGATTCGGTTCACATTTTTCCAGTCTTGCAATTTAAAATTTTATTTTTATGTAAAAGAGTTTGAATGCAAAATTTCCCGACTCAATGTAAAATATTGTTAAGAATTGTATTGCTACATTAAGGTAAAATAAACCCTCAATGTTTTAATTTAGACAAATGTCCCCAAAACGTCAGGTAAAATAATTAAACGAGATTTTTTAGTCGCCTGTCTTATCAAGTGGAAAAATACGATTGTTTTATTTGCCTGGCCTTGCTGTAGATCAATATAATAATTTATAATCAGTGACATAACAATTGCATAAAAATTCCCAGTAAGTTTGTTCCTCTTTAAAAGAAAATCCAAAACCATTCGAGACTATACAAATAATCAATTATAAAAATAAACTTCCTACAGCCATTTATTTTTATAATTACTTCTTGTTTATTAATTAACACTAATAATTAGTTAAAATTGACTGAGTCAGTGATAACGATCAAATTATTTAAAGAAACACTTTTCTAATCTTTAGCCCCAACACTACTCATTAAGCGTCAAATCTACATATTTTTGATTCCGTTTTTTCCTAGATTGAAAAAATCATATCATATTTTTTTCTTTACCGTAGAAACGAATTTACTAAAATCCGGTAGTGTCGACGAAACATTTCAACATAAAGTCTATTACGCCCTCATGTGAAGCCAGTTAAAAAATGGTTCTGAACTTACAGAAAGTTACACTTGCTAAATTCTCGCCCTGTAACAACAATCCAGAATTTGCGAACCTAATAACTAATTATGCTGCATTTGTAGGGGACTAAGTTGACGGAAATTGACGATAAAAGGAACATTTCAAGATACCTTCTACTAAACTTGGTACGATCTGTTACATTTTTCTATTGTTAAGGAAAAAGCAGGTAAGTTACTACAACTGGAATATATATGCTATGAAATTACGAATCTAACTACAGAAACGAATTAAATGTGTCAAAAATTATAGAGAATATTGCAGACCTTTCTCTGAATTTTAATGTTACTGGTAAGTACACATCTGGAATGTGTAAAACTTAATAAACCAATTTGTAATCAAAAGTCCCTTGAATATAATATCTGAATCAGGTTCTCTCAGAAATACAAATGCCTGTCGCAAGTCTTGAATCAATTTAATCAAGATTTAATATGTTAAAAACTAATAGTAATTCAAGCCAATTTTGGTAATTCTCACGCAAGGATCCAAAGTCAACCTATTTCGATGGTGGAACAGTTCTGCAGACAAAATTTCAGGATACTGACCGTTATGATTAATGTGTAACGTGATTTCTATCCGTCGACTGTAATGTGTATATGTCTTCCAAATATTAAAAGTTATTTTAGATCGTTTTAATTAAGTAGTTTTAAACCAATTTTTTCTAAGCATCAAAAGTTGAGGGTTCCCTGCACTTCAGGTAGCAGGAAGTCCTGGCTTTACAACATAAACATCAATTGAAGTAGCACGTTGAGTAATTAATAAACCGCTGGTCTTTACAGTCATAAATATTTTTGTGGGATGGAAGCTTCGGTCTTTACATTTGACCACGTCTGAGACTTTCCCACAGAGAATTCAGAGGTTACTATAGTCCGTAATTTTTACGACTTTCAGACAAAAGTGTGAAACCCAGATTTACGACCACAAATATGTAAGATAAAGTCCTATTAGGTAAAGTCGTGGATATTTCGAGTGGAGAGGGAAAGAGAGGAGGTTTCGTGGTTGGTAAACGATTGAGGTATTAGGAGTTGGAAAGTGATAGAATGGTACATGGGAGAGTGGTTGTTGAGCAGACGGAAACACCTGGGTAGTCGCAGGGACGAATCAGACTTCAAAGGGCGACGGTAGCAGCAAATTCGGGAAAATACCATTTCAATATCTTCAATAACTCTAAACGTTCCGGCCAGATCTACCTACGTTGTTAGTAAAGTACAAATGAACAATAAATCCATTAATGCTGTCTACTGAAAGCCAAAGTAGCAGCTGCCACCATAAAGTAGTGTATAGAAAGTAAAGAACAGGTATTTGTGCCCAAAATTTCCCTGAAAACAAGAATAAGTTTCTTTCAATTATTAAAATTTAATTATGAATTCATTGTCCAAATTTCATAATTCTTTTCAAATGAGTGTTTTTATTTATTTTATTTGTTGTTTTCTTTTATTAAATATATAAAATTTTAAACATTCTTATCATTTAATTACCCTCCTTTATTAATTTAAAGATGAAATAGATAACCCGTTACCAAAACAATTAGCACACAGATATCGATTGTAAACAATATGTATTTCAATAAAGTAAATATGTGGTTCAGCTAATAATTTACTTCTAAAGTTCATCCGTTAGCTTAGAGATTACGTTGGGTAATAAAGGAAATAATCCTAATGTGCAGACAAAATATGTTATGAGAAAAAAACACAGAGAATTTTTCTAAAATTGTTTTGTTTTTACGCCGTTTTGCGTTGTCTTGTAGTTATGACGTAAAGCTGCGTCGAAACGTTCAACTTTCTGCGCTATTGTTTCTGATAATAAATTTTGTCCGCGAAATAAGGTTGTATTCTTTATCAGACGTTAAATTTATTTGCATTATTAAGTTAGACAGCTTACTATTAGAAGATTTATAAGACCCGCTGAAAGCGAGGTTTCTTGTACGACAGAGGTCGTCGACCAAAAAACTACCAATCAGGTGCCAATATATCTGGTTGTTGCAGAAAGATAAACGGCATGTGAGTGTAAAAGCATAGGATTTTGACAGTTGCAAAATTATTCATTCACATTTGGAGGAGGAGAAGCGGACAAATGTCTGTCGGGCACGAAATCTTAAAAGACTAAAGTATATACAAAGTACATTTCCCCCTAACCTTTCGCGCTCAACGGTTTCAGCTATCACTATAAATGATCTTAGTCCCAATTGTTGTACAATTTCACGAATTATATGAGCTACTATTAAGTTTTAGCAAAAACACCGATGGAAACAACAATTTAAGAAGTATGACATAGTTAATAACTTCAAAATTTATTTGTATACCTGACTTTACGACAATAATAATTGAAATTATTATCTCTATAACAAATTTGCCTGTATGTGCGTATGTTCGGCATACATATCGAAATGAGGGGACCAATTTAGACTTAATTTGGCACACGTGTTCTTTGCGACAAGGAAATAAGCCCTGTTGGGTAAGACTCGGCTAACACCCATGGGAGCTGGGAAGGAGGGAGTGAAAAATGTTAAATAAGTAAAAACGGTCAATATTTCCATCATAAAAATACATTCTGGGAACAATTAATTTAATAGAGTCTTCCGATACTGCTAGCGTATAATTTCAACCACATCTATAATCGCAGAGCAGAACTCTTAGGAAGGTGGAGGTTTATCATAAAAATAACCATAAGACAATCAGGATTGATCTCTAAACTTTAATTCTGACATAACAATGCAGTTTAAGTTATACTTTATTCCCTAAGAGGGAAACGGAACGGAGTAAAACAAATTTTCATACTATTTTTAACGGATGAAACAATTTTTAGCAAATGTACTTGGCGACAAGTAAATTGACACTGTTGGGGTGAGACACGGCTACCACCATTTTGACGGGGGTGAAAGGGGCGGAAATTTTTTAATATCGATAAAAACCGTTATTTTCTTCGAATATATATTTTTATAGGTCAATTAATATAATACCATTTTCCATTAATTTGTTTGCATATAATTTCAACCCTATAAAGCGTCGAAGTGGGGAAGGGATGAGGTGCAGAGGGTGTCATATGAAAATAAAAAGGCAATAGTCATGTTTGGTATCAAAATCGGTGCTTTGCGAGTCTATGAGTTTCATTTGACATTTAGTATTCGATTTAAATAACATTTTATCCCCTGACAAGGGATGGGACGGGATAAAACACATTTATGCGTAAGTTTAAGTTTAGTGATTATCAGAGGCAAAATTAAGCTCTGTTACAATTGGAGCTATTTGAATCTAACTTAGTTAATATGTCTCCCAGGTTCATTTTGAAGACTACGGATAAATAACCCCTAGCTATTACTGGAGTGTGGCTCAGGATCTCTTACTGTCTTACGGTACCGAGTTAATTATTACCATATTATAATCGCTGACGTAATTTTTACCTTTCTTAAGAAACTGTGTGTTTCTTACTCTATTCGTTTACTGCAAATATTTCTCACACTCTTAGATTACTGTTGGAAATTTTTATTTATTTATTAATCTTTAATGTACCGGGAATATTTATTTATTCTTATACAGTGTTCAGAGAATTTTTATTCAGTTATTTTACTGTAAATATTTAGCCTTGAAATGTACCATCTTAAAATACCGGTAAAATTCTGGACGTAAATATTTCTTACTTTTGACACCCTTAGATTATTGTTGGCAATTTTGATTTATTTATATTTAATGTACAGGGAATATTTTTTTCTTTTGTAAAGTTATGTTAATGAAAATATTTTTAGTCCTGCTATGTAAGGGGAATATTTTTTACTCCGTCGAGATACTGATGTTATATTCCAGGTTCATATTGTGGCGCTTTCCATACCCGTTAAATCACGTGTTGACCAAGAATATTGTACCGGGATAATATAAACAATTACTCGGGCAACGCCGACTCCCCAGCTACTTTTAAATAAAATAACTATCCAAAATTTATTTTAAAAGTACGCTACATAAATTACTCCCAACTTTTAAATTGAGTATGTTATGCAAAGCATAGAGGTTACAATTACTCAGCAAATGAATGATATTTTCACAAACTAAATAATTACGTTATTCCTAGAGGGGTAATAAGAAGGAGGGCGGGAGAATGGTTTATTTTACAGTATATTTATGCCTTAAGTAAAACCATCAAGTTAAAAAATGTGTTATTGAAACACGCGTATAATTTCTAACATTGTGCGAGTTTTTGCCATATCTCTACTTGTGATTGTAAACATATTTTAATGTAACAGTCATTGAACAATAACAAAAATCTTTTAGAAGTCTCAAGTTCTTCTTTCGTTGTCATGAACCATGTTCTCAGGAAGAAACGTGGCTACTATTCACTGCCAACCAGTTTAGCGTACAGATTCATATTTCAAAATGAATTCGAAAAAGCTTCGTTTCGTATAATAACTCACTTTGACCTCAAAATTTAAGTGTTCTCTATAAAAGGAATTTCTCACCAACGTATAAATAAGAATGAATTATTTTTGATGCACATTAGTAGTAAGGACATCGGCTAGTTGAGAGTGAGTATTCATCTTACTTACAAGAGATTTATTGTGTTGATCAGATCTGTCTCGAGCGGTAGAGATCCAAATGTTAATCTGAATCCTGAGAGAGTTATATGCATACGCAGGAGCTAATTACAGTTGGACACATATTTTACGGCGGCTTCCTTTCACTACTTTATTTTATAGAGCCACACCTTTGGCGGCCATACACAGAACAAATTAAAATCGGTCCTGCTATAAACCCTAGGCTATTCATTATTGTTACTACGTACTACCTTTAACAAATGGATGTTTGTTGTGCTTGTTAGAACTACTTTACGATCATATTTACCAGTTAACTTTTGTGTTCTGTCACTACCGACATAATATCCCGAACGTATGGAACGTATGGAGTTTTCTCTTGCCAACTCCTTCATCAAGAACGAATGTTTTCAAAAACTATTTTAATAAGAAGCTAACTCATCAATTTTTTCCTCGTAAAAACCATCAAATATAATTAAGAGTCATTCAGTTAATCAAAAGAAAAAGGAAAAGCATATATTCGTAGCAGTCGTTGAATAAATAATTTTTTTTTATTTTACGGAAACAAGAAAAAAAGTATTCAAACACATAAATATGGTTTATGCAAAAGTTAATATTAGACAACTGGTAAATCAATATTGAAACTCCTTTTTTTACTCTTAATAAATTCATTACTCTTAATAAATTAATTGTGCCGACAACCTGTGGTTAGCGTCGCTGCCTCGCACGACAGAGGTTTCGGGTACGAATCGTGCCATGGGCACGTATACGTTGTTTGAGAAACGATACTATGATTATCCTACATGTTATCAGTTGCCCTAATCGTATACAGTCGCTAATAACCTAGCAGTTCGTACGACTAATAAAATATAGTTAATTGTCTACAGGAGCTTTCAACTGTAGTGTCACGTTAATCTGTCTAGAAAATCTTAAAAGTTGTCATTATTATATTCTAAAAACTTTAAAACAACTTTATCCAACAAATATTCACTTCATAAATTTACTAAATTTACTAGGTGGGCGCCACCCCGGTTTTTTATCCCAATCTAGTTTAGACATAAAAGATATAATTATAGTTTAAAATCACATTAATTTTTATATACAGATATTCAAAAGGTAAGAAAAGAATGAAAACAATAAAGCTGTTTTACATTAAATTACCACAAGCTTTAACACAAATTTTAGAGGCAAGAAAAATATATAAATCAACCATACTTACTACATTATGTAAGAGGTATTTTATTTAATAGGTCATGGAAGTTTTACGTACGAAGAAGAGATTTTTGAGTGATCTTTGAGTGAGTCAGAAGCATACAATATTAAATTATTGCATCGCTTATAATTTTTTGTGAAAAATTTCATGTTTCGTGATGTTGAAGAGACCATATTTAAGTTTATTCAAATTGATTCGTTTTATAAAAAGAACGAAGGTAGAATTTGGCCGTACGAAAATAATTCCCATTAATAAGCATTTTATTTATGACATACCTTGAGCGACAGAATCGGATTTAGTGCAACCCTAATAAATTCAAGGCGATAATCATCTCCTGAAGGTATAAATCTGATAAAGTTAATATCGAGATAGACAAAATAGAATATCTAAGAATCGAGAGTAAAAAAACGACTTCATATATTAAAACTTCTATCATCCAAATACTAGGGAGCAAATTGAGATACGCTTACTACCCAAGGCAATGATTAAGGTGAGCATGTCAAGTATGGCTGCCAGATATACGCGTCAACTAAAAAAATAATGTAAGGAAATTAAATATAATACAAAATAATACAATGAGAATTGTACCCAAAAAAAGACTCCTGATCGAATCAATGAAACATCACTATCATTTACAAGGATAACCAATATTATGAGATATGTTCTGAAGGCAAGGGAAGCCCCACACCAAATCATTAGAGATATAACGTTAATCTCTCACCACGCCTCTCCAGACCCACCAATAACTCTGTCCCAATATATTTCAACACTTAAACATTTTAAGGAAGGAAAAGCTGATTATCTTTTTGGAGAATCCTCCCTCGTCCGTGATTATAAAAAATAATTTACCCTAAGGACTTTCCAAGAAGTCATCAGATGGTGCCTTCAAGATTTAGAGCAATTCATTCAAACTTAACTCACTCGTTCTTGTTTTCCAGGAATCCTCCTCCAAGCTGTCATTGTAACATACAGATATAAATCCCATACCTAACTTTTGAATGCCCTAGCCTTAAAGAAATAAGAGGATTTCAGCTGCCTCAGACGAACCTGCAGGGTCTTGATAGAATATATAATCAAAGCAAAACTCTTTGAAAAAATATAATATGTTAATATAAGCAAATGTCAATTAATTTCTTTTGTTTATAATTGTACCAAGAAGAGTGTATTGTATAAAAAGTTAGCTGAGTAAGCCTTAAGTTCTGCGACGCAATTTTCTGCTGTGTGTGGCCTCGCTTTCCCTAAATTATTTCAGACATTGAAGGCGATTTTCTTTTTCGTCACACTAAAGAATACTTTCACACAAAAGGGTCATCCGTCCCTAATTCGGAAGGATGTGCCTCCGTCAAGTCGGAAGTTGCGTGAATAATTTGAAATTATTACCGGTAACCGAAAAGTTTCCTATAGGCTCCAATTGTTCAAACTCACGCCAATGGACACTATTGGGAATTGCAGCCGATTTGCTGCCGGAATTGATTAGGAGGGCATTAAAGGTGAGCTGATTTATAGGCGGAGAAATGGAAAATGGTGAGAGGCCGGAAAGAGTTGATCAAAACAGAAAATTGGCTGCCTTCTAACGAAGACAATGACGAGAGGCCGGCAAGAGTGAATCCAGAGCAGAAAATTGTTTGCCGTCGAAAGGAGAAAATTGAGTCTCCGCTAATTTCGGACAAAGGCGCCCGCAATACAAAGAGATTCACGACTTCTTGGTAGGAGTCTCCGCTAAATTTTTCCTAAGGCGTCCACGAAACAACGAGGTCACCCCGATGCAGTCAACTTTGCTCAACAGCAGATGTTTCCAGACCGTCTTCACCCCAAGTCAACAGGCTAGAGCAGAGGGCCGCCAGAATGCAGCTGCAGTTTCGCGGGTATCGTTAACTTTGATAAAGTAGATTTCGCATTGCCAGACCTATTGCCATAAAACTACAATGCTTCTTTCGGTCCACCCCACAGTTGACCCTGATTTTAATGAGCCTCAGTTTAAAATTTATTATTTCTCACTTTATCATTAGGTTATTTTTAATTCTATTCTTTCGTTACATTTTGTTTATTGTTATTAAATTTAGAATTTTAAATCTAATATTTTCTTTTCTATTTGAAGACTTTCGTAATTGATCACTTACGTCTAGTAAATGAAACATTTTTAAAAATTTGGACCCCAACTGTGGTTCTCAATAATTAATATTAGATATTATAATCATTAATAAGTAAATTAAACTCAACCCACATTGTATTACAATTGTCTGTAATGACCAGCACGATCGATGCAACTTATAATATATCAGAATGTCTTCCATCGCATTTGCGTAATCACTAATTTCGTGCTTTTGATAGCATGTCAATTGAATTTACAGGTCCCTGCCCAGTACGAAAACAGTTTTGAAGTCGTCGCTGGAGATAGGGTACATAACGCACATATTTCCGACGACGCTGCTTCAGCTCCATGTAAGTGCCACATGCATATAACATGAAAATACATTTTCCTCGATAACACAGTCACAAATTTGGTAGCGCGACAAACAGCCACGAATTGGGAATCAAGCTGTGATAATTCATGCACGCCGGGACCGTATTTCACAACACTCTGCCATGACTTATCTTTCCATGGATTCATTCAACACGGAATTTTTTGACAAATGGTAAGTCCTTGTGATAAACAAAGAAGACTGAGGCTGAACATTGCGCACTGTATATGTTCCCTAAGTTCCGAATTTCAAGACTGCTAACATTACAATAACGAATTGTCAGGGGGAACAAAATTGTGACGTATTGAATGAGAATGAAAATAACCACAACAAGAAAATTTTATAATCTTTGGAACAGTGATCTTTTGGATGAAAAATATACGAATTTTTTAATATATATATATGTTACTATCATTACTCTGCGATATCATTTTTCATCTTCTAAAACTACATTAAAGCAAAGAAGGGGCAAAAAATAAATAATGATATTAAAGACACTATAAAAATTGAAAAATCCAAAATAAAATTTGTTAAAAATATATTTCAATAAAATAAATCAATTATAACACGTTAATAAAATCCAAAACGGCACGACGTATCGCATTTTTCTAGAAACACGACTATCTAAATATTTAAAGAAAAAGTTTTTACAAAGTTGATATTTACAGTACAACTATATGAAATTAGTAATTCCCTCTTCAAATTTTTTGGATAACCGAAGCAGTAAAATTGTAGTAGTATCTTAATGACATTGAAAGACACTTATAAACGTTATTCGTTTCAAGTAGCTTTAGCACAGTATAAAACTATAATCATGACATTCTCTTGGTTATATGTGGTTAAATATTTATTATAATACAACGTTCTAATACCATTGTCGTGATGTTAACTGTGGTTACTATGTTAAAGTTAACCTTTATTTTAATATAATTAATGCGTAATTTACACAGTTCCTTTGAGGAATAACACTCTCAATGCATTTTATTTAAAAACTATAAATAACAGAATATGCAAGGATAAGTGGAAAGACCAACCTAATTACGTTAATCGAATTAATGTAAAATACTGAATACATTAAACCCTAACAGAAAAAAATTAGATTATATGTAAAAAAATTAGAATTGATAAGTTCTCTGATTATTAAGCGAAAACTATCCATCCGTAGGGTTTGAAGTCTTTTATACTTATAAATTGATCTTTTAAAATAATTAGGTACGTAAAATTTCGATCAATTTAGGCTACGTGTAACCAAACTAGAAAGTATTACAATATTTGTACGGTCAGAAGAAAATACTAACAAACCTCATGACGTTTCCTCCACCAATTTGTGGACCTTATCAAGTGAACATAAACTGGGTGAGGTTAACCAAAAGCCCGCATATTTATAAATCAAAGATATAGAAAAAAGTATTTATTCACTAAGTATTTAAAGAATCGCTGTCACTTTGGACATTAATTGTGTTACATTGATTTATTCTAATATTAATCATTTTAGAAAAGAATCTATAAATATAAATAGCTTCAACATAAATGATTTTAACATTAGTGCATTTAAAGCAGAGATTGTTCAACAACATTTTAGTGATGATTTATAATTCTTCCTAAGTTCTGATCCTGGTTTAAATGACCTTCCGGTTTAGCCTATGTAAACCAAAATGTGTATCCTCAAGGCACAACAGATCTTTGCAAATCTTGACATAACATGATAGATAAATAGTGGATCTTTAAGTGAAGCCAAGATTATATTAACGGATTAAATTTATTATGCTAATATGTAACCTATAGTTGTGATTTTGACGAGTATTAGAAGAGGAATGTAACAGTTTCTTGGCTCTATTGTGGATATTGGTATGAATAAAGGAAGCAGGATTGACATTAGTAATGAGAATATTGGTGACGATGGATAAACTTTCAGAAAGGATTTATGCTCATCCAAAAATACACGAACCTAGGAAGAGTTTTCGAAAATCACTAAAAACAACAAATCCAAATGATCAGAAGAAACACGAACTCGTTCTTATACTCCACTATATTTGCTATTCGAGAACGAATGACTCAGATGGAATTGTGTGAATGAAAATCCTGTTATATTTCTCAAATATATGCCTTTTGTCTGGCTTGAGCGCATAATAACGGTTCAGGCAACAAGGCTGGGTTACATAACATTGCCTCATACATAACGCGATAGACATTATTCAAATGAGCTTGTCTGCGCCAGACGGTGACACTCATAAATTTGAGCGGGCTTCGCTTTGAGACCGTCACAGAACCTATGCTACACGATTCTCAGTGGACAGTTTTCAAAGAGCCGTGTCGTGAAGGAGAATACAATTGAAGCTATGGCTATGAAGCGGAAGTCGCGAGCCACGAGGGAATATTAAACTTACTTTGGCGACATTATTAGTTATGGACTTCTGTGGTACTGCATGCTTGCTTCAGCATGGCCAACTTCCTATTGCTTCTCACTTCTGATTCAATGTATTTATCCATTAATATCAATTAATTCAATTAGTTGAATAGTGTGAATTGACGTCCAACTTGATTTTACAATGACACCAGTTTTGAACAGCCACATTGCTTTACACATAGCGTATCTACCCTAACTATGTCCCATTATCTAAAAAATGATTTCGGTAGAGTTTTAAGCCACGCATCGCCCATTTTATTCACCTGTTTATCCATCAGGAGCGAATTGACGGTATCAACATGAGTTATTGTTCCAGTATTAAACCTATTGTGTCCCAAAAAGTCTGCGTAGGGAGATTGTTTCCATTCCAAGCTTCGTCGTCTCTTCTCTACAATCAGTGATGAATTCTCAGGACTACCATTGCAATGTGAGAGGACAGTTACGCAGCCATTTTTACCCCGTAACAGCAATGAATGAAATGAAACACTGTGTCCGGTCTCAACAGAAGATATTGGTTCCGTCTATCGGTCTGTGCGTGTCAAAATCTGTACATAAAACCAACAAACGGTTAGAACAAATTGTATTTATGTTTTGACGTACCTTAGAAAAGTTTCATACGTTATGACTGTATTAACACACTTCCTTAAATAAATTGCTAAATAAAAATCATATCAAGGATGTAGTCTGTCGCCCTTGCTCTTTAACTTATATATAGAACAGACGATGAAGAAAGTGAAAAATGAATGTGGAAAGGGAATAAAACTGCAACGAGAAGAAAGGAAAAGCCTAAGGTTTTCTGATGATGTTGTGGTATTGGAGCAGTCAGAAGAAGATTTGGAAACATAATAAATGGCATGAACGTGTCCTGGAGGAAGTTTACAACAAGAGGATTAATAGAGTGAAATATAGGAAATAGTGGAGTAACAAAAGGAGTTATATTGGGAAAAAATAATTTGAAGGAATTAAAGGGTTAAATGTTTGAGACTCATTTTGGAGCCCGTGAGTTTCGGTGAAATTACGAAGGTTATGGTTGACACCTGGAACAATCTTGATGCGTCTGCTACTGAGCACAAGTTCGTGATATTGAACTATGAAATTTGTGAGATAAATAAAAAGGGTCATTCATCTACCCTAAGGATGTGGGAATTTTTTTTGAAAAATCCACAATAGCATATTTCTCTGGGTCAATTGAAGTAGTGAAACGAAAAGAAATTGGAATGGCAGAGGTATGTAACGTCTCCTAGGGATACACGAATAGAGGTGATGAAACAAGCTCAAATTATATGGATGAAGAGATCCAGCCAATATATCAGTAAAGATGGAAAGCAGGAATGGAAGTAGATTTCCAGTGATGAAATAAGGAAGGCGAATGGAATATAGTATCACGATTATAATAAGGCTAACATTCAGTTGTTGTCGAGACGTTCGATGGTCAGAGCGACTCCGTCATCTCAGCATTACAAATAAATACAGTGTAAGAAGAATTGCTTCCAATTAAAGCTTAGCCAAACGCCACTAAAACAGAATTTAAAAGATCAGAAAAGAATCGAGCGGACAAGTCACCTTTCTACTAAGTTCCTATTGGGATCAGTCCTTCAGTCGTTGAGTTAAAATCATGCACAATTACTCAATTTAAACAATGTCAATTCTTCACTGATGTCAGTGAAATTAGGCTATGAAGATTGTTATTTAATAAATACTATAGATGCTTGAGGTTCAGATATACAACAGATGGAGAGATCTTACTGCAGTCTGGAGGTCAACTCGGTAAAGCACCCGCCTGGAAAGAGGAAGGTAGGGCCCGGGTTTGAGTCTCGGTCCGATCGATATGTAATGATTTGAATAAAAACTCAGCTCTAAAGGCAATGTAACGTGTAATCAAATTATTTAAACTACGATCTATTTACAAACAATACATTTTATTCACTCATAAATTAGGCCGATCGAAATATGCTTTAGTAGCTCTGTTCATAATTCAGTGTTAGTGACTGCATAGTGGGTGAAGGTCCTGGGTTCAATTCCTGTCCTAACCACTTATCATTATACATATATTTATAGGATGTTGTGACAAACAATACGACTGGTTTCCACGACGTTGAGTGTCAGCGACACCATATATCAGACACGAAACAATTCCAATTTTCGGAGGACTGAGACTCCACCATCAGAGGATAGTCGATTATGTATGTCATGTCAATCGATCTCACGTTACGTATATGTCTGTTGGTTCGATTTCATTTATTACTATTAAGACGTTTGTCTATTTTTAGTTTCTACAGTACATTTCCCACTAATTACTATGGTAATTTTCAATTTTTCTGACTCAAACACGAATATACGCTAAAGGAACATTTAGCGTAGAGTTTTGTCGAACAATGAACCAATTAAATGTTAAAGAAAGACCTGACCTGGAATTAAAGCAAGCCGCCTCATATTTTTTCAAGGTTATAATTTATAACTTATTACACGAGCCTAACTTTCACTTAAGCAACTAACGAAAAGCGTAACGACCAGCAATTCAGGTAATGCTCTCATGCATTATGAGGTGATAAATTATATGTAATCATCCGCTGTGCTCAAAATGTTCCATGGTCTGGTGAGCTACGGAAGACATCGCTGTATTTTGAAACAATTATTGTTTCGGCGAAAGTAATGGATGTCAGTTTTAAGGCAAGTGACAAGTAACACATAGGCAGAGGCGATATGTGAGAGAAAGTGATTGATTGCTTCGTCTTGGGTGGTTACTCCATAATTAGATAGGCCGTGCGTTTGCTCCGGAGGCAAGCACAAGCACAGAATGAAGGAGCACGGGAAAAATCGACAAATAATTCAAGTAATTATATAAATTGACAAATAAAATCACCGAAAGATTACCGAGAGTTGTTACATTATTAAAATAAGTATAAACAACTATATGCAATCCAGCATTTGTTCCTAAAACAAAATACTGAAAAAGATCATGTTTCTTAGACTTTCTGTTGGCCAAATGTATATTTTAAAACATTGAATTTGTGGCGTATTTAAATTAAAGTATTCAATTTCAAAGAACTAAAGGAAGGAGAACTTAATTGTATAACTACAAAATATATTACAATTACACAGTATGTATATATAAATCATTCCTATAAACTACTTTGTATTTAAGTTAATATATATGGAACAGCTTTTGTCATTAAATTATAGTTAAAATATATACTTTATTGTGTGGAATGCGTGATTCACTAAATCCAATTTCTACAAAAATATTTGCAATGCTAAAAATAATTTCACTTGTTTAAGCTATGAAAGTTTAATAATTTCCGTATTCAATGCTAGGTATTTATTAAACTTTTAAAAAGGCATATATTTTATTTTCCGGTCATCACCAAACTTCTCGGTGATACTAATGTTAAAACATTGCTGATTACAAATTTTCTTTAAGTTGAAAGTGAATGTTGAGAATTGTCTATTACCGGAACCAGTAATGAATATTTCATTACAAAGAATCGAAGATGACCGGCCTTTGTTGATCATACATGTTAATGGAAAAATTATGTTTGTTAGGAAAATCAGTTTCGGTTGACGCCCATCATTATTAATTGTATTGCGATTTTTGTGAGTTGCATCACTGGCTAGGGAATGCAAAGAATTGTAGGTGAAATCAGGTCAACTATAGAGAAGATGGAAGATGAAAGTTGTTTAATAGTCACCGCATTACAAAATACGAACGTATAATAAAAGATAGAGGGTAACGAGAATAGGATGAAGTAACGTCAGAAACTACCGCGCCTAAGGTTAAACGCCTATAAGAATAACATAACGAACTGTAAATTTCAACAAAACTTTTTTATTAATTAACTTCTTTGAAAAATAATTAATTGAAAATTACAATATGAATGTATTCTAATAGAAAGCTTTCGACAGTCATAATCATTCTGTGAATTTGAATGACATGATACGTTGAAAATTATGGTTCAGTTATTAACTACTTGTTTTCAAAAAATCGAACATTAAAATGCACACCCAATGGTAATAACTGTACCTAAATATATAATGTTTCACCCAGTATAATCAGGAATTTCATCTGTATTCCCTGAATGATTGCAACTATGTGGAAAGGTTTATAGTTAAGGAAATAAATATTGCTGACAACTGTTCCAAAGGATTTCATTGCTACTAAATATATAGTAAACCAATGGTTCCCAAAGTATTTTGACTCCCGACGCCCCTACTTTAAAAATTAGTCTGGTTATAGCGCGGTTATCTTACTTAAAAAGTATAAGAATAAAGGAGAACCATGTTTTAAACTGACAAACAATTAAAACATAATGAAATTTAATATGAGTATATTATACATAAGCTATGTAGCATATGTGTATTTTGTATCACAGTGGATCTCAAAGAACATTTAGGGGAATTAGAAATAAGCTCTGAAGCAGCCTTATCCTAGGTTGAATGCATCTAATGTTGTCCCGAGGCGTCGCGACGCAGTTTGGGTATTAGTGTCGTAAGCGGACCAATATTACTCAAATTTATTCTCTAAAATTTGCTCTATTTTATTAATCACTTCGATAATTATTCGACATATTCAACTCATAATACCTTGACAAATGTATTAATTTCGTCAAGGAATATTTTGTATTAAATAACTTTTCTTCGTTGTTATATTCAATAATTTTTTTGCATTATTTAACCTTAAAATATCCTATTCCTTTAATTTGAAAGTTTGATTTTTACACGTTATAACGACTATGGCACAATTTTTTTTATTGTTACTGGTTACAGAATATTGTAATCCATATCACCGGACCTTCTTTCTTCTATTCAGGATAAAGTATAAGGTTTACGGAGGTGGCAAAATAATACGCTGAAGAATACTACCCTAATTCCATTAATTAATTTCTCATTCAGTTATTAGTTTTTAAGTTAACACATATTATTATATAGACTTGCATGATTTCTGAGACATAAATCTTCCTGCGCTGAAACAAAGAAACTATTTTCCTATTTAAAATTTGTAAATATATTTTTTTCAGAAATGTAAATTTAGAATTATTTTATTTTTTGCAGGCGTTTCTCGTTAGTTCATTCACGGTGAGTCACGAAGACAAGGATGGATGTGCAAGCTCTTGGCGCGCCGTTGGGCCAGCGCCTGTTGGCAGTTGTTTGCGCACCGGCAGTCTTAACAAATGAATTAATTGCTACCTTAGCGAGGATGTTAATTAGAGTATTGTAAGAGAGCTCACCTCCGGTGGTGAAGGCGTGCCACCTGCCGCAGCAGCAGCCTCAGCGTCAGCCTCGGGGGTTTCCGATCGAGCATCGTGCCACTCGGCGTCCTCGGCGTCGTGACTCGTGCCTCCCTCTGTTCTGGAGTCGAGCACGTCTCCAGGCCCGTCCAGCCCGGGACGTCCGTCGCCGTCGCCGTCGCACACGGCTTCCCGCTGCTCTACGAAGTGGCAGCCACGGTCCGGGTTCGTCTCCTCGCACAGCAAGTCCCGCGCGCGGTACATCTCCACGTGGTCCGGGGGCGGCAGATCCGCCACCTGCTCCTCACTCACCAGCTCCTGCGACTCCTGCGCCACGTGGTACTGTTCCACGTACCAAGACGTGGCGGCGGTCCCGTTGTCGGTCTCGTGGCCGCCCTTCACCGCCTCCCGACACTTTTTCAGGTAAACGCTGACGCGCTTGGCCCGGCCAGACTTGCGTCGCGGCGCCGCGCGCTCGGGGGCGGCGTCCTCGCAGGGGCTCTCGTCGCGCTTCTGCCATAGTCCCGAATCAGCGTTACTGCTCTCCGCTGGATTCACCTGCAAAAATAAAACAAAAACAATCAAGAACTATAAACTTCATATACGGCATTTCTTACTTTGTGTTACTAAGATCTATACGGGGAAGTATGAAGGGATTACTGATATGAAGAGGACAATGCAAGTTATGATTTTAACACCTACTGGTGTGGACTCTGGCTAACCCAGAGGATATATATCATGGAGAATGTGGACAGAGCTTTCGATCGTCGAAACGTGGTTTAATCGCTGTCCGTGTGGAGTCCAAGAACTATTTCTTCAACAACTATTATTAATTATATTAAATTTTAACATTTCCATTCAATATTTTGAAGTATGGTTCAGCTTTTTTTCATTCCACAAGAAATTAGAAAAGTGTGATGCTGTATGTTAGTCAGTGTCTTAGCTTGTAGTCTCAACTGATGGACCTCGTTCCTGGAGTTGAAGACATGCTTACTATTAGAAACTTTGATGAACTAGTCTCTCTTGAATAACGAGTTTTATGAACTACAATAGACAAAAAGAAAGATTTAGAAGATGCCATTTGATAGATCCTACAAAGGCTTTAACAACACAAACTAATTCATTCCTAGAACCCCCTTGTAACGGCTTATGACCATGATCATATTTAATTGGCTCAATTGACAATATTTTAATTAATATAATAAACATGCAAAATTCGTAATTTCTAGAAATGCACTAAGAGAAACAGAAAATTTTTCATCCTTATAATTTGTGGAATAATTGATTAACTTATCTACATTGATACGGGCGACTATTTTGTGATTTGGCATTAACTGCATGAAATAGCATATTTTTACATTAATTACATACTTTGAAGTAGGAAAGTTAAAACTGAATATTTCATTAAGTTAATAGTTGTTTCAGTTTATTGCATAATGAAACGATTAAGACTAGAATTATCTTACAAATACCGTATATGTTAATTTAGCATATCTTGCTGAAAAATTGATAATAATATTAACTTGTATCTGTTGCTCATAACACTACGTAAAACTGACTTAATTACCAAAACTCAAGTCAACACCATAGTTGAACTGATCAAAATCAGTTAATCAGAATCTTGTGAAGTAAAACCACTCTGGACTAATTAAAATGGACCTTGATACAGAGTTATTGAAGTACTTGACCTGATCACAGCGACATGCCCATTCATGGTCACTAATCTCCATATATTTTGGGTGATGAAGCAATAATTGAGCCTTCATTGAAACTAATAGTATTTTCAGTGCATCATTTCGCAGATAATGGAAAATAATCATCAGTTAAATTTGGTGTGCGTATCTCAAGTATAAATTGGCTCAGCCCGGATAATTATGCGTGGCTTTTTAAATAAATACTTGCTTCCTATGTTTGTGCTGAAACTTTCAGAAAGGAAATAATGGCACGGAGCTTTGGACAGTCATGGAGAATGATTTCATAGCGAAAATGTAACTAATTATTCAGTTTCTATTCCAGCACATTAAATTATATCCAATATTTTTTATATAAATTATGTACCTATTGTATATATTTCTGAAACGAGAATGAAACTCTCACAATTTGAAGGAGTCAGGTGAAAATGGAAGAATTTCTACCATGGGAAACACAATACTTCTGTTTTGTTTACAATAAGTGCAATAAAAATTTATTTGTAATAAGTTTTCATGTTTTGACATTTCATGTTAAATTGAATATGTACAGTTTGTCAAAAATTTCACTTGAACTATTAAAGACTTTAACGAGGCCAAGTATAAATTCATAAACTTTATTATAAATTGAAGATATTGAACATTTTTACAGCAGCAGTGCAATATCAGCAGAGATCGGTCGAAATTTAAGTTTTATAAACAAAAATATAGAATGATAAACGATAAATCAAATCATGGCTAAAAGTCATAATTTATTAAAATTACGACCTCCATTGACTAAAATAGTTTCCTAAGTTCAGAAACCCAAGCCATTATATATATATAAATATCTAATGAAAGAGGCAATAATTGACTTCCAAACATATAAATTTAGTACAGCACTGTTACTTACATCAATTTCAACAAACAATAGAACAGAAAAAATGACAACTTCCAACACCTTTCACGGCCGAAATGAGAGAAAACAATTACATTAAAACACATTATAACAGTAACATTGTTGGACCTGGATTTTTACCAAATTATTATTTGAAACACACATGATTTATAAATTTTAATAATTCCGAATCATACATAGTTTTGAAAACGTGTATCTATTTTCACATTTATTGAAATTATGTTGTGCATAATATGTAGCATATCGCACATCAAGGAGGATAATAATAACAATCAATACATTTATATATATATATATATAAATATATATATATATATATTTCCTATCTATACTGTCATTATTCACGTATATTTCTTTTGTTAAAACAAAAGTTTGTTTGAACGTTCAAAGCGTTCTTTAATTCCGATTCGAAGATTATGCTTTGTTTGGCCAATATAAGAGGACGTATAATACGGATATTTCATTTTATATGCAACATTATGTTTATCCAAATTTTGAAATAATTTCTGGAATTTTTGACTAAATTTTTAATATTATATGATTTAAATACTTGGCTAATATGTTGATTGATTTACATTGCATATTTTCTATGCACGGTGAACGTTATAGCCCATATACTACTTTACTATTTGTGGTAGAATTTTGTTAGCCTATATATCAATGACATATGTTTATTTATGTCAGTCTAATTATCTTTCCAATCTTATTTAATTTTTGTATATTAAGAAATTCGCGGTATTCCTTCCAGTTCCTAATATTAATTGAAGTTCAGTTTTAATGATTTATAAAAGCAAAGTGAAGTGGTTTTGAACTTAGCGAAAGTGACTAGGACAAGTTAAGAACAATCATAGATAGGATCTAAATATATAAACGCCATGCCATGAAGAGTTATGACACCAAATTTTAAGGTCGAAGATGGCCAGGGCGCTGACTGATCTGAACAATGGTAAAGCACAAGGAATTGATAACATACCAAAGGATTTGATAAGATCATCGGGCGAAGTAACAAAATCATGGCTGTTCAGGATAGTTTGCGAAATCCACCAAACAGAAAAAATACCAGAAGATTTTAGGAACAATATAATTATCTCTATACCGAAGAGGACTGGGACTAATGGATGCAAACAGCACAGGACAATTAGTTTACTATCTCGTGCGTGCAAAATATTGACGAAAATAGTATATAGGAGGATGGAACGTCAAATATAATGCGAGTTAGGGGAAGATCAATGTGTTTTTAGGAAGAATGTAGGGACAAGGGATACAATATTGACTCTGCTTCTAACTTTAGAGTACATGATAAGAAAGAGCAGGCCTACGTTCATGGCATTTGTAGATTTAGAAAAAAGCCGTTGATAATATAAACTGGAAGAAACTATTAAGGATTTTGAAGATGACAAGAATAAAATATCGAACCTCTTCGGACGGCAGTCAGCAGTAATTAGAATTGAAGGATAAGGAAAAAGAGCAGAAATCCAGAAAGGAATAAGGCAAGGGTGATACCTAACGCCCATGCGCTTTACCTTATAAATAGAACAGATGACAAAAAAGTTTAAAATGAATAGGGAAAGGGGATAAAAATTGAAGGAGAAGAAAAATAATACCCCAAGGTTTGCTGATGATATTGCGGTATTTGAGGAGTCAGAAAAAGACTTGGAACCGAATTAAAGGGCATGAACGTGAACCGGGAGGAAGAGTAAAACTGGAGACCTTAACCAAGCTGATATAGTGTAGAATGGGGAAATCGTGGAATAGCAAAGGGTGTTATATTGGTAAGCGATAATTTGAAGGAAGTTTAGGATTTATGCTATTTGGGCAGCATAATTACTACGGATGATAGAAGTATAGTAGACATAAAGGATGGTATAACACAGGCAAGAAAGGTTTTCGTAAAAAAGAGTAATTTACGTACCGTTTATATAAATATTAATATTAGAAATCATTACTAAAAATGTTCTTATAGAGCGTGGTGTTATATAGGTGAGAATATTGGACGAGAAAAGGAAAAGAATATAAGCTTTAAGGGATGTGGTGCTACAGAAGAATGCTGAAAAATCTGCATATAGGTGGATACAATTAGTCACCAGGAAGTTCTAAGCAGAATAGGGGAAGAGAGAATAATTTGGGGGACGTTGATTTAAGAGAAGGGATAGATTAATAGGCCACGTTTTGAGACATGAGAGTCTTGTAAAATTAGCATGATAGGAAAGTGTGTGGGTTAAGAACTGACGAGGGAGGCCAAGAAGGAATACGCTATGCAAATTAGTGAGAAAGTGGTTGCTTTTGTAAAAATAAAAAGGCTTGCGCTGGATAGATTAGCATGGAGGGTTGCAACAGACCAGTCTTAGGACACCCATCTGTTTGGATAAACCACTTATTAGTCAACAAAGTGCTAATGAATCTGTGTGGTCATTATCTTGACTCTTGATAGCAACAATGTCGTGCATAATGATTTCTATAAAGAAGATGTAAAGTAACCGGAAAGCCCCAGGATTTATGATTGTTATCTGAGTATGGTATGCAGATGAGCGTGTAGTAGTGGAACAGAATGGCACGGAGGGAGGAAAGCTGCTTGCTCCAGATAGACGCACAGCTTCACGGCTACCTATGGCTTTCCCCGCCCATCCGGGGTCAGCCACAATTCCGCTGCGTGGATCACGATCGGACCCATATTGCCCGAGCCAGCCATCAATTCCGCACTCACGAACGGAATACATTAAAGACGTCGAGAAAGCGTCTTGTCCCACTCACATCTACGACCATGATTTCGGTGACACTGCTATCTACCTGCTGATACTTCTTTGTGTCCATAAAATGACTTGCAAAAAAATACACCTTCCTTATACTGTAATGAGATCTCATAGCAACTTGAGGTCGAATTACGCATCGCATTTTATTATTTCTTTGTTCTAAATAAAAAACTAAATTAATCGCCACACTCACTGAGTATGGTCAAAAGTTATGACATACTGCCAATATCAAAAAGTACTAACACAAAAAGTAAATAGCGGATTTTATACACGAATATAACAATTATTTGCCATGATACACTTTCTTAAGTTCTTCTTTAACTGCAGAGAAATATTGAGAATGAATTAATGATATTTATCTCCATAATTTATAATTAGAAAACATTCAGCCTTATAATAATTTCTTTACTGATAGATTTCATTCCGTTAATAACTTTATATATTGTATCTCTACCACACACATTTTGTGATAAATGACAAATATAGTGAGAGTGTAAAATGAAGTCGTAGAAGCATTGATGGTTACAGGTGCCTGTGGGAGTTTTCTCTTGCAGGCGCTTGTCTCCAGAGTGACTGCGGGGCTCACCTGATTATGTCGGGAATGTCTCGCACTCTCTGGTTTTTTTCAATCAAAGTTCTCTCATGCCGAGACACCTTCACCTATTTAAGGAGGTATATGTACTGGGGTCGAATACCTTAGGCATACGGCGAGAGTTGTCCGCTGACCCCATTGGATCAGTCGGCCAACTGGAGACATGGAGAAGGGAATGCTTCGACCTCACAGCAAACTCGTCTCCCGTCATTCGGAAAGGCGTGAGAATAGTACCCAATGCCCGACCTATCTGATGCAGGTTTCCTAGGGTTTTCCCTGCATCTCTTTAGGTGGAACACCGGGTAGGATCCTTAAACCATAGCTCGGGGGCCCTAGTCAACACTTGGCTACCTTGCTCTACCTTCCACACACCCCCCCCTTTTCAATTCCTTTCCTATGCTCTTAAGGGAAGTGTCCTTTTTCTGGACCACCCTCATGTAGCCTGTTAACCCCTTCCCCAAAAAATTGAAGGCGTAAAACAACAACGAAAACTAAACGACGTCATTGGACTAATTTAGCTAATAAGTAACTAGATGTAAGAATTAGCAAATTAAAACTAATTGGTCTCTAAAGATGCTTTATTTATATAGGAGGTTTTTACTCGATAAAAATCCTACCGTGAAGAACGGGTACTATGACGTCTAATTGAATGATTTCCACCTGCCCACAAGAAAAATAAACTTAAAACTTGTGAACCAATCGTAAACATTCGATAAATTTCTAGATTCGCCAAACAGGGAATATTTTATATTATCTGGGTGCACTGCGATGCCCGGTTACTTATTTGTACTAGCCCCGTACAATATTTAATGCGACAATTTAAATGGTATAGAGCGCGTCGTGAGATCTCCCTATCCACTGGTTGCAAGAACGATTTTAGAAAGTCTTATTGGCTGAGGGGGAGACACTTGTAATTGTAACGTGGGAATCCATTCTTACTTGCCATTTGTAGATACTCACCAGGATTCCAATACTCGTATTTTTTAATTTGTGCTCGTAATTACGGAGACATCTCAATGTGCCATCACCACTCACTCCGCTAAATCTCAAGCCGTTTTAATGATGCACACTCAACCAAAAATGATAACATATAACGTCAAAATTGTGTTTTAAATAACTTTGCAATTTTATTAGGATATCACTAGCATTCAATTTTTTAAAGAAAGATACAATTAAAATACACGCATAACATAGTTAATCGAAAATTCTGGCTGATACAATTGACTGAAATTCTATTAAATTGTAAATGATTCAAAATCTTACCTTTGGTTTCATATGTTTCTCATAGGCGTATGTAGTTTGAAATCGGTCGTGATTACTTGAAATATGGGTAAAATTTAAGGATTTAAGAAAATAGTTCGTAGTTATTATCATCATATGTTCGAGTATTGGTTTGAAGTATTAACGTTGTGAATTTCATGTTTCCATTAATTGTTTTTATGTTAGTGGCAACTACGCGATATGTCGCCGGGGTCGGGCGTGTGTGGTCTGGAATTCTCACCTGCCCGAACACGTCCTCATCTCGTGCTAATTAGCACGGAGGCGCCATTAGTTCCCAGCCCGAGTGTCGCCAAGCAGCGAAGCGCAATTTAGCTCGCATACGGAGGACAAATCAATTAACTTCAACCACGCGGAACTCTCGATAATCATAATTATCCCACGCTGCGCTCAAGCTCGTTCTCCTTCCATCGCCGGCACGGTAAAGAATTTGCATAACATGTTTCGGATGGACACAGGGAACAATCAACGTTTGGTGCCTCAGAGTGGGCGATGCAATTGCATTTTCTCAACTGCTTTCCGGACCACGAATAATTTATCGCAGCTACAGAGCGGAATTGCCCTGCCCAGCACGACATCTTGCGTACGCTGGCCTTGCTAAATTCTATTTAATTATAATATGAACCAACCAAATATATATTATGGTAGAATTAAATGTGGCAATTAGTTGCTATACACAGAATTGTGTTCTTTTAAATGTGTGAATTTATAGACTGGTTGCCACTGGGAAAATTAATCACCAGGATGACTCTCAGCCTCATAGTGAAAATGACAATGTACTTAATCTCGGTTTATCACAATTGTAATGAGCAATTTACTAGTTTCGTAAACCCAGAATAATTTATTTATTCAATACTCCCTTAAAGCCTACGTTATTTGATTACTAACAGCGAAGTAAAAAATAAAAATTCAAAATTAGACTGAAGAAAAGCTATAATTTATTTTTGTGGTTTTTATCTACAGCTAGTGGAACATTCGTATTTTAAATAATATAACGTGACGAGAAATTATTTAACAGCGAAGTAAAAAATAAAAATTCAAAATTAGACTGAAGAAAAGCTATAATTTATTTTTGTGGTTTTTATCTACAGCTAGTGGAACATTCGTATTTTAAATAATATAACGTGACGAGAAATTATTTAATTTAGACCCTAGTTTGGCAAATTATTCAAAGACTGAAATAATTACAAAAAATAAATGTTATTTCCTTTCATTCTCATAATTGATAGTACGAAAAATAATACCTTATAGAGATCTTGAGATTAAAATTTGGTGGTATTTACTGGCTTTTGCAAAAAATGAAACAGGAATTTATTTATATTAGGAAATCATTACTAAAAATGTTCATAATGGAGTATAATAAAAATATTAATAAATAATTTATTAGCAAGGGAATGCTACTCACTACTACAGTTTACATTTCATAAACACAAATGTTTAAATATTCAATTCTTAAATTTACTAGTAGTCTTATATTCCCTAATTTCTATTTGTAACTCGTAAAATCGTTTATGTACTGTTTTGTTTTAAATCTAATCGAGCCCTAGTTACGTCTAACTCTACTTTACTTGTAACATTTTATGGGTTTCTATCAAACTTATAAGCTAAATAATTATTAAAATAGGATGATAACAAATAATTGATAAATCTGTATAAAACTATCACGGTATCAAATTTTACTAAGTCGCTTCTTTTAACATCACTGTGAAACTAAACATTTTACTTTTACATTTGATAATTCTTAATGCCCTACTTTGAAACTTATTATATATCTTATAGAACACAGTACAATAATAATTGAAAAGGGGAAGTTTAATGCAATAATGTCATATAGGTGCGAAACGTGGAGCTTCAGAAAGGAAAAGAGTAGAAGAATTTGAAATGTGGTGCTACAGGAGA
Source organism: Eucriotettix oculatus (assembly GCA_034510155.1). Classification (NCBI taxonomy): domain Eukaryota; kingdom Metazoa; phylum Arthropoda; class Insecta; order Orthoptera; family Tetrigidae; genus Eucriotettix; species Eucriotettix oculatus. The sequence goes on from CM067376.1 coordinate 251,416,266, forward strand.
ATGCTGAAAATCATATGGTGGATAGAGTAACTAAATAGGAAGTTCTAACAGGAACATATCCAATGATATCATCTGTATAATTGACATAAGCAATGACCCGTTTGACTTAAAATAGTTCACTAGGCCACACCGAGTTTAGTCTTTTATTTATCACTGGTTCAAGGAGTATGTCTAGAAGTACGTTGGGATGATTGTCCAAGACTGCGTGATGTTTGATGGCTTTCTTATGTATGACGTCTTGTACCGTTGGAACATTTAAATCGGTATGCAGTGTCTGGTTCGTTATGTACCAAGGGGCGTTTACAATTTGCCGGAGGATCTTGGATTGGCATCATTGAACAATTTTTATGTTTGATTTTTCTGCTCATCCCCATAGCTGAATCCCATAGATCCTTATTGGTTTGATTACAGCTTGATATATCAATATTTTATTATTTATATATAGCCACGATTTTCTTCCTATGTGCCATAGTAGTTCTCTTGCCTTCATCTCAACTTGTTTCCTCTTTTTAAATATATGATTTTTTCCAGTCAATTTCGAATCTAAATGTCACAGTGGTGGGTCCTCCGATGAACAGCGCTGCCTTGAAAAAAAATTCCTTGCTGTAACGGACAAATACGAGTACATCTTTTCGGGCTTGGCGGCATGGAGTCAAAAGAAAGGAGACAGCAGTCCCAATTTTAGTGAGAACTGGCGGTATAGTGTGGGGTACTTCCCCAATTAGAGCCCTATAATTATTGGTGGATGTCCATCCCTGTCACCTTAGTGATAGAAGCTAAAGAAGTGGGGAGGAAGTTTTAAAAAGGTGTGCAGAGACATTTTTAGGAGATTGGTGGTGGATATTTCAGAGATTGGAGATTGTTAGACAGATCTATTGTAGAAAGAGGTGTAGACAGAATTGTGGAGGAGATTTCCTCAGATTGTTCGAGAGGAGTGGGACGGGAGAGCTAGCACGACATATTGGGTGTGAAATACCGAGTTGAGCTAAACTTCTCACTCCTGACAATGGTTGGAATTGCGTCAAGAGAAGATTTTGAAATTCTTCCTAAAACGGGAAGAATAGGTGGTCGGCAGCTTTGATCTGGAGGGAGGACGAACAATGAAGAAACTGAAACCTGCATTAAGCCTAAACGGTAAATACATCTCTAACCCTTTTTGCCTACACTGCCAGGTCCGAGTAGATTAATGTAAAATATTTCTGTTTCATGAGAAAGCCCATAAATGCGACAATGAGATTATAATTTAATATTTATAGTTTTAAGAATTTAATGTAAATCATTTTTAGTAAATATATATGTGGTTTTCTTGACAGAACAAGTGCCGGCATAAATATAGAAATAAAAATTGTAATTCGTAATGTAAATATGTTTTTTTTTGCTTAAAGTAAATTATTTAACTGTTTTGATTACAAAATCTTATCATTTATTTAATTATTAATAAATTTCCCCTTATATTCATTGTATTGCGATTAACGTAACAGAGAAAGCCGAACTGCTTTCACGAAATAAAATAAGGATGAAGAAGGGAAGTAAATGAGAAAACAGCATGGAAGGAAATTGTTAAGTAGACGAAGATGCACACTAGGTTATGAAGCCAGAAGAAGAAGAATATGGTCTTTACTCATCCTACGAGTTGTTTTTTTAATCTTAAGCATTGTATATCAGAATTCAAACAAACCGTATGAATATGTAATAATTATACTGGTAATGTTGCGCTTTTAACGACTATAGACAAAGATTATAGTGAGGTATTTTTCTAAATATTAGTTGTTTGCGTGTGCGAGAAGTCCGTACCATCTGGCGTGCGTAGGCAGATCTAACGCAGGTGAGAACGGAGCCGCGGGTCGAGGGTCACGTCTGATTGATGTATGACCCTGCTCTAATGCTCGCGAGGCAGCTGCTGCATCGCGAATCAGCACACACGGCGATGACATGTGTTAACTGCTACTAGAACCCACCGACTTCAATAATCAGCTCCAGAAAGAATACCTTTATACCCAATTTCAAGACACTAGCAGATCCGTTTCACACAGGTAATGAGCAGACCACAACAGGATAAGAAGAAACTTCCTGGCCGTAACTAAATATCAGTCGGAAAAACGAGATTCTACACATCTTATCAAACTATGATTATCCTATCCATATAATCAAATAAGTCGATATTTTTAATAAGTTTATTATAGGTTCAACAATTCTGGAAAGTATATTCTGAAAAGTTTTTAATAGGAAAATATACTTACGAATTAACTTTTCCCTGGTACTAAAATTTACAACGATATCGCACAATGAAAATTAAATTAGTCCAAAGATAATCTTCTGACGTTAAGTTTAAATCAATAAAAAGACGGCCAATAAATCAGCAATTAATTTTATTACTGTTTAATTAATCCAAATATGAAGTCTCACCGAGACTTCGGTCGAGAGAATCATGAATTGAATATCATGAGGTAAATTTGTAAGTTTTGTAACATAGAAACCTTATATATGTAATGCTATTTTTGTAGTATGCCCGATGAAGTATTAAAAAGGAGACGAAACGTCGTATTTGGATTAATTAAATAGTAATAAAATTAATTCATGACTTATTAATCGTCATTTTATTGATTTAAAATTAAATGAGGATAAACGAAAGAATTAATAAAAATCTCTAATGCTTTGAATTCAGGAACAGTCTCTTTTCCTCCTGTGGTGTAGTGGCTAGCCTCTAATTGCTGCCTCACAACTCAGGATTCCCGGGTTCGAATCCTGGCATGGGCTTGGATGTTTGTGTCAATATGGTCGCGAGGACCGGGATTAAGGCTGATGGGGAATTGATACACTGACCACGTGTCACCCCAAATTCGGAATGTGTCACGCCGGATGACAGTCCCCAGCCGCCTCGGTAGGCCTAGGCCCTCAAGAGGGCTGCTGAGCCATTGGAAGAGAACAAAAAAAACGTAAATTATATGCGTGATCCAAAAATAATACTTCAAATAAAACTTGGCAGTAAGTATTCAAACAGTTATCATCTCATAGTAGTTAATTAATTAGCATATTCCTATTAACATATTTCCTAATTTTTAGAGAGTATATATGAATTTGGATTTTGAACTTAATATAAATCAATACAAAAAAATTAGGAACCTTATAAATTAAACATTATTTAGCCGTTGAAAGATAAATTACTTTTATGTGGTGAAAAACTGAATATTTCCGACGTTATTATATTTTATAATTTAAATTCATAAATTTTGATAATATGAGGAAACTAAATTATAATTTTAATCAAGAAATTATTACTTTATTTCCAGAATTTAATTATTCAGTTAACAAATTCAATTATTTTTTTGAAGTATAGGTTGCTTCATAGAAGACTACAACTAATGATAACTTCCCTACAATAGCATAGGAAGGGATATAAAAGTGTGTAAGCGTGTAAGACTGGGGTAAGTTGCGTCCTCTATCTACAGATTAAGAAACCTACTAGGTATTCACCTAAAAGTATTGCTGTATAAATCTAGAGAATCCTGTATCAAGTGGTTCGGGCTTTTGGTGCTTGTTACACGTCCTTCGAAACAATGGATTGAGGTTTGCTGTGGGGACGCAGCATTCTCTTCGCCAAACCGCCAGGTTTAGAGGCAGCTGACCGACTGTTCAAGTGGTAAAGGCGGATAACGGTTACATTATGTCCGGCGCCTAATAGCTGCTATACGAATATTAATTTATTGGAACTTCATTTCACAAGCATCCGTATAGATATCCTCCTCACATCCTTCTGTAAGAGAACTGAAGATGATCGCCCCTCCCGACATTACAAATCAATTTTCTAAGAAAATAATTAAACTGCGAAATTGATTTATATGTAATTTATGTAAAAATCTACTACACGTTGACGTGTCGTCTTTTGCTTGGTGCTCGCACAAAGCCTTGGAAAGATGTAACGTCACAAGAAGAGTCTGACTCTCTTTCCTCATATAAACAGCGACTTCTGAAAATTGTTAATACAAATCGATCATAATCCTCTCACATACCATCCTGCAGGATTTCAAGCACAAGCAATATGATGGTTGCAAATCTGTTAGTACAAATGAATAAATAAATTTAAACCTAATATTATTTTTTATAACAATATTCAAGTCCTTACATCTTCCTTTGCGTTTCATATGAACACTATTTTCGAAATTAACAATTCTACGAATCACAGAAAGATATTCTTAGCATCGGACTTGCGTCATCAGGACATATTTGTGTTTCGTATTTACGCCCATATGTAAAATTCTTGTTAGTAACTATTACCGCTGAAACCAGCCAACATTTAGATTCCCTAAACTGCGCTGTCATTTGTCCCAGCCGTCAAGCCATGTTTGCCAATACCCGAATAATGGCCACTACAGCGACTGAATCCAAAAATCGATAGCTGGGCGAGCCTGCATTATCACATGAATACCTACCCCCAAATCCGCCCTATTTTTCCCGAATGGCTTTGCAACTGCTTTGTTGTTACACCTTGTGACAGTCTGCTTGAAAATAAGGTACGGTAACCTGATGTACCATTTTTTGTACCGATTTATCCCTTTAATGATAATTTTATATCTAAAATTAACGTATGAAATATGTAAGCATAATTCCCCCAAGCGTAGACTCAAATTTCGACCATTTCTTTCCTACAAATAATGTGAATCAGAAAATAACGCTAAATCAACTATGAGAAATGTTTCTGTTACACTGAATTATTCAAATATAATTAATAATTTTTTTGTCTTAATAGTTTCTAAGGAACAATAAAATTCTCCTAGCAGCTTTACACTATCTTATACGTTTGTTAAATTCGCATCGTTTTGTAGGCCAACTCACCAATTCCGAAACTCTCAGATGTCCGTTTGGACGTTGTTTTTTTAGTAAATAAGAAAACATCTGATGGTGTATTATTTTTTAGCACACATTAATAATAATCTATAAGCAATTACCCTGTTAACTTAGGTACCTTCACTGACGTGCATTTACATGCTACTAAGTTGTCAGAATGGAAGGAAGAGTTTGCAGCAGGTCTGCGCGAGGTCAAGAGCAACTTTGGGATTCTATCAAGACCTTCAATTAATATCACGACGCAGAACCTGTACCAGCTGTAATTAAAGATAAGAAAGGACTTTCTCGGATATCGACTTAGCTTGCGAAAATAGTAATTTGCAAAACAGGAGAGAAGATGGTGCGCAACTTTCGTTTTGCGTGCGAAAACTCGACCGCGTTGCAACTTTTGATCCGGTTTCGTACGTCGTGTCTTGCCCCGAGTTCGTGTAGTCTCAAGAAGCTTGTTTCCTTGGCGAAATCCGATTGTAATGATCAATAAAATGGTTACTTAACTGGTATTCGAAGAGTTCTTCTTAAAATTAACGATACCAAAAATTATGGTTTCTACACCATTCTCGGACCATTTAGCCATTTTTAATTAACCCTTTCCCAATTTATGTTGAAGGAGGTGAAGTCGAATTTAACCGGAACAGTGAACACAGTGAGCTATAAAACGGTGGAATAGACACTATTTTGGTCGTTTTTCTTATTATTTTTGTCGCTCTATTCCTCCCTACACTGAACTTATCATGCATAGTTGGTGATCGTATCAAACTCTCCGTCTGTATTTGTAGTTTTTTTTCCTTTATTATTGGCAGCCAACATCCAGAAATAATAGGAGCTCAAAATTTTGTACTAGCAAGTGCCAAATAATTGTATTTGACACCAGGCTACAAAGACAGTAGTCTGGTGCGGTGGGATATACATACCACAGTTAGGGAAGCCGAGGATCTCGGGGTAACTTAAGATGCTAGGATGAGCTTCTTGCCCCAAATTCAAAAACTCCAGAGAGGCTAAACCGTCATACAGAAAGCTCTCTTCCTGTGCTAAAGTGTGACAACAATACCCGCGCCATTTATATTCCGCTGCGGCCCGTCCCGCTCAAGTGTGACGCAGGCTTAAGAGGTTTCTTAATGCGCCGCAAAAAGGTCTCAAATCCTAAACTCAGGCACTGGGTGCCCTGGGCAGGCGGTAGCTAAAGCCGAGGAGGGTAACGAAATTAGTAAGTGCCGTTTAAACCACCTTGGGGTAACCAGGGGTTTTCTCCTGCGCGACCGGAGTGCCAAGTAACTAGTGAAATATACTGATCCTATGTTTCCTCAATTAAAGTAACCGTACATTAAAAGAGCATAACGTACATCAACTCAAGGGTAACAAAAGAGACATACAGCATTAAAAAACAACCACAGTGCTTATACAGTATCATATGAGTGATTAAGACGACGTAGAAGCACGAAAGGAACTAACTTGAAAAAATGGATACATTGTATGAAGACAGTAAATAATAAACGGAAGGAAAAAATATATATACACATATGTAGTAGTTGTTAACATATGTTAGAGGAATTCGCAATCTTTGGTTACTCTTGCACTGAAACATTAGTTAAAATGGAATACGTTGTGTTATGTATAAGTAGAAAAAGACTGGTAGAAAGAAAGCTTCGTATATTAGAGACAATCGTTCTGCATAGTGTATTATTACAGTCATGGAGGAGAGGTGTGAGGTTGATACTTTGCAAGCGCCGCCGATGATGACCTGACGGTTATCGGCATATGGTACGCGTTCTCACCACGCCCATCCCATAAATCAGCCTTGCGAATTCTCCGCTGGTGTCCTCCTCAGAGAAAGTGTACCGCAATGCATCACCCTCTTCACCTTATCAGAGATGAACATTCCGCATGGGCCCTAAATCTCACCTTCCTAACTGTTTCACGTCTCGTACACCAGCACGTTCTACAGAGAAAACACTATTGCTAAACATAATCAACATTTTTAAAGTAGAGTATTAAAAAACTATGCGTCTTCAAATTAAATCTATTAAAGATGATAAACTTTGACGTAAGCAAGTACATAAACTTCTATTTAATTATTTTGAAGGTAGCGCAGGCTTAGGACCTACTACTAAATTGTAAAGACTGCGGGTCAAAGCCAGACCCACCATTTTCGTGTTACTTCGTATTTAAGTTCTCTGCCCCCGACAGTCGTACATTTCATTCTGGCGTGTACATGTTTTAGGGACTCGGCAGCTTTCCTCCTGAAGATTGAAGACCTGTATGTGGAAACATGAGGACTTACAATCGCACCCAAGTTCAATTAAACAAATACGAGTCCTTTCAGAAGTCTGCTAAAAACGTAACAAAAAATCATTTTTTAGGAAATTTACTTTCTTTCACTTCATAGTCTCCTATATTGGCTATACACTTCGTCCAGCATGTTTCCCATTTTTTCCCACACATCACCAAAACAGGTTTTATCAAACTCTGTAAAATACTCTGTCACGGCCTCGACCACTTCTTAATTTGATAAAAATTTCTTTTAAGTTTGGGAACAAGAAGAAGTCACTCCATGTAAAGCAGTGATTACAAAAAAGCGGATCCTCAAGAAAATGGAGGGAAAAAGGAAGCTAGAAACATGTAAGGGCAGTCTCGGACTCTTTACATTGGACAACATTGGCAAACATGAAGTAATCCACGTCAAAAGTCTTACAAGGAGTGAACAGGTAGTGGTGTCAAGAGCAAGAACTGCACATTTCTATTTCATAGGGCGGCCCAACCTATATGTGAGGGATACACTGTGTTCCTAGATGTCGAAGGGACTTTAAATAATAATAATGGTAAAATAAGTCACTTGGTGCTAAGTCTGTGAATAAGAAGGATGAGAAAACAAATTCGAATCCCATTCCGCCATTGAGACTGCTCATGTTATGCGCTGACGCTATGTCCTAATGAAACAAAAATGAGCGCCAATATTGGTTGTTCCTCAATCAGCAGTTATTTCAAACAATCCATTAGAGAGGCATGATAGAGCCCAGTTAATGATAGTTCCATTTTCATATAAATCTATGTATATTATATCCTGATGATCCCAAAAGACAGTGACCATCATATTTTCAGGTGAGAAAACGGATTCCAAGCTTTTGTCTGTTGTTATTTGGTCTGTGGAGTGTAGTGATGGATCCAAGTTTTCTCAGCGATTACGAATTTGCACAGACAGGTTTATGGGTTACTCATAAACATTGCTAGATTCCGAGTTAAAATGTTTTTTCCGAATCAGTTTTTCTGGTCTAATGTTAACAGTCGTGGCACCCATCGCACACATAGCCTTTTCATGGCAAGTTTTTCATATAGGATGAAATGCACTCGTTCAGCTGAGAAGCTTACGGCATCATCTACCTCTCGTACTTTTAGTCTGCAATCCTGAGCTTTTTCGAGGTTTTCCAGAGCGGTGACCTCTGTGCTTCTGCGACTTCGTCCAAACTCGTTGGCTGACCACACACGTACACGTGCAGATATCTGGCAAATTTAAGAAATCTGCCACGAAATCTGAAGGTCGTTACACGTTAGTGAAGGTCTGCCGACATTTATCGTACCTATTCGCAATACAATAATCGATCTCAAAGCATTGTGGGTCAGTAATGATTGCCATACTTTGCGTGTGAGGTTATTAAGTACGTTATTTTACCGGTAAAACTGTTACAATTTGTGCTATTGAATAAATCTTTGTATTTCATTGTATCATGTAATACCATTTTCACGTTTTCTCACTTAAAATATAAATAAAAACACTTTCCTGTGCCTTTAATTTTAATTTCACTTCGCTTATGGTTCCTTACTTATATATACTCGTCACACAATTACGTCCTCCTGTTAGTGGTGATACCAATAAGAGAAAGTTTGCAAGTTTAGAATACCTGAATTCATTCTTCATAATTCTTCCAGATAACTGCTACATTACTATAACTAATTAATTAATTCCAAATCAAAGAGAAAGTTATTAAAATCTATTAAAGAACAGTTGTTAAACTTTCAGTGATATGTTTTGTGTGTCAACTAATGTAGCAATTCTTAACTTTTTTTGAGATTGGTAAAGTCTTTGAAATTCGTATTTAAGGTAACCTTGGTTGATAATTGAATATGCACATAGACCATATAAATAAAAAGGAGCATTTATTCTTTTTCATGTATTTAAAGCTTATAAATCGTAAATTGTATAAATTAAACCAAACAATTCAATACCATGTATCCAACAACTTACACCATAAAAATTTTATTATGCTAAAATAGGGTAGCTATTAAAAATCTGATCATGCACGTAAATCTGATTCTGGCTGATTTTCAGCGCTTGACGACTGCCAATTGTTCCGATGTGATCTTTACGTGAAGATGCAACGCAGATTTAATTGTTCAGACAAATATCTGCACTCCAATCCGGCGATTGGTCGGCTGATCAGATCTGCTGATGATATCTGCTCGTGTGTGGTCACCCATTAATCCAGAAGTAAATGGTCTTCAATACTGTGAAATTTACCACTCTTTCATAAAAATGTATCAGACTTATCGAACAAACATCTCACTTCAGGGCCTTCTAGTAATTTTTCGGTTCTGTGAGTTTTTATGTTTTCCCCTTCCCCCTAAAAAATTCATCACGTGATGGAAATGCCTGTGTGAGTTTTCTCTTCCCAGATTTATTTCCGGACTTACCTTCAGGGACGACTCGTACTCTCAGGTTTTCAAAGATCTCACATGCAGAAGCACCTTAATCTATTTTTAGGACATCTTTGGCATCAGCCGGCTGACTCATAAAACTGTTGAAGGAAACCCCACAGCAAATTCGTCTCCTGTCATTCTGGAGGGCGTGAAATTAGTACCTAATAGCCCGAACAACCTAATTCAGGTTTTCTTGGGTTTTTCCTCTATCTCTTCTTTATCAATTCCCATACGTTGCTATTGATGGGGAGTTGCCTGTTTCAGGATCGCCCTCATGTCACCTCAAAAAAAAAATTCTTTGCCAATAATCGAGTTTTCTCTTGCATGTATTTTTATACAGAGGAACGATGACTTACCTTTGGGGATGCCTCGTTCTCTCTGTGATTTTAAGGTTCTCACATCTGGAGGCAAATTCAACTCTTTTAGGAGCTGTATGTACTTTGGGATACGGTAAAAGTTATCGTCTGATCCTATTGGTTAAGTCGGTCAACTGCCTCCTAAAACTGGTGGAGACACGGAGAAGGGAATGCCGCGAACCCACAGTAAGCTCATCTCCCGTAATTCGGAAGGGCGTGAGAATATTACCCATAGCCCGACCTACCAGAAGCAGGCTTTCTAGTTTTTTTCCCTGCATCACTTTTCGGTGAATCACCGGGTACAATTCTTAAACTACAGCCCGGGGGCCTTATCAACCCTTTTCTACTTTGCTCTACCTTCCACATCAACTTCTTTTTTATTCCCTTCCTATGCTATTAAAGGGCAGTTGCCTGTTTCAGAATCAGCCACTGTATCCTGTTATACAAAAAATAATTTTTAAATGATTACGTTTGTCTTCAGCTGTTTTATCTGTTGGTACTATTTAGTATAGTATCATGAACAACGAAGAAAAACTTTGAATGGAAAAGAGTTGAGCAATCAAATAAACATTGTACTGAAAAGAAGGAAAGAGACCTCTGGAAAGTGCTGAAGGTTGGCAGGGAGACGAGTACTGCTGCTTTCCTCAACATTCGCCAAAGAGAGAAAGACGAAGAGTTTGTACTATTCTATAGCAACGGGATTGACAAAAGAATTCTTGCGGAACCTTGTCTTCGTTCAATTGTTACAAGTGAAAGGCGTTGGGGCAGTTCTTTACTAACCACTGACCGCAGAGTCATAACCCCACTCGACCTCAAGAGATTTCCTTCTCGAGTCGTCACGTAACTTCGTTCTTCCGCACTTAAACAAGTCCAGTATCACGGCAGTTATGCAGACATTGGACGAACTCTCGACTGTCAGCGTGCGTTTGGGTATTGAGATGTTTTGAGGTGGCTGTGAGCGTACTGCTTTGAACTGCCGTGTCCCGGGGCCTGGGATGCTGCGGTGATGGATGTCTAGAGTTAAACGCACAACTCCGGGCGAGAGCCACACACCGCGTCAATTCTCTTCTCTTCCTATCTCAGCCATTACTGCTCCACGACGAAACTCACTAAGTCGTAAAGACTACCAAATCTATTTACAAATTCTTTGTATTAGATGAATGGGAAATTTTATAGCCGAAGAATACCATAATTAACGTCAATCATACGACAAGCTTCTCCTCAAATTATCGGTCATCAAACTTCACTTAAATTATACAGCCCTGTCACGGATGATCAAATCGAAAGCAAGATGTAGATTCTGTGTCTGTCTGAGACAGCAACGTCGACCTCTCAAATGTCGGTGAGAAGAATGCGACAATGCATCATATAGCTCACAAAGGAATGTTAGACGACTGCAACTCTGCGCTAATAAGATCTCATAGCATGAACGATATGTTGAAATATACCTGCCACAAGATGATAAAGAAATGGCACAATATTTTAAAATCCAGTGATCTCCACAAAAATGTCAGAGACTTCCATAATCTAAGTAACAGCACAGATATTGGAAGGAAGGAACAGAATAAGAACTGGACACTGCAAATTAAGCCACACTTATCTACTGGATAGATCCATCCCACCTTCAGTCTTGTGATCTGTGTAATTCTGCCTTAAATATAGACCATATCATCAATCAATGCCACAAATACCACAAACACAGACAAAAATACCTACAAGGCAAAAACTACAAATCTATTTTAAACTCCCATTAATACCAAAAAGACATTATTAAATTTTGTAAGGACAGTAATATTTTTGATTTAATTTAAATGTATTGTATTCTGTGTTCTCTTTTGTTAAAAACTAAAAATCAAATGTAAAGCAGATAAATAATTAGTTAGTGGTAACGAGCAGAAAAATGGATGTTACTAGTATTTTATTATGTAAATTCATTATAGTAAATAATGTTTATATAATTGTATAATAATATGTAAATAGTTGTCACTGACGTCGCTAATGACCAGGCAGTCGATGCGACCGTTATAAATAAATTAAATAAAAAAATAGATCTCCGTTAATTATTAAAAATGTAAGTCAGCCTTTTCAATGAATAAGCAACAGTTTTGGTCGTCCATAAGAAACAGTTTTTGGGGTTAGAGTTTAACGAGATATTAAGTGAGACTATATTCTTATCTAACTCTCTATTAACTGTACTAAACTACTTGTGATGTTTTGTCTTTTGTGATAGCAACTATTCAAAGTAGATAAGGCGCTCATACAGACTTTAATGTCATAGTTGATTTTTAGAACTGAATATACCAATAAGTAAAACTGAAGTGTCTGTCTGGTTTTCTGTATGTTTGCCTCGAATAGGCTCCGAAACGGCTCAACGGATTTCAATTAAAATTTGAGGGTTTAACAAGATTAAATTTAATTTAAATATTCGTGCATATTTAATTTAGATGCATTTAAAAGATATTAATATAATATGAATAAAAATATTAATTCTACGGGAAGATTTCTAGGAATTTCCGCGGCGCTTAAACCAACTGCGAGTTAAAAGTCTTCTTACGCTTTCCTATATCATTCATCCCACTTACAGAAGGCTGAGAAAAAATTAACTTCTATAGGTCGTCGATACGATGTATACATAAATTGATAAATGGTTTTATTTTTCGCGTCAGGTAGGTTTTTAAAATTTAGTAATTCCCAATATGAAATTAAAAATTAAACTATCAAGTTTGGTTCTGAGTGTCGTACGATCCAGAACATATTCTATCATTTTGCCGACAAAATTCAAAACTGTCCTTAACAGCATATACAAGGGGCGTACATCGTAAATACTGCAAAAGTTTAAAATTATTGGTTGTCTTTAATAGTAAAGAGTGTGCCGCACAATTTAACGAATTTATTGTGTACAGCTCGTGATGTAGAGGAAATAACGTTTTCCCAGGAGGGGAAACGATTAATCAAAAATGGAAAAGGATTGCAGGGGCACTTTCTTAATCATATTGTGAGGTTCTACACTGTTTCTGACAAGTATAGTAACACAAAAATAGAAATATAAAACGACGACATCTGAACTCGTAGGTAGATCTGGCGATACCTTTGAAATCATTGAAGTGGTGACGTTACGTAACTCGCGAGGACCGAAACTGCTGCCTTGAAATCTGATTGAAAACTACTCTCTGCTACCACCAGGTGTTTCGCGTCCGCTCAACAATTTAACTAATTGTCTTGGATGAAATCTTCACGATTAACCAACCAGGTAAGGATTTTTAAAGCAAACAACGTTTCTGTGGACATTTTCTGCCTCCGTCATCAGGCTTTATATATATATATATATATATTATTCTACGGGAAATTATACGGTCATTGTTTTAAATTTTATTGACCACTGTTCCCCTGACTTCTTCATCCCACTCCAAAGAATCTCTTAATCACTCACTTAAAATCTTGACCATAATTCGACAACAGCTCTTTTTGAATTCCATCTCCTGACTTCTGAACAACTTACAAACCACCCTTCTAGACCACTTCTCAACAATTACAATTCTCGACAGCTATTCCTCTATCTTCTTCCACCAACCTCGAAAACTTTCGATCTTCCCCTCTCCCGGTGAAATATCCACGCCTTTAACCAGTAGGAAATTATTTTACATTTTCGAACTCCCAATACAGCGTTCACATTTCTTGATTCTAAGACGGGAAGCTTCACGCAAACCAGATGTTACTGAACTTTGCCGGAAATTTTCATGCGTGCCAAAATGTTGAGATGGAAGCTTATTCCTACATATTAATGACATTTACTGGGTCCCTGAAAGGGCCACTTAAGAAGATGTTGGGAGGCAAGGTCCTATAGTTGATTTTCAACGACTCTACGACTTTTGCGGCTCGGAAAATTTAGTCTAATAAATTTATTTAATTTAAAATGAAATAACATAGCCCCTTAATTATTCAGTAAATATGTGTACACTACAACGAAATCATTAAGAAATTACCTTAAAATACAATTTAAAATTTATTGACAAATCAGTGAATATTTTTTTATATGCATAATACTAGTAAATGTTTCAATAAGAAATTGCAATTCTATCTTCCGGTCTTTATAAGAAAATCGCTGTTTTAGAAACGCCTTGCATGTATTGCAAATTGGCATTAATAATTTTGTAATTTTTTGTTTAACTTTATATTCTGACTTATTTGGTCCGAACCAAAATTATTTAGATACGGCAGAAATCTGCAAGGTAACAAAGAAATGAAAAACGACGAAACTGTATTTATTAACTCTTGTTAACTGTGAGAGTCTGAATAAACAAAGTGTCTTCAAAGTCAGAAAAATCTTTCTGAAATGTCATGGGAACGATTATTAAATAGACCGTAGTAGTAAGGTGGAGAGAGGCGGCGAGAAAAGTGTGACACAACATAATCTCTTTATTGGCTATTAGGACTTCTCGCTTTTGCGGCGTCACTGCATTGCCTCTGGCGCTAGATTACAGGAGAATGGGGCCATCATTTTCTCCCGGATTCACAGCAGCCCCTTCCTGTCACAGCCAGGACCAGGTGCGAGCTCTATTTACCTTTTCTGAAACCAAACCCTGCTAAGTCAAGGACTGAATACCTCTTGCGAATCAAAAATTTTTTCTCTGATCCCTCATATTGGCATTCACCAATTTTTAGTTAATTATTAAGAAATTCTTTAAAACTTGATACTTTTATCATTCTTGGCCTACTTTTAAGTGGATATGTTTCACCTGAGACAGGACCAATAAAGAAAATTGATGTGTCTGTCTGAAAGTTTGTCTCGAATAGACTCCGAAACGGCTCAACCGATTTCAATGAAAGTTTTAGGGATTAAAACAGGAATTTTTACTTAATTGAACCATTTCAGAAGGTATGAATAAAAATATTTGTTAATATACTGAATTGCCGCCCCAAAACAGGCAGAAGTAGAATATCTCAGGGCACGCAGCTTTGTTTCATTAACCAGCTTTGGCACTGCTGTTGTTTTAAGTTTTATAATATGAGTTATTTTGCCAATGTTATTCTCAGCTATTAAATAAACCGTCCATATAAATAAATAAAAGACAACGGGCTTCAGTTCTCAGGGGATAGGAGCATTTTTAGACTTATCTAAAGCATTTGATTTAGTTGATCATTCCATCCTCTGCAAGAAGCTGGCAGCATATGGTGTGCTTGGTACTGCTCTAAACATATTCACATCATACTTAGAAGGCAGGCACCAGCATACAGAAATCCCATTTCAAGTTGATAATATCAAAAATAAAATAGAATCGCTGCCAGGAATAATCACCAAGGGTGTACCGCAAGGTTCAGTTTTAGGACCTTTATTGTTCATCATATATATAAATGATATGCCAATTGTTAGCAATGGTATGTTGGTTACCTATTTTGACGATACAATACTCAGATGGTATAATATCAAAATATGACTAAAGGTAACAAAAATAACATTACTAATTACCTCAAACTGAATAGCCTTCAAGTCAATGCAAATAAGACGAATATTTTATATTTGAGTAATAAAAAGCAGACTGCAGAAATAGGAAATGCACTAACTTGTGATGGAAAAGAGTTAAAGTTTGTTATCTACACTAAGTTTCAAGAAATTAATGTGAACTGTAAACCATATTTTGGGGGGTTAACAGGCTACATGAGGGAGATCTTGAAACTCCCCTTTAATAGCATAGGAAGGGAATTAAAAAGGGGGGATGCGTAAGGTAGAGCAAGGTAGCCAAGGGTTTACTAGGGCCCCCGGGCTATAGTTTAAAACTAACATGGGGAGAACATATTAGTGAAATATGAACATGACCCATTTATGTAGGTAATATTATTTTATAATAAACTCCTAACGTATATAAAATAACAGAAAGACAAGCGGGTTTAGTAAATAAAGTAGTACATATGTTTAAATTAAATGTGACATAATTGTAAAACTGTAAACTGAATAGTTAAAAATCTTTCTGTTTTTGTGTATTTATATATACTTGAGGATTTCCCATATTGCATTTATTTAATTGTATGGAAATAAAGTTATTCTTATTCTGTTCAATCACAGATTTATTGACATGGAAGAAGCGCTGCAGGTCATGTTGATTATATAAGGGACCGGAACACACACACTCACTTTCATTTTCGTATATATTTAAATGTATGTACACATAATATTTTACGGTATTCAGACCAAAGATATTGTTAAAATAGCTTCTACTTCCAAATATGACTGACTGTTTTAATGTATTTTTGTTTAGTAATCTGCCACATAAAAATCTAAACCTGTGGAGCATTTTCGACCTAATTTTCCACTCCTGTTCCATGTGATTGTATGAGGAGGTCACTTTTAAAACGTACATAAACGGCAGATATTTTCATGTGAATAAATATTTATCACGGTTAGTGAGTGTTATGCATTCTGTCTCGGTATTATTAATTTTTTCTGTTCATTTTTAAGTAACTGTGCTTATTAAAGATTCCTGAAGATTTTTCGACTAATATAAATTAATTCCCGGGTATCACCGGTCAACCCGCTAGTTCAAAATAAAATTAATGTAAACCGTATCATTGTTGACTTCATTAAGTAGAAACCATTTAATATATTTTTATTTTAAATCCGAAGAATATTAAAATAAAACTAAATAATAATTTTTTTATTTTTTAAAACCTGAGCTATCGGCCAATATTGCTTATTCGTCTGAACAAAAAACTAAATATTTAAAAAAACTCATTATGATTTCTACAAGAATTTCATATATACTTATATAATACATGACAAAATCATCAATTATCTCAATGGACCATCTCTTTAAAGTTCCATACGGCTTCAATTTGTAATTGTCTTTAAAAATAAATTATTGAACTTGTACACAGCTAGGACATTGAAATGATATTATGCTCATTATTATTATTGATCATTAGCTGTAATATCTATTTCTGTATTCAATCAATTACGTGACATAGATATACTATGTAACGTCAAAGAGCTAAGTCATAAGATGTCTCTACATTTAAAGCATTATATCTGATTACCCGTTTGATTGCGATAAACTCGAAAGCGGCCAAACATAATTTAATAAATTTTCATATTAATTTTTACTTTTGGTCAATGCAAATTTTATCACGAGCAAGTTTAGAGAAAAGGCAAATCACATTTGAATTATTGAATTCTCTTTGAATAAACAACACTTGAAGAACTGCGCGGCGCGTAAGATTTTAAAGTGGATGAAGATGGTGCCAATAAAATTCTATTAAATGCAGTAAATATTAAAGAATATTCATAAAAATATAAATTAAACGCCCTGTATACAGACAAAACAATTTTTTTATTCAATTATGAAGTTTCATTCTCAAAATTGTGACTTCATTAAGTACAAATAATTTTTTACGGTTTCTTCTTACAGACAAAGCAATATTATAACTATTATTCAATTTTATTATACATTTTTCAACGACATGAAGAAGATAAAGAAATTAAATGTCAAAATTTAAAAACTAATTATTAATATAATAAAATCATTTGGAATATATTAATATAAATGTCATGACTGCATGGATTTCTTTGGAATGTATTCAGGTGAAAATATAAATCCAGAAATCCAAAGAAAACAATATTTTGCAAACACATATTTTTAATTATAATATATTATACTTTATTGTTATATAAATTATAATTTATAATATATTTGCCTTTAATGAAATTTAATACTGGCACATTCAAATATTTAGAGATCGCTTATCTAAATTATTTATGGTAATTTGAATAAGTATGTTTGGACACGACAGAATATTTTTGTACGGGAAATTAATGCTGTTTTTATTTTTACATCGCTTCAGTTTCTAAAGAACGATTGTCCGTCATATATAAAAATAATTGTTTTGGTTTGAAAGCGTGTCACATCAGTCAAACGAATAATTTGAATTAAGGAACATAAAAATAAATTTGAAACTTAACGTCGTTTCCAAACATATTTATTTAATTAAAATTTAATTCTATTATGAAAAATTACAATTTTATTTAAAAATGTTGATATTATTTAAGATTGGTGAGCTTAATATTGCATATTAGCACAAATAATTCAGCTATTAATTGTGAATAATTATACTAATTATTTAAATAGAAATTATTTCGTTTTAATGTTAATTACATTCAACATTTCATGTACAAACCTTTCCCATAGTAAATATCAACTATACGCTCAATAGTTTTCCAAATATAAGTCACTTCTGTTGCAATGTGTTGAAAATCAGCACACTTGCCCAGTTTCCCTTTCAAATTTCATTTAATAAATTGTATGATATTGTCACGTCTCGGAAGGATTGTGAGATACAGCAACGCACACTGCTAGAGGTTATTGGAGCCTTGTTAAGGCGATGTTGTACAAATATTCGTACTATGAAAGATTGCATCCACTTCGAGGTCCAGTACAATTTATACATTCCTGGAATATTCCGGAAACAGAACATTCACGAAACAGAAAATACTAAAAAAACTACTTGTAAATAAAGTAAACAAATAAAAAATTGTTGCGTTGCGTGGGACTCGAACTCTATCCCACATTTCAGCAATCAAACTCTGAGCTATGGCTGCAGATTATAAAGTGTCGGAATATTTTCAAACTACTATGACGTTTGAATTTTTTTAATGTTTAGTTTATTAATAATTTATTTTGGCAAAGAAGTGGTGCAATGAAATAAAAGGTACAGCTATCCAATTTTAATTAAAAATTACCTAATTTTATATATTATTTAAAAAATTATATATTCATTTATTTCAACGAAGTCAGGTAAATAAAAAGATGTTTAAAAAACATAAATCACGTAAACAAATTTTTCGTTAATCTTTAAATTGAATCTAAATATATTCAAGGCTACAAACAGATTAAATCCTTGTTGACTGTTCTCCCAATCTGTGCCTAAATGCAGAATTTTTCAATATTTATCAGGGTTTTGATTATTCTCTAAAATTCTTATCCTAGTTGAGATACTCTAATGGACGATTTTATCTTATAATTTGTTCATGTTTAGGTTTAATTGGTTAAATTTCTGAAAGAATACAAGTTTAGGCGGAAGATAGCACAGAGCAGCTTTCACTCCCCTGACCGTTCCCAGAGGGCGTTATTGTTCGCCCTCGTGATAATGTTGGATGCATTAAAGTGAAAACAGTTCGCAGATAAGCGAGGGTGGGTATAATTAGAAAACAGAGCGAGAGTAGCAGAAGAAACCGCCGCGAGGGGAGCAACGGTAAGAAAGAGATGGGGTGATAAAAGGCGAGGAGAAACAGCCCAGGAAATAGGCCGCTCTGGACTCTTAATTGCGCTTCTGTTCGACTCCCCGTAGAGATTCTAATAATTTTACGACTTTGGTAGCACGAGACTCGCCTCTCAGCTCATCTTTACGAGCGCGATTTTTTGCGGCTGTAAACTGGTTCCAAATAAAGCGGCTCTTCTTCAACCGCACTATCGACATCCTAATGTCTACATTATCCAAAATCATACTTTTTATACGTAGTATTAGAAATCTTTTCACTCATAAATTTCACATATCTGGAGCAACCTGTTTCGGTCGAGAAACGCCTCTTATTACTTGTAAAATATATGTACCACTAAATCAATACCTCTAATTTTATGTGGAAAAAAATCATAAAACGGATGCGCACAGTAACTAAATTACTGCATAATAAATTTGAACTTCAATCGGAGCAAACAAATTAGTATCAACAGTTGCTCTCTCCTTATTAGTTCATCTTCTTGCGTATGCTGGATTCTAGCACTCAAATTAAAATGAAGTTCAATTTTAGAACTCGATAAGTAATTCCTTTGCAATAAACATGTTCTTCCTTATCAAGTAATTCCCTTTCATACAAAAAAATTCAGGGTAGGGCGAAACATCGAAAATACAGTCATATTTTTAATGCAGTAATTTTGTATTGTAAAATAAATAAAAAGACGGCCAATAAGTCAGCATATAAATTTATCACTATTTATTTAAAAGCGAAGTTTCGTCTCCTTTTTGAGACTACCTACAGAAAAACGAGTTCACTTACCGTAGTTCCCAATATCCATAGTAGTTGATATGATTCTAAATAATTACGAAAAATGTATTGATTTTAAATATAAAAACTGAGTCATGATCATTTTTCTGTTTTTAAAAGTATAATAATAATAGAAGATAAATTTAGAAAAATATATATAATTATTAATGTTCTGGCCTTAATAGGAAACAGTGGACTTAAAACAGAAAATAAAGATTAATCACGGAGGAAAACTATAATAGCCCTTTAGTTTAATTAACTACTAAAATTTTAAAATTAAATTTTCCTTTATATAAACACTCTAATTATTAAACAGTGTTGGGAGCTAAATCATTCTTTTAATTTTAAAAGAGATTAATTTCAGAAATGTTCTACATTAAAAACAAAAAAAATTACTGTCAATTTGGAACATGACAATTTGTAATTAAATTACATATGATGGTTTATTATATTGCCTTGGCTAACTTTATCTTTTGATTAATTTATCGTCAAGGCCAAATGTATGGTCGAAACGTCTACTGTATGTTTAAAAAATTAATAAATTTGTGTATAAGTCTGTTATACGGGTCGTTAATTCTTCATATGTTTTTGTTACTCACAGACGCTAATTTTTCCTTTTAATTTACACTTCGGTAGCCTGTTTTCACTACTTGAGTCTTAATTTTCTTTTCATTTGAAAACACTCTTGAAGATAAATTCCACAGTCATTTACTATTCTATTTAGCAAAGAGTATTTACAGTTATTCACTCGGTTCTTTTCCAGGTTTTTAACCAAGGTTTTTGAGCAGCAAAACCTTTAAATGAAACTTGTCTGGTAGCTTTACTTTTCGCTCCTATACCCAGTCCTATCCGTACGAATTTCGCTCCCCTTTTCTGCGACCTTTCTATACGAATGCCAGGCATCCTCGCCCTATTACATTAGTGCTGTTCAAATCCTTATAATATTCATGAATATGTTCTTTTATAACATCATTTCTGAACCAAATAATCTGAATTTTCAGAATTTCTAAACAAATTGAAGAAACAGGAGGAGAACCTAATTATGATTGCTGCCGAGTGCTACAATTCTATTTTAAGAATACTCTTGTTGAGTAAGTAGATGGAGAGTAAGCGGTCTGGACGGAACATGTGACGAAAGCCGTACGTGCCACTCGTCTCCATTACACTCGAGGGAAAGTGGGGGTGGGGCGGCACGTGACTGCGGTGGCGCCCAATCGTGGACCCTCGGATAACTTTCTCCCGTCATGTGTCTTCTCTGTGCACTGTGCAGAGGGGAGGAGGGGTGTTGCCCTCCACTCCACGATCCACGATTTATTACTGCGAGCTTAAACCTCCGCGGCGCATCCTACTAAACATTTAATTTACTTCACACGCTTTTCTCAATCAAGCCGGGAAATTGCAGCTCTCAGTCATGCTGTGCCACTTAAACATAAGTAATATCTCGAATTCAAGCATATTAATTAAATAAATTGTAGGTTTTGTACTGAAGGTATTCATTGATCAACCTTTGCCTAACACAATAAAATTATTCATGGTCAAGTATCTGAAGGTACAATATTCTTCAGGTTATTATAATCAATAACTCAAATACTATCGTAGTATGTGTGAGATAGTGAGAGTCACAGCGTTCAACTCAGAAACGACTGCTCCTGATTTTGAATAACTTACATGACGTAGAAGAGTAATGTCTGATGCTCAGATCTTGACAAGGAACCGAAAGGATTTGCAGTCCACTCTGTGCAAAAGTGGTCCCGAGACTTGTCTCAATCTGTTATCGTCAAACACCCCAGCAGACCTGGTTAAACTAGACCGATGTTTCCTAACGATGGTCCCACCTCCCACAAATGAGCTCGTATAGAATTTGAAAACCAACCGCCTGTCATCAGTATACTTGTACAAAGCGAATCATTGTTGGTAGATCAATTTTAATTAAGGGTTCATTCAGTGTTGTGCTTTCTATACACTCGAAAGTTTTGGAGTAATATGAACTACAACTTACCTTTGAGAGTATTGTTTACTATGACAAATGACATCACTTCGGCCGCAACCCTCAGGGGCTGGAGATGGTCCACGACACTAAATTATTCACACGTACATTCAATAACCTTTTGGCCTGAGGGAGTCAAGAAGTAAATATGTTGAATTGCTAAATTTTACGTCTGAGGAAGTCTCCAAATGGAGATGAAACGTAGTTTTTGAATAAATAGTAATAAATTTATATGCTGCATTAATGGCCGTCTTTTTATTTATTATTGTTTATTAGTGAAGGAATTGGATGGTTGCTATAGCATGCACCACAATGGTCATAATTTGACCTTTATAAATAGAGGAGACTTCACACTAAAGCTGAGCCAATTTGAGCCCAATATAAAAATTCTCTGCAGCAAGCAAAGGTATAACTTATGGGTGGCCAACCTCTTGCATACCAAGAGCCAATTTTTGAGAGACGAGTTCAGGTGCGTCATACAATTATAGCATATTTTATAGTGTTTGCGTTCATGGTTCGGCGTTGGGAAATATATATGATGACAGAATCTTCTTCGCTAAGGGGACAAAAAGGAATAAATAACCTTTGTAAAATTAGCATTAGAGGGAAGTGTGTGGGGTAAGAACAGAAGAGGGAGGCCATGGATAGAATACGCTAAGCAGATTAGGGAGGATGTGAGATGTGATAGTTATGTGAAAATGGAAAGGCTTCTGCAAGATAGGTTAGCAAGGAGGATTGTATCAGACCAGTCGAAGGACTGAACATTGCAACAACAACATAATAAGTGAAGAATGAGGTTCCTTTACGAGAGGGTGATATCTGAGTGGTGCTGCTATAGCTGACAGATAGTCTTGTCCGGGGAAGAAAATTATATATTACAGTTGTTGGCACTGTGAGCGAGACCAGCTTGAAACTTGGAATTGTCTGTTCACTCTGTTTGCCGGAATAACTGTTATTCTTCCATTGGTGACTTTTGTCCATTCATTGTATTTGCTTATAACTAACTAACAGCCGCGACTTCGTTCGCACCGAAATAGTTCTTATTTTGCCCTACAAACGAAAAAAACAGGTACACAATTTTGATAAGGTTGAATTCACTGAATATATAAAAAGTAAGGTATCTTCTATTTATGATCGCTTCAGGGCAAACCTTATAACTTGCAGTTGGTTTACGTTGGTTACGTTTCGGAACGAAAAAAAGAGCAATTCAATGGATTTATAAATTTTATATAAATATCTTCTGTACTATTTAAGAGATCGAAATGAAACTTACATGAAAATGAAAGTTTAAATTCCTGCTTCAATCTCTGAAATTTTCATTTAAATCCGTTGAGCCGTTTCGAAAAATTATCAGATCAAGAGTATAGGCAACCCGCATTTATTTTAGAGATTTTAACGCTTGTTATGAAAGAAACCTTCACATGAAATATTGAATAATATTTAAGTTAAATTGCCTTTTTTTAAACCCTCAAATTTTTATTGCAATCCGTTGAGCCGTTTCGGAGCCTGTTCGAGACAAACATACAGACAGACGGACACTTCAATTTCATTTATTTGAATAGATGTACGTCTAATAACTGTACAGTGCTTTTTAACAAAATGGAGGTTCAAGGATGGGATGCGTCATTTTTAACAGTCCAAAACGGCACATTTGGCGCATGAGGCATGGTTTGCTCCAGAAACGACATTGAATTTAAATTAAATGATAATTACTATTAATTAAAATATTAAAGAAAAGTCTTACATTGAAATAATTTTGTCTATCATATGTTTTGAAAATTTACGTTCTGTTTTTTTTAAATATCCTAGTAATTGCTTCTTAAAAGATAAGCTTATTTCTGATCACGTTGAATATTTTAATTTCATCGAAAATTTACAACATAATTATGTTTTCATCAGGGCCCAGTGCATCCATTTCTCATATTCCCGATACATCGATATCTTTGGTTACAATCATCACAAATATTTCGTCGAGAACTGTATTTGTGATTGACAAACTTTAATATTATAAAATTTGGCGTTTCATAAATTTTAGAAAAAATTTTTTTGGAATATGATATTGATTACAGAAAATCCCAAAATCCTTTCGCTACTGAATGGTTTGAAAAAGAAACCTTTTAATGTCCTTATAAGACTATAAAATATATATTGGGCTGTATAATTAAGGATCCTTTTTTATAGACCACGAAATAATTTACAGAAAATATAAGATTGATCTCTCCGCTGAAATGTTTGAGGTAGAGTAGGTAAAAGGGGAGGTTATGCAACGATCTATCTAACACTGATGTGGTAATAATACACACACTTGGTCCAGCCAAGATCTCCACACCCTTGGTGTGGGAGGGACAGGTGTATCATAAATCATAGGCTCTCCGGAGTTTAATTTAAGCTCTCTAAAAGAGCTGTAGCCTGTATCGTCTCGGAAACGTGATCAATGCTGCGGGGCCGATCAGCCACTTGACATAGATGTTGTGATACTTTAACAATGGCCAGAAACGAAGACGCTGGGGTTAATTAAACACGGGTTCCTCGATCACCGCAATCCCTGTTGACTGTTGACGAATAGGCTCGTCGTTAACCCTGGCCCTTCTTCCCCGCCGCATCTGTCTCTGCCCAGCCTCCGCCTCAGCCTCAGCCTCAGCCTCCCGCAGGCTCCTCATTTCAACCGACGCGCTTCACACGGCGCACTTTCTCATTCACTCAAAAAAAAAACGGAATACCTTCTTCATAATTAAATCATTTCCAACCATATCATGATTTTTCTCAAACGCGCTTCTCTCAGACTTAAGGGGCACATAAGAACTGTGCTCATTTCAATTTTTTCCTGTAACATCCCTGAAATAACATAACAACTAAGTAACCAGAATCTTGGTCTACAAAAATGTGTTTAAGAACACTGTATTGACCAATTCCAAAAAAAATTACAAAGTCTGTTGCACACAAGAATTTATTTTAGATAAAAAAGTAACAGACAAACTAAAAGATACATTAAACATCGTACAACAGTTATGCAATCCTTGTTGCTTTCCTCAGGTGGTACAAAATCGTAATATAAAATCGACACGCCGCGAAAATCGGTTGATGAATTCAAAATAGAAGCTGAAACCTACAGCCGAAGTTTTTATATTTTCGACAAATTTCCTTTTAATCAGAAGAAAATATAATTGCACCATATTTCTTTCATCGTTCTGCTGGTATGCAATTAAAATTTATTCAAGATTATGAGTGAGAAGTTAAAAATTGTATTACACAGACATTAAAATAATAGTGAAGACAATTTATTTCTTAGCGGAACAATCGTATTATAGACCTAAATTCGTGAGTCGGAAGTGCGATAATTACAGTGTCACAGATGAAAATCAGATGGGTGGATAGAATCACAAACGAGGAAGTTATAAACAGAATAGGGGAAAAGGGAACAATATGGAGGACGTTGACTAGGAGAAGGGATAGATTAATATGCCACGTTTTAAGACGCGAGGGTCTTGTAAAATTAGCATTATAGGGAAGTGTGTGTGGGTTAGAACAGAAGAGAGTGGCGACGGATGGAATACGCTAAGCAGATTATGGAGGATGTTAGATGTGATAGTTATAAGAAAATGAAAAGGCTTGCGCAAGATAGGTTAGCATGCAGGATTGCATCAGACCAGTCTTAGTAGGACTGAATATCAAATACCAAACCATATTAGGAACTTATTTCTCAATGCCGGTTAATAGTTATCTGCATTGTCATAAAGCTTTCATAGTGTATTTTCGTACTTTCATGTCATAATACATTGTGTAAAAATTTCTTACAAATATAATAATATATAAATAAATATAATAAAACACCTTGTGCAGACATTATTCTATAAATTTAATTCGTAACAACGTTTCGACATATTTTTATGACTTCTCCAGATTTATTTTCCCACAACAGCATCAAAACATAACAATAGAATCACATCTGAAGTCCAACAATAGTGACAGATCCACAAGTGGGAAAGGAGTTTAAGTGGTACGTGTTTTGTTGGGGGCATTTTTATAAAATCTTTTCTAGTACAAAACTGTAATGATCGAGTGTGTCATTGAGACTTATTTCTGTTTGTCCTCCGGAAGGAGGTAAAAGGATCGGCCAGGTTCCCTTTTCGTAGTAATCACAGGAATTGACAGGAAGTAGACTGCTCTCCCGCTCGTGTTCTAAGGCCGCACGACCTTTGTCTCAAAATGGAAATAAGATTGTATCTTAGGCGCAGCCAATTGGCCTACTTACAAGTGTGAGAATAAGCCTTCGGGTTCGTACACTGACCGCAGGGCAAAATAGTTGGAATCGAAACGTTGGAGCGATAACTCAACCGCAAGCTGTTAGGAATACACTCCAACAAATGTATTCTGAGACAACTGTAAATATTCAATGAGATGATAATTTTTAATTAGTTCACGTTCTTATTTCCTTTATTATTCTGTATGTAAAACGTATTAAATGAGACCTAGCACAGGCAACTCAGTGCTGACACTATAATATTTTGAGGATTGAAATGTGATGATGATATATTGGTTTAGGTTTCAAGTATCTGATGTGTCAAATACACTTGTAGCTAAGTATGGTTCCCGTGTCTATGTAAATTTATGTTCGGTTCGAATAATATGCGGAAGTATCCTGCGGCTGTTAGAGAAGCGAATAGATTACATAGAATTCACGGTGGTTTACAGGTGCGTTTTGCATAACGGCAGTGTATTAAGTGGACTGCCGACTCGAGCAATGTATAACATCGATATTTAAATTTATTCTAGACAGCATGGTGTTAAAGTACTTTTCAACCAATTGCCTCTGGAGTACCACCGGGTACAGTCCTGGGAACTCTATTATACCCAATATTTACGACGGAAATTCATGTAACGAGTAACAAAATTCTTCCAAACTCCGAGGACGATACAGTATCTTTTTTTAAAGAATAATAATACTTTTCTAGTCGCTACTATTCTACAAAATCACATATACAGCCTTGAAGACTGTCTCAACTCTTGGCGCCCTCTAAATAAGCACAAGTAAATTTCACAAGGACGAAAATTGACTTCGCAAATGTCACTATCTACACTCTTTCGTAATATCAATAAAGTTAAATAACTATATATTCGGCTGGATTCTAAGCTAATTTGGAAACCACACCTAACGTCGAAAATAAGCTTGACCAAATAAATTGATTACATATGCAAAAATCTAAACTTAAAGCCGAAATCAAAGTGCCCTTATTATAAAGGGATTATTATACCAATGTTAACTATGCTTTCGAATGAAACAATTGTACAACACCTTCAATCTAAAACTACAGACCAAGAAGAATTTCACAGATCCAACGTCAATTAGCTTCAAATGGCTCGTAGTATCCTATCAAGGAACTTAATTATAACGTATTCATGTATCGTTTTATTCAATTCTGAATGTGGTGACCGAACCACTTCTCCTCTCAAGAAATTCAAATATCCATTTAACTGACTCTCCAAAATAAAAAATTGTTAATTTATAAAATAAAAGTTATTTGAAATCAAGTCAATTAATTTAGGCAAATATAGACTGAGTGGCTAACTTATTATGACCACTTAAATACCATGTTGGACCACCTTTTGCACCTAATACTGCTTGAATTATTCAGGGAATGCATTCAATGGGATGTTGGTAGGTGGTAGGAGGAATAGGAGGCCATATCTGATGGACTGAACTTTTCAGCTACCTGATTCCACAAATTCTGAATCTGATTGAGATCTGGTGACTGTGCAAAGTAAAGTCTCAGTCAAGCTCTTCGAACCATCTGAGGACAACGACAGCTTCATGACGAGGAGCATTGTCATGCTTAAAGTATCCATCCCTGGATAAGTACACCATTAATATAACAGAATATACTTGATCTGTGATAATACTTAAATACCCTTGGTCATTAAAACGTCGTTTCACAGAAATTAAAGAACCCATACCATTCCACGAAAACCTTAACACTGCTGCCACCAGCTTGAACTGTTCTGACAATCCCATTGGGTCCTATGCTTTCGTGTTGTTTTCATCAGCATGATGCATTTGAAATCGTGATTCATCAGTCATCTACTGTCCAATCATTGTTCTCCTTAGCTAAGTGATGACGTCTGCTCTTGCTCAAAGCAGACAATAGAGGCTTTCCAACAGGTCGTCGGCGGTGGAATGTGCGGTGAACAATTCGTTCAAAGACGTTCACAGTTAGACCTTGTTTAAAATTCTCCGCTATTTGACGCACTGTTGCTCTACCGTTTCACTGCACAACTCTGTCAAGTATAATTTCAGCTCTAGCATTGAGTAGCCTGTGACGACCATAAGCCTGACGTAGAGACCCGGTTTTCTGCTTTGCAGCCCACTTTCTGAAAATATTAATATCTGCTGCTCCAGAATACTTCACAAGTGCAGCCGTTCAGCTAATACAGGATCCAACGCTTCTGGCGCCTACGATCACACCGCTTTCAAACTGAGTTAAATCACGTCTTTTAACCATATCTTGCCAAATAGCACATTAAAACTGACGATTCACGTCTTCTGTATTCCCATTTTATAACTATCTCGCCTTCTCACGCCCTGACGCTGTCAGGTCGTTATAATAATTTGGCCACTCAGAGTATGTAGGACTGTTGAAAGTTGGACAAGTAGAAAAATATAGGATAATAATCTAAAGTTAATTAAATCTTAATGCCGTAATGAAATAATGAGCTATTAAAATGGGCAGATATCCACTCAGTTGATTATAACAAAAGCCTTCACCTTTTACACTTGAGGCAAACAACAAAGTTTTGAGAAAAGTTGTGAGATATTTATTTGATCACCTTTTCTGTCTATTTATTTACTACAATCTTTATATTATCGTTAATCTATAACACAAATATTTTTATATTTTCACAAATAAATAAATTATCAAAATGTAACATGTATGATTACGGTAAGTTTTGAACTCATTTGCAGGTTAGATGCCGCACAGAAAATGATAAGAATCACATCATACCTGTCACAATACTGAATCAAACAAAATATTTACTGGGAATAAAACTTATTTTCATCATGGTTACTTCTGATTACAGGAATAAGCCCTCAACTAAATGCGTCACTAAAATGTTTAGCACCTATAGATTGATAAGCGTTCTAATTCAAGAAGACACGGGGATAGTTTCTAACAGTCATTATTTTAATGTCCTACGTCTACCGTTCCCATTGAAGCTTCGATCAGCGATTTTATTATGCCGATTGTTTACAATATCTGTAACAATTAGTCGGCGGACAATGCCGATGAAAGTAGGTAGATAATGAGTACGTGTGCAGGTGGGGGAAGTGATTCAGCCATCGGGTGGGCAAATAACGGACAAGATCTGTATCACTGCCTCAGAAACACGCAGGTCAGCCGAGAGGGTCGCGTCGCTTTCTCCAAATTCATTATACAGTACTTACGTCGTGACGCCGCATTTGCACGGACTCCGGCAATCTCAACATGGACAACTGTCACAGATAACTTCATCTCAAACTTTTCAATATCTTACTCATTCGGAGGTTAGATCTCTTTCTCACTATCGTCAGTTACTTGAAGATTATTTCTAATTAACAGTGCACAAAAAGGTTCAACCATTCTTCAATCTACTACAAAATCGAATGGTCGTATTCATTCAAATGGTTGATTGAATAGAAAACACATAAAACGGTATGTTCTACTGTACTACATTCCTTCTCCAAATTGAACTACCTCTAGCTCTCCGTAATTTTAACTAAAAATAATATATAACAATATTTGTGTCTCTAATATTTTTCCATTTTTTCTTGGTCGGTCCCCTAATTACTTGGAATTGATGTTTCTGCAAATGTGTTCCCTTGTAAAATTACCTATTAAATAACTTTAAAACTTCTGTATAATAAATATTTAATTAGAACAAACATCAGGCAGTCAGGAAAGTATTATCATATCCACCCCCGCCCTAGAGGCGTTTATCCACAGTGTTTCTTTACTTGTCTCAAGGTACCCGTATACAAAATTAGATAGAAATTGCTTCCCGTATTTAAATCTTTTATGCGGAACATACACACTTGTTAGATTTAATTATTTCTTTTAAAGTTATTGTCAGACAAATACCAAATCAATGCTACATTCTTACAATTTAGTTTTCTGGGGTTAAAGGCTGCTACGTTCTATTATTCCCACAAATTAGCAGTAAAGTCAGAGGATTATGGAGGGAATCGGCAAACAATCCAGTCGCAGCCCATAAGCCCATGATGACGCGTGTGAGTTGACGTTTTATTGTTGACGCTTTCTTTTCGGCCCCCTTAAGAGCTGTATCGCCGAAAATAAATCAAGAGCGAAAAGGAAGGTAGATAAGGAAATAATTGAATTGGAACGGGACCAGCACACTGCGACTTCTGCTGCTTTCGCTGTTTCTCTAATGGTTACGTAGAGAGTGTCATTAGTACAAGCTAAACTCAAGATGAATAGCCTATGCAAAGAAAACCAGTCTACCTTTGTGTACAGAGTTAAGTATCGACCTCCTGTGGCGAAGGGATCTGCTTAATAGCCTCACATCGCGAGAGATCCGAGATCGAGACCTGCGTGGGCTCTGCGCTTTTCATCAAGACTTTCCCATTAGGAACAGCAGTGCAGGTGACAGGATGTGTGAGGATCCCACTATCAATATACTGTTACTGTATTATTTTCACCTCACGATCATAGACCTCGTTGTTTCAACTTGTATTTTTACCCCAACTTTGAAGAGAGAAATAATCGGTGGATTTGTATAAAGCTGATATAAAAAGTTGGTCTTTGAGAAATTTTGTAACAAGCGCCCCATTTACATTCATCAATGTTTATTCATTAAATATAATTCTCTAATATTTTAACGGGTATTGCTTTACAAGACCAGCACGTCTCTAGGGGCATATTATATAACAAATACTTTTCTTATGGAGCATTCTCTAGTCCTAGGGAATTTTTGGAATACAAAAACTATCAAGATTTAGATATTTTTATTTTGGACTTCTCCAGTCTTATAAATAGCCCTTTTATTTTAAATTTTTACTTCATTAAAGTATCGGGGAGTAATAGAATTAAACAACAATAATTACGCCTTTATGCGCAATTTGTACTTCACCATTATGTAATTAATATTCTTGACTGTCTGGGCTTTCTATTTCAAAATTGCCGCCAATGCATTTTTGCCAAAGTATATGCGTCATTTAAAGAGAATTTAACAAATATTATTTATAATTTACTCCGTATTTTCAATTGAGATGTAAACGAGGTTTTAGCGCGATTATATAATAATTATCAATTTCCTTGTTTCGCCAAAAATATTCTTCAGGAATTGGGAGACGAGTCGAGCCAACATAATTTACATACATCCTTCATTCGGTCTTACATTTCTATATAAAATCAAAAGTAGACCATTGCAGAAAATTTACTCTAAACACCAGAAGTTTGGAGTCACTAAATATTACAAATTTAAGCCGATCTCAAAAGTGAAATTTTAATGTTTAGAAGGCTATTTAAAACAGATTTGACCTAAACATATGAATTGCAACAAGTCGTGGGAATCTTTTGTATTTACAGAAAAAAATAGATTTAATCATTTTCAAGCTTGTAATACGCAAGAAAAGAAATCCGTAAACATCACATATTAGTGAAATGGTCCGTAAACGTTCGGAAACCAATACAGTGAAGTTAACTAGCCTGAATTTTATTTTTCTGATAAAATTTAAGGTTCAGTGCAGCTTCTGTTTCTATTTGAACAGTATTATAAATAATAGCCTAAAAATTGATTTTTTCAACGTAGCATAAATAATGAGTCATATGTCATTTCCTTCATTTAGGTTCAAATTTTTCCATGAATGACGATTTTAAGGAACTCTATATTTCCCATGATATTATTCTCAAGAAATAAAAAATTTCTAACAATTAAATTTTATCACGATATTTATTAAAGAAACTCTAATATCCGAAAATTTTAATTAAAAATTGTAAACCGCCATCTACCAACACAATAGGAAATATAGATGTTTCTTCTCTTTGATTTTATTAACATACAAGAGTGCAAATTTAAGACGGTCTGTCTATTATTAAAAGTTCAGGTGTAGAAAACTAGTATTATTTAATATTAATAATTCTTGTAAACTGAGTTTCCTGCATTCTAATATGGGAGACACTGTCCATAAAACGTCTTAGTGTTTGACTGAGGTTGAAGACCTTGCGCATTCGGTAAAAGTTGTCCACTGATCCCATTGGATCAGTCGGCCAACTGCCTCCTAGGAGGGAGAAAGGAATGCTGCGAGCCCACACAAAACCCTTTTCCGGTCATTCGAAAGGGCGTGAAAATAGTACTCAATAACCAGATCTACCTGATGCATGTTTTCTAGGGTTTCCCTGCATGTCTTTAGGTGAAACACCGGGTAGGTTCCTTAAACAATAGCCCGGGGCTCTAGTTAAACCTTGGCTACCTTGCTCTATCTTCCACTTCCGCCCTTTTCAATTCCCTTCCTATGCTATTAAATGGGAGTTGCCTGTTTCAGGATCGCCCTCGTGTAGCCTGTTAACCAAAAAAAAACTTTTAAATCTTGCGGAGTGTTGCGATTTTTTATTATTATAAAAGATTACTTTTGGTGTTTCCTTCGATTTATGTGGTAGAGCGCCGGTTGCTTCATTTATAAACTGTTTTTTCTGAACTTTCGTAAGTAATAACACTGTATGTGTGACGACTTATAATAGTATTTGCTGATGAATACACACAATGTTTCCTTTTCTGTCACCAAAAATATTATTTTCCCAATTAATTTTACCGCGCAGGACAATATATTTCCGCCTCTGTGGTCTAATGGTTAGCGTCATGGTCTCACATCACAGTCGTCCCGGGTTCGATTCTCAGCATGGGCCTGCGTGATAGCCTTATGTGTTTTCACGTTCTCTAACTTACCAAACTGGACCTAAACAGCAAATCAGTTACTAAATTAGATTGTCGTTAATGATCTTTGATGTTGGTGCGACTATAAACACAATAATAAAATAATAATAATTTAACCCTCTTCCTCAAGCTTTTTGAGATTACTATCCACCTGTATCCTATACTTAGTTGCAATGTGTAACAACAATTAAAAAATTGTATTCGCACTTTACATTTTATGTGGTTGTATTTAGAATCATAATTTCACACTCATCAGATTGTTTCGTAGTGTCAGTCGTAAGCTGAGATTTTCATAGGAAAAATACTTGGTGTTCGCGTTATTGAGTTGGAACGCGTCTTTCCCAAAGCTTTGTAAATCGTGGCCTGTGGTCTCCAGATTCTTTATCTGGTGTGGGACCTGGAATCACAGCTGCAGGGCGGCGAATTATTGTTATCGATAGGGGGAAGATACGCCCTCCCAGCTTGTCCAAATATTGGCACCCCCCGTCGGGCGAGGGCCCACAAATCAAAGAACCCGCTGTGTTCCCATGACCTCGTGTCACCGCGACTCTCACCATTAGTTTGTTCGTGTCGGTTTTATGGCGTTCGGTCGGCGGGCTTTACAAAAACCTGGGCGATAAAACCGACGCACGCGATAAACTCTTCCCGTGGTCGAGGAATTCTCCGCACCGTCTCAATTACTCCTTTTCCCCTCGTAAAAGCTCCGTGATGGCTCCTGACAGGCCTACACAAAGTTGTGACTAATAATATACAACATAATGTGTTACTCAACGAATCATGTGCGACATAACATTCGGGATACTATTGACTCCATCGGTTTTTGACGTTTCACAGTCGCTTACGTCTGTTAACTCATCATTAGTTTGCTCTTCAACTGGCATCGCGTCTCCAATATGTACCTCAATGAATAACAAAAACAACAATTTCTGATATTCTGTAACGTTTATAAGTTTAAACTGATTTCAAATATCATTAAATTACTTGTAATTGTACAGATACATCTTCTAATTTTCAGTATGAGTTCAATAACAGAACATTTTAATTAGCCCTCAACAAAGTAACTAGGATAAGTCAAATACGCTATTACATTGAAGTGTACACATTTTTTCTAAATTATTAAAAGGGCTATTTTCATTATAATTAAATTAATTTTAACAAATTTTTTCCGAGCTGTGAATAGTCGGGGGTCCTTGACTCTCCCAGGTATCCCGCTAGTAGTATCCCACTACATTAAAACACCTATTTAAGAGAAGGCCTCTGAGGATTGTGTTGGTTAATAATCATATCTCAACATTATGTCACGCCTCAAACTTTCCTACAGGAAGTTTCTTGACTTCTAGTGACGTGTGAACCCCAACTTGCAAACTCGGAAATGTTAGAATGTTTCCTAGTAACCAAAATTTGAATCGTAAGGGAAATCACAGATTTCGTAGTTGGTAATATATTGAGGAGTGAGTTAGTTGGGAAGTGATGAAGTGGTAGCGCAGTCGTTGAACGAAGTTGGACTGTGACTGTTGATCGGACGGGGAAACCACGAGAGCGTTGATAGTAACGAAATAAGTCAACCATAAATCCATAAATTCCGTCTACTGAAAGGCACAGTAGCAATTGCAACCATCAAGTATTGTTTTGAACATAAAGACCAAGGTATATAACGCCACCAACCCCTGAGAAACCGAGTCAATTTGTTTTTAAAGTAAATTCATTTTTGATATATATATATATATATATATTAAAAGTGCACGGATATAAGAGTTTGTTTTATTTCATTTGTTGTGTATTTGAGTTAAATATCATTTTAAAATGGTATACACTGTTAATACATACTGTACCTGCTCACCTAACTTAAAATAAATCAGTCCCAATTAAATGTTTCAATATGGTAAATAAATAATATGGTTGATCTTATAGTAGTCCGCATAATAATTGCAGCCTTCATCTTCTATTCGTACGCCACACATTGTCATTTAATATTAATGTTAACCGGGTGCAAAGATCTAGTCCATATTAGTCCATTATTATTTTGAGTTGTTTCTGCCTTCCGCACTCAAAGAACAAATTATTATGGCGAGGGTGTGGTTTTAACCCTGGTCACTTATGATAGTTACAGTTTAATGTGATGTTGGACAGGTTAGAGACGGTTGAATGTTGTCTCCCGATCGTGAAGCTGCTGATCTGAAAGGCGTATCCCGACAGCTGGCGATCGCGTGCTCAGATGTTCAAAATCGATAGTTGCGTCTGCCCTTGACCGCCAGTGATGGACTGCGAATGCCGACTGTAGCGGTTACTCAGCGGCGTTATTTGCTGCTCAAAGGATCCCTAAACACGCACTCAAAGGGATTTCGTGCAAATAAATCTGTTGAAACTAAAATCACTTCGAGAACCCAGCCTTTCCCGGACTCGTGCAAGGCACCCAAAAATATTTTGAGATCAAGGAAGGGGTGATCGTTTCGTAGATATGCATATTTCAAGGTCCACATAATTATCATTTACTCTCAAAAAAAAATCTTAGCATAAAAGTTGTGACAGGTATTTGTACATCTAAAAACAAGAAAACAGAATATAGAATTTTTTTAGGGAGTAGTTGATGTGAAATTAAATTTTTCATAGGTAGAAAGCTTTAAAACAGTCCATGAAAAACTATTTTGATGTTATAGTAAAACCTTAATTAAAATGTATAGAAGTGTTCAAGGAAAATAGTTACATCAGATGAGCCGAACATAATCCAAGGAAGGACGTCAATATATTACTCGTAAGTCTTCGTGATTCAGCATACTACATACAGCAATTTATCGAATATTTTTGTTTTACAAGTAAGATTCATATTCCAGTAATCAGATTGTATATATAATTCTGCAATCATAACTCTAAATACTTGTATCACGCTTTAGCAAGGCTATTGTAACATGTGAAAACGATCTTATTGGTTTCCTTTTAAAACTGTTATCTCGTCGGTCATTAAGACGGATACTGCAAATTGAGACGGGAGCCAGCGTGTTTGAAAAGAGTCCCCGATGAATTGATTTTATTCTGTCGTTTCGACAATACCAATTGTGTGTACTGCATTCAGCAGGTCAATGTCCTGAGGGAAAAGGTAATGAGGAACAATATTTATCCAGATAGCCCCGACATTTATAGCTGTAACGAAACTAGTTTAACAAAATATTTTCAAAATTTTCTGGATGTGGGAGTAGTTCCTATGGCCGAGAAGTGTGGAAAACGAACGTGAATTTTTAACCGATCAGTTTGGAGAGCGATCGGAAATGAACCCGTCTTCAATTTGCACGCTGTGAGGATCCAGGCACCAGCCGCCTTCGCCGATTTTCCACGAGTTTCAATTTGTGGTCAGCTGTTACAACACGAAGCCGCGCCTTGATCGCCGGAGCTGAAAGTTAAGCCCTACCCTGCCCTATATTTATTTCGTGTAAACACTATTTGACTTATTTGTCAGCTTTATGAATTTAAGTATGATACATTGTAGTTCTCTAGTGACTAGCATTGCTGCCTCACAACCCAGAGGTTCCAGGTTTGAATCCAGACATGAGCTTGGATGTTTGTGTCATCATAGTCACGGATACTGGGATTAAGACTGCTGAAGAATCGATACGCTGACCACTCCAAATTCGGAATATGTCATGCAAGATGACAGTCCATAGTCAACCCGGTAGGCCCAGGCCCTCATAGGGCTGTGGAGCCAAAGAAGTAGACGAAAAAGTTGGGCCTAGGCCGGCTTTCGTCAATAAGCTGATCCGAGGGAGCGGCTAAGCGTTTACATTACATTAATTAGTTAATATAATTGCAAAGTCAACAGTTAACATACCAGCATACTTAGGCAACACGGGGACTAAAATTTAGACCATAATCTGAAAAAAAATCGATTTTTTAAATTTTCATATTAATATGCCTATAAATTCAGTAAACTGAAAACCGAAGCTGTCAAAATATAGAAGAAAGGTGTAACATATACTACCAAAAACCTTCTATGTGTTACACATAAAGATAGTCTTCATTCTTTTTGTACATAATCTACATGCTAATACCTTCAAATACAAGAATTAATTTTATGATTGTTAAAGTAGTTTAGTTGAAAACATTTTCAAAGTGCTGAGAAGTACCAATTTTTAAATAGCTGTTATTGGCTGCAGTAAAGTTTTCGTAACTAAAAAAAATTTGTACTTCCATTTGTGGTCTGTGCTAGTTCTCTTTCGAGACTGAGTACAATGCAACAACAAGTTCGTGTTTTGTCCTTCCTAGAAATTTAGGAACTATTGGGTAGTTGGTAAAACTCATTAATCTGAGCAATTCCGCGGAGACATCTGACGGGAAACCAATCTTCTCTGCATCACAGGAATTTCGTTCCTGAATGGCGTGACCAGTTTGGAATTCAGCCTGAATAGGAACAGATGCGTTTTGAGATTACAGAAGACCGAAGGTGTCGTCAAAGCAATTTTATTTACATCCTTCTTCCAAAAGAGACATCGACAGAAAATGTTTTCGAGGTCTATGAAACAAAACCTGGCATGTCTGCAGATGCTGAGTAGTAGAGAGGAGTCATTATGTAACAGTAAATGGGTGTGACGGGTTTTAATGGCGGCTTGAAGTGAATGAAGAATGGCTTTCAACAGTAATGACGATAGTCAAGACGCAGGAGATGTAATGAATGGTTTCCAGAATACGTAATACCTTGTTAATTACCTTCATAGACTACGTGAAAATGAATTTGGTAGCATGTGAAAGTGGTCAATGAATATCACTTGAACTGTGACCATCAACACAATTGAAGTGCTTCGGGAAATAATATGGGGAGGAAACCAGTATTATTAACTTCTTGTGTAATTACAGTGAATGATATTCGTGAATCTGAAGGTGTAGAGTGTAATAGTAATAAATGCATTAGCGTCTTAAAAGGCAAAGAAGGTTACATTGTGAGGATAAGCTAATTAATGATAATTATATGCATGCATGCATCTGACGTGGCAAGCGGATTGTCTGTATCAGAGACAAAGCGCCTGTAAATTCCGGTCATGTCGCCTTATAGTATTGCGGACCTCCAAGACGCATGCAAAGAAGGCCCAACCATTGGCATGCGACACGCTCTGACACGTGACACGTGATACATCGCTGCTTCCAAGGGCATGTCAAGTAGGGATCCACGTGCGAGTGCAAGCCGCCTTTGCGCCTCTGTAGAGCCGTTGCCCTCTTCTTGTTTCACGTCTACCATAATCCCATAACACCGGTGCGTATCTTAGTCACAGAAGTCTACTAATTCTGAACAATTACACCCGTAGTGGACGAGTTGAAGTGAAGCGAAGTTGATAATGTGACAGGAATACTCGAAAGTAAGTGGGAGATTAACGCAACGTCGATGAACGAGAACTGTGCGAGAACAGACAATTTAATGAAAGTGTTACAGAGAAGAAGAGAAGATAGTTCCAAAAATTACGAACAGGAACAAAACTCGGTTCCTTTTCATGCAAAGAGAGTAGGAGAATTTAGAGCTGAACGCTCACATAGATGTACAGTCTATTGTTAGCAGCCTGTCTTTTAGCATGTCATTTTCAAAAACAGCTTATATTGTGCAAATGTAACATTAAATAATACGAACATGTTTATTAAGTCGATAAAAGGCGAATGATTCATACGATCTGAAGGAAACCCTTACCAATTAGTCAAAAATGTACTTTCCTTTTCAACCCACCAAAGAGTGGTTACCGCTACACAAGTTTCATTTTACTATTCTATACCTTTTCAGGACTGTAACTAACCCAATATGTGCAATAAAGTTCCCATTAAAAAATAAAATATTAGAAATATATAATGACTTAATATCTATCAAACAACTTAAAAATTCTTTAATATTATTTTTTTATATTATAATATTATAAATGTGATAATTTCAATATTTTTAATTAATTTAATAAAAAATATCATTAAAAGTAAAAGTAAACCTGTTCTGCATAATGATATATATAATTTTATATAAGATACAAATAACTCTAAGAACTTACAGAAGAGAACAAAAGGACAATTCCTAGATACCGTTTACTCAGAATACAGTTCTTCTTTACAAAATCGTCTTACGATATCAATCGTATATATGCATACGTATTAGTATCATTATTCTGCAGGTAATGGTAAAAAATACGGAATTTGGCGGTACGAAATCAAAGGCAAATGGCTTGAGGGAAGTTGAAGGTTACAGACAATAGGTAATAAAACCACGATAAGTTGACGCGGCTTGTATTTTTTTTCAAGTCTTGAACTTCGAGATTTGGCGTCATCGGGTTGTTAAGGAAAATGTTGTTTTCCCCAAAACGTCAGTGTAGTGGCTTGAATGGCTCCTTCTAGAAACGTTGGGTAAGTAAATAACTTCGATTGGACAGGATGAGGCACCGCCACCGATGCAAATTAAATAATAAAGTGGGGACAAGGTAATTAAAAAAAAGAAAAAGAAAAAACTGATTTTAGGACATTAAGATTAGACTTGAAGATTGAATTTTCAGAGGGATCATTACGCAGTGGCCAGTAGAGCAGTAAGAAATTGGAGATTGTACTGGTTACGAACATTCGAATATATACAGCGCATATTCACTTTCCTTACAGCTATATAAATTTATTTACTATGACCAAATTACCTAAGAATTACCCATCTATTTTTTATATTTTTTTTCAGAAGAGTATTTCCCGAAACACTCGTGCGTCCATGGGGCCAAATCGAACGATATTGAATTGCCCTATCTAAATTTTTTATGTCACGTGTCACTCCAAACTCGGAATGTGTCAT
This sequence comes from Eucriotettix oculatus, assembly GCA_034510155.1. Taxonomy (NCBI): domain Eukaryota; kingdom Metazoa; phylum Arthropoda; class Insecta; order Orthoptera; family Tetrigidae; genus Eucriotettix; species Eucriotettix oculatus. The sequence continues at coordinate 251,455,880 of CM067376.1, forward strand.
GCAAGATGACAGTCCGCAGTCGACTCGGTAGGCCCAGGCGCTCAATGGGCTGTAGAGCCATGCAGATAAAAGCTTTTTATGTAATAAAAAGTTCCTCTGAGTCTATGAGGCCCATTATCCGCTTTTTAATATTAGCAAATGACTCACAGTCACAAACAATAACGAAAAATAAACAGGTCAGTAAGAAGCAGAAGAATGAATGCAAGAATAAACTTACTATAGGTCGAGAGAAATAGCACGACGCGTAAGTCGAAGAAGAAGAGAAGGAGGGGAGTATTGTCGTTAGGTAGGAACAGCCGTTAGAGTTTGCTACTGCCGCTTTTGAAAACATTCATTATATTATTATAATCAAAGTATGTTGACCAAACTCTGTTATTATCATTCCTCAAGTTGTACACTTAAACTTTCTGACGTACATGAAATCCTAAAGTGAATAAATAGATATCCTTTGGTCAATGTTTCGAGAATACAGTTTCCATTCAAAAGTTATAGTAATTGTTCATGTGAGCTGCATCATAACCTTACAACAAGCAGAGCTCAGCACATCGTATTTCAACACGTCTTGCTATTTTTTCCTGCTATACTTAAAGTGGTAATGTGTGGATTGAAAATATATTGATTGACTCGCATAAAACTGATGAATAACAAGTCTAACAGTTATGTTAAATGTTTAAAACATTATAAACATTTTTCATCCAAAAATATATATGTTCACTGCTTTGAAAAATATTATAAAATATTCGTAAAAAAGTGTAATCATGTTCCTCAGTAACAACATTGACTTAGCTTCAGTGATTTACGGTATGATGTTTACTGCTCATAACTCCACTCTACTTCTCTATAGGAAACCCATTTAATTCATTTAAGGATCCGGCGGCACGAATTCGAGATCCTTAACAAACGCATATTTGTCTCCCACGCACGCAAGACACTTTCACGCATCGTTCCAGCCTGAATTCAATCCAGAAACGACTCCATACTGAGCACAAACCTCGATTTAATAGAAATATATTTCATCACCAACGCTGTTGGACATTTTTAACGTTCCGTATTAATTATATCGAGAAATAATTGGTTTATCTTACATTTAAATAGATATTGAATGAGTTATAACAGCCTCCTTGGCAAGGAGTCATGGAGTGAGGTCAATCAACAACTAAATTTGTATGGCTGAAGATGCGTCAAATAAGTTCATTATATAGAGAAAAGTTTTAAATTAATTAATAAAAGCTGAGTCGTTGTTCTAGGCCATTAAATTTTATGTTTTACGTTTGATTATAAATTCAAATAATTTATGGGATTGAAATGTAAACTGTAACATAATAAAACTTTGCAAGCGCCGTTCGATATAAATGTTCAGTATAAACGTTCCTGAAGTTTCTCTTAGATTACATTAATAATTTCTCATCGCAAGTCTTCTATTGCAGAAAACATACTGCAGAGTTCTGACTCAACATCCACTCCATGGACCATATTTGTTGTTGGACCATATATGTGTTAAATACAAAAATATAATATTTTACTTTAAAAATAAAATATATTATATAAGTGCTCAATATGTAAAGCCACGCGTGGTTTGGTGGTGTAAAGTCTCCCTAGGACGAAAGAAATTAAATCCTACTTGTTACAGAATATTTTTATTTGTTACTTACTCTGAAGTTCTGCGACACATTTTTGGCTGTGTGTGTGCATGGCCTCGCTTTCTTTAGAACAAAAATACTACCCTTTTGTCACAATAGAAATAAAGGACCCTTTCACGAAAAAAGGTCATGCGACGCTAACTCGGAAGGGTTTGCCTCCGAAAGTCTGAAATTGCGTGAATAATTTAGAATAGCAACCGGCAACGGAGTAATATGAAACATATGCTATGTTTACGCCCTGCAGCTGAAAATTTCCCATTGGCTGCAATTTTTTAATTGAAGGCCAAGGGATGCTATTGGGAATTGCAGCCGATTAGTTGCAGGAATTAACTAGACGGGATTAAAGCTCTACTTAAGTCAAGTATGAAGTGATTTTGAGGTGAAGAGACACTAAATTTCTAGCCGCCGTTGAAAGGCCAGCAAAAGCTGATTGCAGATAAAAAATTCTTGGTAGGAGTCTCTGCCAAATTTTGCCCAGGGCGTCCATAACACAACGAGATCAACCCCAATGCAGCAGAAGAGGGTCAGCAAATGTTTCCAGACCGTCATCGCTCCAAGTCAACAGGCTGGAGCAGAGCGCCGCCAGAATGCAGGCACAGAATTTCGCGGGTATCGTTAATTTTGATAGAATAGCATTCACCAGACCCATTGCCATATAATGGTATTTCTTCTCTCGGTCCACCCCACAGGTGACTTTTATTTTAAAGAGTCTCGATACAAAATTTATTATTGCAAATATTTTTATTTGTGTATTTCTTATCAAATTCTGTCGTTAAAATATTTTATTTTTATTAAATTCAGAATTAAAATTCTAAACTTTGCTTTTCAGTAGTAAAAAGTACCTTAATTTATCCCTTATTATATAATAATTAATGAGGAAACCCAACCCCCCTCCCCACCAAATGTTTTACACACTAATCTTAAACCGAAGATCTTTCAGAGTACTTGATTTAGTGATCTGTGATGATATGAAAAATAACACGTTCTTAAGAGTTGCTGTGGTTATGTGACTTGCGAACGTAACATAGTGACAAGTTCTATAGAAACTTATATAAACGTGCGTGTCATAAATGCTATAGAACAGAGCGTCTTAACGTTCTATGTCGTACTTTCCGTCTCTTCACACATAACATTGCTATCTGTTGTTCCGCAATCGCTTTCTTTCATTATCAACAGTTCAAGTTATCCACGTTTCGAATTATTAGTGATACGGCCTTTTAGCCGCACTGCAGAGTCCCTCTTATGTTGTAACCTCTGTTCTCTTTTCTTTCCGTTACCTAATATATAATCGTACCTTGCCTTGGGTGGTCCACTCTTGGACTCTGAGAACGATGACGAAATAAGATTTGATCCGATACAGATAACATATATTTTTCGTCATTATGATTCACCTGATTAGCATTCTGTATACGGTATAATTCGATCGGCGAGTTTTTAAAATATACAAATCGTTAAAGAAAATTTTTCTCCAAAGTAGGTTGTCTGTTAATCTGTATTCATTATGGTTTTCCTGTTCTATTTAATAATTTACGAATAAAAAGTTACCGAATGTCCTAATCTGATCGACGCGTTATCATCTAATGGTTCATTGACATGAACTGATTTCGTGTTCACGTCAAAGGCCAAGGAAGCAATGTTGCTTTTCACGAAAAGCACCAAATTGAAAAAGAACATAATGTTATCTATAAAATTAATCGTGGACAACATAATTGAAACTAAATTGAAAGACCACAAAAAATAAACATAAAACCCTGAACAAAAAGGTTATTTAATTGGAATTGTTTAAATTTTATATTAGTTATTTATTCGTAGGTCCCGGGTTCAAATCCTGGCATGGGTTTGGATGTTTGTGTTGTCACGGTCGCGAAGACCGGGATTAAGACTGTTGGAGGATCGATACGCTGACCACGTGTCACTCCAAATTCGGAATGTGTCATCAGGATCAGAAAATGTTTCCAGACCGTCATCGCCCCAAGTCAACAGGCTCGACTCGGTAGGCCCAGGCCCAGGCCCTTGGCTGTAGAGCCATGGAGTAAGGAAGGAAATTATTTAATAGTAATAAATCTAAAACATTATTTAATAAAAACAAGTGTTGTGTAACGTTTTATAGGGATTTGGATTTACTTTCAATTAAATTATTGCAAGGAGAATAAATAACAAGAAAGTTTACAATTTTAAAATTATATTTAAAACAAGAAAACAAATACGATGATCGAAATTAAATACCTGGTCAATCACTAATCGGTGGTGACAATATATTCAGTGACTTTAAGTAGACGGCATTAATGGATTTATGGTTGGTTTAGTACGTTACAGACACCAGAACTTGCAGATAGATTTGGTCACAACCTTTGGAACCATTGAATGCATTGAAGTGGTAGCTTCTTGAATTGGTTGCTCCCGCTGCTCTTTGAAGTCCACTCAACGTCTCGTTCGTGCGAATCCTCAGGTGTTTCCATCCGATCTACCACCACTTTCGAACTCCCGTTCAACGACCGCTCAACCACCCCATCACTTCTCGAGTAACTTTCTACTCAATCTCATACAAACTACTATGGTTTTCCCTTCCCGATTCAAATTTTTGTCAATAGGAAATAATTTTACATTCTCAAGTTCCCAGATACGGGGTTCACACGTCTGCCCAAAACGTCGCAAAATGAAATACAACAGAGGTTACTGAACCTTCTTCCATTCTGACAAATTTATGACTTATTCCCACAAAAGCATTCTCTTCAATAGATGTTTTGACGTGATGAGGCCGGACCGGATACCTGCAAAAGTCAAGGACCCCGACTTTTCGCAGTTCGGAAAAAATAATTAAAGTTTAATAAATTAAAATGAAAATAACCTATGTGATAATTTATAAAACATTTGTACACTACAGTTGAATCACTAAATTTTCATAATTATACATTAAAATTGAGTTATGCTTATAATCCTTTATATTTATCTTTTTTATTTTAATTGTTGTATTAAAGAAACTATAAATTTAAAAGAACATACTTTTAACTTAGGTTGAAGTTGCCCTTGTAGGCAGCCAAGTTGGGATATTTATATATTTGGCAACTTTATTTTCATCAAAATTTCAAAATTGTAAGTTTTTGTTATTTATTATTACTAATGCTATTAATAAGTTAATATTCTATTTATTTTGATTGTAAGATTTTTGTATAATTTTTGTAGTAACATTACCCGCAGAAATCCCACAAATTGTGACGAAACGTCGGTTCTACTGAATAAAGCATTTATCTGTATCTGATTGTTAAATTATTTCATTTTGCTAGCGGAAAAACAGTCCTTAACTGGTTTACTACAACTTTCTGTCTTCTTTTAGATAATCATATGAAAAATGGTCCCCTCTTCAGAAATAGTCAGTGATTATGAAAGCAAGTTTCGTTTTGATACTATCTTTGAGGTTTTTTTTGCGGAACTATTTAAATGAAAATACAATTAATACTGCGCTTTCAACATAATTATTTTCTTATTATACATTGTGACGAATAAGGAATATTTTTTGATGATATATAATATCTTCCTGGAATTAAATTGTGCTCTGATTTATGTTAAAAAATGAGAATTTATCACGCGAAATAATGCTAAATCCGTAAAATAACACCGTTTGCAATAAGATATTATTCATCTGAGAAAAAGATAGGTAAAAGAGCAATAGTATGTTCGAAGGAAAATATATATAAATTGTAGCAAATAAGAAAAGCATTACCATAGAGAAAATTAAGTCGCCTAAGGGATAATATTAGATAATCTTTATTAAATGTTTTTCTACGTCAGTTTGATTAAAGTAAATTTCAGAGCTCTAAGAAATTTTTAATTTAAAAATATGTGTACTTTAATGGCAAGTCACATATAGGTTTCGGATGAGTCCTAATAATGGAAAAATGAAAAATGCAAGGAGCAATATATAAAAATAACTACTGTAATATGAAACCTTCGTCTGTTCGTATAATACGATATTGATAAATCACAGCTAATGATATTATTTATGAATTTTTCCAATGGGCTATTGGCGGAATAATATTATTGGAGGACGTAATCAGGTTCTCGTATAGAAATTAATAGACACCAAGACTTGTTATGCGCACGTGGTGCGCAGGTAGAAGAGGCACGCAACAAAAACAGAGCGCCTCTAATTTCCATTCATGAATGCAGCTCGCTCGCCGTGAATGGGAGGAATCCGATACCGACATGGCTCCAAGTCAGTAATTGCGTTCCCTACTCCACAAATACTTTAAGGCTTCAATCATGAGGCCGTCAGAGAGTTATTCGGACTCAATAATATTTATTTACTATGGCGGTAGATATTCCGGGTAACTTAAAGGCCGATGCTTAGGAATTGCAGACAACTACGCTCAGATTACGTTGGCATGTGAAAGAGGTAAACAATTATTTATATATTGATAATCGTAAAAAGCTGTTTTCACCGTTATTTCTACAACACACAAACTACTGTACACTAAAATACTGGCGAACTGTGAAGTTATTAATTATTCGTAGCTTACGTTGTCAATATTTGCAGTTCATTTAATGATCAAACAATAAGGACGAGATTTTCATTTGCCAACATATACTGAAACCTTAGGATTCAAAGTTTTGAATTTCAGCACAATAGAAAAGTAAAGAACGATACATGACTCGTTTTCTTCCAAGATTTTTTTAAACCTATTTTTAAGGAATAATTACCTATATTATGTGATTACACTAAGTGAAAAAGTTACAATATCAAATTTAACACGACCATTAACAGATATATTTTAGTGTAACATTACGCCAGAAATACAATTAACATATACAGACTTAAACTGTATGTCATAAATTGAAGACGTTTACATTTCATACGACATCAGCATATAGTAGCTTGGTTATAAATAATAATTACCGTGGTAGCAACTTAAAATTTTGAGCAATGATCGGTAGTTCATTTATACATGCCTAAATATTCTTTTCTGTAATTAATTAATTACTGTTATGGATATTTATAAAGAAATACGAGTGATAAGATTAATCAGAATACGATAATTAACACGTGTAATCCAAAATACAAAACAACATAGCAGTCGACGGTAGTCGCCCTTCATAAACCTTCGAAAAATGAAGATGTATAAGCAAACTCTATTAAAATCCTTTTGTAATTAATTTTTAATATATTTGCCGTAGACTATAGAAATGAAATTTAAAGGTTTTACTTTAAGACCTGCCTGTAGGTCTTCCTCAAACACTGATTATAGCTGAACGGAGATTAGAGAGAAAAAAATAAGATTTAAATATAAGAGTCAAAGATTCTTTTAGAAATAATTTGTAGATAATTTATGTCCCATATAATTGTTTGGTTTTGTTGGAGTGGCAACGCTATCGTAGGACTACAATGATGTTGGGGTGACTTTGCATCAAGAGGATGACAATGAGAGAGAGACAAGTGAGTTCAGTGTTGTGTTAACGGTGACTGCAAGAGGAAGCGACCTCTGTCAGTGTGTATAAGACATTTCAAGGCTAAATAGCGAAAGGGTCGCTATTTCCCTGTGTTAGTGTATGTGGCTTCGAAAGTGGGATCGTGTGTGGGTATCCTACAAAATCATATATTTTTCCTTGTATTCAAATTTTAATTAGTCATATTATCGTCTCTTTATTTTTGACTATACATTTACATTGAATTTATAAAAGTACATAAAAAGTACTATTTATAGATGGGCTGTTAGCTTTTAATTTAAAAGTATCAATATTTAGAGTAAGTAATCAAGGACGAAGTTCTGAATTGTTGAAAATCATCAACAAATATAAAACAGCATTGCAAATAACGTTGACAAACCTCACGCCTGGAAAATTCAAAATTGTGTCCAGTGGTCTAAGGAAATAGCAGGACAATAATTGTTGATATTCCACCTACTCAGACTATACCGAACAAGGAAGAATTAAAACATTACATTAAAGCATTCATTAGAATAATTGAACCTGGACCTCGAAAACACATTATACTATGGTATTTCTACTTTCCAACTCAACGAACTTGGTTGTACAAACATAAAGTGAGTTTAAAAGCAAAATGAAAGGTTAACAGGGGATTATAGGATTATCAACAAGTGTTAATTCTTTACAATCTGAATTCAATTTTGATTATTATAACATATTGAATAAAACTAATTCTTATAGGAAACTGTGAACAGCTGAAGCTACGCATATTAATTTAGAACGAGATGAAAATATCAATTAAAATAAGGTTAAGTACAAAAATTATAATATTGTGAATAACTTAAAATAAAAAACATATTTTTGTTGTGATGGCAAGCGTTGACTATGACTTGTTCCTAAAAATATCATTTAAATGATATATTATTGTATTCAGATACTTAAAGTGAATAAAAAGACAAATTAATTTAATAATTGTTCAATACAATTCCCTTATATTTGTTGTTGTTGTGATATTCACTTCTAATTATTGTTGGCTCTTCCCCTAGTCTGCTTAAAAATTCCTCGTTGGTGATTCTATCCACCCATCTGATTTTAAGCATTCTCCTTATGATTTATGCTTTGATTCTTCAAATATATTAATTTTATGTATGCATAGTTTTCTATATTCTATATTGACTATATTTATGAAATTGTAAACATTTTTCGCTGATATTAATGACAAGGAATGACAACAGATCTAGTGGTCTAAGTTACGCTTTAAGTGTTAAGTTTTCAATCATTAACCGAAATATACATGAACAATTATCGTCTTAAATAACATAAATTAAATAATAATAAAGTTTTGTATAATATACAACTATAAAATTAAGAACAAGAATTTAAAACTTTCTCGAAACGTGTATTTAGTTGAAGTTTTAAATTCTTGTTCTAAAATTTATGTTTTACGGGTCATTAAATATTATTTAATTTATTAACTGGATTCTTTTTGTGAGATATTGAGCGTATTCTATTGTAAAATAACTCTTTTGGAATGTAAAAAATTATATATTGATAAAATTGTCTTCTGCTTAATAATTGTTACGTAATTATTTAATTGGGTTTTGTATATTTTTCAGTTTTATATTATACAACGCATATGACTATTAAATTGAAATCCCTTGAATACATAATTGAAAATAAGGTTTACTTTAATTGACAGAATTAAAGGTTTTGTAAACTCCTGCATTTTATGACTTATGATTTCACTAATGTGTTTCCAATGACTCGATTTTTGTATTTACACGTACTTGGTCAATATTATATTTTTACCACCTACTTCAGCTCCAAATCAGAAAATCGAATCTCACTAATGAACTATTTTGATATTCATCTGTTGACATTATTGCCGTGTTCAATTCACATAAAGTGATTACTAACACACTTTTAGCATGGTTGAATTTCTTTCCATTAATGGTTGGTTGTTCTGTAGTTGTTGCTTGTATGCGTAACCCGCCTCACAGTGCGTGCGAGGAGCAACAGCTCACTCGCCGAGATAATTTTCGAAACAATGGCGGCCTACAGTTTTTATCGAGATGCGGCAGCCCTTAAGTACACAGCGTCGATGGGCCTTTTCTCGCTGCGTCTTGCTCATTAATATCTCCATATGTTATACAATGTAATCATGGCGAAGAATTCTCTGCCGGGTCTGGGTGAATAAAAACAACAAAACGTGGGAGAGAAAATGAGGGTGTGAGAACGTGAAGACGCTTTCCAGCTCGGAAAGGCTGTTCTACTTCAACAACGAGTCAACGGCACGGAAAATTGGTTCATGATCGAACATGGAATATCTAATTGTAATACGTAAATTTATCCCCCGTAATTTATTTCTAGTATTTTATATAACGACGTAGAAATCATTTTATTTATACCCTTACTCAGGACCTCCACAAATAGTGCAAACAATTCTGTGTTAAACGGGCCTTCCTCAAACATTATGTTTATAACAATATGGAAAATATATTAAGTCAATAAAAAGACGGGCAATAAGTCAGCAATTAAATTTATTACTGTTTATTTTGTTAAAGTTTATGTAGACAGGAGACCACAAAGTACACCATTCTTTTACTGAACATAATAAATTAACATATGTCCAAATAGCCAAAAAAATAGAATGACAATAGTGAAGATAAAATAAATAATAGGAATAATAATAAATAGTAATGATAAGATTAATGTTAAAAGGGAGTGCTATAATATGAAATTCAGTACATAGCTTATATAGTATAGTCAATACACGTTGTACGTAACCATAAGAAAAAATAATAGATAAAATTATTTATTTATAAAATATAATAGTAATTATAAATTCATATTATTTTGGAAACTGTAATACATTGTTCAATCACTTAATATGAAAACCGAGACAGATTATTTTCCCAATATTAACAGTCTTATAAATCAGGATATATGATCTAGTTTTAAAAATTAATCTCCAACTTCTTTTGTTCAGATAGCTTATTTTTAAAATTTAATTAACTTCAAACTTACTTAGTAAAATATATAATACTTTTATTTCCCATGTGACTTAATTAATAGAGAAGTCTTTATATGCCTGTTGAAGGTCTGCATCAGATCCGATATTTGTTGTATTTTAATTAAAGTTTACTTAAATGCTTGTATGTTTTTTTGGCTGTCCAATTTTGCACATTTTTCAATTTAGCCGTTTAGGTTAGTTAGCAATGGATTTTCCTTCATTTCAGCCTACATTTACAACTTTAACAGAATTGGGCCTATATTAGAGGGGCAGATATATTTTAAGTAAGCAAAATCGGCCTATATTTCCGTCAAATAAATACTTTTCGGGGTCAATTACTTTCCCGCGATACTATTTGTGTACGTCGTGCCCTAATGACCTATAGAACAGGACGCATTCTGCCCTTACGCAGGTTGCGTGTATGCCGGCGGCGGCGACGTTCCTGAGAAACAAAAGCATCATAACTTAAGTCAAATGTTAGTTATATTTAAGAATTCACATCTCCGGGTACCCAGTTAGTTTTATATAAAACTCCTATAATAATATCGTCGCAGTATTTGGCATTTGTGTTACATGAGCGGAACATCTCAGAATTTCAAATTTAGAGTATACATTCTTTCGGTGCACTTATGAGAGCGACCCATTGTTCAGACAAAAATCTCCTTTCCGTAGCCAATTCTGATCACTGTGAGATGAGTGAACCAGAATATCCGTAAATTCCACCTCCTTAACTGTTTTCCATTCTCCAGTTACATTTAAAATTCACATTAAAAGTGTTTACTCCGACCATGAGTTATTGGAAAATAATTACTATTAAGATTAATTTACTAATAAATATTGGCCGACTCTCCAGTGGTCTTGTGGTTGCGTCCCGGGTTCGATCCTGGCATGGTCACGAAAACTGGGATTAAGACTGCTGGAGAATCAATACTCTGACCACGTATCACTCCAAATTCGTCTGTCATGTAAGATGACGGTCCGCAGAGGACCTGGCAGGTCAAGACCCTCAATGCGCTATAGAGCCCAGGAAGAAGTGAATACATTTGGAAACTAACTATTGCGAGTCTCACATTACTGAAATATTTCAGTGTGAAAATAATCATCATATTTATCTCAAAATGTACATATAGATAAATTAAATAATTTAAAAAATGTATTAAATTGATCGTTTTATTATATCCTTAAATAATTTTACTGATTTTATAATATAACATTTAGTTTCAATCATTTGACAATTTAATAAGATGTGGACGCTATCTTATTACAAACTAGCTATGCCCGCGACTTCGTTCAGGCGAACAAAATATATTGAATATATAAAATGTACGGTATCATTTATTTATGATCACTTCACGGCAAACCTTATAACTCGCAGTTGGTTTTAAACAGGCCCTGCTATAAGACCTTTCGCAGTCAATACCGGGGTCTGTCCGCTGATCCCATTGGATCAGTCTGCCAATTGCCTCCTGAAATTGGTGGAGACACGGAGAAGGGAATGCTGCATCCCCACAGCAAACTCGTCTCCCGTCATTCGGAAGGGCGTGAGAATAGTACCCATTGCCCGACCTACCTGATGCAGGTTTTCTAGGGTTTTCCCTGCATCTCTTTAGGTGAAACACCGGGTAGGATCCTTAAACCATAGCCGGGGGCCCTAGTTAACCCTTGGCTACCTTGCTCTACCTTCCGTATCCCCCCTTTTCAATTCCCTTCCTATGCTATTAAAGGGGAGTTGCCTGTTTCAGGATCACCCTCATGTAGCCTGTTACCCCCCAAAAAAATGAGAGTTTATATAAGGAGTCCTGAACATCAGTGTAGCCATTTACTTGTTAAAGAAGAATTTGTCTTTCGTCGAAACGTCGGTTTTAAATTCTAACATGACCCGGGTTGTAACCCAACGACTCTTGATTCAAGTAATATATCTTGTCTTGTCACGGAGTTCACACTTTCTATGAACATCGAACCTACTTTAAAAATATAGTAATATTTAATTTTTTGTTGAAGTATTGTTCAAACAAAATAAAGTGATGCTTTGGTTTGCAGCATAAGTTGTTCCAAGAATGCATTTTTAGGGCGTAGCACTCATAAAATTAAAAACTTTTTTATATATTAATATCAAGAAATATGTATCTCCAGTAAAAAGGAAGGTTGTATGTTTGTATGTTCTTTATAGAAATGTAAATACTTGGTACGCTTATATAAGAAAGGGAGAACACTGTGGGTCTGAGAGAAAAGTACCCAATACCCGACCTACCTGATGCAGGTTTTCTAGGGTTTTTCCTGCATCTCTTTAGGTGAAACACCGGGTAGGGTCCTTAAACCATAGCCCGGGGGCCCTAGTTAACCCTGGGCTACCTTGCTCTACCTTCCGCATCCCCCCTTTTTCAATTCCCTTCCTATGCTATTAAAGGGGAGTTGCCTGTTTCAGGATCACCCTCATGTAGCCTGTTAACCAAAAAAAATCTGATAAAACTTCCTTACTGACAAAAAATTCAATTATATAAATTGGGATAAATCACCGCATTCCCCCTTTTCAATACCCTTCCTATGCTATTCAAGGGGATTTGCCTGTTTTCGGATCACCCTCATGTAGCCTGTTAACCCAAAAAAAATTATTTTATTTTCTATTAAAAATAAGAAATTACTAAATATTAAAATTTACCTGACGCGCCAAATAAAGCCAATATACGTATAAATCGACGATCCAAAGACGTTTATCAGTTCTTAGGAAGTTAGCTCTCTTCCAACGATACGTTAATTACGGCGCGGAATACTCTGAACTCTAAATGAAACATACACGTATATCTAAATGACACATGAATGAAAATTCAAATTAAATCTCCTGTTTTTAAATCCTCAAATTTTCAATAAAATACGTTGAGCCATTTCGGAGCTTATTAGAGACAAACCTGCAAACAGATAGACGGACAGACAGACACATGAATTTTATTTATTGGTATAGATGATTCTTATCTGAATTAAGTTATTAATTAATTTGATATAGGTACTAAAAATGTAAAATAAACTACTATTTCCACGTCCGTGAAGCTATATAATATGAATCTATACTACAACACTTCATATCTTCAACGAATGTGTGACGTGTCACTATTATATTTTACAATTAATGTATATTACTTTAACTGAAGCAATGATTTGTGTATAGTTAATCAACATTTGCTTGATAACATTTAATACGCTCATACGTTCTATTCCGTCGGCAGTTTGTAATCTTATGTATAGAGTTTTTTAAATATATTGTACTGGAAATATCACTGACGACATCTACGTGTATGGAATGCAAGAAGACAAGACCGTTTCTGATTTGATAGTAAGACGGACAGGATGGCTAATTTCTGCTGTAGGTTTGAGTTAAACAGTTCTGTGGTGGCAAATATGGGTGAGTGCTGGGAGTGGGTAGTCAAGGCGGGCAGCACTCAGGTAGAAGAGAAGCCAGACGCTGCCCCACCCTGAGTTCACTCTTCTCTCAATGGAGCAGCACGAGACCCACTTAAAGACGCTCGCCGCCCAAAAAGAAGTGGAAGAGGAGCCGGCAAAGTTATGAACGAGGAGTGATGTGTGTGCTCTCGGCATTAGCACCTGCCAGCTTGGAATGTCTCCGACGGCCCATACCCAACTCACTACAAACCATCAGCACCAATTTTATAACTTTTTTAGAAAAAAACACCATATTTCAATACAATTTCTAGTTTAAAAAAACTCTAAAGAAAATGTATTATCTGCATTTCCTACCTATATAAACCCAGTATTGTAAACAACTATTACTGACCATCATACCTAACCCAGATATCCAGGTCTCTATTCAGAGATATTATTTCTCTGATGTTACTATCTATGATTTAGAAATGTGAATATTAATGATACAAGCAGGAAATCACGATATAAACGGAGAAAATGAATCTGGCAATGTGATGTTGCAAATAGACATTTGAATGATAATGGGACGATCCCATTCCCTCTTATTCCTGATAACAAACAGTTGTTTGCTGATATTATTGTTTACAGTTGTCCTCTTAAAATAATTAAATGCTTAAATAATATATTAAACAGATCATAAAATTATGAAAAATATAATTACAGATTTTAATAATTTTATAAAAAAAATTGTGTATACGTAAATAATTCTAAAACTTGAACAATAAAAATGCTTTTATGTGTACATATTTAGTTAATAAAATATTTTCTTCTTCTTCCTTGGCACGGCAGCCCATTCAGGTCCTTGGCCTACCGGGTAGACTACGGATTGTCACCTTACATGACACATTCCGAATTTGACAATATCTCCACTTTCATTACGACAATTTACCACTCATAATATATTAATGTCAAAATATTTACAATAAAATCTGAAAATATTGGAAGGGATGTCGTACATGCTTGTAATAAATTTTAAATTATTATCGCAGAGAAAATCTTAATTAATAATTATTTACTCGACATCATAAATATGAAAAAACAATTGCATAGTAAAAAAGAACAGTTTCTAATTTTTATTGTTGGCCATTTAAGAGAAGACGTGGTCAAGAAGAAATGTAAATAAGTGTCTTAATTTTTTTCGACAAATAATTTAATTAGTTTACTAAAAATTTATACATATAATATCCGAATCATAATAGACGTTATCAGTGATACTGTTAATATAAAAATAATGATCAGAACTATATTTTGTGGTTGTAATAAGAGTATTACATGTAAATAAAAACTTTAATATTATAAAGAGATATTTAAGATTTTATAAGCTGCTAGGTGTTCATAAAAGGTTTTCTGAATTCAGATTGTGAACGTATTCTGGGGAAACTTTGAATGTCTGACTAACTGACCAACACTTTCTTCTTAGAATGAAGTGTAGATTATAATAGAATTCAATGGCTATTAAGCTTTTATATGGGTTAAATTTTATTTTTAATGTAATGGCAAGTAAAATTTTACAGAATAATAAACATGGTTCTTATTTCAGTCAATAAGGTCGATATTTAATAATATGTCTTATTGCATGAAAAAAAAGTCATAGAATATTGCATTAAGTTCGGTTACTGAAGCGAAGCAAATGTATTGTCCTCATAAAACAAAGGTTTTTATATGAATTCAAGTTTAATGGTCGGTATCTCGTGCTTATGCAATGTGCTGCTTTCGTCGACGGGCCATTACGCTGTCAAGTCGTATAAGCTGTTGTGAATGTTCCTTAATGTGGCACCGTGTAAGAAAGCATGGGCTATAACAACAAAATATTTCTTTCGCTTTCTCTTTCTCTGGACGAGAGAACCTCCCAGTTGGAGCGATCATCTCTGACATAATAGCGCCCACGCCTGACACGTCAACGTCCAATCGGTAGCATTGTACGAGTAAATAGTGTAAGCTGGACCCATGCACGCGTAAAGCTCCACCAATCATAACCTTCACTGTCACCTCCAGACAGACGGAAAGGGAAATAACGTCCCCAAGGTGACTTCCCGGGCATTTCTCTTTTCTAGGCTCCTCATTACTCACGATTAAGGAGCAGACGTCTTGTACATCTCCTCAGATTACGAGTCATGTTAGCGTTACTCATACAGAAGTGAAAGGGATTCCACTCTCCTCTCATATTCTTACTCAACGTCTGAATCCACAAATGTGCTGCAAATGCTCTCATTCAACAAAAAATAATAATACATATTCGGTAGTATTATGTCATATTTCGAAGAATATCCGGAAACTGTGATTAATCAGGGCAGAAGGACACGCGAATTGAACAGACATTATAATAATACCCATGATTATATTATTTACTTCCTGGGTACCATGCAATCCTTATTTATTCATTTATTAGCCCGCTGCAGGCTTTAAATCGACAGTAATATTTATGTCGACTCGTGAAATTCGTGACAGATCGTTAACTTTACCTTTTCACTTCCATATCATCAAAATGGCACAAATCAACGTATAAAATAAAATGTTCTATTTAGGTTAGATGAAAACCTCCTAATTAACATGTGTACAAATCGTAATTCAACACACTGCATCTTTGACACTTGCACACTCCATTTGTGCAGAGTCGAATTATAATACACTCATTGTGCACACAATTACAATATAAAGAATATGTAATAACTCAGCAATCCTCGATCGAAACTATGTCAAGCTACGACGCAATGAAGTTGCGCATTAGTAAGTCAAATGTCACTTTATTCAAACAGTCAGGCTGAAACATTAAGATTAATGTTTTTATGTGTGAAATCTAAAAAGTAAAGAAACATTGGGTCGGTAAATTAGAAATATCTAGATCTCGACAACAGCACCACCTATACAACTATATCTAAGAAACTTCCAAGTGACCCCAGAAATATAAAAATAATCTAACAAATGCAAACCGGAATTTGTATATAAAATTGAACCCTATGCATTAAACTACAGGTTAAATAATATGCCATAAATGCTTTAAAGATACTTCATTTTAAAGGGACTCTGTCATTTCTTAGAGGGAAAATAAACATTAGTCAAACAAAAATTGAGATACTTCTTTTGCACATTTGATTTCATTTTCTTTTAAGCGCTTAATATTTTCTGGAAGTTTATAAAATACGTCTTTACGTCTCCACGTCTGTGGAGTTTTATAAATACTTCAGTTTTTGACCTGCTTCCGCATACAATGCTTCAATTGCGGAACCGTGTAACAACAGCCGTGGAAGCAATAACTCAATACATTCTTGCTAGAATGTGGGATGAAGTTGAATGTCACATATAAAAATACATACATAGACGATTCAATTGCTCCTTACAAAGTCTTCGCGCCGTACCATCAGCGTACGATTAATCCTTCCGACCTTCTATCTGCCTGAGCAGGTATACACGACTTCTTCCTTCCAGTCTTCCGCGCTGGACGCCATCAGAAATCCATGAATTGCACGACATAGTACGTATAATTTATGCAATTCACTGACTTCCCATTTGCTCCAAGCGAGAAATACTGGGAGGAGGAAACCTGTATACTCTAGCAGATTGAACGGCCTTAAAGTTTAAGTGTCTGGTGATCACATTACGTGGGCTCATAAAATGCGTCTGTATCTATTTCCCATTATTCCATAGTTATCAATACTTTTATTTGTTCATTATTTTTCAAGTCAAATCGGATGATTGTTTTTGAAACACCCTATATTACACATACATAGCTGAATATAAAAACGATAAGTCATGTTTGTGTTCATGAGTCGAGTAAAGAATTATGTAGATTTTTTGTAATAATATTCCAGAGTTAATAATAATGACAACCTAGTGAAATGAAAGCGCATGAATAGGAATACAAACGAAAACAACTGACGACTGTTATTTTAAAAACAGCAATTTAATAGAAACAGATAACTTTTAAGGAAATTATGTCAAAGCAAAGGTAGATATTATTTATAACATAATTGTGTGATGTGCTGAGCGACAATCATTATATGAATAGAATTTTGTATTAATATAGGCAATAAGAAGACTGCCAATTTACTTTATACCATCGTTTAGCTCCCTAAAAGTAGACTCTTTAAACGTCCGAAAATTGAATATACCATGCAAAGTAAGATATTATCGGCAAATGTGTCATGTTAAAATAGCTGAAAACGATGTTACTGTTCCCATTTGAAGGGAAATTCCACCAGGTATTCCATTACACGACAAGAATTCAACAAAGCTAGCTTTACCTTTATTGTGCCTTCCCTAGAAAGAACCAATTTCCTGTTTCCGCACACATTGAAGGGACAAAAATAGGTCACACGAATCAGCCTTGACGATAATGCACAGAACTGTACCACTGGCGCTTTCAGCTGCTGCCAAAAAGCAACCGTGGGAATTTAATTAGTTCAATACAAATGTAAAATATATCCTACTTATTACTTAATAGCATGCATAAGAAAATTTCAACGTTAATTAAAAGTGCTACAGTTTTCTAAACTGGTACATTGCTGACTATTTTTCTAATACTTGGCCATTGTAATTCGCGTAAAATTACACTTCATATTTTGCACTAATTACTTTTTCTCCACTATTTTATTATCATGTTTCGGCTGGTAAGTACCGTGGTCATGTTTACGAGATCCTAATTGTCACAGAATACTCATGCATGCACAAGTTTTAATGAAGTACAATGCTGAGGAGATTGTGACTAAGAAATTAAACTTGAAAATTGAAATTTCCTCGAATGGTGAAACTGAATAAAATACTTTTTTATGCGAATAAAAGTTATTTTTGTTAAAGGGTTTTCCTATAATGGCGGGTCAATGTTCAAATTTAATTAAACAAATGTAAGTAAGGTATGAACAATATTCTTGTTTTATTTAAAAGGCCCTTGTATGCCATTCATTATATATGTAATATATCATCGATCAAATGCCCGCAACGGCATTTCTGGGTGGCACGGATTCGAGTGGTCAATTACTCTTCCGCATTGATCCATCTGAATTTTAGCGAAGGTGTGGGTGGGTCATGTTGACTTTAAGAACATCGTTTGATTGCGGCTTATCGGCAAACACTTGCGACTTCAAGAAACCCGTCAAGAAAAAGTCTAGTGAGGTCAGACTACACGATTTTGGTGGCCAATTTAGGTCACCTCTGCAATAGATAACCATACCCTCAAATCGTTCATGCAGAATGTCCATCGAGGCTCCGTCTTGCTGGAACCACATGCTGTCAACGTCCATATCGTTCAATTTGCGTCAAAATAATTCTGTTATCATCGTTCTGTAGTTCTCGTCGTTCACTCTGATAGCCTTACCAACGTTGTTTTAAAAATAATTCGGACCAATGTCGCCGCCGGCTCAAAATCCGCACCAAACAGTAACTTTTTGTGAATGCATTGCCAACTGGTGAACCTCTTCTGAATTTGCGTATATGGCAATTGTGCTTATTAACATAGCCATTCTTCCAAAACTGTGCCTCGTCAATTAAGATGTTTTTTATGGATCAAAATTGGTGTCCTCTTCCAAATGCTGCGAAGCCCATTCAGCGAAAAAGCTGCGTGGTCCATGGTCATTAACTTTGAGTTCCTGGGTTAGTTGGATCCAACGCAAAATTCACCAAGTTGAAGTCTACAAAAGGCCGAGTTATTGTGCATTGCGAGGAATTGACTGCAAACTTTCACGGACCACGGTAATTTTCTGGGTAAATCTGGCCTTACTTTAACGTACGGGTGTTGGGTGATTGCTTGCCGAACCTGTCGTCTAGAATTTGATGACAAACGTGGAGTCAACTTTGAAGGGCTACCTCGGTTTGCCGTAATAGGACGCGCAACGGTTGACTAACGAATACTCAATTTGTTAATAAAGTTTTATCATTTGGACGTGCTGCTCAATCGTGTAACTTTCCATGGTGTATTGGCATCAGTGACTGAATAATAAACATCAGATTAGACAGACGCCACCAAAAAAGCATAACCTCCACAGGCTGTCAACATCAACCCGCCCCAATTGAAAAATTACCGGCATGCGCAGTCACAATACAGCTGATGATGATGACAGCTGTCGAAAAGGTGGTGTTCCTATCAACTGTCTGAGTTGTGACTCCAGTACGTCTTGTTAACCGACAAATCTTTTGTTCTCTTGATTATTACTAATTTATAATGAAAATTAAATGTGGACTCCTGTGACCAAATCCCTGAGGATCTTCTCAACCCACATGGGACCAGCTTACCTATAGTCACGGAATTTGAAACTATGGGAGCCTAAGATTTGAAAAATTAGTTAAAGTTGCAATGTTATTAATCTATCCTTGTAAAAACATAATTTTTTAAAAATAAATACCATACTATGGAGAATTGAATGTTTTGTCGTGCACTATACGATTATATGACGGGAAGTGCAGAGTTGCCTAGGAGAGGAATTGGCTGACCTAATTTATTCAGAACTTTTGCCGAGAGAGAGGCTAGAAAATTATCAAGTTGAAGACGATCGTTGCTGACGTTCTCAAATATCTGTGTGGGAGATTGTAGTGGAGAAAAAGGTGCTGAGTGTCCGTCGTGAGGGCCCAACTTCATTTTTGTTATGAAGTAATCGAATTATATTCGGAATTGTAGTTTTGATTTCGTAATTAATTGTAGTTAAATGTGTGTGTATTTGTAGAAATGGAGTGGTATATGTGTAGGAAAGTGAAGGTGCTGAAGGAGAGGTTACAGGGCGCCTGTGCCAGCCAGCTGAGTGACTAATGGAAGCGTTGATCGCAGCCAGACACGACTCACCACTTACCTTATCTGCCATAGAACTGTGCTGCCGCCAACGGTTCGCAACACACTCCAATTAGCGCCCAAACTTTACTACTTCCCTATTGTGAAATTGGCCACAAGTAAACATTTTAGAATTACTGGTAAATATCGGACTTTACCTTCCCTTCTTCCTGGCAATGCATAATTAAAAATTAAATAAATACATAATATTTCAGTTGTAATAGGAATGAAAGTAAAACAATGCTTTTAAATTCAAATGAAATGGAATCATTAAATAATATTATCATCTTCATCTTATCTTAAAATAAATAAAAGATAGAGCTGACTGTAAGCGGGCCAACGCGTTTTATTTATATATTGCAGCATGTGTGTGCCGCAATCGAGAGATAATTTTTTTTGTATATTTATTAACTACTTTCAAAATATTGTTACTTAAATAAAACTTCCATTAAATGTACAAATAATTACGCGCTAAAGAGACCAACTAGACGAATCTATTGTATTATACTTATAAATGAAATTCCCTGTTCACATGTAAAAATGCTCAAACTTCGTACTTGTGTGCGCGTATATATGTTCCGCTTACGTAGAAATTTCGACCAAATTTTGTACACGTGTTCTTTGCGATTTGAAAATCACTTTTGGGATAAGACACAGCTAATACCGTTAGGAGAGGGATGGTGGGGGCAGAAATTTTTAAATATGCAAAATCAGCCGCTATTTTCGTTGAATAAATAATTTTTGAGGTCAATTACTTTGATAGCGTTTCCCACGATACTGTCAACCCATTTAGACATGGGAAGGGAGAAGTCGTAGGTGAAGAAGTGTCACTTAAAAAACAACAACAAGACTACGGAGTTTGGTGTCTATACCAGAGTAATGTGGGTCGGTGAGTCTGATTCTGTCATTTAACAGGCCCGCTACTCTGAAATTCAGCCCCTGAGAGAGGTATGGAAGGGTGTAAACCAAATTCTACGTTCTAAATTCTTCCCGTGGGTTAAGTGGAGAGTGTGTGTAATTCATTAAATTACGACGAAGGTGTTTAATTCTTTGCAAAATAACCGCAAAATAAACACCCAAGCAACGTCGGGTTTATAATAAACGTGTAATCAAATTAATCAGAAAAACAAAAGTATCTTTCAAAAATTTTAAGATTATAGTATTAAACAATCTTTAACCTTCTTTTAATTGATTGTACACCTTATTAGATTTGAAACGTAATGAAAATTATCTCAATCAGATTTTTTCTAACTGTTTAGACTAGTAATGGGCAACCTTTTTAAAGAGCGGGCCAAAGGAAAGGAAAAAAACTTTAAGTGGGCCACCATAATTAAAAATAATAATAATAGTGATACATTTTACAAAATTCTTGACTTTTTGTGATACTAAACCCTATTAATGACTCAAAGATTATGAAGGAGAATGTGATGAATGAAGCTTTCTAAAACGAAAGAAAAATGTTTATTTTTCTTATAGTCTGCATTCCTTTTTTTTCTTATTCAGATCAGGAATAATATCACGCGGACCGGATAGAACATTTCGGGGGGTCGTAGTTTGCCCATCACTGGTTTAGACCATGTTACTTATCCATTTAGTGTTTTTATTGTAGTAAGATAAAAATAAATAAGAATGTACAGTATGCTGACCACTAAAATGAAACGTAAAAACTGACTCTTTTGGTCACTACGGTTTTGGATATATGGACATAAACATGTCACACTACGTTTGTGAGGCTGGTAAATAACTGAACTCATCTTGAGGAAAATGGTACAGTTTGTGTTATGGCATCGTAATGATGTGATAAGAAAGGTAAACTGATCCTCCTTCTCCAAGAGTAAGGGATCATGTACTATAAAATATAATTAAACTTTTTCCTTCTTTGCAGAAGGATAAACCTCATCAAAACCTTTCCTACTGAATATTTGACTTACATAGCAAGTTATCATGACATTTCATTCTGTAATATTCCGTTCATCTTAAAGAAGAGCAGATAGGCAAACGTTTAGAGATACATCATTGTTTTCATATATGTAATATTTTTAATAATGAACTTAAATTGTGTAAGTAAGGTACATGAGG
Source organism: Eucriotettix oculatus (assembly GCA_034510155.1). NCBI lineage: Eukaryota > Metazoa > Arthropoda > Insecta > Orthoptera > Tetrigidae > Eucriotettix > Eucriotettix oculatus. The sequence continues at coordinate 251,478,222 of CM067376.1, forward strand.
AATTGCACAGGGTTCTATTTTGTATTGGTACAAGTATCCTTTATAATGAAATTCTATTGACTGTTTCCGATAGGAGCGGGACTCGCGTGTGAAACACCACCTCACATCACCCGAGAAGCTAATAATTGGAACTTGTGCCTGAGACTGGCTGTGATATTAAACTGCGAGTATTAGAATTGCACATGAGCTACCCTTAAAGGGGACAGCCTGGAGAAAGTATCGATCCCAAGAGCACACTTCCTGCGGAAGCAACTGCACAGTTTCCACTCGATTGTAGCTAAAGTTTCGTGTACTGCGAAGTATCAAACTCCTGGTGCATATGCTACGTCAGTGTAACGAGCACTTTTACAGTCACAGTTCCCATGAGGTCATTAAAATACTTTTTAATATCGCAGTATTAATTTACTGACCATTCTGTTTACACCCTTATTACGGTCGTAAATATTAAATCTGTATTATAGAGAATATCATATACAGTCCAAAAAATTACAAATTTATGTTGTCTAATTTTGTGGTTTTAGTAATTGATTCCATAATCAGATTTATCTGTATATAGACAAAAATATCCATCTTTGAAATATATCAATTAAATGCCAGATACAGATAAAATTTTATTTAGATTAACCGACGTTCCATCAACATATTTAGGAATTCCACAGGTAATGTTCAATTTTGAAGAAAAAGAAAGATGCAAAATATATAAAAACCGGAACTTCAAGAACAGGATCTACCATTTCAGCTGTTAGAGGGAGTCATGCTCGGATTTTTACACATTTAACATGTTTAAAATGTAACATTACCTGAGGAAGTCCGAAATGACTCGACGAAACGTCGAGTCATCTAAATAAAAGCATTGCCTTTATCTTGACGTTAATGTATTTAATTTAATTATTGGAAAAAACTGATGTTAATTGCTTTAGAAACATCCATCTTTAACAGTGACAAACCTGTTTGTCTTATTTTTATTGATTTAAAAATATTTCGGTTATATTTATCACTATTATTCCGTAATTAAAAAAGACACTGTATTTTTGAAAAATATAATTTTTACTGTATTAAAGAAATTTTTAAAAAATTTGCACTTCTGTGGCCATTAAAAATTAATAGGATCAAGAAGGTTTGCTTTTAATATATAATATTTCTTATATTGATATATAATTTTATTACAGGATGAAAATGACCAATGTAACCAAAATATCTTTTTTTAAATATAAGGAAAAACTATTTTGTGACTGTCGAATATGATTTTTATTGTATTTAGTTTTGATAAAATAAAAACGGTTCTTATTTTAAAGACGCTTAAGTTTTCATTGAATTATTTTCACAAATAATCCATTGGTTTTAGTTCTAATCTGATACATTCGCTTGCATATGAATGTTATATTTTCGTATAGTCATGAGGTGGTTGTCATTTCGAAAATAACGTTTGTACACCGTACTAATATTTTTGTTGGTGACGTTCCAGATTAAAATTATAAGGCTAATTATCTTACTGCTGTAGAACTCGATAATTTTAAATACCTGATATGCTCTACTTTTGGATTTTGAAACTACCCTCATTGGATTTTCAATCGTTCCCTTACTGTTCTTTAAACTTGTTTTCTGTCTCGCATCAAATTCAAAATGTAAAAAACTCACTGTCTAAGCTTCCCATTCCTGATCGCGTAAGTTTTCCAACTGCAAGTACGAATTATGCAGATTACGTATGATGTTCGATAAACCCTAATCAGATAATGTATTTCTAACTGTGCAAAATGTTCAAGTTTCGAACCAAATAATTAATTAATTCACGGTATTACAGTTACAGTTATTGTATTTAATACCATAAATATGATCAAGTTTTCGATCTGGATCATTTAAGGCGATAACTTTCGCGCCACACTATGAGGGAAATATGGCGCAAGCACGTGCCACAACATGATATTTTTGGGTGAGACTGTACCTGCACTGCTTTCATAAACTGAATCTTTTGGAGTAGGTAAATTTGTGGGGACGAAGGAAATTTTTTCGGTGCTCAATTTTATAGTTTGTGTATGTGTAATAACGTGCAGACGTCACCTTGTTGCAGCGCCGGAAGCTGTCGACGCAGCGAGACATGGAGGACAGGGTGCGTCACGCACTACACGTCACTGCACGTTACTGCACGGCACGTCACGTCACGGCACAGTCCGCTCACGCACGCAACACAGGCGCTACTGAGGACAGCGCCACGCCGCGCAGAGACGCGCCGAGACGCCATGGCCGCCCGCGTCTGCGTACTCATTCTTGTTTACTACACATCATCTGGTACAGCCGACAAACCGTAAACTCAGATTCTATTCAGGACTAGGACTGTACAGTTTTCCTCATAAAGAATATAGTAAACGAAATGGTGGCTACATATTTTTCCTTTGTTAGCTAACTGAATCATGGAGTCTTTTTCGTTTCAGTCTTGTATTTTGTTAACGGACGATTGGACGTTCCACGATTGATCCAATTGTGGGGTTTCTATCACCAAACATTTTTTTGGGGGAGGGGGGCAACAGGCTACATGAGGGTGATCCTGAAGCAGGCAACTCCCCTTTAATAGCATAGGAAGGGAATTGAAAAGCGGGGATGCGGAAGGTAGAACAAGGTAGCCAAGGGTTAACTAGGGCCCCCGGGTTATGGTTTAAGGATCCTACCCGGTGTTTCACCTAAAGTGATGAAGGGAATACCCTAGTAAACCAGCATCAGGTAGGTCGAGCATTTGGTACTATTCTCATGCCCTTCCGAATGACGGGAGACGAGTTTGCAGTGGGGTCGCAGCATTCCCTTCTCCTTGTCTCCACCATTTCTTAGGAGGCGGTTGGCCGACTGATCCAATGGGATCAGCAGACAACTCTTGTCATAGACCTCCAAAAATTGGTGAAGGTGTCTCGGCATGTGAGAACCTTGATAAAAAACCAGACAGAGTACGAGGCATTCCCGACATAATCAGGTGAACCCCGCAGTCATTCTGGGGGTGCGAGAGAAACTCTCACAAGCACCTAAGATCGACCAAACATTTTCTTTCGTAGCGATACATACATCTGTTGGGTCGTTGTTTTGACGGTGAAAAGAGTAGAGTTTCTGACGTTCCAAGGTGCTCCAGTCATAGTCACATAATTGTTTTCAGTTGCCTGCACACGTGTGGTGTGACTTTCTACAGTCCAAAAATTTATAATGAACTGGGGCCTGATTTTAAAACAAAATAAATTGTCTGGTTCGATTAAATAAAAATAAATTAAATTTATTTACAGTAAAAAAGAAAGAATAATAATTACAAGATATAGGGTCGAATTAAAAAATTGACCACGGCTAGCTCAATTGCATTTAGTAAGACTCTATCTACTTAAAGGGAATTTTTATGGGGTTATGGTGAAGTAGCAAAATCGTCATCACGCACTTTTCGATATTGAAACTAACACACCTGAGATTTATTGCGGTTCGTAAACGCCGGTATCTTGGGGTACCTCTTTCACGAATTCTGTTCGCCTCTGGAGCTCGTTCCTGGGCTCTGGGAAATTACTTGGATAGGATACATCTGCTTGCAGTTTGCCTCGTTATAGGGACATGCTTCTTACGTAGGCAAGATTCCTCGTTTTCTCTCCACCTGATTACTTCAAAGCTCGTTCCTGACTGACTAATTTCTCTAGTGTCGTGGCTCAACTAGCAGGCACTCTCCTGACATCCTACTCGTTCAATTCTCCATGCCAAACTGCCGTGCCGTGAACACCCTCCAGAAATATTTCTTCTTTAACTCTCCATGCCCAACTGCCTAAATTTCTCTCATTCATCCTCGCAGGTCAACTCCTTCATTCACCCCATTATGAGATACATGGTGAATCACCTGACCCTCAGCCTCCAAAATTCTGCTTGGCCCGCGGTTTCTCTCCCTAATATCTGGGAAATTCTTCACCCAGCGACGAAATAAAATGGAAATTGCCACATACACTCATTACAGAGTGGTACAAAATTGGCCTTATAAGCCATAAATATATAAGTATTTTTGTTTCCAGAGATAAGGGCGATTTTTCGTGCTGAAGGGTCTCGAGTTGATGTATTCTTTGTCTTGTCCTTCCAACGAGATATAATTATGCCCTTGTTAAGTGATGATCAAAGTGAAAACACAAATATCTAACTACAGTTGGTATACCATAGACGGTAAATACAATAACAGACAAAAGGGAAACTTCATTACGAACAAGAAAAATTGCGTCATAAGAGCTTATAAGAACAATTAGCCTGTATAAAACTTAAAAAAACATATGATTAATGACCTTTATAACAGAAAATTATAAGAATTTAGAAGGGAGTAGACCATGGATTCCAAACCTGCGGTGATTAGCTCAGGGGCAGCCAACATTTTGCATACCAAGAGCTATTTTTTAGACGAATTGAGAAGCGCCATATGACTCGAGCACAATTCATATCGTCTTACGTTCGTGGTTAGGGGACGAAAATGAATAACTTTGGCAAAGTAAAATTAACTGATTTACGCCAGTTTAATGAAGCACAAATCTACAAAAGTCAAGTATGATTTTCCTATACGAGAGGATGATGTCTCTATAGCTGACAGAGAGTCACACATGGTGAAGATAACTCTAGGCTACAGTTGTTGGCACTGAAAGCGAGATTAGCTTGGAACTTGGAATTGTCTGTTCTCTCTGTTTGCCACAACAACTATTATTAAATTCTTCCGATTTGACCTTTGACCATTCATTGTATTCATTTATAATATTATTTATAATACGTGTCTAACTGTACATGTCTATTTAACAATGTAAAGGGACTTCTCGTCCGAAATGCAAACAGACTCAAGGATACAATGCGCCACTTTTAATCGTCCAAAGTGCCACATTTGGTGAACGCCCCTCGATTTCCTTCTCGGGGGTAAATCAGTTATTCTTCGAGCTGTCAATATATTTTAGCGTGCGTATTTAATTTTATCTTATTTATTAAATTATAATTATTTTTATTAATGCTTGCAATGAATTAATGAGGAAATCTGGGGCGCGTAAAAGACACGGACAGAGATGTACTTACCTCGATTCCTTTCGAAAATATTTTTACGGGAGGCAGCAATTTAGGAAAGCGAATGACCAAACATGATATAAAGAACATATAGAATATTACAAAGCAGGGAATTCATGGTACATTGAAGGTAAACGACTCTCCTCTAAGAAAACAAAATTATTAGTGACAATTGAGAATAGAATACGTTTCTCCATACCGGTCTTGATTTAATTTTACGTGTAATTTGTTTTATGATTCTAAACGATTTGGAAGCAATTAATAATTAAAAATGCTAAATATTACAGGGATACATTTAGTTTGATGTGGTTTTGTTTGGGAAGTGACAATAAATTTTAATTTCATAGAAATAATAGTGAAACCACAATTATCAGTCTCTCACTATATTGTTTATAGATATACACATATATATATTACACTAGCTGGATTCCCGGCCTTATTCATAACAGTCCAGTACACTATCCAAAAGGCAGGAATCTTGGATTATTTCGTATTATTGTCTTCCACTCCAATCCACCACCTCTACGCATATTCCCCTAAGATGCTCATTCTGTACATAAATACTGTGAGGGAAACACTAACAAAGTAATTGGCCCAAAAAAATTATTAGACGAAAATAAAGGCCGTCTTTGCATATTAATACGCTAACGCCCCCTCCACCTCCTTCAATGAGGGTGGTAGCAGTGTCTTACCCAGACAGTGCTAATTTCCTGGTCGCAAAGAACACGTGTTCCAAATATTCTCGCAATTCCTCCACGCGTTTATATTTGTATACGGAACATACATTCTTATGAAATTTTGAGCTACTTTTACACATAAACAATGAGTTTAATTTATAAGAACAATATAGTTTATTCATCTATTAGGTCTGTTTAGAGAGAAAAATGTTTTAAATTTGATGAAAGGTTTTTTTAGTAACTATAGATTATAAGTACTTAATTATATATTTTATAAGTCGAATGCTCCCCACTCGCGGGACAATGTAAATAATATGCGTAATTTCTATTTACCAATTTTCAGATATCCGAAGACAGAAATTTTCTTATATAATCATAAACCACTAACATATTATAAATAAGCAATAATTAACAACTTTTGTTTCGATTTCCTGTATTTTAGAGGAAAATATGACAGGACCATAAATTATAAAACCATTACTTATTGAAATAAATATATCTCCTTTAACTAAAGCAATTAGTAAAAGGTGGAGAATAGCTTCACTTTAGTAAGAAAGATAATTAGAAGAGGCGGTCGTTAATGCCGTTTCCTCCCTGACAATCTCCATGTCGGTTGTTAAACCGCCCCGCTAAAATACGAAGTAATTTCTGTTGGATACGAGCGAGCAGGTCCTTTTTTTACGACACGACACAATGTTGGCGTCGCCCCCCGCTCCTATTACAAAGGGTTCCCAGCGTCTGCGTCTAGGTTTGATGCTCTTCTCCCCCATCAATCACTGACGTCAGCAAACCCCCTGCTGTCTTCCACAGGGGGGTGGAACAGCGCCGGCCCAGCGATAATATTGTCGCAACGTGTATTTATTTGGCTTGTCTCTCCCCCGCTTTGTGGTTTCAGCTGCTTGCTCTAACCTCCGCGTACCTCATGAAAAAGAAAAAGACTTTTGTTGCGGACATCCCTGGAATGAATCTCAAACGAATATAAATACGCCTAAAATATAAAAAGTACATATCTATTAATTCTGAATTTTGAGGAGTAGATACTTTTGTAAGTAGCCTTATAATATCGTAATGACAATTTAAAATGTCCTTGTAAAAACATACTAATTACAAAAGGAAGTTGCCCAATTACGACAAAAGTAAGTTATTGTAAAACGTAAAACCCCAAGAACAATATACAGCACAAAACTGGCGTCCAAAGGAGAAAGGCAGTAAGTCAAAAAAAATGTTTCTGAAAAATCAAAGTTTTTTGAGCTGCGACACTTACATAATCCCCTTATTTCTTTGAAAATGGTTTTATACGTAGCAATAATTATTAATTTGTCTTTATAAATTAATTATAATACATTTAACCCGGAAATATTTTCATAAGTCGACAACTTTTACTTACTGCCTTTACACTTTGGACGGCAGAAAAGATGTGACATACTAAAAATCCAAGCTTAAACGTAAAGATAATATAAAATTAAATAACAATAAATGCTCATAATATTTGTTCGGAATCGCAGTAACACTCTGTACGGTAATTGTAGAGAAGTTTTATTTAATGTGAAGCAATCTGATAAAATTCTGGAATAGTATCTAGCGTAAAAATCGAAAATTTTAGCATTTCGCCAATTAAATGAATGTTTCCAATTGTTGTTTATATTTGGAGACTTCAGAATGTGTATGGATAGGGAGTTTGATGAGATTAATGAGAGGCCCTTTTATTTGGCAATGTAGTACGAAGTACAATCAGAACAAAAGAGTAGCACGATAGTTGATTCTTAATTTAAAGTTAAGAAGGATTTGAAATTGTCGTCAGCATGTTGAGACCATATGGCATCTCTAATCCCTATGGATGGCATTTGACAACTTAGGCAAATGACCTGGAATTTCGGTAACCTCTCTCGTGTGCGAATCAAAGATGAGCAAAACAACTAAATATTTAAATATCACGTGGTTGACTAAACCAGTGGATTATCGTGGTCTAAAGAAAATCAATCTTAAAGACCAGTTTTTCGATTCCTTTTCAAACGGCGGAGATGATTTTGGAATGGTTTTTCTGCTCTCCCAAGTTGAAGGGGGCGGAAGGCAACTGTTGTTGGTTCTGGACGTTGAAGGAAATCAACCTGTCTCTATGTTACTGTTCACCTGCTATTTTTGTCGCCATTCCTGAAGATGAATTTAAAATAAACCAATTGTTTTTATATATGTTGTCTGGATATAATTCTGTAACTGGTGTATAGTCCCAATGACCCTAGAGTTGAAAAATGCTAAATAAAGTGTATTAGTAAATCTTTGAATAAGGGGTATGCGAAATTCTTTAAAATTTTGGACAAACTTGTCTGGGAAAATAAGAAAAAAATTGAATTTGTGTGATTTGGGAAGAGTAGAAAAAATGGTATTGGATTTAGTTCAATCTAATGTTTATGTGTTTACTAGTCAAATCAAGTAAAATTACGGGGAAAATATTTATTTTGATGGAATTTGAAATTAGAAACAAAGATAAGAATGCAGATCATAGCTCTTTTTTAGTGTTGTGAATTGGTGATTTTATTTACAGCCGCACAAACTGCTAAACGTCATTAGCGACTGTATTAAATTAGTGTAACTTATTTTTAGGCGATCACTGTATGGGAACTCAAGCAACAAAACGTCCAAATCCCAGCCAGGAATTAAACCCAAGATCTCTGTGGTGAGAAGTAGAGTTGCTGATCACAACACCACAAGAATTCGGCGGTGATCACTGTTTTTCTCTAATTAGCTACTTACTTTTCAGTATAATACGTATGTTTATTACGAATTTGAACAGACTGAATTGCTCAAATTAATGCATGATGGGCTCGAGGACATTATTGTGCATTAGCGGAATCCTTTCTGAAGTTCCGTGGGACAACGACTGTTATTCCGAAGGGGAAATAACAATCGACGGAGTTACGGATCGCCATAACCGCGGAAAATGCGGATGATGCTTTTCAGAGCAATTACGGCTCATGTAGCACAATGTCTGAATTACGGACACACAGTAAATGAAAGAGAAACGTACTTTCAGAGTTATCAAAATGATCTGTGAGATATTTTATCATAAAAGTTAGTTGTATTTGCTGCATCAAAATATGAACTTCAGAGTTGTACAGGTATTGAAGTTTTTACAAGGTACTGGGTAAGAAAATTTCGTTTGATTACCCGGTGTACTGTTTTTAAAAATGTTTCTCGCTTTATCAACCAGTTTAATGGATTATTTAATCACAACTTCTTTACAAAACTCATCTTACGGCAGAGGGAAGAATAAAATTGAAGTCGTCGAATAAAATTGAATGGTTCGAATTTGCGAAATATATCGAAAATTTATGGTGTTGCAGATAAGTTAAGAGAAGTCATAAACATATTTATGGGAGTCCGATCGTATCTCAGAATTCGTCTTTGAAAGGAGGCTCAAATAAATAAAACCTCATTCTTATAATTATTAATTCCATTCTTTAAGCATTTCCTTAGTTTATTGTGTTCATATATTAGTATTACTTACTTTAATGCATATTGATTATGCATTTTTACGATAAATAAAATACTTAAAAACCTTAATAATGTAAAAGCCGACCTCCTGTGGTCTAGTCGCTAGCGTCACTGATCACGTATCACTCCAAAATCGGAATGTGCCATGTAAGATGATCTGCAGTTGAGCCGGTAGGCCAAGGTCCTGACTTGACTGCAGGGCCAAAGAAGCAGAGGAGGAGAAAATTCATATAAATAATAACGTATAATTCAGTTAATATCTTCTTTTTCATACTTCAAGTTCTCTTCATAGGGGTTTTCAAACCAATTTCAAAAAATATTTAATAAATTGGCCAGTTTCAAAGATAGACTTCCCAACACAGCAATGCATGAGAGAAATTATTTTTATTAGTTTTATCCTCATCAACGGCTAAGGCCTTTAGTGACTACTTTCCCATTTTGGGGATCATATCTTCATTATAAGGTTTACTCAACACAAAGACGCACACAAACACCCATGCCATTGCCAGGAATCGAACCCGGGACAACTGAAGTATGCGGCAGTGACGCTAGCCACTACACCACAGAGTCCGGCTAAAAAATATATTGTTTAAAATATGAATATTGATTGTAATTATTCAGCAAATTAGTATGCATTCAAACCCACTAAATTATGAATTCGGTGTGCTTCTAGGTGGTTCTAATCATGAGTAAAATTCACTCGAAAATTATTAACTCCAATCATGAATTGTGTATTCAAGAACCGCTATGTCTTCAAAGCATTCTCTTGCAAGACGAAATAGTGTACAGTATGAAAAATGATCGATAGCGATTCCTGATTTATAACTCCCATTGGTTAAAATCAATTAAAACGGAAAGAATAAAAAATACAGAAGAAACACAATAAGAAAATAGGCTCCAATATTAAAGTAAAAGTACTAAAATAACGAAAGAAATTATGACAGAAGGACACACACAATAAGAAAATTACAGAGTTGGGGAATGAAAAAGAGTAATTGTGGTATTCCTAAGACTGGTCTGACGTAACCATCCATGCTAACTTATCCTGCGCAAGCCTTTGCATTTCTACATAGCTGCAGCACGCCCACATATCCCTAATTGGCTTAGCGTATTCCATCCTTGGCTTCTCTCTTCTGTTCTTACCCCACACACTTCCCTCTAATACTAATTTTACAATATCCTCATGTCTCAAAACGTGGCCTACTAATCTATCCATTCTCAGGTCAGTTTTTAATATTGTTCTCTAACCCCTATTCTGCTTAGAATTTCCTGGTTAATAACTCTTTCCACCCATATGATTTTCAGCATTCTCCTGTAGCACCATATTTTGAAAGCTTCTATTCTTTTCCTGTGTGCAACTCCTATTGTTCATGTTTCGCGCCCATATAACGCCACATATGAACGTTTTTAGTAATGTTTTACTAATATTCATTCTTACATTAGATGTATGTAAATTTCTCCTTTTTCGTGAAAGTCTTCCTTACCTTTGCTATCCTACTCTTTACGTCTACTATACTTCTACTATCCTAGTTATTATGCTTCCCAAATAGCAGAATTCCCTAACTTCATTCAAAATATCCCTTCCCAATCCATTAGCCTTTGTTATTACACTATTTCCTGTGCTACACTCCATCAACATGGTTTTCTTTCTATTAATTCTAATGTTGTATTCTTCCTCAAGGTAACGTTTATGTAACTTATTATGGCTCTTAAATCTTCTCCCGATTCCCCTAACACTCAATATCATCAGCAAACCATAGGGTTTTTATTTCTTCTCCTCGCATTTGATTCATTTTCCATATTTTTGTAACATTCTCATCGCCTGTTCTATATATAACTTAAATAGCATGGATGACAAATTACATCCTTGTCTTCCCTGAGTTCTGCTCTCTTTTCTTGCCCTTCAATTATAATTACTGCTGATTGTAAAAAAGAGTTATGATATATTAAATGAGCAAAGGATGAGTAGAGCACGTCTATGATACGACATATCCTATCAGGTAAAATAGAGGTTTCTTCTGTCCAAAAACTACCTTGAATGAGAATAATAACTCTAATTTGAGATTATTCAAATTAATTTCTATTATATTCATATTTTTAATTTTTCAGGGATACTATATTATTCAGAGTCGTGATGAAAATCTTCGTAATCGTGGATTAGTTTTCCCCTGTTGTTGGCTTTTGATCTAAAGCAAAGAGGGTTGTTTAAACAAACAAGGGAGTTGGCATATTTTGGTTTCTCACTGAATCGGCTCTAGAAAGTGCAGTTTGGATCAATATTGGTGGCGTACGAAGGCGACAGATAACGGTCGTCCCCTCACCACGGGATCGCTGTACAATGGTCTCACAGTATTGCTGCTCTATGTCATCCGCGGTGGGAGTGGCGAAATTACATTACCCTCGGAAGTCTCGTGCGAAAACCTCCTCACGCAATTAGGGCCCATTCGGAGGATTACGACCCTTCCTCTGCGAAGACGAGTTCCTTCTCTCTGGCTGGGACAGGGATTTTAAATTAGGCGGACGCTGCCCCCGCCTGGAATTCTATACCCACCGCAAAGGGGAGTATCAATAATAGAAGTTGGCGAGGGGATACCGGCACAAATGTTTTCAAAGGTTTCGAGTACCGAAAGGGACCGCTAAGTGGCTTCTCTTTACTCACAGGAATGACTTAATTAAAAGCAATAACTTCTACGAGCAAGCAATTGCCGTGCCTCAAAAGTAACATCAAAAACATTTCACACACATTTGTATGCAAAACTTTTTAAAATATATATATAAGCTTATTTATAATGGTCTCATCGTCATCAATATTGTGTTACATACTAGTGCAAAATCCTCTTCCTGCATCAATTCAAACAACTTTGTCAATTATGTATGAGATAATATCAAATTCTTTTAGACACATGAAACTGAGTTACTATATATTAACGTAAATTGTAAAAGGATGTTTCCTATTCATCATGGTATATTTTATTTTAGGTTTGATTTAAGTCATACAATACACTTAATTTTTTAAGAATGGTGGACACTGCCATGAATGAGCTCCTAACGTGCAAATTCTGTTTTCTGTGCTTACAAAATTATTTTTAAATTTTTTAAAATTTATTTATAACGGTCGCATCGACTGCCTGGTCTTAGCGACCACAGTGACAACTATTTACATATTATTATACAATTATATAAACATTAATTACTATTATTAATTACATAATAAAATACTAGTAACATCCATTTTTCTGCTCGTTACCACTAACTAATTATTTATCTTCTTTACATGTGAATTTTAGGTTTTAACAAAAGAGAACACAGAATACAATACATTTAAATTAAATCAAAAATGTTACTGTCCTTACAAAATTTAATAATGTCTAAAATAGATTTGTAGTTTTTACCTTGTAGGTATTTTTGTCTGTGTTGGTGGTATTTGGGGCATTGATTGATAATATGGTCCATATTTAAGGCAGAATTACACAGATCACAAGACTGAAGGTGGGATGGATCTATCCAGTAGATAAGTGTGGCTTAATTTGCAGTGTCCAGTTCTTATTCTGTTCCTTCCTTCCAATATCTATGTTGTTACTAAGATTATAGAAGTCTCTGACATTTTTGTGGAGATCACTGGATTTTAAAGTTTTCTATATATTGTGCCATTTCTTTGTCATCTTGTTGCAGGTATATTTTAACATATCGTTCAGGGTATGAGATCTTATTAGGGCAGAGTTGCAGTCGTCTAACCTATTCCTTTGTGTGCTAAATGATAAATCAGTCTGGATATCCGGAATTATCCATGGAGGGTATTTGCTGGTTCCTCTTTTTTCTATTTTCGAATGTTTGATATTTACTCCTTGAACATTCTCTTGACTATAGCATATATGGGTATGTAGCGCTGGTGGTCAATATTAACTGGATATTTAGGGTATATATAATGGTAAATAATATATATATACCCTAAATATTATTTTCTTCGTTCCGAATACCATTTTTCTCCGTATGGCTTTTGTATGTTTGTGTCTATGAACAGCAGATCCCAAGCTCAAAAAAGCACTTTACTAACACAAAAATACAACAAAACTAAATATGGTCAGAAATTATTTTTTATTACAGATGTACTTATTTTTAGAGTACCTATGGCTATTGCTATCTCTACAACGAACTATTGACTTTACAATTGTTTCTTCATGACATAAATGACAACATGATTATTTATTTGCCATCTGTAGTGGTGCTATGGAACTAATTAAGCTCTCAAGGACTATCAAAATTGCTCTACTGTTCTTAATATTCCACTTTATATGAGCAGATCTATGTCATATTCTAGAATGGGACCAAAATTGCTACCACATCGTTACTTCAGACTGTATTTATGGAAGGTAAGAATTCAATGAATTACATGGAATATATTTAATAGGAAATTGAAAAGATCGCATATAAGAGGGTTGGGTGATTAAGTATGAGAGACATACGACGAATAAAAATGAGGATATGGAGAAAAATAGAGAAAAAGAAAAGAGGGTAGATAAAGTGAAGAATGAATTAGTACTGAGAGAAATGAAACAGATAAAAGAAAAGTAAATTGAAAATAAAATAAATTTATTGGAATATGTGATCACGACCAGCGAAAGAAGTGAAGAGAGGATAGAGAACAAGATTGTGATTGTCGTTTAAAATTAAGTTTTGAGATTGATGAAAAAGAGGAAAATGTGGGCCAGAAGTAAATGGAAACAGTTGGTGGCACTAGGAACCTGTCATTTGGCATAACACGAAGTATTCAGTATTCATTGCTGAATATCACCGACTTAAATGTATGTCCGCATATTGTTCCATTTGTTTTCCCTCACTTCTTTCAATCTGTTGTCATATATCAGCCGTAGACTGGTTATATAATGTTATGGTATATTTATTGAATCATTAGATTCATGAAAATAATTTAAGTTAATAATTACTTCTTTTGGAACGAAGGCGCTATAATACAGAGATATTTGGAACGAAGTTCAAATTTATAATAAGTAATAAACTATCAAATAATTTGATAGAAAACAATTTTATATCTATATTATACGTCTGCGACGATTCATCGGCCGTAACAGTCGCAGGACGCAAAATTATACACTCTCAGATACAAGTTATCAATTTAAATTTACCTGATGAAGTCCACAAATATGAAACGTCGAAAATGTATTGTTGTAGTTATGTTATTCAGCCCTAAGACTGGTCTGATGTAACCCTTCATGCTATTCTATGATGCGCAAGCCTTTTCATTTCCTCATAACTACCACATACTACTTCCTACCTAATTTTCTTATCGTATTCCATCCTGGCCTCCCTCTTCTGTTCTTACCCCACACACTTCCGTCTAATACTAATTTTACAAGACCCTCATGTCTCAAATCGTTGCCTTCTCTTCCGTCAACGTCCTCCATATTGTTCACTCTTTCCCTATTCTTAGAACTTCCTCATTAGTTATTTTATCCATCCAAATTAAAACACTGTTGCGTCACTTCACTAACGGTTGCCTGCCAGAGAGCGTTTATGCGTTATTCACGATGGAGTCAATAAAATTGTAAGGGATTTGAAAGTGGGGATGCGGAAGAGAAGAAAGGTTGTTGTTGTAGTTTTAGTCCTTAAACTTGTCTGCCACAACTCTCCATACCAACCTATTCCGTGCAAACCTTTTCATTTCTACATAACTGCCACATACTCCCGTCTGCTTAGCGTATTAAATCCTTTGTTTCTCTCTTCTGTTCTTACCCCACACACTTCCCTCTAATGCTAATGTCTCAAACGAAATTTTGGCGGTCGGAAAGGAACATTTGAAGGAGGAAAAAGTTTTGAGGATGCGTGTTGGTTGATCCACGGCACTCTTGGAATAGAAGTTGATCAGTTGGGAATGGAACTTGGACGTAGGAAGGTGAAGATGAGATGAGATATAGATTTTGGAGTTTGACGATGAACTTTCGAGTTGGGAAGAAGTAGCTTGAGAGTGAGAGACGTTTGTTTGAAATCTAGTCTGGGGGCAAACCGAAAAGAAGGTAGACGGCAACGAGCAGAAGGTGCACCGTCTACGTAATCTGGGCACCAGAATTCCTAGGAGGACTAGGTACCAACGGTAGAAATCATCACCGGAAGGAGCCTCCTGACGAAAGCGGAAGAAGTACGCAAGCCGCCTGAATTACTCAAGGATGGAGGAAGCCGCCGTATCACAAAAGAAAACAGGTACATGTCTTTGCCACTGTCTAAAATGTGTCATGACTGTCGTTCTGCAGCATAAATACCCACAAAAAGACCTTACGAGATTGATTATATATAAGCTGAGCTAGTCGTAGTAAATTTTTAAATTGCAGTCTAGGTTTTGTAATTATTGCTTTTACGTTTTCTGTTAATAAATTTAATTTGTTTTTTTAATATAACCAAATAATTTGCTTAAGATTTTAATTAAAATCCCCCAGATCATTATAATATTTATAAGTTAAATACATTTTTTAATCTGATAGTAAAAACACGTCAATGATACAGTAGACTCTCAAAAATAATAGTAAGAAGTATTTCAAATAAATAAAAATAAATCAATACAAGTAGAGATACTCTAAACTGAAATTGTACCATAATTACTGTATAGTCTTATTGGAATTACCCATCCATTCAATTAGTTATATAAAGTTATAAACGAACATTTTTGCGAGAGTGGTTAGATTATGACATAATATCGTAGATTAATAGCCCTGAGGGGAACTCAACTGCTAACTACGTTTTCATTTTATCACAAAATGTTCGGCCCAAAATGGTAAAATGTAACGAGCCCGTATATATACTACTAGTATGTTTCGCTTAGTTCAGACAGTTACGCACAATTATCGCCGGTGTTTACAAATAAACCTCAGAACCCTATTTGGAAGTTATGCGGGGCTGATCCCCTCTTGCATGAAGCCGGATTAAATCCCGCGGATTACACAGCCTCCCGCTTCCATCACAATTTACAATTCGATTTGTGAAATGCAATTTCATGCTCAGCTCTGTGACGTTACGCCTCCTGGAAGTATAAAACCATAATTTCAAAATTAAATTTTCTGAAAGCAACTACCCGGCAAAATTAGATTATAATACCGCATTACTTCTATTTTTTCATGAAATATATTATATATATAATGAACTGGTATCGCGATTATCGTAATAAAGAACTATTCAATAAATTTAATTTAATTGTATATTTAATTTTCTGTTATTATAATTTTATATTCTAAAAGTAAGCAATCCAGTATTTCATGGCAACCGCCTAAGTAACGGTTAAAAATGACATTTTTTAAAAAAAATACATATTGTCGTCATTTTTTAAAATCTTTTTATTTAAAGTTGCATCAACTACTATGGTTATTAGCGACTACGGTAAGGTGGGGGGGACTCGTTATCTGTAGTTTCACACTGTGAAACCGCACACACAACATCAATGCCCAAGCCAGAATTCGAACCCAAGACCTCTGTGATGCGAGGCAGCAAGGCAGAAGTTTGGCGGATGGATTTTTTATGCCTCAAGAAGCCATATATAATGTGATTGGTAAAATATTATAATCTTGGAGCGTGAACGCAAGAAGCATATTGTGAACACATTCTCTGAACTGACAGAGGAGAAGAAATGTCGCATATAATACTTGAAAAGTTACGGTGAAAGATTATGGAAATAGCGCTATTAGTAGAAATATCTGTTGCACTGAATGTTAGGTTGAACAATTGATGACTTCTTATACGCGAGTTCGCATTTGGAGCAAACTATCCAGAGCTGTGCGACATGAGGACTCCAGACTGGCTGCTTGGACATCCAAATCGATAGTTGTTTGTTGAAGCAGCTCCACGTCGCTATTTTTGGGACGAGCTACAAGTTCACCCAATTTCCCTTCACGCCCCCTTTCTGATCATAGAAAACGGACCATCATTTGAGAGAAAATTTGTAAGATGAGACCAATCTCAATATTTATCCAGTTAAGTACCTTTAATTTGGCAATTCATAAGGATTGTTTTTAGAAATAGTGAAATTTAACTAACAACACCTTTCAAAAAAAGAAAATTAATGTTTTAAATTAAAGTAAAGCTAGCGTATTCCTCGATACTATAGAAATTTTTTACAGATTAAATATGTTGCGCTCTACGATAAATACATTTGCGTTATACTTACTTAAATTCATTGCTAAATATGTTAATTGTGTTACTAAATAGTCTTTATAATGAAATGTGTCTACTCGAACAAAAGGAATATTATACCCAGTAATCAGTTGGTAGTTAGTGTATGACGTCATAGTAAGAGCGCACACCAACTATTTTGGAGTGGCGTACAAATCAAGGCGAGGGGATTAATTATACATGTACACATATAATGTGATAATTTTTACTTTAGTTCACAAGGCAGTTAAATGACACTAGTCAGAACGAGTTAATTATTAAAAATTTACATTAATTCTTACATTTTCGTTTAAATTAACCTCCTTTTTCGTTGGCTCTGCAGCTCATTAAGGCCTTGGTCAACCAGGACGACTGCGGACTGTCCTCTTGCATGACACATTTTGAATTTGGAGTGATACGTGGTCAGTAATACAAAAACTCAACGTCATTCAAGAAATTTTCTCTGTTAATTACTTATTCGATCTTTATGTTTTTTTTAACAAATATTACTGACATTTGGTGAAGTCCCAAGTTAAGGAGGAAACGTAGCGTTTTCTATTTTTATTAATTTCGATGTTAATGTATCTATTGACGTAAAAATTTTAAAATAATTTCATTCTGCTTTACTGGCCATTATTTTTTTTGTTATTATGCGTCAGATCATAATTCAATAATTATCGAATTCGTAAATTAAATATTACACTAGTTTCTTTGGAATACAAATGATTTTAAAATCAGCCCAAAGTGTTAAGAAATTCATATATATTAATGTATTTTTAATTAGTCACATGTGAACCAGGAAAGTATAATGCAATGATGTATACTATACATGCGTCGTTTCCAATGGAAGTGATGAAACAGATGAGCTGGTCTACGTGCGGGAAATATTCCCTTGTTCAAATCCGAAGAACGCTTACCTGAAACATGAAACAATATACTTTAGTCAAGGTGCCAGTGTAGCCATAATATTGCGAAACTGACTTAAACCCACAATAGGGCGATATTTCACAGGATAAAGGATTCGTGGGTGAGGCGCGTGAGCGATGAAGTGGGCGAGGAAAACTTTAATATTCTATGATCAGTACTGGGAAAGAATCTCATAAAGAATGTTGCTGATAAATTACAATATTATTTGTAGAAACATCAACTAGAACGTTCATTTCTAGATATTTTCCCGTCGAGTTTGGTTACTAATCTGGTCCTGTATCCGTTCCATATTTCTGAATCACTTCTGAAGTTATGTAATACGCACATTACGTCTGGAAAGCAAACAATTATAATTCCGACAGTATAATCTTCCTGTGCTCACAGTAGTTCCCGTTTTGGGTAATAATGAAGGAATTTCCGCTTGATTTAATATATATATATATCCGCTTTCTAACTATTCGGTCATATTCCGCAGACGCTTCAAAGATGTGGCATGTCATAAAATGAACAAAAATTACAATACTGCCCTATAATTATATGCTATAACTAAATATTTTTTGGATTGTGCCATATTTTTAAGGGAAAGTAGCCCACATTTTAATGTTCTAATAAATCATTATTTGAATAGAAGGAGGTGATAAGCAAAAACCGTCGTTAGTTCTTTATTAAGTTTTATTCTATTGATAATATTGAATATTTTGTCTTAAATGTACACTAAATAGCAGACAAATAATAGACAAAATCTGAATATTTAATCAACATATCTGCAATTAAGGTACTAACTCATACTATGAAATGCAAATAAATTTAACATCTGATAAATTAATACTGAAACGTACGACCTTAGTTTGGAAACAAATTTTAAAGTGTTAAACAATTTCACAGATGTTTTAAAAATAATATAGCTGGGGATGTTTCAACGCTGCTTTTCTTCTTTAAACACCGGCCTTTAAATATAACCTTGAAAATTAAACGAAGATCTAAAACCACCGCTACATACAAAAATAATAATAAAAGAACTTCAAAATTTTAAAGGCTATTTATTTCGGTTGTTAATATATCTAAACCTTCTTTTTCTCGATTCATTAAAAGATCTTACCAGCATTTTTTTTGTGTGATGTTTACAAAATTATTTGTCCTGTGACCTGTGTTACATGTAACAAATCAAAAAGACATTGAATACGAGCAATGAATAACAAATGTCTAATTTTAAACTTTTATCAAGCAAATGACCCCCTATTACTAACCATTGTTTAGGTTTAATCATAATTTTGATATCCTTTCTAATAATAGAATGGGAACCGCATTGTTGTAATTTAATAATTTTAAAAATATTGTACATAATAACTCGCCGTATTAAACTAGACTCATAAAATCTTAACAAATTGTATTAATTTAAGTTACTTTGCCTATTTTCTGTACGTAACTGTGAGTTTAGATCTTTGCTTTTCTTTCCAGTCTACGAAGAAGACTTAAATTTAATATTTAAATTAAACTGTTATTACAATAAATAAAAAGAAGGCAAATAAGTCAGCATATAAATTTATAACCATTTATTCAAATGCGACGTTTCGTTTCCTTTTTGAGATTTCATCAGGCTGGCTTATTAGCCGTATTTTTAATTTATTGTAAATTTTAAAGTCAAAAAACTAGGTTGTAATTTTAATCTGTTATTCATGAAATACCAATAAGTCAGAATTTCTTATATTATAGAACACAATAGATGCGTTATAATGTTTCGTTCACAATTTTGGAATTTCAACCATTAAATATTTTGAATTGATGCAATTGCATATATTTTAATTACTGGAAGGGATTTTTCTTCTGAATTCAGTTTCATAACCTCGTTCGCTGAACTTCAATTGAAAGCAATTCTTCTGTCTTTACATCTTTGAACAATTTTCACGATGTCCATTATTCAATGAGATCTTAAATATTAGTCTGAGAAGATTGTGTTTATGAAAATTCTAGGTGAGGATGGTCTTCAGGAATACAAGGAGTGGAAGGATCTAGCGAGGATCGGTTGTTGACTCGGATTAGCAAAGTTGTTACTGCACCCACCCAGTAAGGTTCCGGGTTTCGAGTCCCGGTCCGATCGTAATCTTTCATTGTGGTCTTCTATAAAAGTTGTTTCCGTTTCAGTTATTAAATAATTTTGGGAGTTAAAATATGATTATTATTTACCAATAACACTTAGTGGTTGTATATAATTACATGCCAGTTACTGTAAAGACAAGAATACCAATTTTTTTTCAATGTACCTGCTTGCCTTCTTTGAGAAAACGTGACATTGCCCTAATAAGATTAATCTGGAGAACAATAATTTCTTATTTTGAAGATTTTCTATTTAACCAGCGTCAGTAGCACGTGTAAAGAGTGCACTCTGAAGTTCAGAGAAAGCTCGCTAACCATTTCCCCGTGCGTTAAACTCGTCCTACAACATTGATTAGGCCGAAACTTGGCTATGTTGTGATACTAAAACGGGAGAAGGTGTACTTTTAACCCTTGAGCGATTTCCAATTGTTGCTTTTAAGGCCGCAATAGAAACTAATCATTGGTTCGAAAATAGCAGTGAAAGTTTTATTCACGTATGATGTGGGCATTCCGAGGTGTGCACACAGTGCTCAGAGTAGCCTTTGGCTCAGTTTGAAATCGGAAGGTATAATCGAAGTCAGCCTAGGCTGGAAGCCTCTTACAGTCAGGTCACGGTCGCTTTCTACCCAAATCAACACCCCAGGACGTAACGGCGTTTCGAGAAGACGCGTCGTAAACTTGTACGGGAAACAAGGCGGCAGCTTTAAGAAGCAAGTCCTCCCTTTGTCTGTGCCGATGGACCACTAGGGCATGCCTCTGCATTGATAAGTTCCACATCGTGTCCAAAAATAGTCTGGCTTGCTTCTAAGAAGTATTTAATAGTCATATTCAAAATATAAACTCAAAGTGCACAATACTGCAAGATTAGTTATTTCTTTGTGTTACATTAATGTTCCTGAACCTTTATTTCCAATTGTATTTTTACGTAAATGTAACAAAATATATAAAGTAACAACAGTAAATTGTAATTAATTTCGAAGCATATGACTTATGTGATTGATATGTAATGGCCATCATGTACAAGTATTTCTAGACCATAAAGTAAGGAATTGTGCTTTAAATTACATTTAATACTTAACTAAACTAAACGATAAAATTCCAATTAAAGGAAAAAACATTGTAATATATAAAATTGAATGTAAATATTTAAACAAAAATTATATAGGACATACAGAAACTTATCTTTATGCCAGATTATACAACCATGAAAATAATGCCAAAATCAGTACCAAAACAAATACAGCCTTGTCACTGCATCATCTAAAACACGAAATTGATTACGATAATGTACGAGTAATACATAAACAAAATAATATAATTAGAAGAAAAATTTTAGAATCCATATATGTTTTTATAAAATGATAATGGTATCAGTTCCAAGACAGAAAGTGAAAACGCATCTAAGCAAAGTTTTAAGGATAAATCACAATTCTAAGGTTAAATGATAATTTGCAGTACGTTCACTTATATAATGTCGTTCTTCGAGGCTCGATAAGTCGATTTTGGTATTGACGTAAAATGTCTAATTTTGTTTAGCGTTTTTAATAACATGTGCCATGTCAAACTTCCCTGTTGGAACTAATTTTAAAACCGAAAATTCGTTGTACGAAATGTGGGAATTATATTGCCGATGGCGTCGGTAAGCACAGAGATATTGATTTTGTGAATATCTGTACCCCAAAGTTGGCAAGTATATGTGAAAAATTGGAAATTTTTATATTTAATAATAAATAAAAAATAAGATTTGATAAAATGAAGGCATCTAAAATATATTAAGGATTTAAAAACAAATTTTAATCAAAATTATTCTATTAATGTGTATAATTATAATATAATTTTTGTAATTTTTAATTAATTTGGTATTTTTCACTGTACATGACTATGGCTTCTCTATAATTTTTAATTCATTTTTTAATAAAATATGATTTTAGTTTTTATTGAAATTGTAACTGATTTAAAACCAATGTCGTTTTTTTTAAATGATTTTACATCTAAATTGCAATCAGTCATTTAATACACGAAAAATTCCTTGAAGAATTTTAATTTAATCTCAGCTTATGAAACTAGTTAAATTTATTTAGAGTAAACTGGCTTGAAACATTTTTACGATTATTGTAGAATTTACTTACAGTGAAATGCTGTTTTGCACATTGAACATGACAATTACTCTTCATTAAAATAAATTAAGTTGTTTGTAGGTTGTTTAAGGGATTATTTAAAATATTAAAACAGCCCAATTACATTAAAATAAATTAATGTGGTCTTCGAACCAGTGTTAGAATTTGGCAGTATTAGGTACAAGACTTTTCACGTTTCAAAAAGTCATCATTTTCCAATTACAGAACAGTTACAAGTATTAAAATTCAAAATGAACTTTTTTAAATTAGTTTCTATGAAATTATGCTCAAACTAAAAATTTCCGTACTGAATATGTCTAAAGTAAGACAATATTAATGTTATTTCAAAACAGAAGAAGAATTTTTCCACTCACCGATATAAACGCATATCTCATATTTATAATTTTTAGTAACATTATACTAAATGAAGAGCCGATAAAATTCCTTAATAAGTTACGGCTGGTAATTAAAATAAGACAGAAGGAAGTTTGTAAAACTTTCATGAAACAACTTCTGAAAAGGAAGCCCAGGACAACAGGAAATATATTGGTGGACTGTTTAACTGGATGAAATGAAAAGGAATTCAGCGACAAATGATTGATAACAAACGATAAGAAAACAGTTCGCCTATTATTGAAAATGATCAGCGGGTAGCATATTACACAGATTTTTTCATAAAAGACAATACCAAAGGATATAGACAGAAACAAAAATGAAAATGGTTAATGCAGGCGTCGAAACAAAGGAATCCCCAAGTCCTGGAAGTATGTTCGTAGAACTACAGGAGAACGACCCGGAAATAGTTATAGAGACACCGGTGGACATATTCAATAAATACCTCAAAAACTGATAAAAACCACGTAAAAAAATATCTATTTTCAATTTGTAAGAAAGGATCAAAGAATGAGTGTATTAACTGCAGTGTAACAATCACTGTTGAGAGGCTGTAAGGAGAGTAATAAATGACAGATTAGAGAAAATTATAAATAGTGGGGAAGAACAAAGTGGTTTCACAGCAAGGCGGTCATATGATGACAATATATCTATAATAAAACAAGTTATAGAGAAATAAAGAATAAGAAATATGGAAACAAATCTAATATTCATGGGCCTAGGTAAAAAGTAGGCCATATATAAATAAAATAAAATAAAAGAGGGAAATATATATTATCAATAAAATATCTATATAAAGAGCAAATTAAATGTTGGAAATGAGATATCTCGGCCATTAAAAACGAACCAACGCACTAAGGCAAATACGTTGCTTATCAACATCACTTAAAAAAATGTGTAGATAAGATACTCAAAGAAGAATTGCAGAAGTGTGTGTTTGTATACCTCATTATATACTCTACTATTTGCTGAAGCCCAAGTCGAAATAGCAGGGAACGAGAATGAGACAGAATATAAGGATAAAAAGCTTGTATTATAGTAACATATAAAAAGGCCGGACTGAAAATGAAGAAACTGAAAACTAAAGATATTAAAGTAAATAGTAACATAAAATGTATTAGATTTGAGGAAGGCCTGTTGAAGTCGGTGACTCATATAAATATTTAATTGTGACGATGGCAAGGAAGGGCGAGTAAAACCGAAATAACTCTTAAGAATTTACCATGCAAAAAATAACATAACAGTTTATTATGGGGAAAATCTGAAGAAAAATGAAACATAAATAAATCAAATGGCGATTAAAATGGTATGATAGTGAAAAAGTTATGAGGTCATGGACGGAGAATGTAATGGAAGAGGACCACTCAAAAAAAGAGAAAATTGTCTTAAAACAAGTAAAAGTTATTGTACAAAAAAAGGGACTGGAAAATTAAAAACGAAAAGATATGAATAATTAAAGAGGAGAACCAAGATCTGTATAAAACTCGACCTATATACATTGTAACATGAAATCGGGTCCCAGCGCGTAAGGTAGGCAGGGTGGCCCAGGCACATTGGTTTCGGAAAGGCGGAAATACTTTCACATAAGTTTAGTATTGTTGCTACGCCGACAGAATGCCCGCGTAACATGGAAATCGGTCAGAAACAGCCAGTTCTCGGCTGGACGCGTTTGGAGGAGGTGTTCGGTATCAGACAAATTGCCATCACAACGGCAATGAGACACCGAACCGTAATGTTAACTAACTTTTGGGTTCCCGGCGGTCAACTATGGAAAAGTAGGGTACTCGAACAAATTGCCGTTAACTTGGTAATGAATACACCGATAGTGGAAGTTGGTGACCGCACCCTGAGTAATGCATTTATCCTCCTTTCTCAAAAATACATCGACAGAATATTAAAAACTGTTTTGGTGATTTTCTCTTTTAAAACTACGTGGTGCCCATGTATTATTTAATCTATAAACGAGTGCAAAAACGACGACGAGAAAGCTGAGCCGCTATATTCAGGATGTCCATAAAAGGATGTCACAGTTAATAGTATGTACTGTAAACGTTGTAGTGGTGTTTGAAGGTTCACAATTAATGAGTAACTCAAACAATATTAGTTCTCACATGTACGCGAGTTACAAAAGAACCGTTTATGTTATTTATTCATCGCACAGTGAACTTTTGGAGGGGAGGATACAACGTGGCCAGGTGAGAACTACAGTCAAGACGTAAAACCACTAACAAGAAGAAACGTTTTCCACATTGTTTCTGTTTTCTACCATTTAATCCTCTGTGGCTTGATGAAAGATCGTATCTTTGTTTTGCAACTATCTAGTTACTTAGCATAGGATTTAAGAAGCTATAGTTTTCATTACTCCGGACTTGTTAATCAAAGTATGTGAATACTTACTTACTTCCTCTTCATCGATTAGGCTATTGCCTGTTCCGACCTCAATCTTCATTCCATTTTCTAGGACGACCAGCATCCCTTTTTACAATAGAATGGTATTGAAAGGCAAGCTTTGGTATTCTATTGTCATCCATTCTCAGAACGTGGCTTTTCCAATTTGCTCTATTTTGGTAAATTCTGTCATTCAGTGTGAATATATCTAGCTGCTTCCTTATTTCTTCATTTCTTATTTTATCGCTCCGGGAGTATCCTTTCACAGATCTAAGAAATCTCGTTTCCGATGCTTGTATCTTACTCTTATATTTTTTTTATTCACCCATGTTTCACTTACATATAAAAAAGTTGGTACAGCCATCGTCTCATAAAATTTAAGTTGGGTATCCTCTCTTACTTTTCGTCGAATTGTCCCACACATAAATTGAAATCGATTAAGCTTTTTCTTCATCTCGTCGTCGTCATTATCAGATAATTCACAACCAAGGTAGACAAACTTTAATACTTGTTCTACTGGTTGATCATCAATTACTATCTTCGCTCTTATCAGATACTTCCCTTGCCATGCGATTACTTAAGTATTTTTTCTAGATATCCGCAGATTGTAATTTTTGAAATAATATTTAATTTATATATCGATTTCTGGAGTTCGTCTTCATTTTCTTGTCAAATAAATTGATCATCGGCAAAAAGCATTGTATTTACGTATATGTCGTCATTCAACTTTATTCCTGGGGATTCCCAGGAATAAAGTATGTGAATAATTGCACATATTGTGTATTTGTAAGAAAATTTAAGATACTATACCTTCAATTTTATGTATGATTTGTTTTACATAGTCTATATCATTAAAGCTGAGATATTCATTCGAATCCTTATACAATAACGCAACATAAATAATAAGGCGTCCTTATATTGCATTTATCTCGTGCTTACTACATGACGTAATTCATAAAGACATTAGGTAAAAAATTAAAATCATTGTCTTATTATAAATTTTGTTCATTACAATCTTTCCTATTCAGCGTAGCTGTCTCGCATTACACAGGTCCCGGAATCGAGTCCTCGCCGGGGCATAATGTCTGTGTTCGTCATGGTCAAGCGAAACAGATCTTAGGACTGAGGGAGAATCCCTTACTAGAAGCAAGTAACTGTATGCAATGCATCATAGCTCGAAGGGTGTGTTGAAACGCAAGAAAAGTCTAGTCATGCTGGTTCATTTCCATGAGACGACTTGCTACGTCAAGCCGCTAAAAAATACACTCAATGCTTCACTTTCTCAAGCCCTAATTTGACAATGGTAAATTATTCTCTGTGGCAATTTTGTCTAATGTCTTAGATTGAAATCTTTGATACAGTTTCCCGAGCCGAAGTTCGTACGCTGCGAACTTTCTATCGGGAACATCAGAGGCGCTGCCCCTGCCCCATGACGTCCCTTGATGTATGATTCTCTGCGGTAAATGTATATCTGTGCAATTAGTCTGCGCGTGGCATTCATTGATATAAATTGCCGCACCTGGATGTCTATCACGCTCCGGCTTATCTTCCGATTGCTCGAATCAGATTTGTGCTTAAAGCGAGAAAGTAGGTAGCAGGTGAAACGGGTTAAACAGCTGCTGTTACCTATGCTACAATTTTGCAGTTCAGACAATAGGCTTAGATTTATTGATTTCTTTGGTATTATACTCAGGAAATGGGGTAAATAAATGTACTTTTAGGATGATACGGAACACGAGCGTGATCCACATAGTGGCAACTCGTCTTTAATACCTTAGTAAGGTAATTTAAATGGTTGGATATGGAAGGGAGAGGAAGGTAGCCGGAAGTTAACTAGGATCCTAGGGCAATTGTTTACGGGTACTACTCAGTATTTTCCTAAAAGTGAGGCTGGGTAAACCCTAATACACTTAGCTCAGGTTGTTGGGTAATCTGCTCACCCCCTTCAGAATTACAGGAGAGGAATTTATAAAAAATAATAATAATAAATTCACAGTTGAGGTAATGTATAGAACTGTCAATTTCATTGATAAAAAATAAGAAAGGAAATACATAAATGGAAAAGAAAATATCTAAAGAGAAAAAATCGTTAGATAAATGTTAAAATATTAAAATATAATCATGTTGTGCATGTGTGTGTGTGTGTGTGTGTGTGTGTGAGAGAGAGAGAGAGAGAGAGAGAGAGAGAGAGAATGTACGTAACGGAAAATTTTAATTTATACGTTATTACTATTATTTATTATGGACAGAAGCACCAAAGCAAAAACGTTAAATTATGGCAGCTTTATTCATTTAGTCAATAGCTTCAAAAATTGAGCGAATTACATTTATATTATAATATTTGTTCTCTAAATATACTAAAACTTAATCTAATTACTTAATGTGATAATAATTAATCTAATTATTTATATAATAAATAAATAATTAAATTATATTAAATTTCATTTACTGTATGATTAGAATTCAACCCCTTTTGCAAACAAAAGCTTCTCGATAGAGTAATATGGAATATGACCAAACACAAATCATAAATTAATACGACAAAGGTGTGGCACAGCGATAAAATTTTATAGACAACAAAAAATAATTCGATTACAAAATTACTTTTCAAATCAGATCAAACTTTCAAGGACAGTTTTTTTTGCACTTATGCTATGACGCAACAAATGTATCTCAGAAACTTTTCAGTCGATTTCTGACCTAACATTATAATTGCTCACTAGTATGTAAACACTTTTGCGAAAAATTTCGGTGTGTTAGGATTAACCCTAATGCAATACTTCAGCATACTGAAATCTCTTTCGACTTTAAATATTTTGCAAACATTAGACCAGGAAAAACATTTTCATAATGTGATTTCTAAACTTTATTATATATGATTTAGGTCTATGGCCTGGATGTTAAATAACAGTCGAAAACAACTTTTTCCGTCTAAATTACGATCAATGTTAGAACCTGGTTAAAAAGGCAAAAAATAGATAACTTTGTATAGGCTTGTGTACCACGTACATTGGAACTTTAATGATAAATATATCACTGTTCATCAAGAACTTATTTGTGATCGAAATAAACTCCTATTTTGAAAAAATAAATTCGTATTATCTCATTAACGTTATTAACCAATAAATGAACATGTTTAGCTACTGACATCGCCTCATACGGAATGTTTCCAAGATGTAAAAAGCGGAATATATTTCTCCGCCCTGCGAATGTGCAGCCATATACTCGTAAAGGGACTGAGTAAAAAATCCAAATGAGGTTTCCGCTGAGAGCTTCGCAAACAAGTTGGAAAGCTCGTCAAATATACTGAACCAGGCGTAGCAAAAGCTTCCCATGCCGTACGCACGTTTGTATTAGAGCCACACTTTCCTTCCAAAAGATGTTAATCCTCTTATAATACCGAAATTAACAGTTGCTAGTAAACTCGTCTAACAAAATCTGTTTTAATTAATAACTCAATAAAATGGCGACAATTGATTAATGTGGCTGATTTTCTCAGGTGATATCCTGCCCCCCCCTCCACCCCCTCCCCTGTGGTCTCATGTTTTGTCACGTCGATCTGTCCAACCGGCTGAAATCCTGAGCGTTTGTTCTGTTGGGGAGAAAAGTCGTAAATTTTTAAGTATTGCAAAACATTGTATATTTTCCGCTATTTGTCAGATCTCATGTTATTTTATGCAATTAAAATTCTAAATTTCCTTAAACAAAAAATTCTGCTCCATAGTGGCCCACAAGATACACTGAGAAAGTCTCTCGTACTAGAGCCGCGCTTTTATTGTTATTGTTTTATAAATATCAGCAGATCATTTGACGTACAGCTATTGTATTTTTATGGTTCTGATAACATCATTGATTGTGGATTCATTTAATATAATTACAATTCAACATTTCATAATAAAAATACCTTTTATCTTTACAATTTGGCTGCCCACGGCTGTTAATAATTATTCAAATAAATAATATACGTTACAAAATAGTTTTCAGCTTTTAACTAGAGATGGGCGATCTGATCGAGATCTGATTCAAAGAACTGTGATCAGAGAGAAACTCACTCATGAATCAGATCGCTGGGACTGCGATCCCAGAGCTACCTAGTATTTGAATCACTCACTATTGAATCAGATCACGCGGACTGCGATTCCAGTACTACCCGCCACTTAATCAGTTCTTTCTGGATATGTTTACGGTGGGGCGATTATTTAGGTAAAATTAAATTAAGGAGCACATGCACAAATATTTTAACTGAACGTCAATATTAAATTATCTTATCTTATTGTCCAGAATATAATAGTATAAATTCCTTCTCTAATGTATTGGTCCACGTATTCCCGCTAAATGTTATTCTCAACTTTTCACTTTAACCTCGCAAGATCGCTTCACACTATACCATGCTTTTATTAACATTACTTATTCACTTATTTTCTTATAATAATTCGAGTAGAATTTGGATCATGTCATTAATTACGAAAATTCATCATAATATTAATACAAAGGACGTATGTACAAAAAATTAAAATATTCAGCTTAATAGTATTTTTTAAATTGGGAAGCTTTAAGACCGACGACGCAGTCCGCGACATTTTCGTATATGTCTTTTAAATCGGTGACTCATTACACTACTTTTTGTTGAGTGACAAACTACATGAGGGCAATCCACGTGCTCACAACTCCCTTTTAATAACATAAGCAGGGATTTGTAACGGCACATATGGGAAGGACAGAAATTAACAATTACTATATAAGCGTTTGTATGAATATTTCCAGTAAATTTGTCCCTCTTCTAAAGTAAATTCGAATTCATTCGAGGCCTTCACTTCAGTAATAGAACTCAAGTACCTAGTCATTTATTTTATTTTATAATTATTTATTTATTAAGAAATACGAAAAATGTTTATGATTTTTGTTAATTAATGATAAAGTAAAAATCACTGGATATATATATATATATATATATATATATTGTGTGTGTGTGTGTGTTAAGTGAGCAGTGAATCAGTTAAAAGAGCTACTGAGCGAGTGGTTCCGATCTGATCACTAAACCGAACAGTTTTGATCATCTCTACTTTAACATATACTTCTCAGTGATATAGACTATGTATAAATTCAGATTATCCATGCCTCATGAAAATTGAACCCATCGGTTTATAAAATTTTCGATAAAAGTAAAACTTTAAAATAAGTTTGTGGTTAAAAACAGGGACTCAGTATACCTTTAAGATCATGCGAATAATCCTAACGTGAATATTTTGTATTTAGTGTTACAGTTGTCGATAGTTGATCGGTAGAGAGAGACTAAGTGAGGAAAGAAGGACAAAAGAGTAGTAAGTACGCGTATAGACCGCTGGGAGCTTTGCTTCCAGGCAGTGCCTCGTTATGCTCCATGATGACTGGAATTACAGTTCATTGTGGGAAGTCTTCCCCGCGGCTTCCACCAGCTTGACGACTTAATCCGCCTACAACAGTTTCCCACTACCAACAATAGGACCTTTGTCTTACGCATAGCTGCAACCAAGAATGTTTTTGCTTTGTCCATTTGCTTGATTTTGTCAACTTTATAACAACAATCCCTAATGTGACTCCCGTCTTATGAATGTGTTATTTGATGACATAATCCAAAAATCTCCAAAAAATGTAGTATCTTAATTTTAACCATATACGAAGATATGATATGTATATTTAAATTACGACTACGATATATTTAATACTCACGCACACGACGAAATGGGCCAAAAGACCTCGAAATTTTGAAGAAATTTAAGGCGTGTATAGAGACGACTCAATTTCTGGAAATTTCGTCTTTCCTTATAAATTATTTTGACAATGTTAAAGAATTAGTGGCTTATATGTACAATTGGTTCATTATGAATATTCATATACAATTCTCGGCTTTGACGAATATTCTCATATAATATGTAACAGAATATTGTAAAATATGACGATACTAATATCTAAAAGTTATAAAAAAACGTTTACGTGATGTTTATAACCTTAAGGATGCGTGATATTAAAATATACCAAGATATAATCGATACAAATAGTTTAAACCTCAAGGCCATATAAATGTATTCCATATTCAAATATATATTCAATTCATTTAATTCTAAAAACAGCTTCACAACTAGAACACTGTATGTCGTAATTGTTGCTTTCTGGTTGAAGCTAATCCTGTGCGTAAAGATGAGGATTTATACAATTTATGTTTTCAAAATACCATTCCAACAAATACGAATACCATATTTGTTCAGCTATTAAACAAATCTCCAAATAATTACTTTAATAAGAAATTTGAAATTTTCGGCAGCAGCAGATATATCAAAAAAATGGTGAAAATGTGTTGCTCTGTCGCTTTTCCATTTAAAATCATTTTTAATAAATATTTTCCTGCTGTGATATTTCCCGAAGATCTGTAATATTCTAAAGTAATCCCCCCTCTTTAAGAAAAAAACGCCATTGGAAATATTAGATTAATATGGTTATTTCTCTCCTTCCTATCTATCTATATAAACAAATGCATGAGTCTGTTTCTCCTTCATGCATTACTACACAATTCATCGGATCGCCATGAAACTATGGGAAGTTGTTGAGTACACTCCCGCGAAGGTTTCAGGCGAAGTAGGTCCTTTTCATATATATATATATATATATATATACAGGGTATTCAGTTTATCTGAAGACATTCATATATCTGGGGAACTACACATCGGATAAAAAATTGCAGATTCTGATTCACCTTAAAAAATTACTCCTATTTGACCTACTATTCGAGTCATTTCGGTCATATAAGGCGTTGTAATAGATAAAAACCAAAATGGGTAATAAATAGGCCCAGATAAAGCAAAATAAAATTAAATGTGTTTGATATTCTTACAAATGCTACTTAATGGCACGATAACTATCTACCCACCCCCGCTCCCCAGGGATGGGGAGTTGTTGTTATGGCAATCAGTCCTAAGCCTGGTCTGATGCAACCCTCGATGCTAACCTATTCTGCGCAAGCCTTTACATTTGTACTAAGCTACCGCATCCCAACATCTTCCCTACTTGCTTAGTGTATTCCATCTCTGGCCTCCCTCTTCTGTTCTTACCCCTAACACTTCCCTCTAATGCTAAATAAACAGGATCCTCATGCCCGAAAACATGAACTATTAATCTATCCCTTCTCTTGGTCAAAGTCTTTCAAATTGTTCTCTCTTCCCCTATTCTGCTTAGATCTCTCTGGCTACTTACCATCCATCTGATTTTCAACATTCTCCTATAACATCACATTTCAAAAGCTTCATTTCTTTTTCTATCTGCAACTCTCATCGTCTACGTTTCGCACCCATATAACGCCAGATTCCAAACGGATATTTTTAATAATGATTTCCTAATATTCACACTTATATTAGCCATAAGTAAATTCCTATTTTTGAAAAAGCTACCTTGCTTGTGCTATCCTACCCTTTGTATCTACCATACTTCTATAATGCCTAGTTATTACGCTTCCCAAGTAGCAGAATTCCTTAACCTCCTTCAATTTATCCCTTCCCATTCCAACACCCTTTGTTATTTCGCTGTTTCACGTACTACACTCCATTACCTTGGTTAATCCTCATATAGACCTCTATCTCCAGGACCACGTTCCTGCTATTTATTATGGTTGCCAAGTCTTCTTCTGGCTCCCCTAATACTGCAATATCATCGGCAAAACCACAGGGTTTTAATTTCTTTGCAGTATGATTGTTTTCCATGTTGCGTTTTACCTTTCTTCGTTGGCTGAGCATAAGTGACAGACTGCATCCTTGTATAACTCCTTTCTTGATTTCTGCTTTCTTTTCTTAATCTTTAATTCTACTGCTGACTGCCTTATGTAGAGGTTATAGATAAGCATTTTTTCTCGACATTTTATTCCTGTCTTCTTCAAAATCCTTAATAGTGTGTTCTAGTTCACATTTTCAAAGGCTTTTTCTAAATTTACAAATGTCATAAACGTATACCTGCTTTTTTCTGTTAAGTCTTCTAAAATTAGACGAAAATTTAATAATGTTTCTCTTGCCCCTAAAACCATACTGATTTTCTCTTAACTCATGTTTTATTCGACGTTCCATACTTCTATCTACTATTTTCGTTAGTATTTTGCAGGCATTATATATTAAAGTAATTGTCCCGTGCTGTTCGCATCTTCAAAATTGTATTGTAAACGACATCATAGTTTTGACTCAAACATTTAAAATAAATAAAACTGGCCAAAATAATCAGCAGTAAATAAATAACTATTTATTAACAAAAGCGACGTTTCGTCTCCATTTTGAGACTTCTTCAGGCTTAAATTTTAGCAAAACATCCTATTTACTCCTTGACTTTACATGTGTAGAATTTGGTGCCGCGCTGGACCTTCTCCAACGAAATGATTTTTCATTTCTAATTCAATAATCTTTTCAACTGAGGGAGTCAAGGAGAAAATAGGTTGTTTTGCTAAATTTTAAACCTAAAGAATTCTCAAAATGGAGATGAAACGTCGCTTTTGTTAATAAATAGTTATTTATTTAATGCTGACTTTTTTGACCGTTTTTAATTATTTTATTGTAAATGATCTGATTCTTTTGTTAATACGAATTTGATACAATCTACTCTAAAGAAATATTTTGGAAATAGTTTTTAATTTAGCACTTACTAGTATTTATCAATATTTGTATCAATAGTAACTAAGGTTGATTTAATAATGTAATACATTTAATGCATGTACTTGATGTATCGGCCAACTACGGCGGTCCAGGGACTTCATAATAAGAATTGACGGTGTGAACGTGTTTAAGTAGCACACAAATATAACCTTCCATAAGGTTATACGTAGTTTTTGAAATGGGCGGCTTTTAACATCTGCGGAAGTAGTTCTGAAGCCTCCCACAGATCGCACCCTGAACCCGACTTGCTCGTGGCGCCAGCTGTGGTGACACCGAGAACCAGTAAATAAACCCACATTTGCTTGTTTATAATACATAAACGATCATTATATTAAAGTACCGCCCTTGAATAATTCATGCTTTGTGAACGTAAGAACTGTGCATCGTTAATGAATTGTACTTTTGTAGGATGCAAATACGAAAAACATGTTTACGGTTCAAATTTCAGAAAATGATTTCTTAGTTCTGATCTTGTGAACGTAATATTTGATTTGTTGAATCATTACTTTATAAAGGACGGAAAAGCAACTTCATTAGAAATTACAGTAAGTATTATAAATGGTATAATGTTTATCAGAAGATATGAAGCACTTTCAGTATTAATTATTTTGATCGATTAAGCCAAAATTAATATTTATTAGTCCGAGTAATTGCAAATTAGGGAAATATTTACTTTGTTTATGAATAATTAGGGTTTATTCAACAAATTGTAGAATTAAATTTGTAACTAACTGTTAACTAATTAATTAGAGGTTAAGTATTGCTATCTATTGGAAATATGCTTGAAATGAATTGAGTCTTGGTGTTATTATAAGTTATAATTAGCGCCAAATCTAATTATTGTTTCATAACCAAAATCTTTTTTTTGATTATTTAATAATAACTGTTATGATGTAAAAGAAACGTTGACAAAATATTGCTTTCATTGTCAAGTAAGTCATTTGTACCATAAAATGAAATTATTTTCTCGTCTGACATAGTTGTGAATAACTACGTGCAAGGACTTGCAAAGGGAAACCGAGAGCACTACGGTGTGCCCATGTTGGTATTTGATAAGGGCAAGGACGCAGATAAGTTTCAGCAGTTAGCAGCACTGCGTGTGGCGTCACTGTCGGCGGCAACGATCGGCAGTTTGCAGCTGGCTGTATGTTGGTTAGTTGGTTGCAGGCATTTGCGAAGCGAGCAATGAGTGGTATCGCACCTAAACCGAAAGTACTGTTTGTACTCGGAAGCCCTGGAGCAGGAAAAGGTACGCAATGTAAAAATATTGTGCAAGAATTTGGTTATGTTCATTTATCAGCCGGCGACTTATTAAGGGAAGAGCGTACGAAACCGGGATCAGAGTATGGCGAGCTAATAGAGAACCACATTCGCAATGGCACCATCGTACCGGTGGTCATCACTTGCAAACTCATAGAAACTGCCATGGCAAACTCTGGTGCGACCAAATTTCTGATTGACGGATTTCCCAGAAATCAAGAAAACTTGGACGGGTGGGCATCGAATATGGCGGATAGGGTGCAGCTGTTGGGAGTGCTTTTCCTTGATTGTCCTCAGGAGGTGAGCACTCAGAGGTGTTTGGGGAGGGGTATGGGGAGGTCGGACGACAACGCCGAATCTCTCAAAAAGAGGTTTGATACGTACATGAATGACACGTTACCTGTTATCAAGCATTACGAGAAACTTAATCTGGTTCACACTGTTGACTCAACTAAAAGCCCAGAAGAAGTGTTTGAAGATGTTAAAACTGTCATAAGATCCATAGAAAAAAACTTCAACGTGTAATACTAATAATTTAGCACTAATCACATCCTGGTTGTTATTGGCGTTGAGCTTAAAGGAAATGACAGCACAGTATTCTTTTTGTATACCATATATTCCTGGCTTTCTGTTATGTTTTAATATATATTTTGTATATATTTTGCACTCAAAAATGGTGTCAGAACCCAGATTTAATTTTATATTTTTAAGCATTTATGAAGCATTTTAAGTGTCAATGTATAGCAGTTTGAATCATTTTAATCCACTAGCAATTTTCTATGGTATATTGACAGCAATTAGGAAACTCGGTATATACCAATTGTGTAGTAAATAAGCATATTGAGTGATAGCACACAATACAAATGTTCTACTTACAAGATGTTCTATTGTAATAATTGTGAATATTTACCTTTGCATTTATTTTCAAATTATTATGACAATTAGATAAAAGTAAACTATTAAATAAAATATTTGTCAGGTAAATTTATCTGTATTTATTTAACAATATTATTGGCCACAGTCTATCAAGTGTCTAACTTGTTGGGTATTGAGTAAGAATTATTTCACTTTTATGTCAGACATTTATCTGGCAATTGTTTATTGTACCACTTAAACGTGTTTGTAATTTCATGAAGAGAATATTATTTGATTATATTAAATAAACATGAAATATGGATTTTGTCCTTCTTTTACCTAGAAATTTAACTTGAAGAAAAATCTAATTGATAAAAAGCATTTCCATTATATCATCCCGGTGAAATGCTCTGAAAATATAACTAATTTATATATTCTTTTAAGTGCATTAATGATTCTATAATCATAGTAGTTACATTCCTTTTAATATTTGAAATAAAATGAAGAATTTTATATTATTTTCTATGAAGTCAAATGAAAACAGTTTTATTGAATTAATTAAAATATGACTTGGATGAAGGAAATCATTTACCAAAGTGAGAAGCAGAGCGTCCATTGGGAAACTTTATGATGCTCTTACCAAAAAGCCTTTTGTGTTTCAGGTCCTTGGTTTGTGTAACACACATAGAATTCAATCAGTTTTGAGTATCATTCCATAAACTGTATAGAGAAATGTCTTTCCAGAAGTTCATTTAATGAGTTAGGTTTTGACAACTTGAAATAAATGAATTCAATTTACGTTCATGGAAATGAGGTTGTATTTTTAACAGAAGTGTTGTAGCAATTCACATTTATAATATAATATTACATGTATATGTATAGTCGGCTAGCCGATCACTGGAAATGTCTTCCTAACTTTCTGATGCCTCTGAAAATTTAAGAACTCCAAACCTCTTAAGGTGTCTACAATCTATGAACCTCTCTTTCCTTTCCTTATTAACTGTTTGAATTAATATGAAAATGTCATTTCCTATATTTTGCACATTTATGTTATGATGAATATGGTCTAGTAGAGACCAAAAGCTGTAGTTTTGTGTAAACCAAATGTGATTACTCAAGGCTACCATATATATGTTAAAAATTGTTTGATTTTGGTTTTTTCCTTAGTTGCAATATATATTAGTTCATTCAAAATAATAACTGTACAGACCTTCATTTCATAATTTCTTTATGTTTTCTCTTCTTGAATTGAATTTTTTTGTATATGAATAGTTTATAATAGGTGAATATTATTTATCACAAATAGCATTTATTATTGACAAGACTAAGAACTCCTATACAGATCTGAGTGAAAAAACCTATATTAGAATTTTTATGGACATTTGAAAGAAGATTCATATTAAAATAATTTTCTTCCTCAGTACTTCAAGAGATATATTCCTTTTTTGGAATATTTTTTCTTGTGGTAGGTTTTGGAGCCATTGATTGACAAACTAAAGGTTAATCAAACAATTGTTTGATGCCCGAAAGTTTTGGTCCCTATAGATTAAATTAAAATTTTTAAATATTTCGTGTTTACGTTATTAATATGCGTACAATGAACAGGTAAATGTTTATTTTCGTATTGAACGTGGCATTGCTGACATCAAAATTGTCATTCGTTTTATCCTCCTAAATTTAGACAAAAATATCGTCAACCATTATTTGTATTACTTTTAATTGTTGCAATTACTTTATAATTACGTACAGTAATCAATAATGGAGCTGGTAATTTTTTGAAATGATCTGTAGATAATCTTTAAATTATTACAACGCGATCTAGCTAATTATTGTTGAATGACAAAAAAGTTTAATTTTTAGGGTTCAGTTTATATGTTAAACCAAAAAATACTATGTAAGGATAAAAAGCTGAGAGGACATTACGCATTCTGTGAGTTTCGAAAATTTTAGTGTCCCAAGGGGTAGATCTCTAAAGGGTAATCGGTAATAAAAATTAGTAATATTTAAGAAATTTCTAATTAATAGTAATGTAAACAGAGATGTTTGTTTCTACAAGCATAACGTTTTCACTTCACTTACGAAACTTGTGTCAAGTGAATTTAGTCGATAACGTTCCAATTCTGGCAGTCAGAGTAGCAACTAGTCTGGTAGTTGTGTAACGCATGACTATCGATGAAAGTGTTTTTACACAAGTATATAGGTGGAATACATTTTAGTACCAATATAGTTGCTCCTTTATATTTAGTGATTTTGTCTTCTTCTTTTTTCGTACCGTTATCAGCGAAGGCCTGTTATTAACATTAATTTTGAGAGTTCCGTAGAATGTTCATGACTGGAAGGAACGTATAGAAACTTCTTTTTGAAATGTTTAAAGATTGGTGAGTGTTCCAATACTGAACTGTGAAACGTGGTGTTGAAACTCGTAGGTTTGAAAAGTTGAGCCAAATTATCTGTGAGAAGGTAATGAATACAAGGTTCCTGCAGTCTTTCTTTTGCAGAAGGCATGTTTGAATCTGCTGATGCTGAGCTAAATTATACCTAGATCTACATGAATCAGCGTTTCGCCAGCAGTATTTATTACGAACGCAGTTGAGGCAATCTTTCTTCGGACTGGACGGGAACAAACACATTGCTTGTCACGTTTTCTTCTTTATTGTTTTGCTAGAAATTGGAATAATCTTTCAGCGCTTCTGGGGCTGTGACTTGCAAAGCAAATAATAGAAATTTAAGTATTCAATTCTATAAAAATGTATGTCCAATTTTAAAACATTCTGTAATAATGGATATGTAAATAAATTTTCTCTTTATGGGCTCTGCTCTGTTTAATTCGATTTCTATTTTAGTCAATTTTATGAAACGACCGACGTAAGGAAAAGAATACTGAAAATAGCTAATATGTTATTTCTAAAGCAATTTATATTTGAAATATAGGATCTTTTGTGACCATAAGTTGGTTACCTCTATGGTGGAAATTCTCTAGAACATTATATGGTATAAGATCTTGTATGACCCCCCTGCTTTCCAAAGCGACTATTTCAGTTTTATACGTCACTTATAAAATTGATAAAACTAATTAAAAAAATTTACTATAATTGAGAAAAATATTATGATCAGAATTTCATAGTTAAAAATTGTGTTTTCGACATTATGGCGTCTACGCCCGGCGCCTTCTTGTTTCGTCTCAGTTCTTACGGCTCATTTTTTCAAATATTTTAAGCATCCACTTCATTTCTAGCTTGTTTTTTGCTATTACGTTAGAAACATAATTTACTAGTTAGTATCAAGCACTTTGGTTCCTGATATTGGCTGGCTACTTAAATTTACTTTTCCATCACATTTCACTTGCTTGTAATCTTATGTTTTGGTCTTCTTACTGTCACCATTTTTGTCAGCGTGTTAGTGGAGTTAGAAATCCTATGTTAATTGAAACACGCATCATCTTCGTTTAAATAATTTATTCCTTTACAATACATAACTATTTACTTACACACTCAAAATTAAAGATGCGTTATAATAAGTCAACTGTTCTCTCAATGGTGATATAAATATTTAAGTTTCACCTGTATTTTTAGAACGCTGTGTATTATATTTGTATATATATTATTATTAATATAATTAATCAGTGGAAACAAAAGAGGCGTAGCTACAAGACAAGTCAAATTTGTTTATGCGGCAGCCTGCCGCCTGAATTCACAATAATTGCTTCAAACTCATCTGTCCCGTAATGTAAGACGGTCCTCGCGAAACAAAAGCCTTTCTTAGAAGCTGTTCTTTGCCCTTGACCTTTGGTACGGCTTCTGGAGGGAAGCTAAAGCCGTGAACAGGGCTGCGGTGGCACCAAGCAAAGGACTGTGTTGGATTCAGTCCCCTCCAATGCTTTAACTTCATCGTTAGGCACATTAAAATATTGACATTTAACATTATTAGATCCATACGAAACTGGAGCGAAAAATGTTGAACCTCATAAATGTGATTCGCCAATATGTTGCAGAATAGGCATGTGAGCGGGAGGCTTTTTATTATGCCTCATTTTCCCTCTAGAATTAAACCGAAGAGTATTACTAGTAACGTCCGATCCTTGCTTATGGATCAGGATGCAGAAATCCCGACAGAATGATTAGAAAAAGCTGTCAAATTTGTAACCAGAGTCCTAGTGTTGGAGGTGTATAGCTAGAAAGCCTGGACGGGAACAGCTTCAACACTAAATAATGTAAAACGCGATTACTTTCTATTCTTCAGGCATTTATAATCCAAAAAATTTCAATTGAATCAAGAAGTATTCTATAGCAGAAGCGGCACCCGTTACGAAAGTAAATAATAGTTTCCACCACTGTTGCGAAAAGAAACTGAAATGTTAATGTGAGAGAATGACACTGAAACAGAATAAATGTGACTTGGATCTGTAGAATGCATACGGAATGTTTGATACTTTTCCGTGGCGTGCTCTGCCATTGTCGTTGGCTGAATTGCGGGATCGTTGCGTGTTATTATTTAAACCAGTTGGAAACGCCGAGAATATTTTATTCACAGTGTTGCTTCCCATCAGGTAAGTATTCAGTTGCAGGTAAAATAAGTATATTCATGTATGAATGGAACGTCACCGGAAAGTGAAACCTTACAAGGGATAAATGATTATAATGATATTGAATTCCGAAATACCTGTGATTTGTGCCCTACCCCGTAGGTTATGGAACTGCTCAAAAATCTGGGAATTTTAAATTTAATGGGCTTATATTACAGATTATTAGTCAGAGTTTATTCTCATCACTTCCAGCTGGCTATTTTCTAGATGTTTTCCATCGAGCCTATAATTTAAATTGTTTGCTTTCTTAAAAATTAAGGAAAGCGATTGGATAATTAAGTACCCATTGGAGCATGTTATTTTGTAAGTTGAGGTGTATCAAACAATGGTTGGTACAA
This sequence comes from Eucriotettix oculatus, assembly GCA_034510155.1. Classification (NCBI taxonomy): domain Eukaryota; kingdom Metazoa; phylum Arthropoda; class Insecta; order Orthoptera; family Tetrigidae; genus Eucriotettix; species Eucriotettix oculatus. The sequence continues at coordinate 251,519,190 of CM067376.1, forward strand.
CGACTTCGAGGGAAATGAATGACAAACCAGCTTCACGAAGCCTGAGGACATCTGTAAACCCAGCCACCTTCGACAACAGGCGAGTGTGTAGAAGCTCGGCAATATACCAAGGTACGTTACAACTTGCTTAGTCCCTCATGTGCAAAAACATCCAAAACGAGTTCAAGAACCTAGAATCCTAAAAATGCAGACAACCAGGGATACTGATATTCTAAGGTAATTCACCTCGGGAAGGACGTCATAGTATGTTGTAGTGGACCCGTTGTCCAACTAATTATGTCAAAGTGCCGACGTTTAAGCACTTAGCATTGCATCAAGAGGGGAGTAGATAAATAGGGGCTACCCAGCCCACTCTCCTTGTTGGCGACACACCTTCATCCCCCTCCAATTATGTGGAGTCAGTGCACAGAAAATCTTGAACTATACCAGAAACAGGCCGGTTTTGAGATCGTTAGAAAATTTTTGAATGATTTTATTTTAGTAACAGGTTACATGAGGGTGATCCTGAAGCAGGTAACTCCCCTTAGACTAATTGTGATGGAATGAACCTCCAGGCAGCATTGTTTGTTGAGTACTTTCTGTATCTGAGTGATAGTTTGGAAAGTGCTCTTAAAATGGGTCAGCGAGTTGAAGAAATGTTCTGGAAATGTCCTATCTATTCTGAGTCACGTGATGAGTAGGGAGCAAATGACTTGGCCAAGGGCTGTAAAACTTGACCATGTAATTTCTTGTTTCGATTTAATAAAACCGGTTTAATTTTTGTTTGTTTTGTTTTCGAAACACAGCACTGGAAATTTTCTTAAGGCAATAATGTGTATGATTCCTCAAATTCTATGTATATCTACCCTGTAGTATAGAGCCGAATGTAGGGATAGACGTGAGACAGTAGAGCTGCGCCGTGCCTGTTGCTTCAGAGGCCGGCGAAATCGCCAGAACCTATAGATGTCTGTGCGTTTTGTAATCTGCAGATTAGCAAGGCAACACACGGGCCCGATCATTGCACCCGATTGCCCAATTAGTCACCCGGACACGGGGTCACGATCTCAAGCCCAACGATCCGCGAAGGAGCCGCAGGCCTCTTCGAATTTGCGTAGATCAGTCGCTGGAGCGTGGTGAATTAGAGCGGCCAGTGAGTCACGAGCTCTAAGTGCGGATGACTGCAAAGGTACGTGGGTTACCAGTGACTCACGGCTTCGGAGGTCGGAGGTATTCCTTCTGGAAAAGGCGAGATACCGTTCTACCTTGTGGCGTCTGATCCTCTCAAAGCTACGCGGCACTAATGTATACAACTTTACAAACTTAAATTTCATTTCATTGTTGAAGAAATTTTCCTGGGGTAAGTTGCAAATATAGTCAAAAACCCATAAAACTGCTGATGTAACAAAAAAAGTCGTATGTTTCCTAAAATTAATGAACATTACAGGTATTAATTGAAATAGATTAAATTATCAATACGGAAAATGAAGATGAAATTGTATGGTAATTGGAATAGACAGTAGGGGTGAGTTTATATATATGCATACGTACGTATGCGTATATCTGTGTAGATGTAGTTGTATGTGATTATGTATGTGTGTATAAATATATATAAAAAGTGTGGGTATGTTGGCTTGTATGGGTTCTAGCCTCCCATCGGACGTCTCCCCAGGTTTCGAAGTGGGGACGGTTTATGCAGATGATATTGGTGTTGCACATATTTCGGGGCGTACAAAGACTAGAAAGGTGAGGCGCAACATGCCACATTATTATCGACTTGAGTCACGAGGACACTGATCTAGTAATGTTGGACAAACACGAGCATGTCTGGAACAGCTTTAATGGTTGCAGAAACAGCTCTCGATCTCTAAGCTTTAATGGTTGTTTTACTGTTGCACGACTGAAAGCAGGGGGAAACTACAGCCGTGATTTAATTTCCCATGAACATGTAACACTAAATTCATACACAATATGATGGCAGCCTCTCGGGTAAAATAGTCCGCCATTCGGATCTCCGAGCGGGAACTACTCGGGAGGATGTCATCAAAAAAGGGTCAAATTTTAATTTTTACATTATTATTAAAAATGATCTTGCAAAAGGACTGTGATATAAGCAAGAATGATTAGAACTATGAATATTTTAACGATTTCAAATATACTACAAAACTAAGCGCGTTATGTGCAAATAAACGTGGAAAAGAAAAATGCAATAAAAACTATTTTAAAATAGTACTGGTATAAATGAACCGCGCTACTTTACCAAAACATTAATATTATTTAGAAGAAAATCCTTTTAACGATTGCCCTTACTCTAGGAATTAACTATCATGTAGAACTTAGCGGTAAAGCAATTGCAAACAGAATAGTCAGTGGTAATAAAAGATTATAAGACAAAGAGCTCGGCATACAACATCGAACCCTGAGAAACCCAACGCGCATCTGCTAGGCTATTATTCTTACATAAATCCAATACATTATTTCTATTAGACCGAAAAATGGCCTTTTTCATTTTAATTATACAACACAATGAATCCCCTTAAATTTGGCATATCGGGATGTATAATTTATTAGCCATTCTGATTCGAGCATTCTTTTTTCCCCAATTTTTCTTTACAAATAAAACAATTAGTTTAACACTAATAAATTATCCAAGCTGAAGAACAAAAGTTCTATACCCTTTGGTAAACGAGTTACTTGGCGAACACAATCGTTGCCGTGACTGTGACATTGAGGCATTGTCTTTTTCGAATTTTGATCTTCAAATAGTCATTATTAATCAAATATTTTGACAATAACTTGTTTAGCGGCAAGAAATAAAAGAAAATTTTCTCATGGGGTAAGTTTTTTTGCATTATTTCAGACGGGAAATTAAGTACGCAACTATTATAAGGGCTGAACAGCACAATACATACATTCATAAATGTGATCCCTTTCCAAAATTTGGTAGTGATGAAGTGTATTAGTCATAGCTAAATTAATTAGTATTACTAAAACGTAAATTTACAAAAGAATAGCACTGTGCATTCAACCCTCCTAATCTTTTCCATAAGAAAACAGGTCTTCATAAATAAATTAATAATAAGAATTATTATTGAAATAAATAATGTATTCTGCTGCCACACACATACCATAAGGTTATAAATAATCTGTGAAGATTTAAGTGACGGTTTCCGAGAAAACGGTACGCAAAAATTACTATCTTAACATTGGCAAGAATAGGTCTTCCCGTTAAACTCGAAGCATTGCATTACAGATATGTATCAAATTTAACCGTAGATAATCATTCAAAGAAAAATTCAGTAAATAAGTACAAGGACATACAATCATGATTATAATCGTACAGATGAACTTTTGGAATATAAAGTGAAAAGTCCTTGTCGATATTTAAAAGAAAATCACTCGTCTGATTTTGATAACGCTGTTATTTTAGATAAGGAAAAAAGTTAAGAAATTCATATTTCTGAAATTCTTTTAAGTTTAATAATTTTTTTGTTATTATAATAGAAGACACTTCTTAATTAAATTCAATGTAGGATGGTTTATTAAATAGTCTTTGTAAGTCACGTCCTTGGGTTATTACTATACTATTTTTGTTCATATTATTTCAGTCCGTCTGAAATATAGACAAGACCACAGAATGTCTATTAATTCTTGGTCAAAATTTTTATTGTACGGGACGTTAAAAAGTGAAAAGAATTTAGTTCCAACTCTATCGTTGGTCTAGCACAACAAATAAAGCAATTTTATTTGAGAAATTAAATGTATGTGTGTTGTACAAAAGCAGTTAAGTGTACACGATAAAAGATTTTTAGATGTTTAAGAATTAATAAACACTTCCATAAATTTCCAAGGGATACCGAAATTCCTTTTAGGTTTTTCTTGCACTCCGCGAGTTATTAGGAATCATCAGAAGGCTAATTTAACTGGTATCACTGATTATAAATAAAACTATCTTAATGTTTCCGGGTAATTCAAATATAAAACGTGAGCCTTCCAAGAAGGGGTAATTTTGTTGCAAAATGCATGTTGAGTTTCCGACGTGGCTGCGCATTGTGTGATGTCGCATTTGTGCTGTTCCTGAGCCTACAACCGGCAACAGCGTCACTTCCGGTAGTCCTGTTTCTCTGCAGAACCCACCGACCCTCAACATTTAACCTACTACTTCCTTTACTCATATACTTATTGAAATTAAACTATTTTTTTAATGGTCTGTCTGGTATATTAATTCAGAAATTGCACTGGGCTACGTAGATTAATATTTTACGAACACATTTGTCACTGTCTGGCATTTTGTTGTAACACCAGCATCAGGTGGACAGAGCAGTGCTAACTTCAAGCAAACATTTCAACGCAGATTACACAGTCTGCAGCTAAGGAATGAAACGTTCCGAAATATTCTGAACTGAAGCATCAGAAATTATTACGACAGTTACCTTGCTAATAATCCCTACTTACATTCAATTAGCCGCTATGGAAATTGAGGGATGTCAGTCTCCTCCGATTCCCTTCTTATGCTATTAAAGGCGCGTTGCCTGTTTCACTGTTTAACGAAAATAGTATATAGGAGGATGTAACGTCAAATAGAGTGCGAGTTAGGAGGAGATCAGTTTGGTTTTAGGAAGAATGTAGGGACAAGAGAATCAATACCGACTTTGCGTCTAATTATAGAAGACAGGATCAGAAAAAACAGGCCTACGTTCATGAAATTTGTAAATTTAGAAGAAGACTTTGATAATGTTTACTGGAACAAACCATTTTGAAGATGACAGGGTTAAAATATCGAGAAAGAAGAGTTATCCATAACCTCTACAGTGGTAATCAGAATTCAAGGACAAGAGAAGAAAGAAGAAATCAAGAAAGGAGTAAGAGAAGGATGCAGTCTGTCGCTAATGCTATTTAACTAATATATATAACAGGCAATGAAGACACTTAAAAATTAATATGGAAAGGGAATCAAAATGCAAGGAAAAGAAATAAAAACCCTACGGTGTGCTCATGATACTTTTGTATTAGGGGAATCAGAAAAACACTTAAAAACCATAATAAATGGCCTCAAACGTGATCCTGGAGTACGACTATAACATAATAAATTAACAGTGAAAAACCAACGTGATGGAGTGTAGTACGGAAATAGAGAAATAACAAAGAGTTAGATTAGGAAGGGATATTTTGAAGGAGGTTAAGGAAGTCTGCTACTAGGGCAGCATAATAACTACGGATAGTAGAAGTATATTTGACATAAAGAGTAGGATAGCACAAGGAAGGAATGTGTTCGAAGGAAAGAGGCTAACATAAGTATTAATATTAAGATATCATTATAAAAAATGTTCATATTGAGTGTGGTGTTGTATGGGTACGAAACGCAGACGATAGGAGTTGCAGACAGAAAAAGAATAGAAGATTTCGAAATGTGGTGCTGTAGGAGAATACTGAAAATCATATGGGTGGATAGGGTAACTAACCAGGAAGTTATAAGAAGAATAGGGGAAAATATAGCGATATGGAGGACTTTCACCTACAGACATGAGGGTCTTTTAGAACTAGCATTAGAGGGAAGTGTGTGGGGTAAGAACAAGACGGAGGCCATGGATGAAATACGCTAAGCAGATTAGGGAGGATTTTGTAGCTATGTAGAAATGAAAGTCTTGCGCAGGATAGTTTTAACATGGAGGGTCGCATCAGCACAGTCTTAGAACCACAACAACAAACGCTTGTTTTAGGATCACCCTTATGTAGCCTGTTACCCAAAAAAAATATACACTGAAATCAAAGTTAGCCATTAATATATTCTTAAACCAATAATTCAATGATTAATATGTATCAGAAAAGACTTTGGTAACAGAAATATTCGTTGAAAATTATATAATTACACTTCTTTGGCATGTCTTGAAATGTAACATCATAAGAATGATTAAGCTGTAGTATACAATCAGGTTTTTTACAAGGAGTAACGATCGTTTCTATCCTAAAATCCTTCTTTCTGATCATATCAGATTTCCAGACCTTAGTGGTTCCTTCAAATAACCTCAATTGTCACAATAATCAATTTTATATTAATACTTTCAGGAGACAAAACTATTTAAGATCTTATATTTATATATAAGTTATGATATCGCAATATTGTTTACTGCCCATTTCGTCCACATCACATTCATTTGGAGAACTGTTCTCAAAAGTGCTTTTCTCGTCCTCCACCTGGAACCACTTTATTTTTGCCCTGTCCTTTTTTCCCCATTCCTCTCCAGAATCTCATTATCCTTGATTCAATGGCATTTATTTTAGTCTGAGTACCCGTGTGTTATTCACATTTTGCAATACTCCAAAGAAGACACTTCACCAACGTTTCCATCAAAAATAGTATTCTCGAAAAGTTTTTCCTTGACGACGCTATCTTTGCGCTAATTGTACGGAGCAATAACCGACATTAGTGTAGACTTCCTCCTGCTTTCAAGTAACTAATTTCCTCATTCCTGGTTCTCAACAGTAACTTTGAATCGTCCCTGGTAGATATTCTCATGTACACATATACCGTAGATCTCACTTGTTTACTTGAGGCGTTAGTAGGAGAAACAAAGTTCTGAAGTACTCCACGCCTTTCTTCCGTTATTTACATGTCCTCGTCCAGGACAATCTTGAATTTATTTCAGGATATAACTGCTTAATGTCCCAATCATTAACTCAACAATCACGTCCAATCACAACCACCACGCCCTTAATAATGTAAAACCATTTTTCGTTGTTTTTTTAATAACTTTTCCTATCTTCCTTACTTCATATTCCGTCAGTGGTAGGGCTCGATATTTATATTGTCCAATCAAAATTCATATCTGTCCTTCCTGGGAGGAGCCGTTTGCCTCCCCCGTCCTCCAATCTTTAAGGGGAAAAACACCATCGTCGGTCACCACCCGATTCCGCCGAAGACTTAGGAAAAACCCCAATCGCACCATCGTGTCTGTTTTATTACCCCTGTCTGTAATCTACGATTACCATCACGCCGCATGCCTTCTATTCCGTACCGCCAAATTCGGCTAGTAGTTGTGATATTTTTCGTTACATTACATTTCACAGACTTTGATGCGTGTCCCAATTCCGCAGCTAGCGAACAACATTCTCGTTTTCCATTCAATGTTGATTTTTTAATTCAATCCGTTACTGTAATCATCCCCCGTTCTTTACATATTTTAATAACTTTACTGACGGAACTAAATAATTAATTTTTAATCAACTCAAAAATAAGATAATCCGTAATTTTTGTGATATTTTAAGAACATATGTATAATACTGAAGATACTGGGTTAAACAGCTTTAAAACTTGGCGGAGACTGAAAAGTTGACGATATAACGTCATCTTTTAATTATAAAAAGATTAAGTTGTCTTCCCAATAGAATAAACATGAATAAAAACTGTATTAAAAAAGATTATCATTCGTATTTTACAATCTATATATTTTAGTAACAGTACATAGTCATTTCATATGTCATAAACTATCACACAGTCATGCTTCAGTACAGCAGATGATGACTCAAAACAATCATTCAATAGAAGTGTTGACGTGTGATAAAGAGGTCGTGCAAAATCATACACGGGTTGTTAGGAAAGTACGAGTAAATCGTTCGTGGGAAATAAATCAGGTTAGTATGAAGTTGCGCCGAACAATTTATCTCCTTGTTCTCAGCTTTCGTAACGTATTTATATTTATAATTGCCTCCTAATAGGTTATCGTATTTCGAACATGTAAGGGAGAGATACGTTCGTTTCTGTAAGTGATGGAGTATCGTTCTATGCATGTAGCTATTACATTTCACTTATAAAGCCGACTCCCATTGCTTAATCCTTTGTGCCTTTAATAAACTTTACAAGGCACGAACACTAGACGCCAAACATTAAACAACCAGACTCGCTTTTCCAATTATGTGAGCCATAACTTCTACCAAGAACAATTAAACAGAGACTATTTCCATTTTATTGTTTCCGTCTCAATGGACTAACAAAGTTTGCGTTCTTTAAAAAAAATATATATCAAGCAACAGTCGGTTTACTGGCAGATTAGATTCTATGTCCTACCTTGAAGGTATGTGATGATATCGTGTGTCTGTATTTCAGTTAAGTTCACTTTATAATTTATATACTTTGCTTTAATTCATTTACTTGAAACGCTCGCATCCGCCACATAAATAATATTTTTAATGGTAATTAATTAAGAAATAATGAAAAGAATTGACGTACTAAGAAATAAAATGCAGCTGCAAGATTGCGACACATCTTCAATATCAATATACGTCTTTCTGACACTTCGCTATTAATAGTATATTCTCTAATACAAAAGTAATACCGGCATCTACCTGAAATGTTGAATGTGGAATGCATACCAACGAGAACATAAACCTAAAACTAATTCTGACGGTATATGCAGAAAGGTATCGAGGTGATGTCACAGTTGCGCACTGTAAAGATATACAAGCCATATTGCTCAGACTTAGTATGGCGCACTTTTCACTACTCTATGCGTCTGGATGACATCAAAACTTTCGCATGTTGCCACATACCCATAATTTTTCTATTATTCCTTCCACGTTTGTGATAGGGGTCTCTGACTTAGTACTTTCCCTCGGGTGTTAAAGAATATGGGATTTGTTGAATTTTCTCCACGTTATTAAATCTAAAACAAACATACAAACATACTTTCAAAAGAGTACATGTTCTACTATGTTCCAATATTACAGGAAATGGAAACATCTATTTCCCTTTTAAATTTATCAAATCTGGATACCTAATAATGTTTTGTAGCGCGATAGTTGATATTTAATGAATTCTTCATATAAAGTTAGCCAGGATTGAGAACAGGACATGACGTCAGTATGACGAGACCTTACGCCGTAACTAATCCCCAGGGATGGCGTTTCGTCACGTAGGAGTATGCCTTATGAAATTTCCGTAACCACGATTGGGTGGGAATCGAGATCCAGGAAATCAACGAAATATTTTAATACCACGTGCTTGCCTCAACCAATGGGATTTCGATTTTCGACTTTCCTCCACACGGCGGTGATGCTGTGGGAATGGACACTGCTCTCTTAATATGAAGGGGTAAGGAGCTGTCGTTTGGTCCTAGACGTTGAAGGAGATTAACCTGTCCTAGACGATGAAGGCGTCCTACAAAGAAGCTGGCAGAGAGGTGACGTTACGTTCCAAGAAGGTACGCAGTCACCTTTCCCAATCTTCGACGCCTAGGGAGGGTATGACCCACGATTTAAACCCGAGATTATTAAGATATCAGATTGACTCGCCGTACCTCCGAAATTTGTAAATATTTTTCCTAGTTGAATTTTTAAAATATATTTCCCATTTATCTCACAACTAAGCTACAGTTTAAAGCCGATATGCATATAATTGACATACCTTATATCAATGTAGGATTATAAAACGTGTCAATCATCATAATGGAGTATATTTAACATTGACGTTCTGGATTATTTTATTAGTTTTTAACATTATACTGTAAGGTCACATAGGAACGATGTGTATATGGACTGCAGGTGTCTAGTCAACTTATATTACAGGACATTGTGCAAGATAGACATGTATACTGCCAAATTGAAACTTTGTACCGATAAATAACTATAGGTCGTTTTGATAGTATTGGCAAATATTATATATATGAAATTCTAGAGAAGATATGTTTTTTAAGTAAACAAATTTTTCTTTCTGGATAGATAAATACGAGAATATTGGCCAAAAGTTCCTGATTTAAATTTACAAAATGCAACAAAATGGAACAAAAATTGACATTACTCAAAATCTGCCAAAAGAATTTTTCATAATTTTCATCATAATATATCTATCCAGATAATTGGATGATCTATTTTAAACATGTATAAATATAACATAACTGCATACATATTGATGAACAACATCTACACGTGACTGTATTTGCTGCACCTAATTGTATTTATTTGGAAAATAAAAAAGGCCAAATAAGGCAGAAATAAATATTTCATAAAGGAACACAAATTTCTTCGTACAGGTATTAATTAACATACATCTCCAGGCTGCATGCCAAAGGATACTCGTTGGCCTTCTGCCCAGTGATGTTCTTATGTAACGACGAAACGTCGTGAAGAATTTCATAATTTCCTTTTAAAACATTTTATTTTAGCTTATTTAATATGAATACTATATGTTTCAAGAATGTCAGATTATTCTCGATACATATCCTGCTTACAATTTTTTCTCTGGTAACTAACTCTACCTGTCTTAGTTTAAGCCCAACTAACTTTACTCGTCGCGACCAGAAATCTTTCAGCACTAAGGTCGGACAATCACCACTGTGATGTCCATCAGAAAAGTATTCACAATAGCGGGATAATTTTATACAACAGCCTTCCTCCAAAGGTTAAGAATAATATTAACTACAAAAGTTTCGTGAATCGGCGTTTTACTCTGTACGGATTTTTCTTAATCGTCCTCCTATTAATTAAAATTAAGGTTCCTGCAAAAGTATTAATGTGTTGTCATGTAAAATCACCTACTAAATATCTTTAAACTTTCTGCACAGTTTTTTCTGCTCCTTTTCTTCGATTCATGTATTGTCTGGAGCTACTACAGCTACTACGGAAGGCCGGATTCCTGTTCACGCAGCTTCAAGTAGTGAAAACTCCATTGCGTGTGTTTGTGTTCTCTTGTGTGCGTGTAGTGTGTTTAATGACTTTAGACTATAATATACTTTTATTTTAGTTATTTATTTGTAATTAATTATATACCTTAAAATGATTTGTTACTTGTAACCTATGACGTATCCTATTTCCTTAACCGAGGACTAATGGAAACAACAATAAATCTAAATCTGTCTAAAGTCTCGCCGATAATTTATGAACCTCTTGCGATTCTTCTACCAGATAATTTTATCATCACTATTCATGTTCACTGCCACGTTCCAAACGTTTGCACTTCATTCTTTCCATTTTTATGCATCACATCCATTTCCAGTTTTTCTACACGTACTGGCTCAAAACGTTTCCCGCAATGTTGGAGACTAATAGGTTTCTATTCTTGAAATATGCTGGTCTACTGCTCGTCCCGTTTCTCCGGCCATTCTACTTCCTTCACAGCGTCAGGTCCTATTTTTATCATTTATTATGATAGTAACTGTTGTTTTGAATTATGGGTTCTGACCAAAACACTAAATTTATTATAAAATTAAAATTATTGTAGAAGAGTATCTGTGAGGCGAGAGACTGCAGTTGTCGAAAGCATTTCTCTAAATTTGATATGATAGAAATTGATATATAAGCGTAAAATCCTTTTATTGGTATGCAGTATTACTATTAATCAAACACAACAATGTCTGGAGTGCAGTGCAAGCGTGTGAAGCGCTTCCAGTTCGCAATGTTCGTTGATGGCTTGTCCCAGCCGCCGTGTATTGATCTCCAACGCCATGGCTTAGTACAGGCCCTATACTACTACCCACTTACTGTATATTTTCTTTAACAATTAGTGAACTATTAAATGTTAAATAAATTTTAGAGTTACGTGACTTGTTTTGCTCTCCAACTCCATTACAGAATGCGCAGAAACGGACACTATTGCAGATAATATTAAAGACTACTGAGTAGGAAATATTATATTCATGAACTCTTACATAAAATAGAAACTAACCCGAGAGGTATACAAAATTAACTAACTAAACAACAAGATTCATCGTGTAAAAACGCATATTCCTCGGGACCAGAACTATAGCTATCACGTCAGTAATTATGCAATATGAGGTATTGTATTAAGATTGAATATGATAAATGATGTGGAAGTTGTCGAATTAAATATTGCGGAGGGTAGTGAGGCGCGATAGCTGATATTTATTAAATTCTTAAAATAACATAAGCGAGTATTGGGAACTGTAATTGGTGACAGAATGTCGAGACCTTATGCCATCACTAATCCTTAGGGATGGTATTTCGGCACGCAGGGATATGGCCACTGGAATTTCCGTAAACACTCTCGCGTGGAAATCGAGACCCACGAGAACAACTAAATATTTAAATATCACGTGGATGTCTCAACCAATGAGGTTTCGTGGCTTAGAAGAGTGATTTAAAAAGCATATTTATAACATTTCCATAATTCCACGTATATAATATTCGGTATTATTAATATTTAGTATCAAAACGGCCTTCATCACATTCTATACGCACAAATTTCATTCTACCGTGGGGTGTAGTTTGTTGGGGTACAATTAAGGGCAGTTGAAATAAATGGGTAATTTATTTTTAAAAACTTACTTATATCATACGACTCCTTTTTCATTTATAAAGAATTGACTAAGATTCAAGATGGCCAATTTCAAGACTACGGACATGTTTGGTACATAGTGTAAAATATGGACCACATCAACCATACACAACTGGAATATTCAGGTTTCCCAATTCCTGCAGATTTTTTGAAATAACAGGGTTTACTGTAACTTTTGACTCGCCTTTTAATTAATACGCTTCGTGACATACAAGTCATTTCGCAATTGATTGCCTGCCACTCTAGTTCATGAAATACTACACTAAAGTATTTTTGATATAGTAAAATGAGTATTTCAGATCAATAACACATAAGTTTCCATTATATATATAATGAATTAATAAAACAGAGGCATAAAAATATACTTTTTGTTTTAACGAAATCTATAAAATTTAAATATTGCATGCTGTGAATTTAATCTACAAAGCTTTCATATGTCCTAAGTGCTATAGCCTTTATAAAAATTAAGTCTATGCTTATTTCATATTTTATTCTACTTAAAATGAAGTTAATAATTAAACGGAGAGCTAATATTACACGAAAGAATTTTCTCTAAGAGTTCCAATCCAGCTTTGCGGTAATAATATAAGCCCAACATGTTCAGATAAGGCCTGAAAATAAAACAAGAGTAGCTGCGATAAGCTTGTTGTATCATTTTATGACGATAAAGACACATCGGCCACGTTGCTAGCATCACAGATTCCCAACGTCTCACATATTTTAAAAGTAAATGAACAAAATAATACTATCGTGTATTTGACTATATATCGCATCTTGATAAGCGAATTTTACTAATAATTTCTTGTATGTTTTGATAGACAATTGAAGTGTTGACCTGAGATCAAAGTATGTAATGTAAATTACTTTTCTCTCATTCTATGAGCAGTATAAACTCTAGACTGATTACACATTGCTAGTGTTGTAAAAAATATTATCTCCCTCTTTGCAGGGTAAATGACGGAACAACAAAACTGAATAAGGTTCAACTCTCAATTTTCTTCAGTAGAGTACGACATATTAACATTCAGTATTTAATCCGTGTATAACGATTCTGCGAGTGCTGAATTTTCTTTTTAAAAAGTTCCACATATTTCATGTTTTTATCCAGTGACGAAATTATGCTTATTCAAGTAGTAACAGACTTAAAACAATTTTTCCAATCATTGAATTAATGCTAATATTGAGTCTAATAATTCAGGCAGGTGAAACACAGGGTATTAACAACAAATAAACACAATAGTTTGTTTAGGGTATCGCTACAGAGTCCAATTATCTCTCTAAACATAAACCGCGAAAACTTAAACGAAAGCAAGCGATATGCTGACCCAGTTTCATTATTCTACGCGCAAGATTGCGTTCAGAATAGATGAATGTGTCCGATCAACGGACAAAGGCTTCTGTAATTAAATTATACCGAACGGGTTACGGATTCGTGACTGTTATTTTATAATCGACAGTAATATAGGCGTATTTCACTACATCACAGATGGGGACGTGCGGCCTTGAGTTCCTTGTGCTGCCTTCGTGAAAGGTAGTACTGTAAAACCTCGGTTTTCGTCGATAATCCCTGGCGTTTCGTCACTATATTAGAGACTTCATCCGGTAATGTTAAATTTTGAAATTGCGTTGAAACAAAGGAAGCCAAATGAATAAAAATCTCAACTTAATTTCCTTCTTATAAGATGGAATATTATCGGATGAAGTCACAAATATAGTGACGAAACGTCATATCAACTAAATAAAAAAAATCTTTAAATTCATTCTATTTAATTTTTGTGAATGACAGGCGTTAATTGTTAAACTCTAATATGAGGATTAATAGAGGGAAAACCAAGGTAATGGAATAACAAAGGGTGTTAGATTGGGAAGGGATATTTTGACGCAAATTAACGAATTCTGCTACTTGGGAAGCGCAATTACTAGGGATAATAGAAGTATAGTAGACATAAAGAGTAGGAAATGGCGTTATATGGGTGCGAAACGTGGACGATATGAGTTGGGGAAAGGAAAAGAATAGAAGCCTTTGAAATATGATGCTATAGGAGAATGCTGAAAATCAGATGTATGGATAGAATCACTAACGAGGTAGTTCTAAACAGAATAGGGGAAGAGAAAACGATATAGAGGACGTTTACCAAGAGAAGGGATAGATTAATAGGCCACGTTTTAAGACATGAGGCTCTTGTTAAATTAGCATTAGAGGGACGTGTGTGGGATCAGAACAGAAGAGGGAGGCCAAGGATGGAATTCGCTTAGCAGATTAGGGAAGATGTAGGTTGTGTTAGTTATAAGGAAATGAGATATCTTGCGCAAGATAGGTTATCATGGAGGGTTGCATCAGATCAGCCTCAGGACTGAATGCCACAACAACAACAACTAAATTATTAACGATTGAGTTAATCTAAGAAACAGTTGTGTGATTTTCGAAATTCATCATGGGTATAATATTACAATAATCTCAAGAGAAAATAGTTACCCATAACCTCTACAGATGGCAGTCGGAGCAATTAGCATTCAAGGGCAAGAAAATAGAGCAGAAATCAAGAAAGGAGTGAGCAAGAATGCAGTCTGTAGCACATGCTGTTTAATTTATGTATATAACAGGCGATGAAAGTTAAAAATAAATACGGAAAGGGGATCAAATGTAAGGGGAAGAAATAAAAATTATAAGGTTTTCAGATGATATTGTGGTATTAGTGGAGTCAAAAGAAGACTTGTAAACCATAATAAATGGCATGAACGTGATCCTGGAGGAAGAATACAACATGAGGATTAATAGACGGAAAACCAATGTGATGGATTGTAGTATGGAATAAGAAAGGGTGTTATATTGGGAGGTGATAGTTTTAAGGAATTTAAGGAATTCTGATACTTGTGAAGTATAAAAACGAGTATCGTAGTAGAAGTATAGTAGACATAGCACAGGCAATGAAGGAATTTACTTACGTGTAATATAAGTTTGAATATTAGGAAATAATTACTAAAAGTGTGTGGCGTTACATGGGTGCGAAACGTGGACGTTAGGACTTGCAGAAATGAAAAGAGTAGAAGCTTTCGAAATGTGGTGCTATAGGAGTATGCTGAAAACCAGATGGGTGGATAGAGTTCGTAACCAGGTACTTCTAAGTAGAATAGGGAAAGAGAAGACGGTTTGGAGGCCACGTTTTGAGGCATTAGAGTCGTGTAAAATTAGCATTAGAGGGAAGCGTATGGAGGCGAAGGATGGTATACGATAAGCAGATTATGTAGGATGTTGGATGTGGTAGCTATGTGTAATGGATAGGTTAGCATATATTCTTGCATCCTATCACAACAACAACAATCTCAAGGGGTGAAACATTATCTTATGTCGTCATTCACGTGTCTCAGTTTTTTCTAAATAGAACAAATAGGAATATTGATGGTTGTTTCACTGACGTAACCGTCTTACTTAATGTAAATTTAAAAAACGTTCCGCCATTTAATTTTTATGTGCATTAAATGAATGAAAACCTGTGTTTCTTATAATGGAGTCCATCAACAATTATTCGACAGATATATGTGTGATTGTTTCACTCATCAATTGATCTACCTACACCTAAAAATATTTCTTTATGATGAAATTTAGTATCACTTCTAGGAGTATGTTTAATTATCCAAATTATAGCAGGACTATTTTAGCTATACATTATACAGCTGATATTGAAATAGCATTTAAAAGAACTATTCATTTTTGTCGAGACGTTAATAATGGATGACTTATTCGCACACTCCACATAAATGGAGCAACTATAATATTTATCTGTATTTACCTACATGTAGGGCGAGGATTAAATTACGAATCCTTTTACCGTAAAGAAACATGATTAATCGGCTCAATTATCCTAGTGTATACAAGTATATAAGAATTTAAACTATGGTCTACTTAATAATAGTAATATTACATACGGAAGAAATATTCGCTTAGGAAAATTGATGTATTTTATAGGAGAAACTGTGTATATGTGTAAGTTAGAATAGATGAGCGTCCTTTTCTGTGAGGAGATTGGTGTTACAATCTGATTGACATTAAGATTGAGGTAAACATTTCTGAGGCTCAAACTATTTATAGTTCGCAGAAGAATTGCGGAAGTAGGTTGTAAATCTAGCATGATGTGTTAGAAGATAAAGCTAATAGAAGTCCTGACAGATGGAGGCCAGTAATTGTTTTCGTATCGGGAATAACAAGAGGAGTAAGCAGATCGATAAGAGCGCAGCCTGGATGTGGGTCAGCGACCCGTGACGTGGTGTAGTGTTCGCACACGACGTTAATTAGGAGCGTCCCACGGTGCGTGTGAGACTGTGAGAGCATCAAACGCAAAATTCCGCTAGATAATGTTGAATCATGTACGTTCGACCCTTAAATTGTTCCCATGGTTTCCTAGTACCGTAGGCGCTTCAAAATTCATACATTGGCATATAGATGTCGCATGTATATGTTCTCCGCTTTACATGTTTATTGTACTTGTCAGATGCCAACAATTCTCAGTAAGGCGTGCCGTTTCCCGCCTCGGGAAGAGACCATTTCATAAAGAGGCGGTGCCTTTTCTTGAACAACTGAGGTATTTTCTTCCTAGTGACGAAAATCTTGAACATCCTCTGCAATCTGGTAGTGAAGATAATCCCGATCCAGTCTTTACGTAAGAGAGTGTACTAAAGTTTGTGGAACTTTGGCTATAAAATAAATAAAGAAGACGGAAAACAATTAATTTCGCAGTTAAAGGGTTAAAATCACTAACACTTGAGTTATAGGGTTTTTGATATTTAGGTATGTTGTAGAAACGAATTTAATTATGATTATAGTTGTATAAGGGATAAATCTATAAGTTTTTAAATTTAAATTAGGGAAGGGTGGAAATAATAATTATTAAACATAAATTTAACAAGAGGAATTAACCTCAGTTAATTTGAACCTCGCCGACACAGACAGGAACATCTTTTTTTCAGGGAATGCTAATGCTCAATGGGTATAATTTCAAAATATGGTTGGAAAACGAGAACACTTTAAATAGACGCGACCAAAGGCGATAAACAATTAAGGTCAGTGCTTCACCAAGGCGCAGTCGATGGTCCAGGGCGTCACTGCTGACTGCTGTTGATGGACTGGTGATGACTGCGCGTCGTTCAGTGTTGGAGATTTTCCCAAGCTTCGGAGGTAATCTGCTCGTCGACTACGGATGAAATTTTCTATCTTCTTCGTGATTTTTTGCCAAAACTAATGTACTAAGTCCCTTAAGCGCTATCTAAACTTTTTGGATTGACTGCTGACTAAAAATTAGGACTGCTCCTCAATGCTCCTGACTGCCCAAGAACCCGCTGGTTTTCCTCTGCTAGCCACGCCCTGTCCTAATGAATTACCATCATGAGCGTGTGACTTCTACGCCCTCCTTATGGATTTTTTTGTGGGTGTCCTTCGGAATTTTGGGGCGCTGTTTTTCTTCTTCGTATTTCTTGTGTGTCGATGCCCAAGAAAATTTCCTTTACTCTTCTTTTGAAATACGCTTGACCGTATTATTAAAGTTTCCGGCCTCTAGGTCAAAACTATTCTATTGTTTTCCCGTTAACAATATAAACGGGCGGAAGGTCGAAAGCCAGGTCACATTCCCTTCCTTATCCGGGTTGACCAGATAGATCCGTGGTGCTTTCTATCTGTCACCCCCATTTATACCTCAATCTGGCCTTCAAGACCCTTCATCCATTCAGCTTTCCTAACCGTAACGTTTCCGTTCTCTGGCCGATAAGATGACTGTAGTTCGTCATTTAAATAACAAATCGCGTTCATTCATGGTCCCGACTTCGTCTAGCTTAGGTCTAATTAGTTATAAATAATAATAACAATAAGAAAAAAAGAATAAAATTCATTTTATGTGATACGCAACGATCGTGTGTCACACACTTTCCTTTTGATCAATCTAATCTTCTTAAAATTAAAATTTTGTATTATTTTTTCCTGGCGTAATGTTTTTATAGACAATTCTTGGGTTTGTAATAGAGCAAAAATAAAATAGTACGTTTAGAAGCTTTGATGTGTCATGTACTAGTGAACTGACTGTCGGGTTTTGTAGACTACTATTTATAGGAGTCTGGGGGTTTCTTTCCCCCTCCTTGTTGTTTATGCGATTCAATTGGCCTGACATGATAATGCAGGGTTTCAACGCAATACATAAAATGAAACCTGTGCCCCTGTTAACAAATATTTTTCGCTTTAATTTCAATGTATTCTAATAAAATTTGTACCAAAACTTATGAGATTGATTTAAGAGGTTGGTATTATTAAAACATCTTATATGGTTCAGGATTAATGCATGCTCCGCGAGTGTGGATTTGACCAGTGCACCCATATTGCTGATCTATCCGATTTTGTACACTGTGGATAGATTAACCTATGTAACTAAGAAGTCTGGAAATCTCAGACAGTAACTTTGCTAGAAAATGATTACATCTAAACAACTCTTTACGTTACAAGCCCGAAAATTGTTTGTAAATTAAAACTTTTGGTTCAGTACAACTTTCAATATACAGTCGGCATTATATAAATGATCCTATCATATACATTACTACCAAATTAGACATTTGATTCCGAATTATACTTTAAGTGGAGATTTACGAGAAAATTCATATATATATATATATATATATATATGTTGTAGCACAGTAGGATCCCACCATAATTTTTTTCGAATTTTTAGATTTTTGAATGATCTAGAGGTTCAGCAAGAACATTATGGCTCAGCGACAGGCAGGTAAGAAATGTTTTTTTTCCCGGAGCCAAGTTGCCGGACGGGGGACATGCCTGTCTGCGGATTTACATTAGGCTTGTTTTCCTGAGGAACATTCATCCTTGAAAATTTCCGAAGGACATAGTTCCCTGTGTCATGGAAAATTTTCCGCGCGGGACAAAGGACTCATGAGGATTGGCGGAACAAACATCACGTGGGATAGCGTTTTCCCTTGTAGAAGGGATATACGAGATTAGCTGGGAGGCGAGAAGCCGAAATTAGGCAGAATGGTTCTAGACGTTGAGAGGAAGCGGAGGTAGAGAGTGAGAGTATTCAAGACGTTGAGAAGGCGAGGTGGAAGGGAGGAGAGTTGATCAGGACGTGACAGGGAGGAGGAAGCTTGATAGTGCAACAAGAGTTGAAAGTGAGGTGTGAATGGTTGCTCTTTAGTGAGAAGGAATTGAGAACCAGGAACGTTGGAGGGAGAGAAGGAGGAAAACTGAGTTTTCCTCGATCACCGGCAGTATCAGCTTCATCCCACTTTCCGCCGGCAGAGGTAAAATCTACAATTCAACCCGAAGGAAGAAGGAAGTTCCGGTAGCATAGTAACCTACATCAACACGCTAATGAAGATAAAACAGGTTCGTCCCCTTGAATTAATTTATTTGCTTTTAATAGCGCGCAGGACCCGTATTAAGTGAATTTTTTAATACATAAAATTATATTATACCCTAAAGCGCAAGTAATTTTATTAAATAATTAAAATAAAAACCCCTAGATCATTTACAATTTGGGCTTGGACTAAAAATGAATTATTCTCTATGTTTTAAATTCTTCTAGTACAATTATTTGAGCAACTCTGTCTCCTTACCAACTTTTAGAAGTTTTGGAGGGAACTGATTAGATAATGTTTTGAATAGAAACAATGTCCGAAAACGTATTGTTCCCGAGACACGACCAACTCAGAAGTTTCCTTTAACGTGACTACTTTTGCTTAAGTAATCTATGCCGGAGTAACTCAATGCAGCACTCTTCTTGCTTTTGAAATTTGTTGAGAATGATGATTTAATATTTTAATAATTTTTAGTGCGTTACATTATCTAAGTAAAGAGGAAGGAAAGACGATAAAAGAGAGGAAGAAAGAAGGAATGCTATAGATACACAACTCAGAGAGAGGGGGGGAGGAAGGGAAAGGGTGAGAGATGAAAAGAAAACCGTAGAAACCAGTAAGGTAAACCAAAAAGTTGGGTTTGTTGAACGAGGTTGATAGTGACGAAGTAATAGTAACTGCATCCTATGGTAGTCGCAGAACATCGCTGACAGTGCTGGAAGCGTCATTACTTAGACGCTGAATTGCTCTTGTTCTTCAACGACTCTTCGTCACTTTAGCTCACCTGCTAACATTATCGAGAGCGTTGCGTAATTGATACGAAAAACGTCTGCAGTAAAGTTGTACATTCTGAATAACTATATTGATAATGGCGACGGGCAGCCATTTACCTTGAGCTTCGCCATACAGAAGGACCATGCCTGTGTATTCTGCAAATGTGTACTCAACCTTGTTGCTCGCAGACTTGCAGACTCATAAGTGAGGGTTGAACCAGGGTCGAGAGGCAGGGTTGCCATCAAACTATACGTTTCTGATCATTGATACTTACTCAAAAGATAGTCAGTCCCCTCTACATTCCATTTCCGTAACCTATCACTGTACGCGAAAATCTGCAGGTCTGGTCTCCACAAACATTTCTCATTTGCATCTGTGGATCCTAAACGGTTGTGATAATGGGTTCTTGCTGTAGATAAAAAGAATAGTTTAATGGTTGAAAACTGATTCTATCACTAGAATATGACCTTGTCGAACATTCCGTCTTACAATACATTTCAATATTTCGTCTGATTAGGTTAATAATAAATTATTCAACCTTCGTTTGTATACAAATTAAAATAACAGAAACAATTAGACAGAATACTTTTAAATATAAGTCCTATCAAACATTTGCACGAATGTTGTTTTAAAAATAATTATTTAGAAGTGGTTTTGTTATTATATCTCACAAACCAAACGGACATTGATAACGAGGATTAAAGAACATAAGCCTAATTTTAACCTGCAACAAGTAAATACAATCCGAATAGTAGGCATTGGTTAAAATTTTACACAATTTTGAATCATTTCAGAAATGTTGTTTACTATAATTCATCCAATTACCGACAATATTAATGATAACTCGAAAAAATTTAATAAGTTATGTATTTATTTCTTAAGTTTATTGTTTTTATCTATATATATTGTTTTGACTGTTGTTTTACATATGTGTATATTTTTCATTTTATGCTTAAACCAGGATTAAGCAACCCTCGTCCCACCACAATTGTCTAAGCTTTACTTTTGACTTCTTAAATATAAATCGTTTGAAATAAAATGTTTAAATTACAAAATAATAATTACAAATTTCGATTGTAGAATATATATATATATATATATATATATCATCCAAAAAATAAGCGAGATATGATGCTGGGTTGCAATTAGAAAATGGAGATATTTAAACCGAAAAACCGTTTCAGAATGTGGACGAACAAAATTTTTAACAAAATTATATGAAGTGATTAAACAGAGCCCATCAAAGATAAATGACGTACTGTAATGGTGTGAATGAAAGCACAACGAAATGCGGAATTTGGTGGGACGAATTCAAAACGGCTTTAGGCCTGGGGTTTCTGAACTTATTGAGATTCCAGGAAACCTGCAATCTAGTGAGACACGGTGTTATCCCCAAAACATCGGCGGAGGGAAGTGAATGGTTCGTCCCAAAGACGGAAGATATACTTTTTATTGGGGAGATCGGGTCCCCGCGCCAAGGAAATGAAATAATGAAGTGGGTAAAAGGTGTTAAAACCAAAGGAAAGGATTTAGTACAGTCAGGATTGAGGAGTCACCACTAAGCAATCTCCAGAGTGGAGAGTAATCTGTCGGCATTAAGCAGTTGAAATTAAAGAGCAATAAGTTGAAAAGTAAGGGATTTGAGTTTCTAGTAGGCTGTGAACATTTAAATAATGGGCGGAATGCTTGCTCTTGTCCAGAAGAAAGATAAATAAGCCACGGGCTCGCATCAACATCTAAGGCATTTAGCGACTACTTTAACCATTTTCGGGATCTTATCTGAATTAATTACACAATTTGGGAACAAATAGAAGCACACAAAATCTCAAGTCCTTGCCACGAATCGGACCCGGGACATCTGTGTGTGAAGCGGTGACGCTAGTCCCTAGACCACAGAGGCCGGCAGGTGCTCATTGTACAACAAGGAAGCTAGAGGATTTGGTTGCGACCGGTACAACATCTCTGGCGGAGCGGAAGATCCATTGGCGTTTTCTAGGCTAAGCTGAAAAATGGTAACTACTATGTTTGTAACATTTTACCGATTTCCTCGTACTGCCAATTCCGCGTAGGGGTGTGTATCTATTTCCCCTTCTATGAGAACGCCGAAGGCCGGCTTTGGGAATTTAAATTCATTCAATTATTGTATATGGTAAGTTAATAGATAACTAAATTTAATGGATTCCCACTCTTACTTAATAATTTTATATTTTAAATATTAAAACCCCTTACATTCATTTCAGTACACTTCGAAAGGTGCGTGCGAGTGTCGTCCATGTCTCCAAATATACCCTAGGTTCAATTCAACTTATTATTAAAGAGTTATTAAAGAAATTTGGCTCCCCGAAGACAGGCACAGTGCATACATTTTTTATCTTAAAATCAGACTAGCATATGAGTAGTAGTGCATAATAAATTTCACGGAATCGTTATTTAATAGTAATAACGGGGAACGAAGTTGAGTGTCATCGTGACATTTCGTGCAACTTTGTTAATGAACTGTATATTTCTGCGTACTACTAACACTAGTGAAAATTAATTTTACCTGAATCTGTAGGAGATAACTAGAGTCGCTCTGACAAAGCGGGGGAAAACACTCATCTGTCTACGTGCACATAGGGTTTCTTTCCTCTTTGAAAGGCTTCACAATTCTCTGTAACAGCAATGGGATCAGCGGGGTTCGTGATTCATTAATTTTGGGACTTTACTCACACGTCAGTAAAACGGAATGTCTATTTTTTCGACCTTCCTAGTGCAGATAATGTTGACCATACATAACGCTCTTAAAGACTAGCTCCGTCTACATAGATATTAATTACATTATACTAGCTGAGTGCCCGACGCTGTCCGGGAATTCATTTCCATTTCCCCGTTACAGTATTTAATTCGACAGTAATCTCTCCGTCAACATCTGAGTAACCATCAGTAAAGGCATCAAATTTTTTTTTAATTTACCTTCCCACGCCCCCTACCTAATGACATCATAACTAATCGACTCACACCTAAAATATGGACATACTTAGTAAAAAATTCACAGTCAATTATATTCATAATTAGAAGATACTTGAACCATCTAGATACCAATTTTTTTTACTGCATAAGGCTGAATTTTAGTAAATAGGGGTGAAACATGGTCACTGGTCAGTGAATAAATCCCAGCAGCCGTCTTGACCAACTTGTGACTGCGCCGTCTTACATCTGTAAATTTATGATTTTTGCAGCATTTCGACATATGGTAACTACAAAACTAGCATTTTAATGGTATATATTCGTAAAGTATTTACCTGCACATAAGTTACGTATTAGGTTTAAATCTGCTTGTATTAAGGATTGGTGAAAAAACCTTAAACTGAAACTTTCTTGCGGGGCGGAACGGGATACTACTCTATAAAACAAAATGTTATATGTTCTTCAATAAACAAGATTAAAAACTGATATATTCACTTTATAAGAATGAGTTACAGGATACTGTTGCCGAAAATAATAGATAGAGAAAGAAAAGTATCCGGAGAAAGAGAAAAATGATGCAATAAAATCTCTTTACGAAATTAAAAATTTATAATTCGTACGCAAAATAAATATAAGAAATAAAACAGAATATATATGAGTTTTCTTAATTTAAATTTAATTTTATTGTATAAATTGTAATTACAAAACATCCTATCCCGTTCTACACCGGGGGTGGTGCAGTTTGCTTTAAAAAATTGTTTTCTAAGTTCGTTGTTTTAAGATATATTAACATTAGGCTAAGTAAATAGTAGAATAAACTGATCGTTTATACTTTCAAGAATGCGATTTTTCATTTTATAAAATTTTACAATTGTTAAACAATAAGCGTCCCGTTCCGCCCCGACTTTCCCTATATCATCAAAGACAAAATTTTGGAGGATGTGACCCTATTCTTTATATAACAAACCTCTTTCATCGCCCAGTGGCTTATAAAACATTTTACCATTTTTATTAACTAATTAAAATGTATCAATACTTAAAGAAACTGTAAGTTAAATTTAAGTAATATATCACGCTTGAGAGATACATTCTGTTCGGACTGATTAGCTTGAAATAATGTGTTTACCGTGACATAATCTGTCAAACGCGAAACATAACGAAAATTTTACTTAAGTATTAATACTTTTTGTTTTTCGGGACCATTGTCGTCGCGGCCGCCACATGCACGCGCGGAGTGGTAAAACATCTCGCTTGGCAGACTTTCTGAGGGAATAATGTATGCATCCTGTCATCATTTCTATATCTCTTTACCTTTGAATGGTATATGAAATCATAAGGGACAAAGTATTGGAGCAGAAATTGACGCGGGACTGTTTTAGCCTGATAGGGCGGAAGGATGGACAGAACCCTTCTTTACCAAAATTTCATGAAATATATTCAATAACATTGGAAATTGTAAGGAATAAACATAAAGTCGCAGAGCAAACAATGGGCGTGGGACTTTTTTTTGGCCTGAAAGGGAGATCCACAGAAGACCAGCACTAAACGCAAAAAAAAAATCAGCAATCGGATGGTTGATATCATAAGAGACCAATGAAGTCTTAGAGCAGAAATTGACGCAGAACTCTTTTGGCCATAAGGGGGAGAAGGAAGACACCTACAATGTACAAAATATGCTTGACGATCGGATGATGGTATAGGAAGTCATTAGGGACAAACATGAAGTCTCAGAGCAATTGATAGGCGTGGGACGTTTCTTGACCTGAAAGGAAGGATAAGGAAGGAACCTCAATCTTGAAAAGATCAACAGAATTTTTTTTGGAACTATGAGCGCCAAATACAAAAAAAAATACCTCGAAACGTGTTTGAGATAGATTGGATAGATTTTGCCTTTTATTTATGTATATCTGTAATTTAAATAATCTAATGCATTTAATTTTATTAGTTACTTACTTGTGTTGGCCATTCTTGAAGACAAATAACACTGTTTCTTCCCTATTTTGGAACTTAATTCGGTGAAGATAAGAAATGCAAAATGATCCAAAAAGTCGTTAATTTAAAGATTAAATTTCTTCTTTGATGTGACTTCATATCAAACTGAAACGTCGTGATTTATTTTTAAGTATGACAAACTAAAATAACACAATTCAACTGAAATTTGTGAACGGTTTTGAGCATGTATTTTGATAAATATATAATCTTTTTAATTTCATAAGTTATTGTGTTTAATTTTAGAACAACACTTCTCATTTCCATATAACGTTTATTAAATGATACCAATCCGCTAATGCAAAAAAAGTAACATTAATAAGCCTGTCTGCCTGAAGCGCCTGATTTGCAAAGCTATGCATTGTTACATCGCTAAGAGAACTAATTAGAATTTAAGGCAACCGTAAGTAACAGGTGCTAATAAGGAACAGGTAACACCAAGATTCTAAAGCGTGGAAAAATTGTTGCAAAATATGCTTGTACATAGCTGGGCATAGGAATTGCTTCACCTCTCGTGTACGTGTAATTTAATTTAAGTTTCCTGCGACAATTTTAAGTCAGAATAGACGAATAAAAATATATCACGATGGACATTCCAGGTTGTGAGTGCATATGGACCACTCTTTCTTATTCGGGAACATCTTATCATACCGTAACATCCACTGACTTTGGCGCATATAACTCGTTGGACTTTGTATATGAGATAATTGGCGAAATATGCTTCTTCTCTTTCATTACAGCTTGTCTTACCAACGGAGTATACAAATTCATGTAATTAATATATAAACGTAGTAACAAAACAACATCAACAATTTAATTAATACTTTTTTCTTTTTTAAATTAATTTTTCCATCCCTCATAATGGTGTCATGTTTATAATCATTTGTTTCCTGCAAATTTAATTGGGTAACAAGTCGGTCAGTTTGCTTTGTCAGTTAAAAATGATAGTAATATTGATTTGTATTTGTGTATTAAGTATTTTGTGTGCCTTATTATAGGATATTACAAATCTTCATGAGCGTTGTAACTTGTATATATATGTACATATTTAATATGGTTTGGTGGGAAATCACCTAAGATCTAATGCCTGCTTGCCGCCATGCGCTCGTGATATTTACATCGCTCAGAGGATTGGCCACAAACTTCATTGACCCGAGTTTGTTGAGTAAGATCCGTTGGCCTCAGGAAGGAAGCTCCACAAAATCGCCAAAATTCCACCAACAAGATCGATTTCATTGGCTGTCACAAACATATGGCTTTATATCTGCTCCAAATGTCAGTTGCTAGAGTTAAGGACGGAGGAGAAGAATACAATCAGAAAGACAGTCTGGGATGAGTTGGAGAAGACAAAGGAGCAGTATTATTGACGTAAGAATCTTAGACGGAAAAACTGTTTCTATGCTTGCTTCAGAAGACGCTAATGAACTTATCACGAGACTTAGCAAAAAGGTTCGTCGCAGAACAACGTTTCAGACAGCCTGGGGAAATGTTCCTGACCCACGACACAGCTTACTACACCACCGCAGATGAGGCAATTAGTCCCTGAATTTTAAACCACTTTCTAAAAATTAAATGTTTTTTAATCATACATTACGGTCAATCTATAAATGATGATCAATTTAATTCTTTTTTTATAGTCAATGTACTTAAATTATCAACTCGCAAGTAAAAATTCATCTTAAAACTCCATAATTTTAGTTTCTACGTTAATTTTTCTATCTCCACATAGCAATTGCAGCCTGATTTAATTACATAGTATAGTCTTGGCCTTCCTCTTCTATTCCTACTCCAAATAATTTCCATCTTTTTTCAATCATCTAACGAAATAGACAAACGTTGTGTGGAATTTATTTGATTACTGATTTTTCCTGTAATTTATCCACTTCTTTTATAAATTTATGTACTGTATTTGTATTTATTGAGATGTATTGTTGAGATAATCTCACCACACTGCGAAATGTCTGTTTACAGAATTCCATGATGTGAATTTTGAGAAAAGAAAAAAGACCATCTATTCAGTATGAAGGTGATACAAACAGGGAAACAGGATAAAAGAAAAGTTAAATGACCAGGAGATAACTCAGGAACGAGAAATAATTCGATTGGTTCTCTATAAAATGAGATGAGAAAGATCGATATGTCTCAGAGCAGAGTCTCACCGGCCAATCGTACACTCATCTACTCAAATTACAGTAGCCATCCAGATTTACTTCAGATCGATGAATTGTAAATGAATATATTAAATTTGGAAACCAGAAAGACTGACACATTATATACCATCGATTCCATCGAAAACTACTATTGGCCAGAGCGTAAAGTGAAATTCAAGCCCGTTTCCGGACTACAAGCAATGTTGAAAGGATTATAGCGACAACCAGGAAACGTTTAATAAATTTGGCTGGGTGATACTGAGGCCGGTTTCCACCAGTCAGGGCAACCGTAATAAAGAAGGGAGAGGAACTAGCACTACTTATGGAGAAGGTAAAAGAAGATTCTTTGCCGGTTCTTGGTGGTGAATGGATGGAGAAAGGGTCGGTGGAAGAGACGAGAAAAGTAAAAACCACGCAAGAGGAAGATGCGAGTGTTGCTCCAATTCCTTGGGCATCTATCCTGCTGGTAAGCCGCGAGCGGTTCTTTCCTAAGAGTGAAGCCATAATAA
The DNA here is from genome assembly GCA_034510155.1 of Eucriotettix oculatus. Classification (NCBI taxonomy): domain Eukaryota; kingdom Metazoa; phylum Arthropoda; class Insecta; order Orthoptera; family Tetrigidae; genus Eucriotettix; species Eucriotettix oculatus. The sequence goes on from CM067376.1 coordinate 251,547,167, forward strand.
ATTTTAATTTTTCTTTGTTTAGAAAATTTCTTTTTCTTTTATTCGCGTTTCCACAGCAAACACGGTAATCTTGGGATAAAGAACTTCATGTTGAGTAGCAGTCAACTTATGTTTTAAAGTTAAGTAGTTCTTACGTAAATATATATTATTTTTGGAATCGTTTTCTTTTCATTTTTTTAATAAATGTAATTTTAATGTTAACTGATTTATTTACTGACCAAATGGTGTAATAAGTTTATTAACTTTCGAAAATACTGGAGATGGCGGGAGCGTAGATTATTTTTGTAATATAAAGTAAATTAATTATATAGTACATTTTATTTTTTATATTATATAAGGACAATTATAAATGATAAACATGAATGCAAACATCCAAAATTACACATTTGTATGTATGTATAATTTTTCATAGCACGTCATTCTTTTTTACAAGAAAATTTCAGCCACCAGGGTCATAGTCATCTGTAAAAATAATAAAAAATAAAGTAATCAAACATTACCACATATAAGAGCCTTCAGCCAAAGCTGGATTGCATAAATGTGGATCAATGCAGCTATGTTTTATTTGTTTAATATATTTACTTTGTTAATCTTCCATTTATAGAATTGTATGTTTCAAGATTGTTCTGTCCCTGTAATATTCTACGAATGTATGAATTCTACCGTGCCTCGAAGCGGAAGCAGTCTTTCGCAGTACGATCCTTTGTAAAACAGTTCCTGTTAAATAAACGTCTATAACAGCAGTTTGTGTAACTGTATCTAAATTTAACTACGTTTCACATTTTAAGTATATTTACGAATTATAATATCAAATCATTATATACGAACCATTTTAATATTGTATATAGTTAAAAGGGCCATTATTGACTACATCAGTGTATTCGCTTCCTACAGCGCTTAGTACTAATGGTATTACGGATCACCGCTTCTATCAGAGTTAGCATCCTTGCATTGTCTCACATAAATTTGTAACAATTATTGTATACATATTAATACTTATTGGGGTGATTATTTTTTATTTTTATAAAATGAAAATAAAAAATAATTAAATTAGGAGGTAAAATGACTCAGTATAAAGACAAAAGAGATCAATTCTGTTAATGTTTTTTTTACATATTATAACGTAATTATCAAGCTATAGTACTTGTTTTTTATGATCATTTCTCTTTAATCGTCAATTAAAATACAAGACCTGTAATCAATTTACCTATCTATTAATTCCTTTGCCATAGGCTATGAAAAAATATGATATGGAGGAAGGTCATACAGAAATATGACTTGTAAAGGAAGTTATGTCAAACTCCGCCATCCCGGTTCGATTCCCGTTTCCATCCAGTATTACCGTATTGCTTCCTAATAAAAAAAATCAAACTTTGGCTGTAATAAAAGAATTTCTGTTACTGAACTAAATAATATTTTCAAACTGCGCATACCTTATTTCTTTCAAATAACTGATACATTCATACATTATTTTTGTCGCTCTTGGGATTTGTCATGTTAGTCTCCAGAGTCAAAGAAATGGAGCTGTTCCATCATTCCATGACCAGTTTTCAGAGTAACAAATAAAAGCTGATCTTGATACCTGATTCATTCGTTATTATAAAACGTGCTGGTTGCGTTTAGAACTCTCGAAATCCTGGAATAACTTAAATATATATGTCTTTAAAAACTTAGACATAACTAACTTTTACTGCTTAAAATTACTGTAACTAATTACTACTAGAATAATGAGACGTTATATCTTTCATATTTAAACAATCCAATTTCAAAGCGATTTATAATTGCAGTTGAATTAATAAGTGTTCCGTCTTAATGATGAAACTTATTCATGAACCTCAAAACAACAATGATTCAGTTAAGTAAGCTTTATTTTGGCTAGTGATATTTTGAATCGATACCGACACTGCGTCTCGTGGAAGTTCCTGTAGGAAGTCGCAGGATCGCAGCACCGTTCGACCTCATACACTCCAGTGCATCATCACCAAGGAAATCAACATCAGAATGACAATTCAATTCGTCATTTAAATTGATTACTTTCACTTTGTCTGTAGAACATCTGTCTTCTCTGTTAGTTCTTCGTATTCTGGCATTTTTATACAGTAGTTTTAAGTAGCTCCCGGTTATTTATAATAGATATAAAATTAACAAAAGGCTTGATGTCAACAAAAAGATGTGTACTAATAGTGATAAAGTAACTACTCCAAAAAATATGTTTCCCAAAATTAGAATTCATTTGTCAATATTACGGTTGCCGTATTTTTTCATAACTTCGAATTTCGGCTCTCACTAAAACATCTTACATTAAACGATTAAGGAGTTCTCTAGATTAAAAATTTTCATAAAAAATAACAACAATGGAGTCTTCAGTCTCAAAATATTTTGGCTATTTATTAGTCTTTGACGCATAGGATATGTTCGATCACATTTAATCATCATATTTATATATCATTATTAATAATATATTTACTGATTTACTGATTTTGACCGGTAAATCATTTGATTCAATATTAATCTTTGTCAATATGTCATTGAAACGTCAACCAGAGCGTCACTTTTAGCATAATTACCTTTTCACGTCTAACTATCCAAACGTTATTTTTATTTCGTCATAACCAGCATGATACCTCACAATACTTTAATTGAGTCAGTAAATCTCTAGGTACATTAAATTAGCAGTCTACTTAAACGAGTCTAAAACATACTGGTGCGTTTTCAGTCTTTAAAGTTGACAAAAAATCCATTTATAATAATTTAGCGTCTTTCTATCGCCCTTTGATACTTCTGAAAGTCGTATTGAAGGATATAATTATTCAAAAGTTTCGTGAAATATTTCATATAATTGGTTTTTATATGAAACGTAAATATATAATTTGAAATGAATATGAGGAATTTACTTGTTTATTTAAAATAAATAATTATTAAGTAAAATGGGAATTTATTAAATGTAGTTATTTATTAATTTGCAATATACAATTATTGAATCAATTTTAGTTTCCATAGACGACCTTTTTTTGAATTTACACTCAATACTTTATAATTATTTATAACCATTGCATGTCTTACAAAGTAGGTCGTCTTAGTGGGTCTTCTCATAGAAGCATATACGTACACAACCTCTACGCGGAATTAGCAGTACAAGGAAATCGGCAAAAGGTTACAAGCAGGGTAATAACAGTTTCTCAGCTTAGTCGACCTTCTTCTAACTATAAATAATTTAACACAGTTGTGTAAATCATTAAAAAACTTAGTAACCACATACATCTCGTCATAGCGGGCCTATACATACACAACCCTACGAGGAATCGAAAGTACGAGGAAATCGATAAAAGGTGACAAAGAGAGTAATAACCGCCGTTTCACAGAGATGTTGTACCCGTCCCAACGAAATCCTCTAACTATCTTACTGAACACTGAACACCTTGCTCATTTAGAATTCTTTTGTCCCCCCACGGACAATAGCAAGCATTCCGCCTATTATCCAAATGTTCATAGCTGATTACAAACTTCAATTCCTTACTTTTCGAACTGTTATTCTTTAATGTCCAATGTTTAATGCCCTCTGCTAACTATCCACTCTTAATGTTCACTGCTTAATCCTGACAGTCCTAAATCGTTAGTGTTATTAAATAAACATTTCCTCGGTTATTAGCACCTTTTCCCCGCTGAATTATTTTTTTCCCATCAGTAGCGGGGACCCGCTGCTCTACAATCAAAAGTATACCATCCGTCTTTGATGTCATAGACGTACAAATACTGGCACAATTTTTTAAAATTTTAATTCCTTCCATGTTTGTACAACGGATAACCCACCCCCGTCCAAATCGCTCTGAGTGTTTTTATTTTACGTTTCAAAAATATATGTACCAAATTTTAATTCAATTTGTGTACGAAATGTACAATCCATCATATACATATATTCTAGATGGGTGTCCGGCGTTTCTATTTATCTTAGCACGATATTGTATTTAAAATGGCAATAGTTTCTTGGTTAACGTGTAATTATGTCGGTATCGACAATGATCTCTTTGCCTAAAGGTGATTAAATCAGCCTCGGGCGAATCATTTTTAATATCTAACCACTATTAAAAGTCAGGAATAATCATTTATCTGGTGCGTGTGTGCCGATCATCATAAGATGGGAACCGTTCTGATCCTGATGGGAAATGAGTGAGAGCCAGGTGGAGGTTGACTTCCTCCTTTCTGGATTTCCTCTTTTCCTCCACCCTAGGTCCATGGCCAAGGTAACTAATTTAAAACACTCCTGCAGGCTGAGACGACCTTGAGCAGTTTGAGAGGTGTATGTACGGGGGTCAAAGACCTTCGACATACGGTAAGAGTTGTCCGTTGATCCCATTGGACCAGTCGGCCAACTGACTCTCAATACTGATTTAGGCATGGAGGCGGGTTTGTTGCGCTCCCACAGCAATCCAGTCTCCCTTCATCAGAAGGGCGCAAGAGTAGTACCCACTAGCCCGACCTACCTGATACAGGTTTTCTAGGGTTTTTCCCTGCATCACCTTTAGGTGAAACACCGGGTAGGATCCTTACACTATAGCCTGGGGGCCCTAGTCAACCCTGGGCTACCTTCCACATTCCCCCTTCCTATGCTACTAAAGGGGAGTTGCCTGATTCAGGATCACCCTCGTGTAGTCTGTAGCCCGCCAAAAAAAGCATATATTGTCTTCTTTTAATTATATATATATATATATATATATATATATATATAAGTAATACAGATAAACACAATCCGACAAATCTAAAGATAAATAGAATAAAAATTTTATATGGACTAATTTTAAGAATATATTAAAACCCCTTTTTCTGATCAATATTGAGCCTTCCCGATTACCCTAGAATATTATTTTACTATTGTGCTTGGTCCAATACAAGTATTCACGAGTTATATATATTATCACTACACACAAACTTTCCAAATACCTGTCTTCTGAACGCCCATAAAACCACACAATACATATCGTAGTCGTCGATCGGTTATAATAATGTTAGAAATCTATTTGTTACTTTAGAATGGAACAACTACTAGTGTTAGCTCACAATTCAGAGAAAGAAAATTTTGAACGAGATCTTCAGCATGGGAGCAACGGCTTCGATTTAGAACGTATGACATAAAGTATGCAAATGATGTTTTGTTATTCATATATTCCACGCGTTAAAGCTGTACATACAAGTATAAATAGATGTGGCACGTCCAGACGAATATTGTCACTTATTTCAGACCACACACAAGGTAAACAACATAACCGAGCAGTGAAAGCAGACAGCGGCAATAAAATGATGCGAAGGAAATGCGTGAAGTCTGCGTAGGTAGATTGACTTTGTGATTACAGTGAGAGATAAAACACAGTATAACATACGCGACAAAGAGTTTTAATATTGTACTATCTCTTATTTTATTAAATCCTGTACTTTAGGCGTAAATCATTATAATTTTTTTTTTAAAAAAGCAATTTTTTAATCATAACCTATGAACTATCACCGACAGAAATTAATTTGGTATAACAGAAAAAGAGTGAAAGGGAGAAAATAATTCATTGAGCAAGAACCTTAGTTTTGAAATATTTTGCTAGAAAAATTATAAAAGTATGTGGATTTTTAACAAAATTCTGAAAATTTTTTGGAAGAATTAAACAGCCCATGATATTATTGGTTCATGATTTTGGTATTATATCCAAAATAAGTCTTGAAACAATATATTCTAAATGAATATTGACTATGGGTGATCTGATCGAGATATGATTAAAGAAACTAGCTCCCCCTACGGAGTGAGCTCTTTTGATTCATTCCACTCCTGTGATTGAAAGCAATTAGCTGTTTGAATCACTCACTCAGGAATCAAATAGCTGGGACTGCGATCCCAGAGATTCCTAATGTTTGAATCACTCACTAATGAATCAGATCGCGCGGATCCCAGTGATACTCAGCGTTTAATAAGTTAGTGAGGGAATCAGAATCTCTTTCCTTCTAGATACGTTTACGATGGGGTGATTGTTTTGGAAAAATTAAATTATATGCACAAAATATTGTAACGTTGAGCGCTCGTGGTATCAGCGACAAGTATATTACGGTGCAATGAGCATCCATGTAAAACCTCCGAACCTTCTAGCACTTTCCAGTACGTCTAGCGTAGTCTTCAAGCACATTGCGAGTTCGGAAATTACAAAAAAAATTACGGGTTTATTACGCGATTACTTAATTCATTCTCAAAAGAGAAACTTTTTCCTAAAAGCCAAAATATTTAATAAAGTAAGTTACGTTGAGGAAAAGGACAAAATAGTTCATACTATATTCAAAATTAAATACTAAAACTATAAAATGTCAATAGATTACATAAAAATAGAAATTATGTTACATTCAATATTAAAGATATGATATTAAAATAACGCTTCATCATTCATTTAATATTTGTCCATTTTTTCTGCTGTACTAAAAAGAATGAAATTCTGTAAAGTTGAAATGATACATTGTTAATTTGAATTTCCAAACACACACTGAATGTCAAAAGAAGCTAACGTCTTGACATAAGTATAGGTAAAAATTTGTCTAAGAAAAGTGAATCATCAATACAGTTTAGATTTTAAGTGTTATCCTTTACATTAATTGAATTATCAATGGATTTCATGTAAATAATTTCGTTTATTAATTTTGAAAAATAATGGGTTCAGTCATTAAAATATTTAACGTTGACACCATCAACCGAATGACAATTAAAGTAAATATCCTCATGAATATTTATTTTGAACATAACGAATGTCAGATAATTTTCAATCTGTAACTATTAAACGTGTCCCACTGCACAAGAATGAATTTAAGTGTACGAAACAACTACTTTTTATTTTTTTAAAAAAACTTATGTAAACTGACTTGCAGCTCCGTACTAAATAGAGCTTACCCGATTGCTAACCCGAACACAAACAAATGAAGATATGAGGAACAAACCCGCTTAATATTATAGATATGTCACACGTTTTTGAGTGTTTATTGATTTTAACTGGCCAGACTTCAAATAATGCACATGCCAGTTCAATAGTTAACAAGTAGTACTAATTATATTTATACTGAGCTAGTTAGTCGAGTGCCACTTTGGTTTTGTATGCTAGTTGTTAATTTATTTAGTCGTTAATAGAAAAAGTAAAATGCGCGCCAGTAGTTTATAATTGAATTTAATCACTTTGAGCAATCTACTTGATATTAAAGAAGATGGATTTTCAAAGGGAAAGCTTGGAGAACGCCTTAGTAGATTAGCTCAAGACTCTCTTCCGGCAACATTTAGCACATTTTAATCTTAATCGAAAGCAATTTAATTCGTTTTACTACGGCCTCCTTGACGGAGAGATAATTGTGAATTCATCGCATCTCACGCCTCGCAGTCTTTCTGCACACGGGAACTAATTACACGCCTCGATAGCTCCCCATCAAATGACGTAAGACAGTGGTATCTATCCTCATAGCCATAGCCACGAGGCGGGGTGTTTGACTTGATAATGGAAAAGGCGTTTTCTAGAATTATTCGATCAGAGAGCAGAGACGAACGAGTGCAGCCAACAGCGAGGACATTCATGCTAACCACGTGGCAGGAAACGCCTGCGCCGAACAGCGTGTTTAGCAGTTTGCTCAGGCACAGCTCAACAACAGGCCACGGCTTTCCTTTATTATTAGTTTTCATTTCGACCGCTTGGAAGAATATTACAACTTCCAGTTTATGTTCACTACAATACGAATAACGGTATTACATAGTTTTACTAACAACTTTCATGTTCATCACAGAGCTTGAAGGTATAGATCAGTTATTTCCCCGTTATTGTTTCTCATGTTTATTAATGATTTCCTAATAATATAAATTCTAAGGTCCGACTTTTTGCAGATGACTGTGTAATTTACAGGGAAATAACTGGGGAACAAGACGCAGCTGCTCTCCAAACTTACATAGATACTCTAAGTACATGGGCTAAGCGAAATAAACTCAAAATCAAAAATAGTAAATGTAAGGCGATTAGTTTTACTGAAATGTGCGTTCAATATGCCTTGGAATATAAAATAGATGCGGAAACAGTGATCGAGGAGACAAACTGTAAATACCTAGGGATTTATTTTAACAGCAGGTAAACTATGCTACAAGGAAAGCGTGGAACACCTTGCACTAGGGTGGGATACGCTACAGACAAGAAGAGAAAGAGCTTGGCTATACATTTTCTACAGTCTTTGCAGGTCAAAAACCTTGGCAGGGAATCCGAGGTAGAATGAAAGAATCGACTCGGAACGGGAGGGACGGGTGATCACCTGTTTAAATTACAAGCAAGGCATTCAAAAAACAGACGATGGAAAATATTCATTCCTAAATATGACAATTAATGACGGGAACAATCTGCCTGCAGGAGTGTTTGGGGAACTTCCTCTAACAGAAAGAAAATTTAGACTTAATCTAAGGTTAGTGTAGTGTAGTGCAGGGTAGTGAAGTGATCAGTGCTGCGAAATCTCTAAAATATACTACAATAAAATATATTTCCAGTGTTTTTTTAAAAAAATTCATCTTCTAATAATATGATTCCACACTTATTTATTTATATTGAATATAATTATACATTCAATTATAGGTTAAATATGGTCCTTACGACCAGATTATTAATTCGTGTTTAAGTTCTATGTATCTGCCACCGGGCATCTGCCCATTTCTAGATTTAATAAATACATGTAGCTGTATAGTTTGATGTGTGGCCAAGGTAGTGTCCCTGTCTGGTATTTTATCTAGCCCACATGGATAATGGAAAACAGGGCGACCTCCATACTTTAAATTATTGCGTCCGTATTTCACCACAAAGCGTCCATGGAACACATCAACGAAACTCGTCGTGTTCAGCCGTGTGTTAGACATCGCAAACTGATTTGCAATTCGGAGCTGTATTTCTGTGTGTAGTGTGATCTCTTTAAAGTTAAACACATAAATATTGATCTGGAGTTCATAAACGCGTATATCAATCAATCTATACCAATAAATAAAATTGAAGTGTCTGTGTGTCTGTCTATCTGTCTGTATGTATGTTTGTCTCGAATACTCTCCGAAATGGCTCAACGGATTTCAAAGAAAATTTGAGGGTTTAAACAAAGGCAATTTAACTTAAATATTCGTGCATATTTCATTTCGATAATTCATATACATATATATAAATAAAGTTCTGTTCTACATACCTGTAGATGATACAGTGAAATGGCTGATTTTTTTTAGTATTACTTTTTGCATTGTTTTTATGATACTATATTCTGATCTTGAGATTAGTTCGTGAGTGTCCAATATAATATTTGTTACAATTTTTTAATTAATTATATACAATACATTACATTGAGCTTTAACAGGAATTTTACGTTTTAGTTTGGTTAGAGAATCTGTATTTTTCTGGTTCTAATGAAAATTTATTTTATTATTTTTAAAAACTTTAACTAATTTTGATGTTAATTTTTCAACGCATGTTAAATAACAATAGCTTATATTATTGTCTGTATGGTTACTTGTTCCTTGCATTACTGCCGCTTTTGGATACCCGATATTATTTAATGTTGATATTTTATTATCTGCATATTTTTATTTAAAATAGATGGTGATTTTATCATTTTCTTAAAAAAGAATACTAGTCTGTTTAATTACTTGGTAACTACTATCCTCTTTATTATTCATATTGTTATTAATTTTGTTTATATTAAGTTTTTTTCTTATTTTCCTCCCCAATTTTTGGGGGTGGAAATTATTTAGTGATATGCTACAAGTAATTTATTTTAGCAGTTATTTTAGTTTGACAAATAAAGGTATGTACTGCAGATTAATGATATAAAGGAAATTAAAAATTCACTTTTTATAGTGTACAAACGAATTTGTTTTTTTTAATTGCTGATGACTATGGCATATGCCAAAAACTCCTCTAAATTTTACAAAATTTATAATAGAAACAAGGAGTTTTATTCATTACCAGAAAATTTTAAATATAAATTTGCATGACGATTGTAGAGTTCAGAAGCAGGTAGGATATAATTACGACGTGAGACTAAAGCAAGTGCCTCAACTGTTTTGAAACACCTATTTTCGTTGTTTTATTATTGAGAAACAACTGATTTGAATGTATAAGGATCACTCGTGTGTGTATGTATTTTAAGAAACGATTTCTGTTTGAACAGGAATGATCAGATTCCGATATATCAGCAGACAATGAGCAGGAAGTAATTTCTGCTGTTTGAAGCTGTTTTGCGCCATTAGCAGTTGCGAAAGTTTTGCTCGTTTGGCCTGGTTACAGAAGACGGGCCAACTTGGCTCGAACTCTGCATAATAGTCTCCTTGAGAGTCTGAATTAAACGCATGTTACCGGTTTGTATAATGTACACGATTCACACTGTAAGGATTGGTCCCTTTTCCAGCATGTCGGTTACAGACACTTGCTGAGAAGGAAATGTGGCGTTACGCAACTATTACATCAAAATTAAAACAAAATAATAAAATCATGATATTATAATGAAGATAGGAAACGTTAATTTTACAAATTATTTAATTTTTCTGGCACCTAAATAAGGAACTGTAATGAATATAGGTGGTGATATTAATTAGTAATTAAATAAATGTTAATATTTTGTAATAAAAAACAATAAAACAATTTACTTTAACAAAAGGAACATTTTTACAGTAAGAATTACAATTTATAATGTTCAGATATTTATGTCGGCACTTCTTTCGTCAATATATATATATATATATATATATATATATATATATATATATATAGCAATTAATAAGGAAAGGAAAAAGAGGTTCATAGTTAGTAGACACGTTGTGAGGTTTGGAGTTCTTGAATTTTCGTTGGCACCGCCCCCTTCATCAGAAAGTTAGGGAGACAAATCCTGACACATATATATAAACATGATACAAATTAATTACTTTAACTTAAATAATTCTAACTCTTGTCTCAGGGTCGCATTTATGGACCTTCTCATAGAACAGAAAATATTTTAGACAAATCCACTCGGACCTGGCAGTACAGCAAATCAGCAAAAAGGATGGCATACAGATGCAATTACCGTGTAGGCTTATACAGGTTTCAGCTTCTTCCTGGTTCGTCCTCTCTCCAGATCAAAGCTGCCAACATCCTATTCTTCCCGTTTCAGGAAGAATTTCAAAATCTACCCTTGCCGCAATTCCAACAACAGTCTTGAGTGAGAAGTTTAGCTCCAGCTCTTCCGTCTCACTCCTCTGGAACAATCTCAGCAAATCTCCTCTAATAATCTCCAACACTAATCTGCCACCAATCTCCACTAACAATCTCCAAAATATCTCTTCACACCTTTTTAAAACTTCCTCCCCACTTCTTTAGTTTCTATCACCAAGGAAGCAGGAATGGATATCCACGAATAATATTTAGAGTTCTAATTGGGGAAATACGCCACACGATACCACCAATTCTCAGTAAAATTGGGAACTCCCAAGGCGCGACACAAGGTCTGACATTTATTGCCCATGTGTCAACTGCTGTCTCCTTTCGTTTGATTCGGCGCCGCCAAAGCCCGAGCAGATGTATTTGTCCGTTACAGAACTTATACGTCAGTGTTAATTATGAACAGTGTCAGGAAAACGTATTCTACCCTGGATTCGAAATTGATACCTTACTTCCGTTATGTATCTAGTATTCCAAGGACTGATCTGATTCAGCAAAGGCAACATAAATTTAAATTGCTATAATTTTAAAAAATTCAATCACGATATATTGAAGAAGTCATTCTGCCTATTGTAATGATAAAACGCAACTACATGCGGAATTTCGCGATATAGAATCAAAGGCAAGTGGCATGAGGAAAGTTTCAGGTTACAGACCCACAAAAGTTGGCGCGACTTGAGTTTTTCTTAAGCCTTTGAGATTTGCCGGATCGGGTTATTGAGGGACAGTGTTTTCCCCAAAATGTGGGTGGAGTTGGGTGAATGACTCCTCCCAGAGACAATGAACAAATAAATCATAGCAGTTATTAAGTTAGTGATGATAATTAAATACTTTGTTTCATTACTCTAAATGAGTATTCATACTTTTCGCAATGTTTTTCTCTCATTATTATCCAACTGAGTATTTTTAATCTCTTACTCGGTGCAGTTTAAAGTAATTATTGGTAAGGAGTAGACAGTTATATTACGTATGCCAAATTGTTGTAGCAATGATATTTAAAATTCTAACGCTGTTTACATACAATAACATAGCTGTACCCAGGTGGAAACAATGGGATATTCACGTGACTAGTATTAATTATTTAGCCGTTCTTGAATGTCTGAAACGTCAGCGTCTGTCAGTGGATAGAACAAAATCTTTTCATGTAATTAAATACTTTTTGAATTTTTCTCTCCATTTTAATTAGTTATAACCTCTCTGTATCGTTACTGTTAGATTAGTTTTTCTTGCCGACTTTGAAGGTCACAGTTATGTCTGTCTGAAGGCAGTGGGAACCTGACCTGAGGCACATTGCTACTCGGAAAACAATTAGTAGAGGGTGTAAGGAATGAGGCACTTCCTGTAAGTGGCTGAGAGCAGATCACACCCTCGTCTCTAAGAGCGAGCGTTTTTTGTGCAAGTTTTGGAGACCTTCTTTGGGCGGCGACGAGAGACGACGCGTTGAGGGAAACACAGCTGCAGCTCTGCGTTTTATTTACTCTCTCATCTACTACAACCAGACCACATGCTGGCAACGCACCACATCCGAAAAATGCCTCAACAAACAATAGCTTCCAGAAAAATTATTTTCACTCCATTATGTGTTATCGTATTTCCTCGTAGCATGCAAATTTTGAAGATATTATAAGGTTCCATTAGCAAAAATTGCCGCTCTTTAGAAAGCTTGAAATAATAATTTTTACCCATTGCGTATATATTAAAAAAATATATATTAGATATATTTGTATACATTAAATTAAATTTGAAAGATCACATTAATATAACTAGCCTTGGCAGCCTGATCTGTTAGAATTATGTCAAGTTTTAGTGAGCCAAACATAAGAAAAATAGTTTACTATGCATACTTTCACTCTTTAATGAGATGGTATGACATTCTGAGGCAATTCATTACGGAAAGACAAAGTTTTTAACTACAGAAAAAAGTTACCAGAATGCTATGTCCGGTTCTACCAAACAGTTCATGGTGGGGACTCTTCAAGAAAATGGGAATACTTACCCTTAGTTTCATGGAGTTGACTGTACCTTGGTATAGACCTTACCATAGATACAGTACATTGTTCAGACTACTATAAAACAATAAAATTCTGTTTACCTATGAGATCAATGGATTAACAGTATAAGTTCTAAAATTAATATTCGAATATAACTTGAGAAGTATTTATTTTACTATTGACATTAAAAAATCCTTCTTAATATTCGCACATTTTTAAAATTGTTTAAAATTTAATGAACTTTTTTCGTTATAAAATATAAAAATAGTGTTAAGTAGACGTAATAGAATAATTTAATATATATAATTCATTTCTGGAATAAATATATTCATATAGAAAATTATATTTTACTTTCCACGCTTCTATCTGTTATAACGTGTTTGTGAAATAGTGTACCCGATTAGAAGATTAGAATAATTCAAATTATTTATTCTGATTTTAAACACATCATTAGGTCACGAATAAGCTGTGACAATACCGGTGCTGTTCAAACGCACGTCTTGTGGCTTCTATTGTTCATTTTACTTTGGAATTATGGTTTATTTTATACCTTAAATTATACACTGCAATATTTCCCTACGAAGTAAAACAGTTTCTACTTCCGTGAGTCTATTAAATGGTTTCTAATTACAGTTCTGTAGTTACAATTAAAACTGAAACATTAAGTAAGTGAAAACAAGGAAATATTTTGCGTGTTGTATTGAGTGGTTTCGCCTTGAATTGCATTTCTACGCCTTTACAAGATACAACTCGATTGAGCGACTCAGCTGCAGTTGGTCAGCATTTGAACACAATTGTGTTTTTACTACACGACGAAAATGTTGTATATGCAAAATCATTATAGCAAAAACAACAGCTTTCCCATAAATTTAAAAAACGGGTTTCATAAAGACATGTTTTTTTAAATGTATTATATTACAGGGGAAAATTGAAAGATTAACGCCCAGTCCAGAAGCTAAGCAAAATTGAGAAACACCAACTCCACAAAGAGCAAATAAAGAAACTCACGAGTTCAACGTTCAAGGCAATGCTTATCGTTTAAAGTAGTTTTGGAAAACTTGACTGATGCTGTTAGAATGTGTGGATCTTGCAGCAGGAGAACGGGCGTTTGACCAGCGAATTTAGCAAGTAGAAACATCTTTTTAGTACAACAATTTAACCAGTTTAATTGCATATAAAATAGGGAGCTTCATCTCACTAATTTAAATAAATAAATTACAATAAACCGAACAAAAGTCAGAAATATAAATTTAAGACAAAATCACATAATTATGAAATAAAACGTTTTGTGACCTCTTCAGTTCTTAATGAATAAATACGTAGAATTAAAAACATTATAACAGAAAATGTTGTAGCCGACTTCCCGTGGTCTACTTGTCAGAGTCGCTGCCTCGTAACACAGAGGTTCGATTGCTGCTAAGGGCATGGTTGCTGTGTGTGTGAGTTCACGAAATTTTAAAAAGTTGCTAATGACCTTAGTAGTTTGTAATGATAAAACATAACTACATGCGGAATGTGGTGGTACGAAACCAAAGGCAAGCGCCGGGAGAATCGTTTCATAAAACCCCCACAAGTCTGCACGACTTGGATTTTCCTAAAATCTTTGAGATTGTGTGGAGACATGATTTTTTTCTCCAAAACATCGGAGTAGTGGGGTGAATGGCTCCTCCCAGAGACGGCAGATAAATAATTTTGAAGGGACAGGATCGGGCTCCGCCGCCGACGGTAATGAAATAATGATGTGAGAACTACGTATTAAAAACCCAGGAAAAAATAATTTTGAACATTAAGGGTAAAAATTAAGACTGAACATTGAGAACATTGAAGAATTAGGTGACTAAAAATTCAGGATATTGAGAGTGGAAATTGAGTCTGAGGTAACTAAGGATTCAGGCCATTGAGAGTGGTAATTGAGTATTAGTACGCTAAGATTTTGGAGCTTAATACATGAAGTATTTAACAGTTTCCAGGGCACCTAGAAAGAAATCTAAGTGGGCAAGGTGCTCATTAGAGCAACAAGGAAGTTCAGTTGGGCCAAGCGTCAGGTCCGGTCCAGTGGCAAGTTCCAGGTTAACTGAGATTAAACGGTAATTACACTATTTGAAACCTTTTCCCGTTTTCCTTGTGCTGCTAATTCCGTGTAGGATTTGTGTATGTATTCTGCTCTATGAGAAGAACCGTTTTGCCGACCCTTAGAATAGAACTCAACTCTCTATTTTATAAGATAATCTAATGTGTGTAAATATTATACAGTATGTATTGTTAATTGTTTAAAAATAAATTAAAATTTATTCAATAATTTGATATTTTCAATCGATAAATGTTGAGTAAAGGGATTTTCACATTTATATAATAATTATTCATATTCCACTCATAATTTCAAGTTGGTGAGGAGCAAAATAAAATTAAGTAAAAAATTGTACTGCTACCACAACATCCAGTGCCTATTATAAGATTTTTAATTCCACATTTTTAAATATTAGAACTGAAGAACTTAAGCATCTGATTTTGAATGAAAAATCTTTTTCCAACTTTTGGCTAGTTTATTCTAATCCATTTATTTACAGTCCTCAAAATAATTTTACTCCACATGTGACCACAACACAATGCTTTTGAAATATATATGTGGAATTAATTAAACATTGCTCGTAGTTTTCCTCACTAGATCCATTATCAACAAATGAAACATGCGATCGTTTCTGTGTATGTTACATTCATTAGTCACATGTTGCTAATGGACTGTGTTGGCGCACATGTTCAATATTAAAGTTTTGATGGCTGTCAATAAATCAATTAAATTAATTTACTGAATAACTTCAAACTCATTTTAGGTACATTATACAAATTTCGGTGAACTTGTTCCCTGTTGCCCTATTTTAGTAACTTGTGATTTATTCCTATGCCAAAATTTGGTGCTTAAAAATTATATTTCTTCTTATTGACCTGATTTAAGACAAACTAAAAGTTCCTCCATTAATAATTTTTCGTTAAGTGTTTTTGTGCGTGGTAACCTAAGTCAGCAGTTATTTTTATACCGTAATTACTGGCTCCTCAACGACGTTTTGTCCTGCATAAATTTTCCTGGGAAGACTGTTTCTGGTTATGACTAACACTTGGGCGTTTTGCATAAGGTGCGTTTCCACGGTCGCGATTAAATCCAAGGTCGCAGTGGGAGTGTTAATTACCCGTGGGAAAGGAGGCAGCGTCTCTAATCGCGACACGTCACCTGTCCCGTGCCTTGGCCTCATTGCAAAATCTTACAAATTCACCAGTATTCAGCACTTTCACGACATGTGAACTTTCTAATCAATCTATACATAAATACGAGCTTTAAAGGAAATTAATGAATGGGTTGACCTGAAAGAATCTCGAAGTCCATGCTGAGACGTGATGCTGACTACAAATCTAAAAAGCTCACCAATCCCACTTTTATTTTAAGTTTATTTCCCTTTATCATCGATCCGTCAGTCAATTCTCTAGTTTCTGTTGGTTATTCAAAATCCAATTATATTTCACCAGAGTCAAATTAATTTTAAGATTAGAATAAAATAATAGATTAAAAAAGAATATCATTCTCAGCATGGCACACCAATCCAATACCTCTTAAAATTTATTAATCATTGGGAATTAATTAATGGGTCTTCATAATAATGGATTAAAAAATAATTTCATTCTCAACATGGCACACCAATCCAAAACCTCTTAAAATGTGTTAATCATTGGGAATTAATTAATGGTTCTTCATAAATAAATCCTCCAACCAGCCTTTGATTCAGATTCTCCAAATAATCATTGTCGGATATTTATAACTCTACAAGAATGACTAAATTACTCATATTAATTGACAATTTCTTCCAGACATTTATCATTTAATCATAAATCTATTCTTTTAAGACCGGTATAAACCTAACAAATAGGACGGAATAATCTGTGACTGTTTCTAATTTCCCCATACCATAAACCAAAATCGTCTGGTTTTAACTGCAACCAGTTATGAATTTCCCCACTTCATTGCAGATATAAATAGTATTTAACAATTTTACTCTTTGAACAGAAAACAGTAGTAAATATTATGAATAAGAGGTTATTGTAATTAATGAAATCCATATTCGCATTTTTAAAATCGAAATATGTCAAACACACAATTTCAAATACGGAATATATAAAAAAAATCATTCGTGAACTACAGAAATAATTTCCAGAATTCAACTACATTTAATCCTTTTCAAATTTTCACAAAATTTAAATTATTAAAACATCTAACACAGATGGCAAACAAATTAATTAATTTACACTGTGATTTCTCTAAATATAGCACAACAATGAAGCCCATAGATATTATTATTATTAGTTGTTGTAGGTGAATTATTTTTAAAGGCTTCAACATATTTATTAATAAAACTATGAGAATACGTACTTAAAAATAAAATATTATTTCAAAGCTCTCCTTGTGGAATTTGAACTTTTGACCAACTTTAGTATCAATGATGTCATTTTTTAAAAATATTAATATAAACTACATAATATTCACAGGAAATTATTACATGGTTGAATATATCCTAGAAATTGGTAAACTCAAAACTACAATTAGAATTTATGTTCAATTATAGAAGATGTAACATGGAACCTAACCGTATTAACAATATTAACTTGGTAGATTAGATTTACTAATCCTAAGTATGATTTTAAATTGAACCAAAATTTAAAATATCTCAAGCATAAAATTCTCAGTTAGGAAATACAGAATTAAAATTCTTATACAAAATTTATTGGTAACAATTTATTTGGAATTGAAAAAATTATTACAAAAATAATTCCTGCACATATGTTACATAATTTTGTTATTTCAGAGAATTAAGTTAATTTTTTAAATTTCAAATTAAGAGCAGAAAAAGTAAATAGTAATCTTTCCTTTGTTGGAAGCACAGTTTAACCATTACGTAGTATTTACTGTCCTGTTTAATCAAATGCAACCCAAGAACAATGAACAATACTAACTAACACCGCGTATACGTTTCACCGATAGTGAAATTATAGCTAAAAAAGTACATCAATAGTAAAGATGTCTTTTCACGATGCCAGTTGAGTGGGACAACAGTTGGTACGATATTTGACTGCCTTGCTAGTAGTCAACTATCTTTACAGCAAAACAGCTGCTTCTCACAATTACAGAGTGACGCAAACCATTTTACATAAGCACATGCGCGAGTACTGCATTGTTGTTTTCCAGATGCTCCGCTACGAATGGAAATAAAGCTTGAAAACTCCTTAACATCTTGTTCCGGTTTTTTCATTAAATTATTGGCTACAGATGACTGCAGTGACTGTCGTTATGTACTTTTTCAATTATTTCCATGCAGGTAAGTGCCTGTTAAAAATGAATAAAAGAGCAATCCAAACCAAACTTCTGAACATGTAACAAACATGAAAATGGAATGTTTGGAACTAACCTCATACGACGTTTTAATATAAAAGTATTTTAAAATTGATATTTATCTAACATTTAATTATAACAAACTAAATACATTTGGCAAGAAGGGAGTAACTCATATTTCAGCTATAATATGCAAGGAGAATGGTTCAAAAATTTGTATTTTTGTAAATTATTATTTGAAACACGTTTTATTTCATTCGTTAGGAAAATTTGTTACATTTATTAGAATCTAAATATAATTTCGATTTCATTATTTACATTAAGGATTTTAAATATCCTTAATTGTTTGTGAAATATTTAATTTAAAATTTTGAATACGCTGTAACTTCACTAACAACAAAATACTTTTTATATTCTTTACATTAAATAAATTATAGTCATGTTTCCTCGTTAATGAATATGAACGTCTGATGAAGTCGTAAATTCTGGACGAAATGTTGTGTCTATTTTCTTTACATAGTTTTACTATATATATGTATGTAATTATAAATTTATAACATTCATTATACATCCATCTTATGACTTAAATAGTTAACACATTTATTTTATAGTGGTACATTAACTAGCATTATCCTTAGGGTCAGCTAAGAGAACAATACGAAATGGTTCATAAATTTATTAATCGATTCATGATACAAAAATAAAATCGTACGTATTAACATTAAACCTACCACGACGGGTCAAATGATCCATTTAAACTTTATGTCAGAATATCTTGTAAATAACATATCATATCGCCATTTTCCTTTACGACATGCTTTAAAAAATACATCGAATGTATTTTTCAATATGTATTCCTTTCTTGTTATTTTTTACCGAGAAATATATTTAATCTGCCATAACTACCGCAAAGGGTCGTTTGAACAGTGCATAGATTCATCTATAAAAGTATAAGCATCGGAAACAACGGTAAGCGTATACCTGAAACGATCAGATTCCACAATAACACTAAATACGATGTAGACATGACAGATCAAATGGCAAGAAATTCTTATTCCAATTAGCTGAAGATCTTGTCGAAGATTTTAAACATGAGCAACAGGAAGAAAATATGCTATACAGAACAAGTCAACAAATTCAAGTTCGGATTCTCATGTGCAACTGCCAAATAGGTTTTTACAAAGAAAACAAAACTACAAAAATCAGTTTCAAATGCAACAAATATGTGTGTGTGGAAAATTTGCCTTCGAGAATCAAGAATTTACAATATGAGCGCGAATATAGTTAGCATATTATTTATTTATTTTCTAAATTACGATTTAATTGATTATTTAATATTTTTCTTGTATTATTTTTGTTTTTTTTAATTTAATGAATAAATTATTTTTATCCTTATTTGAAAAAAAAGTTTTATTCATGTACCAAATTGTGCTAATTGATACATTTTTCGCTATTCACAGTAATATATATATATATATCATTTTAAAGGTCCGCTGTGGTAGGAATAGGTATTCATGAAGTATCGTTAGGTTTAGTGTTAACAAGTGCTCTAGAGTGGATTAAAGTTGAAGGTTTTGACCTTTTCTGTATGGAACAGCTAGCAAAAAGTGCATAAATACGGTATGTGGTCCAATTTGCATAATTCACCTTATTAGTTGAGTAGATTTTACTTTAAAACAATCCATGTCGAGTATAATTCCTATGATAGTTGCAAGGTAATTACAACATGGCGGCAGGCAAGTCGTGTCTCAAAAGGAGAGAAATAATAGCCTCGAGCTACTCAGCGCAATATTGATGCTATCTGTCGAGGGAATTTAGCGGTCCCTGTGATAATATCGACTACCATGTGCCTTACTTATTATCTTTTAATTGGGAAGCTTATTGTCCTCATTACAGGAACAATCCCATGGGCTACCGCTGGATGTCGCAACGTTGGTCGGCCTGCGGCCTGGGAACGATATACACTCGTACGCTGGTCACTGACTCTCTTTCCCAATGCGGCCCTTCACTCTTCTGTCCCGATATTTATCTCTGGAACTTTTCTGAGGAAAGCTTCAAGAGCTCCGTGCGAATTGGGACAGCTTTCTCGCTCCTCCCTTGTCCCGGGCTTCCATTTCTTTGAGAAGAACTCTCCAAATAGTTCGATGCTGGCAAAATTATTGAGAACAAGCGCTCGTACCGTTTAAAACTAAAAAAATGTTCCTACTGCTACTTCATCTTCCAAATACAAAGTACTTTGTTGAGGGTCTTTTGCTCTTCATATTGTTTAACCAGAAAGAAAATATTTCCAATCAATCCAACATTTCGTAATGGATAATGAAACCTAATTAAATTTCAACGATTTTAAAATAAACGTTGTTGATGTTTGAGATGAATGGGGTATTATTTATTTTATAAAGTAATATTAATATATTAAGAATGAACTTCAATTATAATAAAATAAAATTTACTTTATGCTTAGGAAATTTACATAAATTTTACTATTTGCCCATTTTAACATTATCAGCCCGCAATTTATTATAATAAAACCCGATATATATTTACATAAAATGATACAAATACTTATTTTTCTTACAACCAACAATTTTCGAACTGTACACTAAGGGCCATATGATATGGGCCTACTCAAAGATCAAAATATTTCACACAAAATCTACTCGGACCTAGAGTATAGGAATTCAACAAAAAGTTACAGGGGTAATTACGGTTTCAGTATAATTGACCTACCAGCGTCTTCCTCGTTACAATATCCTCATATTTGGGTCGTACTTGATCACGCCTCAGCGGCGCCGCTGCTATGTCCTTGGTTTTGGACAATTTCCAGTCTTCGCCTCGTCTCCTCAGACAATCCGCTGTGGTCTCATAATCTGCCACTAATATCAACCGCTGATCAACCGCTCTCGTCTCCTCAATTTCCCTTGTCTAATTCCGATCATCTCCCCGAAATCTGTCTACAAGCGGTTTTAATACCTCTTCCCCACTTCTTTAATTCATATCCTGAAGGTGACAGGGATGGATAATAACCAATCAGATTAATCGTTACTCTTCTCTGGGAAGAAAAGTTTGCCTCTTTCCCGCACGGTTTTTGGGAGAAATTCCACGCTTACTTCCCAGCATCCGGTTCCACGTTCTAGCGGTCGCGGGACAAGTGGCCCTGGCGTCCGAATGTCTGGGTTATATTACCCCTGGCTCCAATACTGTCTCTTTTCTATTGACTCCGCACCGCCGAAGTCCGAGAAGATGTGTTTGGCCGTTGCATGTTGATGAAAATAACATGTTCATTTATTCATCCTATTCATAATTTCATTCCAGCTACGTAATATAACTTTTGTTTACCAAATATAAAGCAGTAGCGAACAATTTATTACAGTGAGATTGAAATTATTTACGTGGTTACCAATTTTCATGTCCACTACGTAAATTAGTTGATAAACGAATGCCTCTCTGTGATGTGTCATAATCGTAGTATGCAATTATAGCTGGGCCGCCTCTCTGGTCTAGTGGCTAACGTCAAAGACTCACATTACGGACGTCCCGGGTTCGATTTCTGGTTAGGACCTGGAAGATAGTATGAGTTTTAAAGTACCCTTACTGGGCTCACCAAACAGAAAAAACGAAAATTAGATACCCAAAGAGCAAGTCGCAAATTACCTTGGTTGTTGGTGCGACTATAAACTGAATAAAAAGTAAATTAGTTCTGATTCAGAAAATCTAAACGCGGACAAAATTGATTTACTGTTTTACTTTGAAACGCATGGTACAATTCAAACCACGTGTGGTACACGTATAACATAGATAGCATAGTGTTGGGTAAGGAGCCCTTATCCCTTATGGCTTATGGGGGTGATATTTACAAGATAGACCTGATAAGTAACCTTAATATAGTAATGAAAATCAGCGTCGTTTTGTAGAAATTATATATATATATCATCCCAATGGCAGTACGTTGGATCAGAGACTGTGAGAAGATGGTCGTGCCCTTAGAAACTTGTACCTGAGAGGAACAGGTACGGGAGTACTCTTGCGGTATGATCACGCAAGGCCACACACCACACTCTTCCATATGATGCATATTCACACAATATAACTTTTATTTCTATAATATTGTTTCTATAATCTTGTTTTTGGTAACAGGTGGCATGAGGCTGATCCTGAAACAGGCAACTCCCCTTTAATAACATAGGAAGGAGATTGAAAAGGGGGAGATAACGTAAGGTTGCCAAAGGTTGACTTAGGCCTGAAAAACTTGCACCGGGTAGGTTAGGCTTTTGGGTATTAATCTCACGTCCTTCCTAATGACGGGAAAATTACTTGGAAGTGGGGTCGCAGCATTCCCCCTGTTGTGACTCCACCAGTTTTAGGAGGCAGTTGGCCGACTAATCCAATAGAATCAGTCTTATGTTGTTGTTGTTTTTGTTGAGGGGGGGAGGGGGACAACAGATTTTGTTTGGTTAACAGGGTTACATGTGGGTGATCCTAAAACAGGCAACTCTCCTTTAATAGCATAGGAAGGGAATTGAAAAGGGGGAATGCGGAAGGTAGAGCAAGGTAGCCAAGGGTTGACTAGGGCCCCCGGGCTGTGGTTTAAGGATCCTACCCGGTGTTTCACCGAAAATAATGCAGGGAAAATCCTAGAAAATCTGAATCAGGTAGGTCGGGAATTGGGTACTATTCTCACGCCATTCCGAATGACGGGAGACGAGTTTGCTGTGGGGTCGCAGCATTCCGTTCTGCGTGTCTGCACCAGTTTTAGGAGGCAGTTGGCCGACTGATCCAATGGGATCAGCGAATAGCTCTGGCCTTATGCCCAAGGTCTTCGACACCAGTACATAAACCTCCCGAAATAGGTGGTGTCTCGGCATGTGAGAACTTTTGAAAAAAACCAGAGAGAGTACGAGGCATTCCCGACATAATCAGGTGAGCCCCGCAGTCACTCTGGGGCCAAAAACCTGCTAACACTTGAAGGTAATAGTTTTAATGTTTTAGCCGGAATTTCACCAGAAAGAGACCTGCATCAGGTAGGTTGGACTTTTGGGTCCGTCCGAATGACGAGAAATGGCTTTGGGTCGCAGCATTCGCTTCTCCGTGAGATCAACGGAAAACTCCTACCGTAAGCCCAAGGTCTCTGTCCCCGGTGCATACACGACCTAAAATGTATGAAGGAGCTTCGGTATGTGAGAACCTTGAAGAAACGAAAGAAAAAATACGGGGCATTCCGAAAGGTAAGCCCTGCAATCTATCTGGGGAGAAATACCTGCTCCCACAGGAATCTATATGGGAGGGAGAGGCGAAAGCCTAATAAATAATTATAAAAGGAAAACAACTGAGAAGTGGGTGACACTTTTAGGATTTCTGGAGTATTCTGATCTCTCTTAACTAACTAGTTGATATCTCGATTCAAATAAGTTAACGCAAGAGTCATCACGGCGGAAATGATGCTTAAGGTTCAAAAATGTGACTCGAGTTTAATCACGCGTTGGCCAAGAATATATTGTTGAATTAAATCCTGTACGGAGATAATTTAATGAAATTTCCGGGCAACGCCGGGCTACTAATTAAATAAACAAAGGATTGTTTCCCATTTATTGACAATGTACTAATGATATTTACGTTAATTTTACAAATAATCAGTAAAACATCCGATTAATTAAATTAATTATTCAACACAATCTCATCGATCTAAAACCTCCAATTCATCTGTTTAATTGTGTTATATAGTATAGTGCTTTTCTGACTAATTGACTCTTTTGGTTGTTTATTTATTAATTAAGAATACCAAATATTATATTTTAAGACGCAATTTCATTCTTCCCTAGATAATATGAAGAGAGACACAGGAAAACAAAGATTCTAATTCAGTTTCTGCATGATGTTCTGAAAATCGTCAACATTTTATCTGAGTTGCAACAATGATAGATTGCAAACCGTTGCGGCTTTGGTTGTTTACTGCGAGACGACAGCAGCGACTCAGCAGATCACATTTCTCCTCCCCCACAGGATACTTGTCAGGCTCGTTGCCTTCATTATGGACTGTCAGGCGACCATTCCAACGTTTCGGTGCTTGTTCCACCTTTGACAACGTAAGCCTGCTCCAAATCTAAAAACAAAACGACGAAGGGCCTGCCTGGTACCAAGGACTTGGGCAAGGTAAACTTTGCTGCGGGAAGCACTCACGCGAACCCGCCATAAATTTCGAGAACGACTCAAGAACTGTTACAACACTTCAAAATAGAACTATATGAATAATGGTGACTGTTCGGTACCGCAACGTTGAATTTGACTTCAACATTACCTTCCTCTAGCAAAAAGGCCCGTAAGTAAGTAGTTATAAATACTACAACAGCTAAATATTTCGAAATCATTTCATCAGCAGTTTTTAATAACTTATTAATTTGAAAACCTTAGCTTAAATTAAACGTATACAGTATCGCAAAACAGATGCGAGGTAACTATGAAGCCTGAAATAATATGTAACGAAGTTACACACTGTAATATTTCAGAGATTGTTTCGTGAAGCTAATACTGTAAATGGAAGAACATTATTTGTTTTTTTAAAATTATTTTTACTTATACTCGAATAAACGTCTAAATATCAGTATTTGGATTTCACTATTTTTAAGTTCCCAAATAACAGTGTGTTACTTTCATAAATTACAACATTTTAGCTTGCAACCGTGGATAATTCACAATTATGTAGATTTCTTTTCCTCTTGGTCCTCTTGTTGTTCATACTTTGTACAACGCAAGAGAATGTGCTACATTGAGATAGGAACGTTGCACTGATAGTAGATTTGTGGATGTTCCTTTTTTATTAGTTTGGTGTGGCAAGTCCCAAGTCTTGAGATTACGATTTGCTCCCCGTTATTTAGAATCGTACTTGTAAAAATTTGCGATGGTTTGATCTAATTTTTAATGTTTTCCTGTTTTATTTCCATTTTTTCTCATTTCTCTTTAATTAGGCTCTAACATCTAGTAAAATGTTGATTAAGTTTGGAGGAGAATTTATTGGGTGTTTTGGATAATCGATCGACTGTTGTATTGTATTCCAGTTTATACTTGGTGTGAGGGTATCCATGTTACGGTAATTGTTTCCTGTTTGGGGTACATGGTCATATAGTCCATGAATCCATGATATTGGCAACAGGCTACAAGCGGGTGGGCCTGAAATAAGCAGCTTCCCTCTAATAAGAAAGGAATTGAAAAGAAGAAGGTTGAGAAAGGTAACCATGTGTTGATCAGCGCCCCGGGGCGATGATTCCACTAAATGAAAAGCAGGGAAAATTCTAGAAAACATGTATTAGTTAGGTCGGGCTGTTGTGTATTTGTTTCACGCCCTTCCGAATGACGGGAGACGAGTTTGATGTGGGGTCACAACAATCTCTTCTTCATATTTACACTTTTTTTAGGAGGCAGCTGTCCGACTGATCCAATAGGAACAGCGGACAACTCTTACCATATGCCGAAGGTGTTCGACCCCAGTATATGCATATCCTAAAATAGATTAAGGTACCTTGGCATGATGAGAGAGAAAGAGAGAGACATCCACCCTCTGTGGAGAAATACCTACGAAAGTAAGCTCCCACACCCATAGGGCCTCTCTTCTTGGGTAACAGACTAAATGAGGGTGATACTGAAACAAACAACTACCTTTTAATAGCATAGGAAGCTAATTTGAAAAGAACGACATGTGGAAAGTATAGTAAGGTAACCAAGGGTTGACTAGTGCCCCCGGACTCCCCGGAGATTCACCTATAATAGATGCAGGGAAAACACTAATTTTATGTTGCCTTGTAGATATTTTTGATGGATTCTGTATGTATTGTAGAACACACCTAAATGTGTAATTTGGTTGTACGAAATCAAAGGCACGCAGCGTGTGGGAAGTTGAAGGTTACAGACAGGGTACTAAACTGGGGTTTTCTCAAGTCTTTGTGATTTGGTGGCATCGGGATGTTAAGGGACATGGTGATTTCCCCAAAACATCGGTGGAATGGGGTAAATGGCTCCTCCCAGAGATTATAGGGAAATAAATTTGATTAGACAGCCACTGGTGGAAATTAAATAATGAAGTTAAGACAAGTAACTAAAAACACGGGAAATATATATTATTAAGATTGGAGCACAGTAAGAAATTTGGAGACTGTAATGGCCATGGACACTTGAATAACTGCAAGAAGGCGTGCTCGAGCACGCGGCACCAGGGAAGAAAACAAAGTGGCTCATAATAGTAACGAGGAAGTTCGGTGGCCCAAGCGGAAGGATCGACTCCAGCGGCTAATTGCAGGCCGATATCTTTGTGCTGGCAATTCCATGTAGGATTCTTCCATGAGGAAGCTAGTTTAGATTACCCTATGAATGGAACTTATGTTCTTGTTCATAATGGTGTAAATATTGTTAATCCTTAAAAAAACGGCCTTGTGAATTAAAATTTATTAAATCATTGTATATTTTAAATTGATAAATGTTGAATAAATGGATTTTACACATTTACAAAATATTTCTTCATTTTAAAATAGTGTATTCATTTGTTTCCGCAGTGTGTTCCAGAGTCGTCTGTAAGAAATACACTTCAGCGGTTTTAATTGAGGAATGTGGGCTTAGCGTTTTCCTTCTCCTTCGGTTATTTACCAAATATACAGCCCTGCTCGTACCGTTATTGTTTATAGCCCCATCTATATATATATTTGATTGTGGCTTCTTTATTTTTTGTCTCATTTCAATTGTTTTTCTCACTCGATCACCAGGCTACTTAACTAAAGTTGTCGTCAAATAAATGTACATTTATTGAATCAAATTATTATACATTACCATCTGCAGTTTACTTCTTTACTATCGAAAAATTTTTAAGCGACTGATTAATTATGTGTTTTAGCATATTCCATAAATTTAGAAGCCAAAATGACATTTTTGGTTATTAGACAATTAAAATTTAGATCATTCCCACACGACTTTGATGAAATTTTGACAGTTTATACTATGAAGCCTTATATGGACACGTGCGAAATTTCAGTTAGAAATATAAATTTTTCACTGAGATACTGGCATTTTCGTAGAAGCCTGTCGTTCGTCGGAGTCGACGCCGTTTCAAAGCTGCCACTTTTGAGCTTGAATATTGCGGTAACTATTAGAGAACAGATCTTGAATATTGATCAAAACAAGTCTACTTTTACTTTATATATAACTCATGCACCTAATAAATTGGAATAACATAAAAACACGTTTTTCTATCGATTAATGCACAATGAAACAGGTTGAGACGATATTTGTCGACACGACACTAGTGTTGATTTTGGGCCAAAATTTTAGACCTTATCCGTCGAGACACCAAAACGAAACTTGAGTTTTCTTTTACAAAAAAGTCTTTGTTTAACAATAGTGTAAATTATAAAATTATATCTGGTGTCCTCTGGAACGATTTATTTATTTGGAAAAGCTTAATTTTGGCAAGTCTTTCGACTTGTAGAAACAAACGTATGAATGTCGTACCTGTTTTATTTATCCCAGCAGGAGTCTTTGAAAATACGATAAAAATTAGGTAAAGTTTTTTTTGGATCTTTGGGGGAGGGGGGCATGCAGTCCAGGGTGGAATTTTCTTTAAATTTTTATTATTTACGCATGTGGTTTACCTTAATTTTCAGGATCTATTCTCTAATAACTACCGAAGTATTGAATCTCAAAAGTAGCGACGAACTACAGGCTTCTACAACAAAGCCCGTATCTCAGTCAAAATTGTATATTTCTAACTAAAATTTCTCAGATATCTATCTAGGCCTTCATAGCTGAAACTGTCAAAATTTAATCAAAATCAGAAATGGTCGCGCGGGGACCCCTTGGCCATGGAATTACCCATTAATTTGTAATTAACAACGTGTATCAACAATACGTATACATTTTGATATAATATTAAAGAATATTTACTATAGGAAGTAAAATATGTCGTTGTGTGTGTTAACTATTGCAGAGATTCTGTTTTAAAAAAGTTTTGACTAATCCTAACGTGTATGTTTTGACTTTCAAATCCATGTAGATTTCAATATGAAAGCACTGCTATGGCTATTCCAGTAAAAAAATTCTGTGAATCACGTAGAAAATATCCAGATCGTAGCTCATTGAAACGCAGCCGTTGATGTTGTTTCCCCCACTGTCCACCAGATAGCTGGACTTGACACCAGGCCTGAGTGGCCTTGTCACGTCATCTCGCTTCAATTAAATTCATTAAAATTCTAACGAAAGGCGTTTCCAAAATCAACCAAGTAAAATTTCTCTTGAAATTCAATTTGATGGTCAACAATTCGTTAAACAAATTGCACTGCACATGGTGTCGGAGCTTTCGACAATTGCCATCAACAACTATAACAACATGAAAAAACATACAAAACATGTGAGATATACGTTATGATAAAAATTGAATACCAGAGTCCGGTAGGATAATTACCTGAATCGTGATAAGTTATAAAGATACAAGCATACACATCATATAAAGATACATAAAACATTGACTTATAATGTCGTCACTATACATAAATTAGAGGACAATCATGAATTTGATTGGGATTCCAACTTAACATATCTGACGTGTTATTTGTTGAAAACAACTGTTAACACACCAAATTCTTATAACGATATCTTAAAATTGAGGTTTTTTTTAGTTTTGATATTTTTATTTTACTAAAAGCTTCCGTACATTTTAGAAATAACTGACTTTATGTTTAATGATTCCTTGCATTTGTTAAATTGATAGCTTATAATGCGATATATTGAAATTTTTGTAATATTTTCACATTCTTCAGTTTAACTGCTAATTTAAGCTATTTTAAATATCACATTTTTACTCATTTTAACGTTAACTGTATATATATTGCATGAAATGAAGCTCAGCCACGCCCATGAATATAAATTTAAAAGATAAGGATGGAAAAATGTCGACCGGGCCCGGAAATACAACTTGGGACATCCCGCTTACCCTGCGGTTGCTCCAACCACCTGAGCTAGTCCAGGTTGACCGATACAACATACAAACCTAAACTCGGCTCACTTTGAATCACGGCCGTAACCATCGCGGGAGATTGCCAACGACACCAAATTTCTCTAAATTAAATAGTTAATCCATTTCATAATTTACCTGAAGAACTCTACAAATTTGGATGAAACGTCGTATTTGAATTAATTACATAGTAATTCAATTAATTGCTGATTTATTGCCTAATATTTTTATGATTTAAATATTTTAAAAATTGTATAATTTTGAGAATGTCCCAGGTAGAATGACGAAACGTTGATTCAACTGACTACATAAACAGTTTGTCTAAATTTAATCCTTGATGTATTTAATTTGATTATTGTACAAACAGACATTAATTGATTTCTATAATATTGATATAAAATAACCAATCATTAATTAGCAAGATGGAAAATATTTGGCAGCATATAGACCAATCAACAAATAACGAGAATGAAGGCGGTCAGCAGTAATTAGAATTGAAGGGCAAGAAAAGAAATAAAGAAAAAAAGGAAGGAGTAAGACAAGTTTGCAGTCTGTCGCCTCAGCTCTTTAACTTATATATAAATACAGGCGGTGAAGAAAGTTAAAACGAACTGTGGAAAAGGAATCATATTGTAAGGAGAGGAAATAAAAATTCTGAGCTTTTTCTATGATATTGTAGTATTAGGATAGTCAGAAGAAGACTTGGAAACCATAATAATAGTATGAACGAAGTCCTGGAGGAAGAGTACAACGTGAGGATTAATAGGGGGAAAACCTTTTTGATGGAGTGTAGTATGAAAAAACAAATGGAATAATAAAGGCTGTTAGATTGGGAAGGGCTGTTTGAAGGAAGTTAAGGAATTCTCCTTCTTTGGCAGTATAATAACTAGGAAGGTAGAAGTATAGTTGACATAATGAGTAGGATAGCACATGCAAGGAAGACTTTCACGAATAAGAGGAATTTACATACGGGTAATATAAGTGTGAATGTTAGGAAATCGTTGTTAAAAATGTTCGTATGGAGTGTGTCGTTATATGGGTGCGACACGTGAGCGTTAGAAATTACAGAAAGGAAAAGAATAGAAGCCTTTGAATTGTGCTATAGGAAATTTCTTAAATCAGATGAGTGGAAAGAATCCCTAACGAGGAAGGTTTAAATAGAATAGGGGAAGAGAGAACAATATGGAGGACGTTGACGAATAGAAGGGATAGATTAATAGGCCACGTTTTACGACGTGAGGTTCTTGTAAAATTAGCATTAGAGAGAAGTGTGTGGGGTAAGAAGAGGTGAGGGAAGCCAAGGAGGGAATGAACTTAGCAGATTAGTGACTGTGGTAGTTATATGGTAATGAAAAGGCTTGCGCATGATAGAATAGCATGGAGGGTTGCATCAGGCCAGTCTTAGGACTGAATACCACAACAACATATTGACCAAAATCCGTTTATAATTAATACAAAACTTACCGATATCCTTTCTTGTCTAACTTTTAGCCTGTGTTCTCATGCCTTAATTACGTTGTTATATCATTTGCCCTGAATTTTTTTTGTACCAACCTAACCGCCCAACTTAATGTATTCTGTAGCCTCGCCCGGACAATTGACTGAGATTACAGATGTGAAACGAATTCTTTCAAAGTAGATGAGTAGTCCTATCGCTTGATGTTGAGTTAGGACCTTCATCCAACGAGGTAGAGTTCCTTGCTCAACGTGCAGTTTGTTGAGCAACAACGTCCTTGACACTGCTCATCAGACGTTCACGAGTCTTCCGCAACAGCAGTTTGCAACTACAGCAAGCAACTGTCTTTTATTTTCTCAGACACGTCGTTTGCATTTTTATACGAAACAATGATAAAAATGTCAACTTCACCGATATGCCAGTACTGTAACATCGGAAATATGCGGAATAATGACAGCCATGAAAGTAATCAAGCAAGTAAATTTTATCAGGTTTATCATATTCTCTAATTACCGCACTGCAATGCATAACTTCTATAACAGGAAAATCAACATGGAAGTGATCAATGTCATACATTAAATGCACCATGACTTAACGACCGTAGGTAAAATTGTGGTCTGAGGAAGCATATGCAGCACTAAAACCCCCATAAACGAATATAGCACACAACGGAATATGTTAGACGACTGCAACTCTGCGCTAATAAGATCTCATACCCTGAACGATATGTTGAAATATACCTGCAACAAGATGACAAAGAAATGGCACAATATATGGAAAACTTTAAAATCCAATGATCTCCACAAAAACGTCAGGTATTGGAAGGAAGGAACAGGTTGTCATCACCAGAATAAGAACAAGACACTGCAAATTAAGTCACACTTATCTACTGGATGGATCCATCCCACCATCAGTCTTGTGATCTGTGTAGTTCTGCTTAAATACAGACCACATCATCAATCAATGCCCCAAATACCACCAACACAGACAAAAATACCTACAGGGCAAAAACTACAAATCTATTTTGAGCTCCCATGAATACCAACAAGACATTGTTAAATTTTTAAGGACAGTAATATTTTTGATTTAATTTAAATTTATTGTAATTAATGAACGCAGACTTTCCCGGTGAATAATTCGGATGAAATCTTCACGGTTAACCAACCGAGTCAGGTTTTTAAAGAACACAACGTTTCTGCCGCCGGCTTCAGGCTTTTAAAAACCTGACCCGGTTGGTTAACCGTGAAGATTTCATCCTAAATATATTGTATTCTGTGTTCTCTTTTGTTAAAATTTAAAAATCAAATGTAAAAAAGATAAATAAGTTAGTGGTAACGAGCATAAAAATTGATGTTACCATTATTTTATTATGTAATTTCATAATAGTAAATAATGTGTATATAATTGTATAATAATATGTAAATAGTTGTCACTGTGGTCGCTAATGACCAGGCAGTCGATGCGACCGTTATAAATAAATTAAATAAGAAGAAACGATAAAAATAATCTGCGCCGCACTACTGCAGCAACGTAATGCAAAGGTTGTAGTAAAAGACAAAGCTTGATCCTCAGCAGGGAAAGAGGCCTTTTTCATAATTTTGGGAGCTCCTAAATTCTGTAATTGAAGAACTTCAGATCGATACTAAATACTACATAATTTTAAATTAAATTCAGGACGTGTTGAATTTAATAGTTTCAGTCTTTAATAACCAATAACTTTCATTTATTATGATTCATGTGAAGGTCATGGACATTATAGGATACCACCAAAACTCTCTTCAGTTACTGTTGTCAGAAATATGATATTTCAATAAATCTGTTTCATGCGACTTTATGCGTAATTTGCCGATATTAAGTTACTAAATGGAGCAAATATAATACGTAACAAGTAGGAAGCAGAATGAGAATGCGAAGCGTTGTTTTTACGACGTACGTCCGACTTTGTTTTTATGACTCCTAACAAACAGAATTGCTAATTCGATACGCGCTATCTTAATGAAATTGAGATGTGAAAGAGAGCACAGTGGCTAATGGGGTTACTGTACTGCATGCATGTACGACACGGTGAAAGTAAAGATAGGGTGGCGCAACTGATCCGGCGTGCAGCAGCGCAGATTTCAGGTACAGACAACTCCTCGATCTTATCAAAACTAACGCAACAGCGAAAAAAAACAACCCTAAAATACGCTACCAATGTTGGGTGAAATATAAACCACAAACGTGAAGGACCCTACATAACTCAAATCTCCGGTATTGCATACAAAAATACTAATTTATGTTACAGTATAGCTTAATTAACATCAAGAAAAAAAGCCTTCCGTTGCTGCTAATAATATGATAAATAACAGCAAACAAAGTGGAGTCTCTTTTAAATTGTTGAGCTACTGTGTATTGTGCAATTTTTATCTGAAGAAACGAAGATTCCTATAGGAACTTGCCAGTAATTTGCAGTGGAATAAGATGAATTAATTCCACTTAATTAAAGAAATCACGAATTAACTTAATTTTCTGTTTAATCCACTACAAATAATGAGACACGTTACCTAGACGTGTATTTTTAAGTGGTTCCGTGGTGTAGTGGTTATCACGTCTGCTTTACACGCAGAAGGTCCCCGGTTCGATCCCGGGCGGAACCAATGATTTTTAATGTTATTTAACTTTATTATTATATCAATTTAAATAATAAAAAATTAACCACGGACTTTGCAATACATTAACCAAGTTTTTAAATCACAATTTTTTTTACTGTCGTTTAATGCACATTAACATCTATAGTTGGTGGAGAAGAAATAAAAACCTTACGTTTTGCCGACGATATTGTAGTATTAGAGGAGTCATGCCTTAATAAACGGCAAGAACGTAGTCCTGCAGAAATAGTTCAATATTAGGATTAATAGAGGAAAACCAAGGTAATGGAGAGTAGTTTGGGAAACGGAGGAATAACAAACGGCGTTAGATTGGGGATATTTTGACGTAATTAAAAATTCTGCTACTTGGGAAGCGTAAAATAACTAGGGATGGTAGAAGTATAGTAGACATAAAGAGTAGGATAGCAGAGGCAAGGAAGACTTTCGCAAAAAAGAGGGATATACTTACGGGTAATATAAGTGTGAATATTAGAAAATCATCGTTAAAAATGTTCGTATGAATTGTGTCGTTATATGTGTGCGACACGTGAGCGTTAGAAATTACAGAAAGGAAAAGAATAGAAGCCTTTGTAATGTGTTTCTTTAGGCGAATGCTGAAAATCAGATGGGTGGATGGAATCACAAACAGAATAATATGGAGGACGTTCACTAAGAGAAGGCCACGCTTTAAGACACGAGGGTTTTGTAAAATTAGCATTAGAGAGAAGTGTGTGGGGTAAGAACAGAAGAGGTGAGGGAAGACAAGGAGGGAATACGCTAAGCAGATTACGGAGTAAGTTGGTTGTGCTAGTCATAAGGAAATGAAGGGCTTGTGCAAGACAGGTTAGCATGGAGGGATGCATCAGACCATAACAACAACAGTTAGTGACGACTAAGCGACTATACAATGGCATACGTATTAGTTACATACATGCGATAAAATACGTTTCGAAATATATTACTTCGTTTTTTAGTAATATTGTTCAGCTAAAGTTATAACTACGTTTTTTTAAAAAAATAAGTCAATGAATTTGTGAATATTGGTAAGGTGTCCTTGATATATTCTAAGCACGTACCTTCACTGGTGAATCTGTCTGTACAAATATAAAATGCAGTTTTATCTTCTTTTTGGTTTAACGGGCTTCATGAATGTGATCCTGAAGCAGGAAACTGCCCTTTAATATCATAGGAAGGAAATGGAAAATGGGGTGTAAGGTAGAACAAGGTAGCCAAGGTTTGACTAGGGCCCCCGTGCTATAGTGTAAGGATCCTACCCGTGTGATAGATGCAAAATCCTGGAAAACCTGCATCAGGTAGGTCAGGCATTTGGTACTACTCCCACGCCCTTCTGATGACGGCAGACTGGACTGAAGTGTGAACGCAACAAACTCGCCTAGACGCCTTCATCAAATTCGAAGGGTAGCTGGCCAACTGGTCGAACGGTATCAGCATAAACTCTTACCGTATTCCGAAGGTCTTTGACCCCTGTGCATACATCCATCAAACTGCTCGAGGGACACTCAGCTTGCAGGAGACTTAATTTAAATACCTTGGCCTTGGGTCAAGGAGGTGGTGTATAGGGAAAACCCAAGAAGGAGGAAGTCAGCCCAGATGGACTTTCCAGAACTCCTCTAGGTTCTCTCCCCACCCTATGTGTCATTACGTTAAGGAACGGGGACCAAGTCTTTAAACCCTGATTTGTACAAACACACAGCCATTTATAAGGTTTTCTACAGTTTTTACCCTTAGGTGTTCTATACAATTAATCTGACTGCCGTCAAATTTTTTGTAAAAAGGTTTCTGTCGATCTTTTGAAGATTTAGGTTCCTTCCTTTCACTTATTTCAGGCCTACTCTAATACTTTATTTATCCCTTACGATTCATCCGATTGCCGTCAAACTTGATCATCCCCAAGAATATTTCTGTCGATCTTTTGAACATATACGTTCCTTCCGTCCCCCTTGCAGGTAAGAAAAGGTTCCACATTAACTTCTACTGTATGACTTTATTTCTCACTTATGATTTCCTATATAATTAAAGGATTATACTGTAAACATATAGAACTTACAACAGTACGAGACTGAAGGGAATATGACTTGCAAACCTGATATAATACTTAAATTTAACTAACATTTTAATTAAGTACTGATACTATTAATTAGTTAATAAATATACATAATATTAAATAACTAACAGGGCAGATGATTCAGGTACGTTATACAGTATAAAGACAAGGACCACACACACTTAATTTTACACGCTCATGCAATTAGTTCATGCTAATCAGAGAGATAAGATGGCGCAAGTGTCTTCTCCATATAAATGTAATTGACTGTCTCTGTGTATTTTCTAGATGTATGTGCTTATTTAATGTATAAGTAGATTTATTTACTGGAATAATGCAGTGACTATGAAGTTATAACAAGGTGAGTTTCCAAAAATGAGACGCTCTTGCTGGTGGTTTGATCACGTGTTGACAAAGAGAATACTGTCGAATTAAATACTATTGCGCTACAAAATAAATTAAATTTTCTGGTATATCCGGGCATCCAGGTAATTTCATATAGAACTGATACAGCATATTTTCAATATTTTCCAGCTTTGGTTTGCATATCGGTACAGAAGTCCACATGCCTTTGTATGTCAATTTCACAAGAATACAATACAGGCCTACATGCGCTTTAAAATTTACGATGTCTACGTAGGGACCTAATTAATGTTTACATATGGAAGGTTTTTAAAATTAAATAACAACACTTTTACACTAGAATATTAATAGAGAATGTAACCTTTCCTGGTGCTTGGAATGAATAAAAAGTTCCCGGGTTATCAACCGGGTTATATTATTTGTCAAATACAACGTTTCGACAGCTAACATAAATGATAACTGATTTTAGCTGAAGAAGATGGCTAAGTTAACTGTCGAAACATTTTATTTGACAACTTTGTATTTAGAATATTAATATTTTAAAATATGTATGTAAAATGGGATTCTTGAGAAATTGTAAATGTCTTTTATGAAATTTATAAACAGATGAAAGTGACAATATTACCAAAAGCTCCTGTTTTTAAATCTAAGTTATTAAAAAATTAATTAGTTTTATTACTAACTAGCTAATTTTAAAAGTCGTGTAAAAGAAACACCATATATTAGTCATAATAAATTAAAAATATTTATAGTAAACTCTCAACTACTTTGTTGAAATGATCAATGACTTTAATTTTTAAGTTTCATAATTTCACCTAAACTTACGAAGTTATGTTTTATCATTGCCATATTTTTACATTCAAGACGGAAAACGTTTACTTGAAACATTAATTTATGGAATAACCTATCGTGCTTGTCGTTATACGCTTTTGTGCTGTTATAATTCCTTTCTTGAAACTCTATAGTATACTTCAGTCCACACCGTTGAAAGTTTAAGTTAGACTTCTTTGGTTGCCTCATAAAAGCTCACAGAAATATCTTCTTTCCTTAAAGTCAAACTTTATTTTTTGGTCAAGTTTAAGTTATTTGAAATAAATCATAAAACCCGTTTCCTTTACGTTTCATATAATCGAGAAATTTGGCTCAGAAAAGATACAAGACACTTACTTTAGTAATAATTTTCAGATTGCGCTCACATAAAATATTCCATTCGTAGCAATTGGTTGCATACCAAAATAAAATTAAGAACTACTAAAATTCTAATTATTTCTCCTGAACACATACTCGTACTTGTTCTATGGGTAACATATAGACCGAAAAGAACTTGGTTGCCGTGAATCGTTTTGCAGAAAAAGTAAATTATTTTCTGCGGAAGGGTGGTAACAAGCTACATGACCTGAAACTGACAACAATCTTTAATAGAATTTGAAGGGAATTGATAAGAGGGAATGAGGAAGGGAGCCAAAGGTTGACTTTAAGGATCCTACCAGTTATTCACCTTAAATTGATGCGGGGCAAGCCTTACAAAACATGCTTCAGGTAGGTCGGGCTATTGAATACTTGTTTCACCTCCTTCCGAATGACGGGAGAAGAGTTTGTTGTGGGGTCGCAGCATTCCCATATGTGGGGCTTCGACCAGTTTAAGAGGCAGATGACCGACTAATAGATCAACTCTTACCGTATGCCCAAGGTCCAAGGTCTGTGAAATCAACGTGTCTCAGCATGTAGGAACCATGAAAAGCAGAGAGAGGAGGCATCCCCGAAAGTAAAGCCCATTCCCAATCTGGAGAGCCTGCGAGAGCTAAGCTCCCCAGGTCTGATTATTTAAACAATGATATTTGAGAGGTCAGCGGTTATTGTTGCTTCTGAATAACAAATGCTTGAAATAGGCTGAGGGCAAGAAAGAATTACATTTTTATTTATTTGCGCCACAGGTTGACTTCTTCACTGCTTCTCATCCTGCACCCTGCATGTCCTGAAGTCGTGGTTTCTTAGTTGACATAACAAAACATTCTGCCGATATGGCTGAACACGACTCAGTCGCGTTATACTTGCTTCACAGTTGTGACATATGTGTCAGAATTAACGGTGGTTCCATGTGGCATGGTGCCCAGAAGCAAGAATACTTCGGAATCGAAAGACACTGTACTCATAACGTTTCCAACCGAAGGTTTAGTTTTGAATTTTTTTTTACCTTAGGCCATGATGCTCTCTTTGACTGCCCCTTCGTTTCCGGTTCAAAATACCTACCACAATTCTTGCAAAAAAGCCATACCATTCCATTATTGTTCCAAAAGTTCGCTGCTCGCTGTTTTTTTTCTGTTTGAGAGCCTCTGACATCCTTGGAACCATCTGGCGTAACCTTTCTCATACCCAAGTCTTCTAGTATTCGGCAAACTTGCTTCTCCTATTCCAACTTTATGTGGAAATTCGTTCAGTGTGATGCGTTTCCAGCTGAAACCATTTCGTTAACTTTCTGCATACTGTTAGAAGATAATGCAGTGAAGGGTCTGCCGTTGCGAGGAGTATCCCGAATATTGGCGTGCCTCCACCGCGTAATCAGCTTGCCCACAGAATAACTGTACTTCGATCGGTATCAGAATCTCCATACACCTTTTTCAACCCCACAGCACAGGAATTCTAAAACACCACATTGCCTTGACGAATGATAAGTGCGGCAGGCATCTTAATGGCATGCTATAATAACACCTGTGACGGAAACGGGTTGAAATAGGTTTATCTGAAACGGAAAGGATGTATCATAGGATTTTCATAAATTACAAAGGCTTAGATTAAAAAATAAATTACATTTAAAGATGTCGACGGTGATTGTCGATGAAACATCGTGTATGTGCAACGCTTTCCAGTTGGAAACCCGAGAACTTTTCCCACAACTAATTCACTGGCAAAGACTGTGAAAGTTAAATATAGTAAGAAGGATAAGAATGGAAAAATGTCGACGAGACCAGGGACTCGAATATTAGACCTCCCGTTTACCGGACGGGTACTCTTTCACTGAGCTAATCCGAGTCGACGTCCAAGGACCAATTCAACATTCCTCCATTCGTGTAAACCGACTCAGATTATTCTAATGGTACAGTACCCGCCCGGCCAACGGAAGGTCCGGGGTTCGAGTCCCTGATAATTTCGACATTTTTCCATTCTTGTCCTTCTTCCAAATTAGTTATACGCTCCTACCTGGGCATCAATTGAAGCATTTCTACTTCATTTAAGTAAACATAGTATTATTAATTTTGGAATGACCCTATTATCTTAGTACGACGACCGATAAATTATAACTAATCTGAACATATTTACTTTTATTGAAACACTTGTTATTCATCTAACTTTAAAATGTGTTATTGATCTACGCAAAAAACATAGGCTTACTAATGATTGATCTATCACAGCAGAAATTTATTTATTAAAATTATTAAATTCTCATCGAGTTATTTATATAAGTATGTTTCTTCATAAAACATAAATTCAAACGTGAGACGCCAAAAATTTTCCCGAAGGACTCCTAGCAGTCTTATTAGAGTATCCTCGCGAGGTCTCGAGTATTTACCATCCTTCGCAGCTGCGAATAACAACTACTAACGTCCGTACACAAGTTTCAGGCTCACCTGCTCCATCTAAACCACGAAACTTAATCACGACTCAGGACCAATGAATTATATTTGTAAAATAAAATAATAAATTGTTTTTAAAGATATAAAATTTACTTATCAGAATTTCTCTTCTTAAGCCTGGTCAGAAATTCTTATGTTCATTTTCGTGTGTGAATAATTTACAGTAACGCATGCCAAAGTAAATATTTGCTGGCAGGTGTCGTTTCTGTGATTGGTCTTCCAGTTAGTATATGATAAAAATATTACTTCGAGGTACTACAAGCAATTTTGACAATCTCTATACAAACTACTTGATGTGAAGATATATATTTACGAAAAATAAATAAACAATGGTTCAATTTACCGAAAGGCTTTTATTTGGTTTTTACACTTCAACTAGCAGGATACCCGGATTTCCCGGGTATTTATTTGTAGTAACCGGCTGCAGTATTTAATTTGGCACTCACCTCTTGAACTGCTCTTGATTCAAAGTGTTACGAGCGTGTCATTTTCTGAAAAATTATATTTTCCCATATACCAGTATGATGACTCAAAGTATTTTAAACAAGTCGAAAAATCTCCTGGTGCATTGTATAAACACACTACGCTCAATGAGTCCAAAACATCCCGGTGTGTTGAAAAAGTAAAAATATTCCCAATGGGTAAAAAGGGTTATAAGTTCCCTGGTAATTGAAAGGAGCCAAGAATACGCATGGTTTAAAATACTCCTTGCATCTTGAGGAAGGAAACATTCTCCCGGTAGCTTAATAATGGCACAATACTCCTGGTACCTATGCCGTTACTTACACCATTCCCTAAACACTTCAAAGACAATCACCAATAGTCCAATCAAAAGACATTCCTGAAAATTATGAAAATTAGCAATGCTTTGCGTATCACGAAATTTAGAAACCTGCTCGCGCAGAAGATTTTTTGCTTAAAGTATGAATTATGTACAGAACTATTATAAAAAAATCACAAAAGCCGCCAACTTTTCAATAGAAGAAACATTAACTATGAGAAATGCTGTTAATTCTTTAAAATTCTCACCTCACATTATTTCGTCACTATTTTAAATCCTAAATCACATCTAGTGAATTATAATAATCGAATTCTTTGACTTGAACTATTATTAATATACATAATTCCAATTTCACACATAACATGAGATTCTCAGTAATTCTCACTAGAAATTAATCCGTCAATATTTAAAATTATTAATACAGAATATTAAAAATACGCACCATTCTCGATGATTTTCACTCAAATTATTTCTTTGCACTTGATTTCATATCTCTTAATCATAATTATTAAAAAATATTATTTATTGATTTTTATAACCAATAGAGTTTTATCTGAGTATATCTGAAGACGAGTTTCAATTTGCCTCGGTTCACAGAAATATGTCATGTTAAGTTGCGGTTCTAATTAAAAGGGGAATATACAGACTTAAGTATTTAAAAAATATTTCGTATTTTTTATCACCCACCATTCAGATGTTCGTATATTATCAGTCAAATGTGACTGTAGAACACTGTAAACCATAAGCGTCATGTTTTATGCATAATTAAATTTGGGCGATTTTCTTGTATTGTGTTCGGTGATGTCAAAAACTTAAGCATGCTGACAGGTTTCATATATTTTTTATTATAATTCCTTCCACGTTATTTCTGTGTTTATACCACTCGTTCATTCAGAGTTTTCGTCTAATTTTGAAGAATATGTGTAAGAAGTCAAATTTTTGTGCGCCTTTTTAAATCTGTATAAATAAAGTATGCAAACATAAGTAAATACTTCCTTTTTGAATGAATAGTTTTTGTGTTTCAACGCGGCACATATTAAAATTGAAACACGACGTTTCGATGAATAGCTCATTCATCTTTATCATGTAAGTGCCTAAACTTGTGTTCAGGCCTATTTACTTGATAAATATTAATGAGATATTCATCGAAACGTCATGTTACAATTATAATATGACCTGGGTTGAAACCCAAAGTATTATTCATTCAACAAATTCTCCGGGAAAAACTACGATGAATTGAAAAGGGGGGATGCGGAAGGTAGAGCAAGGTAGCCAAGGGTTAACTAGGGCCCCCGGGCTATGGTTTAAGGATCCTACCCGGTGTTTCACCTTAAGAGATGCAGGGAAAACCCTAGAAAACCTGCATCAGGTAGGTCGGGCATTGGGTACTATTCTCACGCCCTTCCGAATGACGGGAGACGAGTT
Organism: Eucriotettix oculatus; assembly: GCA_034510155.1. Taxonomy (NCBI): domain Eukaryota; kingdom Metazoa; phylum Arthropoda; class Insecta; order Orthoptera; family Tetrigidae; genus Eucriotettix; species Eucriotettix oculatus. The sequence goes on from CM067376.1 coordinate 251,589,072, forward strand.
TGCTGTGGGACGCAGCATTCCCTTCTCCATGTCTGCACCAGTTTCAGGAGGCAGTTGGCCGACTGATCCAATCAGCGGACAGCTCTTGCCATATGCCCAAGGTCTTTGACCCCGGTACATATACCTCCTAAAATAGGTGAAGGTGTCTCGGCATATGAGAACTTTGAGAGAGTGCGAGGCATTCCCGACATGATCAGGTGAGCCCCGCAGTCACTCTGGCCCATTACCCAGAGGGTACTACGTATACTTCAATTAATTAATAATTAGCATAATTTCGACTGTAAGTATGTAGGAAATATACATAGAGATCTCAGATATCAAGACTCGTAGAACTGTTTGTGAAATTTAGCCAAACTTTAATTACAATGATATCCAGAGTAACATCAACTCTGTTAGCAAAATCTATAATGTTATCTTTCGGACTAAATTTATTTCTTATTATTATTTTTGGATGAGTTTGAGATGTAGTAGCTTAAGTCTTTCAGCACATGTTGAAAAGTCGATATGCAGAAAAAACGTGCAACTAATTTTCATTACATTTCATAACGAGAAACTTAAAAAAGGGAAGTTCAAAATCGAAGGAAGTGGCATATTTATCCTTAGTTAGATCACTTTTGGTTTGTTGGGACCCGTATAGAAAACATCAAATAGAATCATTAGGGAAAGTTCAGAAAAGGGCAGCTAATTTTGTACGAGAAGGCCGGGTAATAGGAATGAAGAAGTAGAACAACTAGGTTGGGAGATATTGTCACAAAGGAGGGCTATTCAAAGCTTTGTTATATAGGTAGATGGGATCATCAGTTCAAAGTAAAATGTTGAAATAAAAAAGCAGATGTTTGGTAAATTCTCATTCCTAAATAGGACCATCAACGACTGGAATAATTTACCTGTGGGACTGTTAGGGGGAAATCCTCTTCAGAAAAATATATTCAGGTCAAATTTCAAACAACGTGTGAAGTGAAGTGTTAAGTTAATATAATTCCTGTAGTGTTTCTCTTTTTCTTTAAGGGCTATAGAAATTTTAAAGGACTATGATTTTTTTAATTAGGAGTATTTATGTTAAAGTAATTTCATTTTGTATCTGCCACCGGGCTTGCGCCCAATTGTAGACTAACAATAAATACAAAAATAAAATAAAAGCATTACAAACTTAATTATAGAAAGAGTATCTTTTATTATATAAGCTGTTTTTAACAAATATTAATTTATTCTATAATGACACGTTAACAGTTGAAACTATTAAAACTGGTCTAATCCAGCCAAACCTTCCAAAAATAAGGTTGCATTTATACTTTGAATCATAACAATAGGGAAACTTTCAAGAGTAGTCAAGCAATGGTTACAATCTACTTTTTCCTACGTGACAAATGAATCACTCGAGGTTGATGAAGCAGATTATTAACTAATAATCCCTTGACGCTGTCTCTTGATTTACTTTGGAATATTGAGGTAATATACGTAATATATTTCCACGAGAGTTTTCAGCACACTTGTAAGTAGAAGTTGAAAAAATTCCGTTTTTGAAGACAATAAAGATTGACGAAACATGAAGAAGCTGTATTCTATTGTGACTGAGTAAGTTGGTTGTGATGAAGTCTCATACAAGTGAAGTTAAGTGTTATGATAATATAATTCTTGTAGTTTTTCTCTTTTTTGTTTAAGGGGAATAGAAATTTTGGAGGACTATGATAATTTTTAGTTTAGGAGTATTTATATTTAGGTAAATTCGTTTTTATCTGCCACCGAGCAATTGCAGACAATCAATAAATAAAATACAATACAATTACGTATTGACTATATAGGTCACCTCATTATAAAGAATTGTTGTTCATGTGGACGCTATAAGTTTAGTAGGTAAACTCGTTGAACTCATGGTCTAGTGGCGCCAACAAGGAGACACCCTTTAGCAAAGTGTGTCATGCTTCCTGGCACTCTGACAACGTAATGAGGAGTTACACACCTTTGACCCTCGATGCGGAAAGTTATTTGCTGCGTACTTTTCAATTGGAATGTCGTATAAAAGTAGTAATGACTGACGATGTTGGAAGAGAGGCGATCGTGAAATGAGCCATCTGCAGCATCGGTGTCAAGAGCATGTGGAGTGTGGAGCAGAGTTTCATCCGTGGCGCCACTGTGGCCCTTGCCGTGACATGCTTGCCGCCCACCCGGGGACCTTGACGGACTCACGCTTAAATTCAATCGCAGTGCCCGGGTAATGGCTCATCTGATTTACGACCTCTCTACAATGGCCAATTGACGCCTCGCGCCTTTGTGGATACGGTTCCAGACGTATCAAGTTGCCCATTTAAATCCGCAATATAACGAACAATATCTCTCCTGTCAAGAAGTTTCACGCCTTTGTGGTCGCCTCTCTGCGGTCTAGAAATATGATCTGCGGAAAAGTAATAAGTTCCCACATCATTCAGCTTTCCCATTATCAACGCAACAACTACACGTCGCGGATACGGAGGCCGTAGCACGCGTATTAACGCTGCAGTTACAAGCATGCATGAATTTTCTACAGTCATTGCAAGGAAATTATGCGGTTGCGACCTTTGCAGTGTTGACATTCAGGCTACCCCAACCACAGTGAATTTAACTAAAGCTCAATCTAAGCTTCGTCAGGTTCATGGCGAAATTACCTTATCTCGCTTTGCCCTTTCTATATTTGGTAACGGAAGGATGGTCTGACCCTCATAAATAAAATAACGAGTCATACTACAAGGAGAAGAAAAAAACCCTACAGTTTGCCGATGATATTGTAGAATTAGGGGAATCAGAAGACGACTTGAAAACCATAATAAACGGCATGAATGTGGTCCTGGAGAAATAGTTCAATATAAGGATTAATTTTGGGGAGAAACGAGGTAATGGAGAGCTGTATGGGAAACAATAGAATAAAAAGGGTGTTAGACTGGGAAGGGATATTTTTTGAATGAGGTTAAGGAATTCTACTGCATGGGCAACATAATAACTAGAGTAGGACAGGACAGACAAGGAAGACTTTCGTGAAAAAGAGGAATTTACTTACGCGTAATATAAATGTGAATGTTAGGAAATCAATGCTTATAATGTTCACATGGACTGTGGCGTTATATGAGTGGACAGAAGAAGTTGCAGAAAGAAAATAATAGAAACTTTTGGAGATTGCTGAAAATCAGTTGGATATATACAGTTACTAACGGGGAAGTGTTAAGCAGAATTGGGGAAGAGAAAGAAATTTGGAGGACTTAGACCAAGAGAAGGGATAAATTAATAGGCCGCGCTTTGATATATGAATGACTTGTAAAATTAGCATTAGGTGGAAGTATGTTGAGTAAGATCAGATGAGGTATGACAAGGATGGAATGCGCTGAGACGGTTCTGGAGGATGTAGAATGTGGTTGCTTTGTAGAAATAAAACAGTTTTCTCAGGATAAGTTAGCTTGGAGTGTTCCATCAGGTCTGATTACCACAGCCACAACATTTATTTCAACGAATGAATCTTTTCAGCGTCAATTTTTTGAGATATCGTTTTTCTTTTAGATGAGCTGAGCAGCCGTAGTTTCCCTCATGTTTATATATATATATATATATATTAGCCCGAAAAATAAATTATTGGACACTAATCTCTTAGAGAGACTCCTTTTTGAATATTTACTTGTGACGCATGGGATTTATTACTATTATTGATTATATTTATAAATAACAATTACTATGCCTATATCTAGGCGAAAGCTCCTGTTTTAACATCATAATTGGCATATAGTGAAAGAAATTTCAATTAAATTTGTATGGAGTAAGAAAAAAAATAGTTATTTTATTAATTACAATTATATATAATTGTAATAACAGGGCTTTTTAATGTTTTAATCTTTATGATTTATACAATTTATTGAATATCATCTTTTAATCAAAACAATAAATACTCTAAGCAACTTAGGGAGGATATGGGATGTGGTAGTTTGCCGGAAATGAAGAGGCTTGCGCAAGGTAGGTTAGCATGGAGGATTACAGCCGACTAGTCTTAGGATTGAATACCACAACACCCTCATAATATTTAATATATTCCCTATATTTAGGCGAGCAAACGAGCCCCTTTGCTTATTCGGAGGATTGTTAGATAAAGTCAGAGGTAAATATCAGATACCATAGGAAGTTAATTTACAGCATCATTAGGTAGCGAAAAAGCAGTGCGCAAAGAATCGATTTAATAAGATGTACAGTTGGTGAGGTATAACATGGTGCGCAAAACTCTTTTCAATGATTGTTTCCTGTGTGGAGGGATTGAGATAGAGATACTTCAGCTATGGTAGTCCCTAGTAGTCAGCACTGATAAAAGTCTGAGACCAAGTACGGGTATACAAAGTATTCGATTTACCCTGGAATTGTGAAGGTATTTGCAAAAGCAAATCGAATAATCAATGCCATTAATTGTAATATTTATGTTCCAGATAGGAGAGGAGTTTATCAGTAAAATTAATGTTTTATTGTAAATAAATGATGTTATTTCTCTTTCACCGGCTTTCATTATATTTTTCAATCTTCAAAATGTTAGTTTCTTGAAAGCTAAGAAGGTTCATTGAATTAATTAAAGTAATAGTAATTGCCACGTTTAGCTCAGACAATGTAAGATAGTTGCCGACGGAACTCATCAGCATAATTCGTAACACAATGCAAAAAAAAGGAGCTTGACCCGCTTCCTCTACATAAACACAGATACATGAATAATTAATTTATTCTGTTTTAATAAGCCAACGCGGTGTTTTGCAAGTCAGCAAACTATGAATGCATAAATCTAGGAAAAATTTAAAAGGTTGAAATAACATAAGGGAAAATAGTGTTTAACTCGATGTAAGGGGTGTTAAAGATGAAGACAACTTGAAAAGGAGCATCAGAAATAAGTATAACTATGAACGTCCTTCGAATATCTTTATTACGTTTTAATAATTTTGACACTGTTAGTGAGTAATTTATAGCTTTGCATATTGTTGATTCCTCAGAAAAGTCGATGGAAATGGCGAAAGGGAAACTCTGAGGTGGATGACATTTTCCTTTTTCAGCGATTACTATTGTTTTGTAGGCACATTACATTAGCGAGTTTACGCAAATTATCCTGCTGACAAGGTTGACTCAGGATGCGACGCTCAAATTTCCCGCGCAGTGCATTGACCGTGGGAAGAGTGCAACGGGTGTCACACCTTAATATTCTATCTATGTGATAAATGTTCTGCTTCAAAACTACAAAATACCTCGCTCATTCCTACGATTTTATTTGCTTCTATCTCTTAAGAACCTAGACTAGCTTACATTTTTACAATGTTAAATGGCATTAGTCATGCAATCAAAACATAAAATTTAATAATTACGTATTCATTCATTACAGAAGTACGTCTTTGATTCTCAAGAATGGCATTATTAAAAAAGATTTATCAGAAACGATTCAGACAATTCCAACATTTTCCAATTCATCAATATGGACGCTCAACGGAATTGTGAATTTCCACTTAAAAAAGAAATCTTCTAGTAGCAACAACGTAAATAAGAAATAATGGATTCGAAATTAAAAAATAACCCAATTAAAGATAGATGAAATTCGAAAACAACAAAAGACAAAGAAATTAAAGAATTATATTTCCTAATGCCGAACAATAAACAGAATCGCAAGGAGCAAATGATCGTCACAAGATCTGAATTGTTGAAGACGCGACTAACAAGAAAGCGAATTACCTGAGACTGCAAAAAGTACAGCCAACTAACAAAATATGTTTTGGGAGAGAAAAAACTCAACTAAATCATAGTATCACGAACGCATCTAATATAAATATTATATGTTTCTAAAAATGATCATACGTTCAAAATTAAAGAAAAAGGGCAACGCACTGACGTAGGAAAATTTTCATTTGTTAATAGTTCTATACGCGATTGGAATTCCTTGCTTGCAGAAATACTGACGACTTTTCCGAGTAGCGTAAACCAGTTTAGGAATAAATTTCTTTATAGAATCAGTAAAGTGCAGTGAAGTGATTTCTGTGTGACTCCTGACTTCTCTTTTCTTTTTCAGATCAAAACCTACACTTCAAAATTGTTCCTTAGTGTGATTTGTATTTTATTTTTGTAATTGTATTTGTGTTTTCTTTGTATATAGCAGACACCGGGCAAATTCCCAATAGCAGCTAAGTAAGTAAGTAATAATAATAATAATAAATAAATCTTTAGCATGTAAATGTAATGAACTAAAGTTACGCAAGAAACGTTTAAGTTTGCGAAGTTTCGTTTGTGTGACGGTCACCCGATGTGCTCCTTAGGACAAAGCGACAGACCCTTCTTCACCAACAATGCTATAAATATATATATCCCTGTCAGTTTGAAGCTTCGCATAACTAATCTATTGTTGTCATCTGTTGTGTGACCAACTTGAAGCATGTGCGAATACGCTGTTACACCACGGTCCTGGAAATTTTCCCAACCGGTTACAACTCCGAGAAAGCCAACCAATGGGAGTTATTTAATAAATATTCCGAATGACTGTTTGAAAATAGAGGAGAAAATTTTAGAACAGTAGAAGATGAGGTGGAAGGAAGTTTTTGGGGGAGACCTTCATTAAATTCCGGTCAGCGGGCAAGAGCGGAAGAGAACAATTGAATTACGAGTTATTTGAGGTCAAAGTGGTGACCGAATTGTGTAGGTGTTTTTAATATTCCGGTCCTATGTGGAACTTCCCGACGCCATTTAAACCAGAGACATCTCAACACGACGTCGCTCTGGTGAACGTCGTCAGAGGCACCGCTACAAACGGCGCATAAGAAAGCAGCTGCAGTCGTATCGGTATCGTTGTAAAATTTTTATCTGAATTAGTATCACATGGCTAGTGCCCTAAATTGCCAAAATTCTATATGATTCACCCCACAGGTGACACTTATTTAAATAGAAAATTTTGAATAGTCTACAGTTTCTTATTTTATTCAGTTCTGTTGTTGTTACCGTACTAAATTTTATTTTCTTGCAATTCAATTCAACATCATAAATGAAATCTTTCTTTTATTAATGAACTTCATATTATAAATATAATCCTTTTAAAGATCGAAGGTTTTCCCGGTGTATATTCTGAATAAACAATTCTTGAGTTTCCACCCGGGTTAAATGGAGTTTAAGCCACGACGTTTCGATGGCGTACTCTGTCATCGTTCTCAAGTGAAAGGCATGGACTATTATCCTTTTAAATTTTACAATAAATATAAAGACGACCAAAAAGTCAGCATATAAATGTATCAGCATTTATTCACAAAAGCGATATGTCAAAATAAGATTGAATAAAATCAGGTTATCCAACAATAACTTATGCGTTAAAAAGATTAATGACAGAAAAATGTATTTCATAATTTTACCTTATATAGCTAAAATACAATATAAACTAATTGACCTGTTTCATAATTACGGTGTAGATGTTGGTTTTAAATAAATAAATAATTTAAATTTCGTTCAAAATATTAAAGACAAAATTAACTTTCTGGAAAAAACATAATGCTATCTACAAAATTAATTGTTTAGATTGTAACGCATTGTATATCGGACAAACTAAAAGAGCTTTAAAAACTCGCATTGAAGAACATAATTACAACATAAAATTAGACATTCAAAAGTACACAGTTGTGTCCAAACACATACATTAATAATCCAATTTAGATTGACGAAATGTGGAAATTTTAGACGAAGAAAATAGTTACTTCTAGAGAATTATGAGTGAAATATTTTATATCTCTATTTCATCATATGAAGAGAAATATTCCAAGAGTTTTACGGAATAAATTACTTTAATTATACTTAAATGAGGTTGTACTAAATAACTATTAAGAAGAGGCGAAGTTCGTATTCTGAAAAAGCACCTGCCACGACTTGCTATTATTACAAATTATATTGTAGATTCTATTCATAAATAATTACAAAGTGACGAAATAATTACCATCGGAAACAGCGGTAAACTTTAATTAAGTGTCACAAAAGCCAAAATTAATACTTCACTTTAAATAATACACAACCAATCATGCAATGTTTAGCAGCCATTAGGCATAAACGGTAGCTGATTACACGTGAAGATTGTTGAAATAATTTGTTCTAAATGTTTACGTTTTATACAAGCTTTCACACTCAAGACGAGTTGTTTAGATAATGAATAAATGCATATACGAATACCTTAAATTGCAATAGTTAAAGCACATAACTATAAATATTTAATGCTATTATTAAATGTTCCTAAAAGTCGGAATTAAACAAGTAAATTCATTTATTATTTGAATGAAAATTAGTTTGTAGAACATCACATTTTCTACTATTAAATAAAAACTAACAATAAATAATTTTCTGGGAAGTTTGAACAAAGTCGTTGAAACTTGAATGAGAATGCAAGTCGAAACTGAGCAACATAAAATTGACACAATACATAATAGTGTAATTTAAATAAATAAATACGTCAAAAAGAAGGTTCGACTTTTTGTTCGTCACCTGTATTGTGGCCGTGTCGGTTGTTACACGAATATCCTTCACCTAACAAAAGCAGCAAAAATTGTCGAAATGATGTGTGAAACTTAATTCACCATTTAATTTACTGGTTTATTGGCTACTTTATTCTATTTTTATTACAGTTTCTATAATAACAAATAGATTTTTATACAATATTCATCGCGCAGAAAGGAATGGATAATAGCATCAATTAAATTATCTTATCCTCATTGTATTGTTTTGAACGTATTCACTCTCCAAGTAGATAAAAGATGCATAAATTTAGTTAGCATGATCAATAAGCCCCCATTTATCTGCATCTGGCACGAATTACAGGTTGTAGCGGGTCTTAATTGCGTTTAATGGAGCCTGCATAATAGAGCTAGCTCTATGCAAAGCTATGCTCGTAATAAGAGCAGTCCGGCTCCTCGTCCCAGTCTAAGATCAAGGATAGAAACGTGACTCACAGCTCCCCGCTTCAAACACTGTATAATGTTCGTATTTCTGTTACAAATGTCTCGAGATTATGACGTTCGCCTTGACTCGGACCTTGCGTTACAGGAAAATGACGCATTTGAAACAAAATAAGAATGTTTCTTCTTAGCAACAAGAAGAAACAAATAATATTTTGGTCTGTAAATAACTTGTAATTTATTAGTTTTAATTAATGATTCCGTTTCATTTATTATGAGATTCGAAGACCATACAGTCTAAATTTTTGTCCATCTGTGTGTCGCATTGTTTTTTTGGCTTTTGTTCGACGAAGCTGTAATGGAAAAACAACTACATGCGGAATTTGGTGGCACGAAATCAGAGGCATGCGGCGTGAGGGAAATTGAAGGTTACAGACAGGGGCAAGAAAACTGCGACAAGTCATGGGTTTTTCTAAAATGTTGGAGATTTAGCGACATCTGGTATTGAGGAGACATGGTGTTTCCCCCAGAACATCGGTGGAGTGGGGTGAATGGCTTTTCCCAAAGGCGATAGATATTACTTTTTATACGTCAGGATTGGACCCCGTCACCGAGGAAATAACTAGTGATGTGGGGACAATGTATTAAAAGCACAGAAAAAATTAATTTTAGGACATTAAGATTGAATTTTAAGAGGAACATTAAGAGGGAGCAGTAAGAAATTGGTGATTGTACTGGACATGAACATTTCAGAAACGAGAGGAAGTCTGTGGCACCAAGGTGCTCATTATAACAACGAGAAAATATGGTGGGGTCAAGCGACAGAACCGACTGCAGCTACAAGTTCCAGGCTAAGCTCAGACGAAAGGGTAATTACACTATTTGTAACATTTAGCCAATTCATTGTACTTCCAATTCCGTGTAGTATTTGTGTATGTATTTTGCTCCATGAGAAGGCAAAAAAATTGGAATTTACTTACGGGTAATATAAGTACCAATATTAGAAATTAATTACTAAAAATGTTCGTATGGATTTTGCCGTTATGTGGGTGTGAAACCTGGTTGGTAGAAGTTGCAGAAGGGGATAAAAACCTTTGAAATGTTGTGTTATAGGAGAATGCTGAAAATCAGATGGGTGAATAGAATCACAAACGAGGTAGTTCTAAACAGAATAGGGAAGAACAATATGGAGGATGTTGACCAAGATAACGGATAGATTAATAGGCCACGTTTTGAGACATGAGGTTCATGTTAAATTATCATAGGAGAGAAGTGTGTGGGGTAATAACGAGGGAAGAATACCAAGAATGGAATACGCTTATAAGTTTAAGGAAGATGTGGTAGTTATGATGCAATGAAAAGGTTTGCGCAAGATAGGTTAGCATGGAGGGTTGCATCAGACCAGTCTTAGAACTGAGTACTACAACAACAACAGCCATGTAGAGCTTTAAATCTGTTTTCTATCCTTGAAATAAATCAAGTTTAAAGGCGGTTCCAAATAGCATGTACTTACGTATTTCAAAGAAATTTTAGTCTTTCTTATCCTCTAATGTTTTCGAATTCTTAAGAATATAATTTTTCAAATGACGTGCAATTAAATATGGCATATTTCTCTGTATTACGTCTGTCTTAGCACATTCTGACGTCACAGACTTTCGCATACTGACCTAATTGCATAATTTTCAAGTGTAATTTCTTCCCCTATCGCCCTAGCATCCTACCTCATTTCTTAAATTTATAAAGATCATTTTTGATTATCTATAAGTAATAGGGAAATGTTTTATTGATATTAAATAAATTACGTCTAATATTAAAAATTTAAATCAAATAATTTCCGACCGGTTTTTTCAGATAGTCCTTATTTTTTATTCTTTTTTAATCAAACAACGTTTCGCACCTTCTGCATGTTTACCTCTTTACAATCAAATTATTGTTACATCCAATTATTAACAATAAACATAAAAATGTTATAAACGCCAAATTTTTTATACCAAAGAGAGGACCGAGGCAGCACTAAGAACTTATTTAGCCACAGTTTGGACTTTTCGTTTCCATTAAATCAACGACACTATTAATAACAGTGCACTTCTGAAGGTATTTCTTACTTCTGTAAAATACGAAATATTAAGTATAATAAATCCACTTCTTCTTGTTCGTCCAAATTCAATTGAGCTGTGAGAATATCTTGAAAGTTCATACGGCGCCAACGTCGTGAATGTAGACCATACCATGAATCGGCGACATGAGTTGACCGTGTTTGCATCATCGTTGACGCAACTCACTTTCGAATGTAGCCCGCGCCCATCGAACACTCGTCAGAGAGGCGACGACATCACCATCTTGGAGATGGTCCAAGGAGCATCATCAGATCAACGGTAAACTGGCACGCTCTTGCACTGCGCCTGTCATCACATTGCCAGATTCACTTTCACTGACTTGCTTTCTGTACGGACTATTACGGACCTTTCGTCATTTCAGTGAAGTCTATTTAATGCAGTTGACCGAGATGATTAACGCAATCGGTGAAAAGGCCGGTCTTAATAACACTTAACAAGCGTTTTAATCATGTATTGTAACTGCCATAGCTTCTTTAAGTAACTCTGTACTGCATTCAATGCATTACTGTAAATCTGTCTCGTTCACATGTCATAATTTGACACATTTTATTTAGAAATAGACAGTAAATAATTCTCAGAAATAGATTTTTACCTAATTTTCAGTGGAAATCAAATAAGTAAAATGGGCAATAAAGTCAAAATAACTGGAACTTAGTCCTATCTACGAAGTAATAATTAGTAAGTCAGGTTATTCTGCTATTAATATACTAAATGATACAAATGAAGACAGGTAAAGTTTTAAAGTAGATCAAAATTTTAGAGTTATAATTAAAACTTTGTTGTTTTTGACTTACAGTTATCAAATCTCGTTCTACAAGATTCGATAAGTCGATTTAACTATTACTATTAATATCGACACTTTTGGCGATTGAAATTTAGACGTGTCTAAATTTGAACCCAAGTTTTGGACTCATGTCGTCTATGTCCATATTGTTCAATATGGGTCAAACGAAATCGGATATCATCGTTCTGTAGCACTCGCCGTTGACGGTGATGACCTCACCAACGTCGGTCCTCTTGCACACTTTCACGGACCGCGGCGATGTTCTCGGTCGACCTGGCGTTCCTTTGACGTACGGGTGTAGTCTGATTGTCTGCCAAACCGGTCGTCTCGAATTTGGCCACCAAACGTTGTAGAGTGGACTTTGAATGCACCCGCGGGTTTGCCGTAGACTGGGCGCAACGCGCGCAACGTTTGTACTAACGTACTGATATTTTGATAATAAAGTTCTATCATCATTCTGAAGTGCTGCTTAATTGTGTAACTTGCCGTGGTGATTTGGCATCAGTGACTGTATAATTAACTATATATTAGACAGACATCTCCAAAACAACATGGCCGCCACAGTCTGCCAACAATTGAAAAACCCTACGTCAAGTCAGCATTTCAACAATCAGGGCAGGGGAAGTCGCAATTAGTAACACTTCGGCAATTCTCATTTGATGGCACATTCTATGGGGTCTATATAAAAAATAAAATCTGCTTGACAGTATGCATCTCATTTCGGCGGCAAAGGAATTTCACTGAAACGTTTTGATCAAACGCTGACTTGACCTGGTTGATTAACCCAGAATCTTGTATATTCTAACTTTATTTGATTATTTATTTATTCTCACAATTGTAGAAGTTTAAATATTTAATGCGATGTTTTAGTTTTGGGTATTGTACAGGGCAGTTCATTTTTTAATTATTGCTCTGCCAGCAGTAATCGTTTTACATTCACGCGTCGTTCTCTACAATGGTTTTTATATCTATTTACAAAAATAAAAATTTCCTGTAGTATAAGTTGCCTAACCACAGACTTCGCTATCAATCTTCCAATTATAGTGTTTTTAGGAGTACTTTCTTCGCATATATTGCTGGAATGCTCCTTATGAGATTTCGAATAAATAAGTTTTATTTGATTCTTTTCAATATCGTTTAAATTTTATGGAAGCTGCATTTCTATAGAGTCTTGTGTTTCTAACGAAAGAGCGACCAACTTGGCGTCAAATTCTTACAGAGTCTTACAGAGTATCTGCAAACAATTTAAGATTCCCAAATAAAATGAGTGTCTAAACTTTTTATTCTACACGGCAATAATAATGTATACCGTATGAATGACTGACGGTTTGCAACCTCTGCGCCGAGTAAGACTGGAAATTATTCGTCTATTTAGAATATTTCTACACAACCAAAAAGCACAAATTATTTTTCTCGTTCGTCGTTGTTAGTTTTTAATTATATATAGGGTGTTTGCCACATTTACTTATATTTTATACTACAGAAAATTCGTGATTAGGCTTATATAATTTTCACTTCAAACACATTTACAGAGATTGAATGATTTTACCACAGTGTTGTCTAAAAATCGCATTAAAATAAATAAATATCGAATGAGAAATACATAAATTACGCAAATAACTCAGATTTAAAGCCACGAAAATTAATTAATATGTATATGGTACCGATCTCCTTTATCTGTTACAGACGTTAAGATTGTGTCTTTTTTAAGTCATCTTTACTGGAATTATCGTATAGGCTGTCTTATATAATAATAAAATAATTAAAAGTATTGCTATAAAATATAATGTATTCCTATTATTATTTATATATCCCACGACGCGTTTTATAAGATTGTTTAGTCAACATAAACTGGTCAAGATGTTGACGCTGCATTTCGATCCAACAACGCCGCCTGGTTGGAAACCAGAGTACTCAACCATCAGCAAATAACCGAGGTACGGCCCCATCATCAGAAAAATCCATATACTCCTCGTTAGAACAAAAAGCAGAGGGATTTGATAATAAACGATAAAAAAATAGTTCAAAAATAGATTTAAAAAATTTTTTTATAGTCGCATCAACTGCAAGGTTATTTTCGACTGTCCACTTATAACCATGTAGAAATGAACATAAACTTCCAAGCCCATGCCAAGATTCGAATCCGGAACCTCTGTGGAGGCAGCGACGCTAGCCACTAGACCACAGGAGGTCGGAAAAACTGCTTAGTAATAAAAATAAATTATTTTGAAAACATGAGCTTTTGGTGAATATTAATTATCATCTACCGTATACTAAAAAAAATATAATTCTTAAAAATCAATTTACAATCCCAAATGGTATTCATATATAATATTTTCCAATTTTAATATTTATTATCAAATGATCTATATTTTATTTAATTAAAAAAACTTTAATATTTTAAATCTTAATGCAAAATATTTAGACGTTGTAAAATAAGCCATTATAAGGAAGTTTGAGTGGTAAGAACAGAAGAAGGATGCCAAGGTTGGAATCCGCTGAGTAGATTGGGGTAGCCGTGTGATGTTGTTGTTATGAAGAAATTATCAGAATAGTCTAAGGACTGAATACAACAACAAGAGCATAGATTCTAATATATCCTTTGTTTTCATATTTGTATTCATTCAATATCTTCATTATGGTACCGAAGAAAACACATTGAATATCAAATAATTATTTTAGTATCGTTGAACTTTCGAAGTGTAAAACCTATCGAATCTGAAAAATAAATGTAAGGCCACTCTATGACCTTTAAATATAAACAAAATTGAGTTCTCTATATTTTAAAAATAAGAGCAGAGAATCATAATGTACTGTTAAGTACTCGTTGAGAACTTCGAGCCGTTTTTCGAATATCTACAGCGTTCTACGCATAAAGACTTGCACAAAATAGAAGGGGATAAAGGACGTCGATACAAATATTTTTAACCGGCAGCATTGTTCTCAATCACGCTTATTTACTGAGCAATTTGAGAAAAGAAAACTGAGAAATAGAATACGATAAGCGCACCTCTGATTATCTTCGCTGGACATAATTTTGCCAATGGTTTCTCTAGAAACAGGCGAACAACCCCAAATTTAGAAGGCTGATTTTGTTTTCTGACCAGGTCACATTTTCACGCGAGGGGATGATCAATAATCACAACCAACTGTTCTGGGCTGTCCGTGTGTCACACACACGTGCAAAGTCCTAGAGACTTTTCTGTTAATATGTGGTGTGGTATCGTCGAAGATGTTTAAGTTGGACTGTACTTCTCGCCATTCATGTATTTGTCTGATAAAAGCGCTGAGGCTGGAGGTGCGCTTTTAAAATTTTATTCTCAAATTGCACGCTAAAGACGTGTCTCTGACAAAACTGTAATGAGGGAAAATGTTTCGTATTGACCCCCTTATTGTATTGCCATCGAAATATTATTTATTATTAATATTATTTATTCTGTTGTTTCATGCATAATCCTATGCATTTTGATGGTGTTGGTGTGAGGCTTATTGACTTGATACGGAATGAATGACCCTAGTGCAATATCACTTTCACTCAGCTAAATAAAATAGTAAGAGGAAACGAAATGCCCCATGCAAGGTCGAGAAAGTCGGCCTTGGCGATCTCCACGTACGAGGCATTGTGTCAGCCTCTGGCTGGAGCCGACGCCCGCCCTCACAATTTACATATAATACTCAGTCCGCGAATCCAAGTAGGAGCTGCGCCATTGTCTCGCCTACCAGGATGATGACAAGCTTTACCGTTCGTTCATCTTCTATTAAAGCGTATGTGTGTGATCATAGTTTACAATAAAACTTCTTCCCCATATCTGGATCACTAATAAAACTGACACCTACTTTCTTAAACTACTACCTGGGAGCCCTTGTCAACCCACAAGATACCTGTGTGCTTTCTGTCACAGTTATTTCTCCTCAGATTGGTTACAGGGCTTAGCTTTGGGAATGCCTTGTACTCTCTCTCTCTTTCTCTCTCTGGTTCTCACATTCCGATGCACCTTTATCTATTTTAGGAAGTTTATGTACTGGGGTCGAAGACCTTGGGCATACCGCAAGAGTTGTCTTCTGATCGCATTGGATCAGTCGGCCAACTGACTCCTTAAAATAGTGAAGACACGGAAAAGAGAATGTTGCTACCCTACAGCAAGCTCATCTCGTCATTCGGAAGGGCATGAGGATACTACCCAAAAGCAGGGTTTTCTCTGCGTCTCCGTTAGGTGAAACACCGGGTAGAATCATTAAAACATAACCCCGGGGCACTAGGCAACCCTTGGCTAACTTTCTGTACCTTCCATATCCCACTCCTTTTTCTTAAATTTCCTTCCTATGCTATTAAAGGGAGAAGCATGTTTCATGATCACCCTCGTGTAGCCTGCTACCCCAAAAAATAAAGTGAAACCTAGTCAACCCTTAGCTGCCTTCCTCTCCATTCATCATCCCTCCATAAAAATTCCATTCCAATGTTTTAAAATGGGAGTAGACACATTTTGGATCACTCTCATGTAGCCTATTACCATGGAAATTTTAAAAAATATGTGATTATACGTAATACTGTGCGTATTAATAATAATAACATATAACTATACCGTAATGAACAATAAGGAGCCGCTTTGGACAACAGAAAAGATCTCCTGAGTTGATTTATGTGACTTGTTAATTTTGATACAGTAAGACCCTTTTTTTTGGGTTAACAGACTACATGAGGGTGATCCTGAAACACGCTTCTCCCTTTAATAGCATAGGAAGGAAATTGAAAAGTGGGTATGCGGAAGGTATATAAGTGTGGTCAAGGGTTGACTAGGGGTATAGTTTAAGGATCCTACCTGGTGTTTCACCAGATGCAGGGAAAACCCTAGAAACTTGCATCAAGTAGATCGGACATTGGGTACTATTCTCACGCCCTTTCGAATGACGGGAGACGAGTCTGCTATGGGGTCGTAGCATTCCTTTGTCCTTGTCTTCGCCAGTTTTAGGAGACAGTTGAACGACGGATCCAATGGGATCAGGTAACAATTCTTACCGTATGCCCAAGGTCTTCGACACCAGTACATACACCTCCCAAAATAGGTGATGGTGCTTCGGCATGTGAGAACTTTGTAAAAAAAAACACAGGTAGTACGAGGCATTCCCGACGCAGTCAGGTGAACCCCGCAGTCAGTCTGGGGAAGAAATGTCTGCGAGAGAAAACTCCCACAGGCATTTTCCAGAGAAATACCCAAGATACTTTCTGAATGAAATGAATAAAAAGTCTAAAATAGCAGTGGGCTGGACTCACAGCTGTGAGATTTATGAAGTGAAATTCATGCGACCACAAGCTACCAAAAGGAAAGCCAGATGATAGAGCAAGGTGATCAAGAAAAAGGGCAGAAACAAAGTATTGTAGAGAATGACTGAAGTTATCAATATATAATTACTATGCGTCTACGAAATGTTTAATAAACAATGAAATATGATTTTAAATTAAATATAGTGATGACACATTTTTGCCGTACGATTGACTAACCAGAAACAGATTATCACTAAATGTATAATCCTAAATTCCGTACTGTCCATTTAACTTACGCAACATTACTTTCATGAATTCAAACGTTTAGAGTAATTAACAAGAAACGTGTTATTTTAAGACTCGTGCCCGACAACGTGAGCTGCTTATGTCTCGCAGAATATAAAGCAAGAAATTGTTGAGTGAAGGTTGGTCTAGAGGCCAACGTCTGTCAGCGGAGTTCCCACAGCTATGATCGTGCAAGGGACAGCATTGCCTTGAGCAATTGGTCACGAGATAAGAAAAGTTCACTAAAAGGCGTACTATTCACCTGGATTGTTCTCGTGCCTAACGGTATAGACAGATACGTACATCAAGTTTCCGGACTGGGAAAAATAAACCTGAGCGTCCTTGATCTGTGCCTCTCTAAGTTGATTTGCAACTAGAAGAAAGCTTTCATATCTATATCAGGCCTGACGAGATTCTTTTTATTTCTTACAGATAAATGCTAGACTACAGGCAGTAAAGACTTAGATACAGTAATAATTATTTTAACCTGCAATAAATTATCAAACCACACACGAACTACGTGGTCACAACCGACATTGGACGCAGACCGCAACGCAACATTTTATTTTTGGACGCCTATTTTGTAATTAAATTTTTCTTCCTACATCCATTAAAAATTTTAACACGTGTGGAATTTTGGGTTAGTACCTATTTACCTGAAGAAGTCCCAAAATTGTGGACGAAACATTATATCTAATGCGTTGAATTATATAAAAAATTTAACAAAAAAGTCAGTAATGAAGTTTCCAAACCTTTTTTAGCATGCCCCACAAAAGCCATTTGATGACCTCCGTGTAACACGTGGAACGTTAAATTATTCCTAAATGAGTGAGACGAGACTAAAGTTGACTAATATAATCTCACTGCAGCAAGCACAAGGGTATGAATAATTGAAAAATTAATTAGTAAAAATTAGTATAATATAGAAAAATCTTTCATGTTAACTAATTTATACTTAAGATTTAGTTGTCCATTATACGTTTTGAAAATTTCCGCAAATTTGTTTACTTAATATTTTACTGGTGATTGCTTCCTAAACCTCATTTTTCTCCTGAGCACGTTATAATTACTATCGTCGTCAAAATAGTAGAGCCCCGAGTTTGAAGCCTCACTGTGCCGTTTGGATTGACCTACGTCGTTCTGAAAGGTCTCATTTTACGTAGAATTTAATAATATTTTATGGCATGTAAGTAAAAAAATTTAAAAGCATTTTATACTTGCGTTTTGGCGAAAAAACTGAAAACAATCAGGGCTTTTTGTTTTCCTTTCATATAGCTCGACTTTGACAACTCATAGAT
Organism: Eucriotettix oculatus; assembly: GCA_034510155.1. Lineage (NCBI taxonomy): Eukaryota > Metazoa > Arthropoda > Insecta > Orthoptera > Tetrigidae > Eucriotettix > Eucriotettix oculatus. The sequence goes on from CM067376.1 coordinate 251,607,710, forward strand.
TTAAAACTGTTGCTTTAAATGGTTTGAAAATTTAGCAAAAGACAGGTTTCATTTTATGAATAATTTAATGCCATTTTATTATTATATTATGTAAATTTAATTTTAAAAAAACATATGACACACAGAAGATTCAAACTTTGCGGATAGGTTTGAAAGGGTTTGCTCTACTATTTTGACGACGACAGTAATTACACGTGCTCAGGAGAAAAATGAGGTTTTAGGAAGCAATCACTAGGAAAATATTAAGTAAACAAATTTGCGGAAATTTTCAAAACATAATAGACAGCTAAATCTCAAGTATAAACTAGTTAATATGAAATATTTTTCTATATTATTTTAATTTTTACTATATAATTTTTCAATTATTCACATCCCTGTGCTTGCTGCAGTGAGATTATATTAGTCAGCTTTATTCTCGTCTCCCTTTCTTCGTAAATATATGATTTTATAGCGAAAATATGGCCTCGTAATCTCACAGTAAATTGTCATTTATATCAATCCGAAATTTTGAGTGTGCATCTATTGAAAGGTCAAAACTTAACGAACGCTTATTGAAAATCGAGTTGTCGTAAATTTGTATAAGTATAATCATAACACGCTGTTGGTTCTTTCATTCCAGAAGAGCTCAATTTTGAATTGCCTCCATGTAAAGTCAAATTGTCTTCATGTGGGACCCACGACGGGAAACACAGCCCTAATATAAACTGAGACTTTTATCGACTTAAAAACTGATATAATATGAAGAAACCGTCGTAACCGTCATGTAAGCAAATTTTTCTCTGTTTGGAACTTTCATCTTTAATTCATATGTATTTTCATGCATTCAAATTTTAACTTCAGAATAAATATTATTACGGATGTCTTTAAAAAAATAAAATACAAATATTCTAACCGAAAAATGTATATAATATTTGAGTAAAATAAAAAAGTTGACTTATTTGCTATGTTTGATTATTTGTTTTTATTGGTATAGATCAGAGGTCTTCAAATTGTGGAAGGGACAGAGAAGAGACATCTTGAAGGATGATCCGGGAGCATTCCCTGATTTCCATATGCCAACGCTGTTGAGGTCAATTCAAGTGTTTGGGCGTTTACAGGCCATCAGCACTGGTAAGCAGGGAAGCCATGCATCCTGGTAATGCGCCGGTTTGCAACCATAATTAAGCCACGGCTAATCTTAGGTAAAGGGAGTTCGCATGTCCTCTGAGCCTAGGCTGTCCAATTAATCAATTTTGTTCGTTTCATGAATAATAAATTATTTTCTTCAAAGTGTCGTATATTTCTAAATTTATCTGAAATATATACATTCCCTGCCATAAAATAATATTACAAGTAGATCAATGTGTGATAGCTGCTTTATGAAAAGATAATTAATGACATGTTCTATAGATATTAATCGCACTTCCATTTCATATTCAGCATTTATTTGTCCAATGGCATTAAAATGTTTATAGTTGTGTAATAAATATCAGGTATGCTGCATGAATCTGCAGCTCAAAATGTAAGAACTTCTCTGGCCTATATTTAGATGTAAACGTCTAATCTGTGGAATCTTCTGGTTTATAGAACTCGAACGAATTCTTCTTATGCAGTCATACTTATTTTTGTCTTCTGAAAAATATTCTCTTACAGACTTTAACGCATTCTATAAAGATATGGAATAGCGTGTAAGAAAAGGATAGAAGATTTTTAAATATGAAACACTATTATACTAACTAAACTACATAAGTACAATTTGGCATTAAAATTTGACGTGTAAGACATGGCGACAATTGCTTAAAAAAGTCGAATCATTTTTTATTAGAAACAAAAAATGAAAGGTGATTCACTCACCTTAGAAAATTCTAGTTTTTAACGTAACGATAATTTTATATCAATTCGATTTTAGTTACTAAACACTTGTCAACAATCTTTTTTGAGTCAAGTAGTCCTCTGAGAAAATGCCGCGGACCACAGATTAAAGAGCATTGCTATACATTATACACATACACTGCATTATTAATTCATTTTTTAACGATACTAATATCTCTATGATGTAATTTCTAATTCATTTTCTCTTTTTATATTGATGTAATACATACGCCAGCTAACGATTTGATATAGCTGGTTAATACATATTAGAATGTATTATTAGGAAACGTACAATGAAAAGCAACTCATACACTAATAAATCGTAGTTTTTACGTTTGGAGTGAATGCTTAGGATAGCAACAATGCAAATAATCTTCAGATTTGACATGCTGAGATATCCGACTGACTTTGATGCTCCGCCATGAGACAGCAACTCACAGTAATTAATCTCCCGAGGCTACTCAGGCAATGCTGGAATCAATAGCTCAGACGTGCACATACTCACTTCGGTGCTTGCAAATCTCCGAACAGCTTACCTGAAAAAATAAAAATAAACATAGGTAATCACAAAGAAAAAAAATATTATACTAATCTTATCATAAGTATACTTCTTTGAATATTGTCTATTGCATATTTTGTCTATTAATGTGGCGTTAAACGCAAGACTAGGAGCTGAAAAAAATTTCAGCTAATAAATAAGTTACCTTCAGATTCAACCTTTGATAAGGTAAACTGGAACAAACTGTTAAGGATTTTGAAGATGACAGAAATAAAATATCGAGAAATAAGTGTTATCCATAACCTCTACAGATGGCAGCCAGCAGTAATTATAATGGAAGGACACGAAACGCAAGTAGAAGTCAAGAAAGGAGAAATACAAGAATGAATATGGAAAGGGAATCAAAATGAAAGAAGAGCAAATAAAAAACCTAAGGTTTGCTGATGATATTATGGTAGTAGGGGAGTCAGAAGGTGACTTAAAACACATAATTAATGGCATAAAAGTGGTCATAGAGAAAGAGTACAACAGGAGAGTTAATAGAGGGAAACCCAAAGCGATGGAGTGTAATATAGGAAATAGTGGAATAGCATAGTCTGTTAGATTGGGAAGGGATATTTTGAAGGAAGTTAGGGAATTCCGCTATTTGGGCAGAGTAATTTAATTACGGCTAATAGAAGCGGAAATTCTTATTTAAAGTTTTCGTATGGTGTGTGGCGTTATATGGGTGCGAAACGTGGACGATATGATTGCAGAAAAGAAAAGAATAGAATATTTCGAAATGCGGTGAAATAGGAGAATTCTGAAAATCAGATGGGTGGATAGACTTAGTAACCAGGAAGTTATAAACAGTATAGTGGAAGAGGGAACAATTTGGAGAACATTTAAAAGAGAAGGGATGGATTAATAGGCTAATTTTGGAGACATAAGGATCTTGTAAAATTAGCATTAAAGGAAAGTCCGTGTAGTAAGAACAGAAGAGGGACGCCAAGAATGGAATGTGATAATTAGAACAGGGAGGATGTTGGATGTGGTAGCTGTGTATAATGAAAAGACTTGCGCAGTATAAGTTAGCATGGAGGGTTTCATCAGATCAGTCTTAGGATTGAATACCATAACAAGCACCTTCAGATCAGGATAACTTTGTCACCCTTACTGAATGAGTAATAATCAAATTCGCCTCGGTGTTATTCATTACACATCTTTTAAATTTAATTATTAATAGAAATTCTGAAAATGCATTAACGAACTTTAGCTATTTTTTGCGATTTCCAAATTGGTTTGCCTGAGGCATACTTAAACTGGATACAGCTTGGGCTAGGTTAGATTTAAAATAAAACTGTTCATTTATTAAAGGTATAAAAAATATAACCAGTTACGAATAGAAATTAGGAAATCTGAAGCTATTAATAAATTTAAGAGTATATAAAACATAAAGAGTAGCCATAACTCGGATATATAAAAATTTATTAGAATACGTTATGTCCCTTAACTTTAGGGTCCTCCTCAGCTCTTTAATTAAAATATTACGAAAATGTCTTTTTGCTTCTGTAATATCCGGGGCTGAAATGAGTGAAATCAATTAATGATTTCAGATAATATAATGACTTTATTTAAAAAATTAAGAATAGTATATTTAAACACTTAAGTTTACGACATTTAAACAATGATAAATTGAACACTGTAGCAGTGAGTAGCATTCCCTTTGCTAAATAAATTCGTTATTTTTATTCTAATATTTTGAAATCAGATAATTCAAATTTGTTCTGGAATAAATTATATTCCTCTGAGAACAGTAATATATATATATATATATATATATATATACACTGTCGATAAATCTTAGATTTATCGATTAATGAATACAAATAAACAAACATTTTATTGAGATCATTTACCTGTAATTCTAAATAAAAGTATTTAAAAGAGTTATTCCTTACAAATTCACGTAAAACGACTTTATAATTAGTTGAATTTACCTTGGGCCAATTTCTATGAGAGGTAATAGTAAATAATCTTCATCTATGAATATGTATGTGAGAGACTTAAAACCTTGACATTTTACATAGCATTATCGGAGTTTATTAATTTATAGAGGCGTGATACTTAAATACTTGGAACTCAATTTGAATTTTGAAGAGGCAGCATGTTAAACTACGAATGTAAAGAAACTGGAAAAAAAAGATCGTGTACATATGTCATCCGCTTCACCGTCCTTTTAAAAGGAGATGCTGAGAAAATGTGCGAGTTTTGGAGAAAAGTGATCCAAGCAGTTGACGGCGATTCGTGAAAAGTGACAGAGTTGAATTTGAAAGAAAAATAACTGACATGAATGAAGTAGAAAAACAGAAAGAATCTGCAGTTCTTATTAGAACAATTTGTTTTGGGAAATCGCAACTATTTTGTTATATTTATCCTTATTGTTCGTTTGTATATAATTTATTAAGTCATTAACCACAAGTACTTCGTCACGTACTGCGCTCACTGCTGAGTGTATCACTCAACTTTGACAAAATGAGTTAAATAATTTTAAATTGTACATACGACGAACGCGATATAAAACTTCTCCGTTGCTACATTTAAACTACTGACTACGTACGTCGCTCGAAGGTAAAACGTTTTCTTTGCGGTGACATGAGGGTGAACCATTTAATGGCAACTCCCCTATAATAGCATAGGGAGGGATTTTCAAAGGGGATGCAGGAGGCAGCCACTAGATGCAGGGAAAACCTTATAAAACCTGTATCAGGTAGGTCGGATTATCGGGTCTCACGGCCTTTTAAATGACGGGAGAAGAGTATCTGGTTATTAGGTTCTTATTTACGTGTAATTTAGAAATTTATCATAGTAGATACCAAATCATTGAATATATGTAAAAAACGATTTCATAAGTAATTTTACTTTCGAACTTCTTGTGTGTAGTGCGTTTCAGGGTAAAGTGCACTCGTTATAACATGACAATAGTTTAGCATATTTGTACATAAATATACAAATATTTAAATTTCTAGTAATTAAGTATCATTTCCACAATATGTTCTACAATAATATATATAGTAATGTACTCCTATTCGTTGAATTTTAATATATAATTGAAACAGAGGGAGAAATTCAATAATAATTCCTGTTTGCTGTAACAAAAAACAATAAAAATTATTATTATTAATTATAAACAAAAAAGCAAATTTATATTGGGACAATTTTAATTTTTAACAATTAAATTTTAATTAACGTAAATACACTTTTTTAAGGGCACTTGAGCCAAGTAACAAAGATCACTTAATAAAACATTGGGTCCGATAATGCACATGAAAATGGTTTCGATATAATAGGTGGATTCCACCAGTGCCCAAATTTCAAATGTTCGTCAAGGGTTCCGTGCAATGAAAGGGGTGTTTAGGAGTTGACGATGGTCGTCGTGTCAGTTATGGTGGGAACCTCGAAGAAGGTGTGATATATTCAGTCACTCGGCGTCTCTCCACTTCCACTTATAAGAGTCTCAAAATAAATCAATCCGTCGGCTTTTGCGACGTCTTCTAACATTTCGCCGCCATCTCCCTCTATGGACTTCCCCAAGACTGCCGAAACTTTCGCTATTCCATTTCCCCAAGCTTTCGGGGTTCGCATTCCTTTCTGCAGGGCTCCTTAGCCTCCTGCCTGTTGTTATGGAGACCTTCCCCCCTCCCCTAATTCATCACAGCTGGCCACGATACCCTTTCGACCATCGCGTCCCTATTGTTCCCCTAAAGTGACAAAAAAAGGCGTCCACCCTCTAGACACGCTGTCTTGGCATCGTGATAAAATTTTATAAAATTAGTGGCGTGTTATATTTAGTCCTCCCTGAACAAATGGAAAAAAATTGCATCAACTAGATAAATCTCCTGCTACTTGTCTCACGCCATTCTGACTCGACTTGGATTTTTTTTAGGGCACAGTATTCGTTCCTCCATGACTTGATGATCTGGTCGACTGTCAATAGACAACGCGAACAGTCATTACCATATGTACAAATTCGACTTGTAGGAATCTTATTTGAAACCCCGAAGGTAGTCTCATCCTCTCCAGGAGGGTTCCAGCAGCCAAAGTTGAGACCAGTTCCCATAGACTTATAAATAACCCTTTCAGCGCAACAGTCGGAAATCTTTTTGGGATGGTCGCCAACTAAGGGTAATGATATATGTTGAGGAGTGAAGGTATGCAATCTCTTCAGTGGTGATTGTCCGTCACGTGCTAGATTGGTTTTATAGACAGACACGGGCGTGACCAGTTGCGCCATGGCTTCCTGCCAGGAAGCTCGGTCGCCTTTCGTAATGTCTGCTAATTGCCACGGGATCTGCGTCAGTACATTACGACTCTTACTCAAATCAATCCACAAAAGAAAATCAAACCAATTCTCTGTATTTTATGATACGTTTCCTAGATTAAATAAACTTAATCAGGACACTGCCTTGAATTAAGTTTTTCGTACCTTAATATCGTTAACTTCTGTTCCACGCAATTTTGTAAAGTTGTTGCATTACATTAATTGAAATTAAAAAATGTTTATTCATTCAGAAAAAAGTATTAAGATTAATCGTGAAGAAAAGCAATACTTGCCGATTTTATATAGTTTATAAGTCAGTTGACGCCATTCTAGAAGATTGATAAATTGTCCATGGGAAGCTTGACAGCCTTTAATGTCACCTGTCCCATTACAGTAACTCTCAAGATGTTTAGAACTCATACTCGTAATGGAGTAATATTAAACCCATGCTTTAGTTATAGGGAATTTGGTAATGAATCGGCTGCCTACAGTTTGCATGAGGATGGGGATTGAGGGCTGGAAGGTTAGTGCTTGTTGGGTTTGGTCTTTTGACTACCCACGTGTGGCCAGGGATCAATTAAGAAACTGGCCAGACAAATTTGAAACAGCAAGTCACATATAATATTCTATCTTAGAGAACTTTTGTGGTTTAGAAATTCTATTTTACCGGCTAGGTGCCGGTGTTACACGGGACTTTATTTAGAAAACCATTTTACAGAATTTAACATGTTTGTAAACATGCGATTATACTAAAATGGGAATACCATTTTTTTAATTTAGCTTTTCTCGCCCCTGGCTTTATAGGAACTGAGTCTCATCATAACCACCGCTTGATACAATATATTAATCGAGTCAAGTACCTTAAATAAGCTCACACATACGTAACATTACTTAAGTAAAATGTTAGTTACATTTAAGACGCGCTACGTGTGGGCATAACGTATCCTGTTGAAAGTTCTAAATAACTTTAAAATAAGACCTACTTTGGCCCGAAAGGGCAGAAGGAATAAATCTAAATCTGTGAAGATCCATAGAAACCTTTTCTGGGGGGATCAGCGCTAAACACCAACATTTCACGGCAATCCGATGAACAGAATAGGAACGTATAAAGGACTAAAAGTTCAGAGTGTTCCACGGAGAAGTAGTATATAAAACCCAGAGTAAAATCAGAGTAGGAAAACCATGAGGAATAATTGGAAGTCCTGCCTTCCTCCTACTGAGTTTTCATCCTCCGCTTGACCCTAGACCAAGGATTTTAAATTAAGTCTCCCACAAGCCTAGATAACCTTCGTCATTTTGGGAGGGGCATGTTTCGGGGGTCAAATACCTTGCGCTTACGGTAAGAGCTGTTCTCTGGTCTCAATGGACCAGTCGGCCAGTCCGCCCCCGAATTTAATCGATCCATGGAGTCGAGTTTTCTACGTTCCCACAATAATCCAGTCTCCATCGATGGAAGCGCAGGTTTCTCTAAAGTTTTCCCTTGTATAACTTTGAAGTGAAGCACTGGGTAGGATCCTTAAACTACAGCCCTTGGCTACCTTGCTCTACCTTCAAAATCCTCCCTTTTCTATCATGTCAAATGGTATTATAGAGGAGAGCCACCAAAGCGGATTTTCGTCACGTAGCCTACCTTTTTAAAAAAATTGCATATATTGCCTAGTATTTATACAGATAGATTGGTGCTGCGGTTCCAATTATTACTTCAGGCAGCTGTTTGTTCCGTCGTTCCTTGCGCCAATGTAATATTAATTTCAATTAAAAGCCACTTCCCTATATTATATATATTTTCCTGGAGTTTATCAACTTAAACGTTTTCACATCTAGTTCGTATTACGAATGTCCTCACTGAAACTCATCATAAAGAAGGAGTCATTCGCATTTTACACGATGTTATTAACAGAAATCTCTCCCCATAATTACGTTGCAAAGAGGAAACAGTATAGTAAACGCACTATAAACATAATACAGAGCTCTCAGTTACGCCCACACAACCGCGCCTCTCCAGCCTAGGGACGAAGACGTTCACCCGATGGCTCTTGGCAACGAAAAAAACTCCATGGGAAACATCACTGTTTGCAGTTCGCAGAGTTCATTCACTCTTCTACTACTTGCGTCCCTAAAACTTCGTCCTTATGTATAAAAATATATACACTGTGTATATTATCGGAAAACAAATAGATTACGTCACTAAAGTAAAATGATGACAGTCATTTATTTTTATAACGCGTGACTAATTTAACATTTTCGGTTTGTTGTAACAGGTTAGGGTGTTTGTAAATAACTAGGATTTGTTTATAATTGCTGATATAAAATTGAGAACTTCAATTTTTCAAGCTAACATATATTGTATTAATTATACGGTCTATACAATGTTAATAAAATTTAAATGTTAAATACTGTGCCAAACTTACGGAATAATTTGTAAAATTCAATTTTGTTAGTTTTAATTGTTAAAACGTATCGTTTTCCTGTGTGCTTAACGTATAATAGGCCGGATACAGCTGGGGCGGGGGAGGTTGGGGGGCTGACACCCCTCACTGAAGGGAACCAAAACATCTGTTCGAAGCGAAACACCAGTGACTCCCTTACCCCTCCCCCCATTTCCACCAAACATCACCTAGACCTGCTGTGGGCACGATGCATAACAGCCTGTAGTGCAAGTAGAGACTGTACTTAATACTCAGTCCACTATCTTGATTGTTCCTTCGTCTCAGGTGTGAAGTGATGGACCCATGTTTCATACAACCAACGCTGTGTCATCTTTACGACTAGGCTTTTTTTGCATTGACAATATCATGCGTACAGTTTCCTCAAGTTCAAATTTTCAGTCAATATTTGATTACAGTACTCTCTAAAATGTCCACCTTTTTTTGTAGCTTGCGCAGTTTCAGTCGCCATCCCTCCAATACCATTTTTTTGATTTGTTATCAGGCATTCGGGCTTGGATATTATTTTATGGTTGATGTTTTTAAACTTCTACTGAATAAAATTATTCGATTCCCACGTGAAAGATCCTCAACAATTTATTAAATAACGATATTATAGTAAACAATATGGAAGTAAAACAACTCCTCGTGTGCCATAAATGGTTGCCAATATTTCCTTAAATACTATGAATTCAGGGTTTTTATTTTAATTATTTAGCAATTAACAGTGCTTTAGGATATAATATAATAATTTTATTTATAAAAAACTATTACTTAAATGGGAACGTGTGCGCTATTACAAACAAATAAGTAAATTAAAGGGGAAGATTTTTAAATATCAGGGTTAATTACCAATTGGGGTAACCACGTGCAACAGATTTTCGTTCACTTGACGAACCTGTTTTTATCTTCATACGTGTCTTGATGCAGGTTACTAGGCGACCGGAACTTCCTACTTCCTTTGGGTTGAATTGTAAATTTTCCCTCTGCCGACGGAAAGTGGGATGAATCTAGTACTGCCTGTGATTGAGGAAAGCCCAGTTTTTCCTCCTTCCTCGCTCTGGCCTTCTTGTTCTTAATACTTTCTCACTAAAGAGCAACAATTCACACTTCAAATTCAACTCTTGTTGAACTCTCCAGCATCCTCCTCCCTTCCACGTCCTGATCAACTCTCCTCCTTTCCACCTTGCCTTCTCAACGTCTTGAACAACTCTGAATATTTTGGCTTTTCGCCTCTCAGCTAAACTCGTATATCTCTTCTCCAAGGGAAAACGCTATCCCCAGTGATGTTTGTTCCACCAATCCTCATGAAACTTTCGTCCAGGGCGGGAAATTTTCTATGACAAAGGGTACAGTATCCTTCGGAAATTTTGAAGGGTGAATGTTACTTCAGCAAAACAAGCTTAATATTGTAAAACCACAGGTATGCGTTTTCCCCGTCCACCAGGCTGGCTCCAGGAAATTCATATCGCCAAGTAGAATGTTCTTGCTGCATTTTAGCTCCTTAAAATTTCTAAGAATTTGAAATATTAGTTAGAGGTCCTATTAGTTACAATTTCAATCATTAGTTTTGTACTAGAATCATTTTGAATCAGGAAACGTTAATTTATAAATTTTTACAAAGTTATTAATTTTTCAAACTGTTTTTGATATGGTGACTGGATATGCAGGTACTTGTAAAAGTACTTCCGTCTCTACATTTTCGCCCTCTCAACGTCTAGAGCCATTCTCAACTTCTCGCCTCCCAGCTAAACTCTTACATACCTTCTCCAAGGGAAAACGCTATCCCACGTGATGTTTTTTTCTGCTACTCCTCATGAGCCCTTCGTTCAGCGCTGGACACAGGGAACAGTGTCTTTCGAAAATTTTGAAGGGTGAATGTTCCTTCAGCAAAAACAGCTTAAAACTACAAATCCGCAGAAAGGAACGTCTACCGAGCGGCAGTCTGGCGCCGGGGAATTCTATTTCTACACACCTGTCGCCAGTTAGAATTTTCTTGCTGAATTTTTATATTCTTTAAAATTTTTAAAGTTTGAACAAATTCAGATAGGGATCTTACTGTGCTACAAAACAGAGAAAATCCACTACACGTCACTGTTTCAAATTTAGAGGCGCCCCAGTGTAGTATGTCAATAAGTTACGTATACTTGAAGTCATACTTGACGCTTAAATTTCATTTGATGAATATATCCATTAACTAACAGAAAGTACTTCTTCTAACATACCGAGCCATAAATCGACCAAAAGACGACTATGCAAGCATTCTGTATTGAAGAGCAAACGAAACGAAAAGCTCCTTAATCAATTTGACTCTATTCATAATGCATCTCTAAGTATTTCAATCAGATGTGTTCGATCAACACCTTTAGACAGTATATTAATAAAAGCGCAAGAATCTAATCTGAACCATAGAAGAAACACTGATTAAAAGCGCTCACATCCTACAACCGTTTAATCCAAAACGACGCAGCCCACAGGATCTCAAGAAAAATATTTCCTTTCATACAGGTTTACACCTTACCCTCCCACCCCAAACGGAAACCTACCAATATCTCGTTTTTCCTCCATGACACATCCCAAAAAGCCATTTCGATCTATCACTCACAGAGTATAACACGCCCAACCTCTCTCACGAAGAATGGAACACAAAATTCACAGCCTCAAGTTCAACAGCTTCGACCGCAGTATCACAAATAATAAAGATGGAGTCAGCGGTGCCATTATCTCCTCTAATACCCGCCGGTCAGTGACCCTTAACCCCCATTCCTCCAAACTCACAGCAGAAACCTAAGCCATCAAGCTTGCTATTGACAACTGCTCTTCGTCCCCCAAAAATAAACCACTTAATCCTGTCACACCCACTCTGCTTAAAAAACCATCACCAATGAAAACACTCCCAAGAACTATCCGCAATCATCACTCAAGATCTACACAAGCTCCAAACACCAGAAAATAATACTGTATTGGCTTGGATCCCGGCACACTAGGGAATGAAGGCGAACATCTCCGTCGATCAGCTAGAATAAACCGCCACTCATCACTCCCCCCTATCTTCTCCCTAATTACGTCGGATGTATGGAAAAATCGAAAACGAGCCCATCTCTGGAAAAAAATTGGTCCCCTCCAAAATTCAGTCCAACCCACAAACTTCCTCGCCATCCCCCATCCCCGAGAAGATCAAGTAGTCCTTTCTAGAGTAAGATCCGGCCACTCCAAATGAACACACTCCCACATTATACAAATAGTCCACCTCCAATTTGCGATCACTGCAACAGGATCAACACTTTGGAGAACCTTATCAACTTCTGCAATAAATTTCTCGAAGATATACACTGGATCCTCGGATAGGACAACGCTTACCAGATCAACCACTAACCGGACTACCAAGGTTCTTGAAAACAATTCATTGCTAATATGCAATATAACATACTCAAGTTTCACTTTTTGTAACCCTTAATTCAGTTCGGTCGCTAAGGAGCTCACATTAAACAAAAAATAAGGACGTTTTTAATCATTGTATATTAATAAATTTGAGCAAAGTATTATTAGTAATTAATAATAATCACTACAATTGCATTTCAATAATGAACAAGTTATAAGTAATTTATGAATTACTATTATAAAGTTTTGTTATTAGAAAATGAATTAATTAAAAGAAAATAAATGTAAATTATTACAATTGTAAAAACATTTCTTCAAATTATGCATTGTTCCAGATGTATTCCTTATCTTATTACAGTTATTTGATAATTATCACATTCCTAATATTTTATATCTGATGTGCGTGTTTTTCTGTGTTTCACGGATGAAGACAGAGCTTACACTTTTATATAAACACTTTCTTAATTGCATATGAGCATAGGAATAGTTAACGCGATATGTGTGCAGAAAGCGCGACATATTCCAGCATTCTGTTTGAAGTTACCGAGACACTAGTTGAGAGGATGCGCAGCTTTCATGTCAGAGAAATCGCACGGCTAAGTTTTCCACAGAACTCGCCGTAATTGTTTAATCCATCGCCGTCTCATTGTTGAAACCTTCTAAGGTGGGAAGTAAGCTACACGCAGTGAAACCCCTAATTACGTATTAACACAATAGTAGGTTAGGCTGTTCCTTTAGATTACAAATGTTTTGCATAGAGACAATGACTTTTTGAGAAGGTTCATCATGCGTTCAAAATACACATGCAAAACATACACACGTATGAAGATACACATGTACCAAACAACGTCTTGTATATTCATTTTCATTCATAATGATTTAATTTGAAACGAACATTATGGCGCTTACAAAATAAAGAGTAGTTTTTAAGGGTCATGCTGATAGACACTGCGAACGGAAATTAAAAAAAAAATTAACAAGTAAAACAAATACGTTAAAAATTAAAACAAAATTACATATCACTGACTAATTAAAATAACATGTTTTAAATTGGATATTAAAAAACTACAGCAAATAAATTATCAAATTACAGCTAGGGTATAAGACCCAAAATTTTCTACAGGTGCTGAAGCAATGAATTCAGAATTCGATAGTCTGCTAACTCATTTTTCTAGTTTCTTTTTCAAAGAAATTTATGTAGGAATTTAAATGGAATATGACAGCGGAGTCCGTGGTTCTTCTCTCAATTACAATAAAAATCCTATAAAATTCTCTATAAATTCATTTAACACATTTTTTTGCTTTAAAGTTTCAATTGTAATCTTCCCTAAAGTTTTTGGAGTGCGTTTGCCCCCGTTATAACTGTTTATTGAGTTTTATATGTATGTATATATCTTACTAATTTTAAGGGGCTGGTTAGGCACTTACCAAACCAACGATAGAGCAATAAAAAACGCGATTGATTAATTTTAGCATTCAATTGAGACGAGAGACAGGAATCCAGTACCATTACTACCATTGACTAAAATATTTTGGAAAGACTGGCAGAGTAGCCCATGGAGGCCTAAAAATGTGACTTGAAAATGAAGAGCAACTGGTACGAGCACAACCCTTGTGACAATAAGTAGGAGCGGACAGTCAAATAGCCAGAAGAAAATAATAGGTCCCGCTAGCCAACCTTTTCATGCCCGAAGACACCGGGACACTTTCGCAGCCTGGACACCTGACTTGGCCCTCCGAACCCAAGAATTTAACAGACAAGGTCACTAGGAACTAGCGAAGAAGTAAACACCTTTTTCAACCTGACAGACGAAGGTAGATTAAAGCTAATAAAAGACAGAACTGTGGAGATTTTCGATAATTATGTGCAGATTTTTGCTACGTTCAGAGTATCCAGTCGGTAGCATTGCTGAGTATTCTGCAACTATCTGAAGGATTCTGTTCATCCACGTGGCTGGTTGTGGGTATTCGAGACGAGTAGCTGATTGCGACGAGCTGAAAGGTGATGCACAAATTTACGTTTCTCGTCCCTGGTTATTTTCAGCATTAATTACAAAATTCAATACCAATTTTGTTTTCATCCTCACTATATTCCTAGATAAAAGTATTGCTCTCCGTTGTGTTTTGCAAATAGCCTCCCCATATTTAAATGAATTCATTTTTTTGTAATTTTATGTACTACTTTTTATTCACTTTTATTTTCACGAGTAGGTGGTAAATTATTAATTAAATAAAATTGCTTTTCCTTTTTTTATTAAAATTTCAATTCTTAGGAAGTGTAAATGCTTCAATTGAAGCCCAGTAAAGCATATAGTTAATTTTAGAAGAAAGACAAGAATGGAAAAACGTCAACCGGCCCACAGATTTCTTTTTATGAATATTACTTTACCAATCCCCCTCCCCCACAGGTTATATAAAACTAGTTACGTATCGCGAAGGAATGCTTGGAATATATTAAAATATATATTACAAAAACGTTGATGTCTCTCCTGTCGTCGTAAGTGTGTGTACCAATTTCGCTATCTACCTGAAGCAGCTTTTACAGCTCACATTGACAGTCCTCTTTGCAAAAAGAATATTTCTTCATTTGGATCACTCACAAGTGACTTGATATTAAAAAAATTAAACGTAAAATTATTAATGTGCCACTTTTTAAATGTAAATTCCTTTTTTTTGAGGCTTTACGATTTTTATTAATTAAATCTTATTCTTGTTAGAATAAATGAATCCTTTAATCTTAAATTCATTCTTTCATTAATATTTATATTTTCCTAAAAATTATAACTTCCTCAATAATTATATATAATAACTTTGATTAGAATAGGCTTCCACCATCGTGGAGCAATAACTTAATTAAATAATTATTAAATAATCGTAAATAAGTAAATCCTTTATATTACATGGTGAATTGGGGAATGATGCTATGAACATTTATGAAAACAAAGAAAGTATATTGTTAAGATAAGAGACTATTTACAGAAGTCTATATGAGTCTAAAGTAAAAGTAAATGAGTTTGTGACTCAATGACTAAAATAAGATGCCGCCAACCTTTTTAAAAATATATGTTTAGTATATGATAATAAAATTTTTTGAGATGGACCGATGATAAGTTGTATAAGTTTTGCTGTTGATGTGGCGGTCATGGACAGTGACAAGATGATTCAGAAAATTATAACAATATTGGAGAAATAAATGATAATAGATATTAGATAAACTAAAATTCAAAAGTTAAAACAATAAAGGAGAAGCAATATTAATAGAGGAAGGAACGATTAATAAAGTATTGCAGCATATGTAATCATGTTCATGGTTAACTGTGGATTGGAGGAGGTCAACTCAAATAAAAGGTAGGATAACAATGGCAAAAGAAGCATTTAGCAATAAATGTTTTTTTGTTAATCTGGATACATAATTATGAAAAGAGTAGTTATGTAAAGTTGTTATGTAAAGATGTGACACATGTGTAATGGAGAGAAGAGATAACGTGGAGATGTGGATGTAGAGGAAACGGAGAAGATGCGTAGATAGAGTAAAGAATGAAGTGGTACTGTGAAGAAGAAGTGTAGAAAGGAATTTATTAAAAGAAATTATGAATATTGGTTGGGACATGAGATAAGAGGAACTGATTTTTTCTTTTCAAATATCATTAACTCATGATGAAAACTTTTTCAAAACCAATTCACAAGCGAAAATAAATGTTCTAAAATAAAAATAATAGGATGAATTATAGAAATTGAAACAAAGAAATGGTAAAGGATCGCTGAAATTATATTAGTGACTTCCAAATATTATTATTCTTTAATTATAAATCAAATTAAATCGTAATATATTCTAATGTCCCTTGCAAATTTGAAAATATCCGGAATCCATACGATTTGAAAAATAACTGAATCTAGACTTATTTAGATATAATTCAAGTATGAAGCAGGTTGTAATTGTAAAAGACAACTACATGTGGAATTCGGCGGAACAGATCAAAGGCAAGCGGCGTGAGGGAAGTGTAATTTCTCTTTTTTTAACATTTCCGATTTTTTCGTACTGCGAATTCCACGTAGGATTTGTGATTTTATTCTGCTCCATTAGAAGGCCCATTTAGAAAATTCATAGAATTCAAATCATGTCTCTAGTTTATAAGACATCTAATGCATGTAAATACAGTAAATATAGTGTTAATAGTTAAAAGAACGGTTATGTAAATTAAAATTTATTTTATTAGTGTATACAGCCATTAATAAATGTTAAATTTAATATTTTTATAATAAGTCTTCATTAAATATTTATTTCACGGTGTTTAATTAATCATTTAAACGTGGGTAAACGGTTTAGTATAAAATTCTATTTTCCTACATAAAGTAGAAACACCTTATTCATGAATTTGTAATGAGCTACAAAACATTAAGATATCATAAATTCTGACACATTAAAACTCATTTGGTCTTAGTTATCTGTGCAACGGAATTAAATTTTAAATAAGAAAAAAAGAATTCACGTTCTTTATGAAATAAAATAATTTTAATTACATATTATGTAATTTATTTAGTTTTTTCGCTTAATTTTTGTATATTTTGATGATGAAAATGATTATGGCGTTTATCCGAAACCTCCATGAATTACTTAACTTTGAAAGAGACATTTGTGCAATATTTATCACAAATGGTCAACTATCGACAGATAAACCAGGAGAAAATTAAATAAGATGTTGTTTCATAACACTGAACGCAAGCAATATTTTAAGTTTCGCACATTCATGAAACTTCCAAACTTTTAAAAAATCCGACACTTGTCCTAATGAAATGGAAAAGTATGAAGAAGTAGTTTCTATTTAATTGGATCAAATTTTTAATTTATGGCGAACTCTGAATGTACGTTTTCATTTCCACAATGGGAGTGCATTTGCAGGGTACAGCTCCCTCCCTCACTGCCTTCTGTCTGTACAAGGCGCTGATAGATAAATTGAACTGTTAAATGGATGATTGCTTCCCGTACTCCCTCAACTACTTCTATAATAAGGCGCCACTCACAACTTCGGCAAGATGAAAAATAAATTTAAATAAAGTAAGTCAAAAACAATTATTCTGTTAGAAAATATACTTTAGCAGTTCCATGATTTCCATTATTTTTTTAATAAATGACTTGTTACGAGCGTGAAGCATCTTAACATGATTGTTTAAAAAATTATAGAGATTACTGCTAAAGTAATTCGTACATTTAAATTATGAATGTTAAAACTTTACTTAATTTATTTATTATTTTCACTATTTCCAGAAGTATTTATTAAGTCAAAAAATGTAACGCGTCAAAAAATGTGGAGATAAATTTTGTAAAAATATTGAATTACATTATATAAAATTATCTAAGAAAATTACTACTTCTTAACAGCACTTAAATCTTGAAATTATGTAAAGTTACTTGCACAAAATTTAGATCCCGCCAATAATGGGGTTGTGTTCTGATCACACTCGCCAACAGGTGTCCAAAGAGGGTAGTTGTTATTCCGACGGGTGACTGAAGACTGTTGCCTTCCTGTGTATCATATTTAGAGTTCAGAAACAGAAACTGATTTCTGTTCCAGAGGTTTGTAAGCTTAATCAATTTTTCAACGTTTCATGTGTTGAATTTCTCACTTTTCTTATTTCCCAAATAAAATATAGTATTAGGGGTCACTAAAAATTTACAGTTCCGCAGTCAAGGTGGTCAAGGTTTGTTTATTTATTAAAATACAATAAGCTCAGATGAGAAATTAAAAATATTATGTGTATTAATTTACTCTATTATGTACCAGGATAATTTTAGATACTATTAAGATTGCGGAATTATTTTTGACTCTGTTAGGATAGTGGTGTATTATATGTACCGGTTTATATTCTATTCTTATTTAACGTAGCAGTATATTTCCTAACTCGAATAAGATACAGGTTAGGATGAAATTACGATTCAGACGACACGCGAGAGTGAGGAGCATGAAGAGGATTATTTTAAAAAAGTGACGATCTAAATGCCATTTAAATCACGTATTATGCAAGGAATTTGTGCCGAAGTAAGTACTAATATAAATAAATAGCAGGGTTGTATCGGAAGTGCTACTAATATATTAATAATTCATAAACTATATATATATATTGTGATAAAAAAGACGGATTTTGTAAGGTTGTGGCGTTATGAGGCGCAGTTCGGCCAACAAAAATGGCTAGTCGGCCGAAAGAAGGTGGTTCCCCGCGGGGGAGGCCCGCCGAGCGTGTATAAAAAATGACGATGGTGAACCCCCGCGGGAAAACCCCGCCGAAAGAGTTCAAAAAATGAGGGCGGGGAACCCCGAAATGTTGTGAAATAGGGGAATTCCCGTCGGAAGGTTTAAAAGGGAAGCCGATGTGTGGCTCGCGACCAGACCCCAGAAGACAGGCGAGTGGAGGAGAGGAGAGGACGTGGTCCAGACGGCAGAAGGCAGGCGAGTGGAGGAGAGGAGAGGACGTGGTCCGACACCAGAGGGCAGAAGGCAGGCGAGTGGAGCAGAGAACGGTCGTGGACCGAGCAGAAGTGAAACAAGGAGAGGAGAGGGCGTGGCTCGACCCCAGAAGGCAGGCGAGTGGACGGACGTGAGCAGACGTGATCAAATCCTGCAAGACGCCAGAGAGACACACAAACATTCGAGAGGTGGATGTTTGTTGGCCCAGTAATTGTGGCTACTGCATACTCCATCTCTTAAGAGACCCAAAATCCCCCGAGATTAAGCCCGTGTCTTCACTTTAAATTAATAAATGAAAAATATAAAAATTGATCATATTTGTACTTTAAATTAATAAATGTTTTATACACAAAAAAGTATATTGCAATATAAATGTATTTCTGTCTGTCTGTTTGTCCTTTATGCATTACTATACCGTTCATGGGATCGCCATTAAACTTTGGGAAGTTGTTGAGTGAAGGTTTCTGGCATAGTTTATCTAACATACAATAGTAGGTTCATATATATCAACATATAAAAAGTCATTGCACGGGATAGGTTTCATCGAGATCTCCATAAGCGAATGCAGGTTGCCTATTCTCTTGATCAATAGCACTACATTTTTTTTAAAAATTACATACATTTCTTTGGATCGTCGATACTATATATATGAAAATTAGTTTAATTTTTCGCGTCAGGTAAATTTTAATATTTAGTAATTGCTCATCTTGAAAGCAAATAAAATAAATACAACGTATCCAAATAAATATAATTGAAGCTTCTGTCTGTCTGGAAGCTTGTCTCGAATAGGTTTCGAAACGTGTGAAAGCGGAACCTGTTAGAAACCAACTGCGAGTTATAAGGTTTGCCCTGAAGTTTAGATACTAAAACTATAATAGCTACATAAATGATACCGTACTTTTTATATATTCAATTAATTCAACTTTATCTGAATTATGTACCTGTTGATTTCGTTTTTAAGGCAAGTTCCGCGCGACTGAAGTCGCGGGCACAGCTAGTTGTGAATAAAAGTAGTTTTCAGGATTGTTTACTAATGAGAGATGAAATTTGTAATATGTTGTTGAATACCTAATTTGTGTATACGTTATCCACACACACAACAAACCACGAATGTTCAAGGCCGATCATGTAGGCTGAGGCACGTTCGCCAAATTAGCTATTGACCATTTTGCGCCTGGCGGCGAATCCAGGCGAATCAAAGGTTGCGTGTCTGAAATTACAAGAACTCTACGTGATCTGTCAATGGAGGGAATCTCAAAGAGATGCGATTTATTGCCGGGGGCTCTGAGAGAGGAGCAGTCTGTGAACTCCAACGAGGGAAATGCACCACGGTCAAGAATTGCTTACGAGTAATTGGAAACGAGAAACACTGGTTTGAAAAATTGTTTCTGATTTGCCGTTGAATATACGTCTGTGGGTAGATTACATAAATACATATTTATGTATAAAGCGGTGATTCTTTTACTTCATGCATCGGTGAAACAGTTCAAACAATTAATAGAAAAAATAATAATATTGAATGTTATTAAGGGAATGTAGTCTAACTGATTAATAATAAAGATACGCTTTTGGACTCCCTGTACACTTCAACCGTAATAGGATAATGGTGCGTGAACCAGTACCATGCCAATAGAATTATTTAATATTGATCCATGAAATGCAATATGACAGTTTTCATCGTAATTGTATAACGTTAAGAATCAGCAGAATTAACAAACGTAACAGGTCCAAATCATACTTTGATAGGACCCATGTTATAAGTAACTTACGTAAGTGGATTTGCTATAAGGAAATTGTGAGTCGTGTAGAATGGCATCTGTGCGAAGAATTTATTGCTTTCCATACTCACATTACTGCATGAATGACCTTGGGCATAAATCTTTCTCTTAGAACAGCAAACAGTCATGATTCGTTTCTTACTCTTGAGAACCTTTCACAGCTGCTGCTTTTAAGAAAGGTCAAGTTAATCTTTTCGTCTTATAAAACGAAATGCATCGTTAAATTATTAATATATCAATATATTCAAGATGATAATAACGAAAAGAATCTTTCTTCAAGCATCGGAGTCAGTATGATAAACCGAACCAGAATATTTCCCGTAGTTAGTATGACAGTAAGGGAAGAACAAGAAAGAATAAAATTTAGATTTAATGACTGCAGTAGCCCTAGCGTAACACAGTAAAAACGTACTTTACTACAGGAAACCCCGCTCCTCGGCTATATTCAATCAAAAAAGTATTTATTGCGAAGTAATTCAGTCGAGTCACTTCCTTAGTCAAGTTCTACATAATCTATGAACGAAGGCTTTTCGGTGTAACGTTAAAAAGGGTTTCAATTTATTTCAATTTAAATGACAGAAAAGCGAATAAATAATGATAAAGTTTACCATTTAAGATTATATTTAGCACTAGAAAACAAAAAAATTAAAACTTATCCCCCTGCTCTTTTAAACGGAATTATACATTTTGGAAAGTTTATTTACTTTATGAATTGAAATTGAAAGCAAATTTTGCCTCTCAGGGGATGGTGGTCTTTAATACCTGGTCAAACACTAATTGAAAGGGGCAATGGCTTCTGTCTTTCTGTAGACAGCATTGATGAATTTATAGTTGGTTTAGTACGCTACAGACACAGGGACTGGTATGTATTTCGTCAGAACCTTTGGAACTGTTGAAGTCATTGAAGTGGCAGCTTCAGGATTTGGCTGCTACCGATTACCTTTGAAGTCTGCTGAACGCCTCGTCCATGCGAATATCCAGGTGTTTCCGTCCGCTCAACCACCCCATCCCTTCCAAACTAGCTCCCTCCTCAATATTTG
Organism: Eucriotettix oculatus; assembly: GCA_034510155.1. NCBI lineage: Eukaryota > Metazoa > Arthropoda > Insecta > Orthoptera > Tetrigidae > Eucriotettix > Eucriotettix oculatus. The sequence continues at coordinate 251,629,449 of CM067376.1, forward strand.
ATCAACCGTAAAATCTGTCATTTCCCCTTTCCGATTCAAATTTTGGCCGAAAGGAAACATTCTTACTTTTACGAGTTCCCAGATACGGGGTTCATACGTCTACTCAAAAAATCGTAAAATGACACGCACCAGAACCTTCTGTGGGAACGTCTGAAACGTGAAAAATATTGAGACCTACGATTATTCCATCGGACACATTTATGACTTGTATAGCCAGCGGCTTCTTAATCCTTCAAAGGCCTTCATTTCCACAGATGTTGTGAGGCCTGCGAAAGTCAAAGACCACGACAATTCGCAGCTTGGAAAAAATAGAGTTAAAATGTATGTAATTAAAATGTAAATAACCCCTTTAATAGTATAGAAAACATGTCTGCACTACAACGGGTGTATTTGCTAGAAAATATGTGATCGTCGGGCCATACAATTTCAATTACGGTCATGTGTAATGGATTTTGTCGCCGCCACCATTGAAATTAAAAATTCACAAATAATTTTCAGAATTACCAGAAAGTTTCTTATACAGCTCACTTCGCTCTGTAAGATCCAACGAACCCTACGTGTCAGCAATCATTTATGTTCTTCGATTTTTTGTTGTTGCGTCGGTTGGTAAAGTTAATATATCTTTCAAAGAATTCGTCAATCTTACCCATATACCAAATAAAATATAGTATTAAAGACATTTAAATTCATTTTCCGAGTAGTGGCCGGAAAGATTTTCAACTGCTCTATTTATTTGGTCTTTGAACTTTACCTCTGATATCCTGCCTCATTCTTGAATAATCTAACAATTTTATATATCACTTTATCTTTTCTTGTCGCCATTCCGTACTTAGAGATGATTAGCGTGATTAAACACTCGATTATTCTTCAGCATTAATATTTTTGAGTTTACAACTGTTTTAAATAAGACAGTAGTAAGTACAATACTAAATGGGTGTCATTTTTCCCTCTTGGCATGCTCCTTTACTGTGGATTTTGTGAAAAGTAAAGTAAGAAATACAATTATCAAAGCGGGCCTCCCGTCTCCCCACTGCCATCATACAGATACATAAAAAATAGTTCGACTAAAACATCTCCGACAATTCCAGATCACACGTTAACTCTTTTGTCTCTTGCAGGTTGTGCGCTTGTGTGACACGCGGGTTTGCATCATTCAGATTATTTCGTAGTAAATAAAGTCCATCATGGGTGTAATGTGGTCTTTTATAAAGAAAAATCAAGCTTCGAAATTCCAGGTTGTTCACCCGTTGCTGGAGAAACCATTGGCAGAGTTGTGTCCGGGAGGCGCGCTTTTACAATTATGTTACTCGGTTTTATTTTCTGAAATTGCGCAGAAACGAAGAACAAAACTATCCAGAGGCAAAACTGTCTGCTTTGAGCTTGTACAGTTACATCCGTTAAATCTTGTACCATATAAATTCTTATTTATTAACAATAAAAAACAGTTTATTCGAAAATATTCAGTTATTTTCGACTTATATTTTAAAAAGCCTGACTGTTATTGGCCATAAGTTAAATTTTATTCCTTACGGCTCTAAAGTTAACTTAATAAGCAGTTCAATTAGTACTTATAAAATTAAGGGCAAACCTAAGTGACGCAAATTACATAACAATATTCCAGCTTTGAAGACGAATACTTTCAAAATACATTACAACTATAATATGTTCAAATATTAATTTTGCAAGTATATCGTGGATATATATATACGGAAAAAAGTATTTCTTCTTCAATATATAAATACATAAGTTAATTATATTAAGATATTGACGTGATTTAAATCATTTAGATGTAACATAAATACCCAAGTGGTTGACAAATATTGCTATTGATATTTGTGTCTAATAAAATGTTGTTGTGGTGGTATTCAGTCCTAAGACTGGTATGATGCAACCCTCCATGCTAACCTATCTTGCGCAAGCCTTTCCATTTCCTTATAAATAGCACAACTTACATATCCCTAACCTGCTTAGCATATTCCATCCTTGGCCTCCCTCGTCTGTTCTTACACCACACACTTCCCTCTAAAGCTAATTTTACAAGACCCTCGTGTCTTAAAACGTGGCCTATTAATCTATCCCTTCTCTTAGTCAACGTCCTCCATATTGTCCGTTTTTCCCATATTCTGTTTAGAACTTCCTTGTTTGTGATTCTATTCACACATCTGATTTTCGGAATTCGCGTATAGCACCACATTTCAAAGGTTTCTATTCTTTTTCTCTCCCCAGCTCCTATCGTAAAGCTTCATATTTACTACACATGTGACGAAAATATAATAATATTATAAATTAACTTAATCCGGACTTCTCAGTGTGTTCAATTTCATGAGTTCTGGAACATGAAATATGAAAATCAAGAAATAAATACTGGGGAACCTATAAAATTATTATTACCCGAGTTTAAAAATTGTCGTCATTTAAATTTTTAAATTATTAGTGTTACTTTCAGTAAATCGTTATTACGTTAATTCGAAAGAAAATAGGTAGAAACACTCATAAAAATCCAAGACAAGCTTCAAAAACTATTATTATAAACTGGACGATATAATTTGGCAGTAAAAATATACGTTGACTATTCAAAACTTGTAAAGCTCATAAATCTCCTCTTGTACAAGTTTCTGAAAGTAATAAAATCAAAATATGCAGGAGAAGAATCAACTCGTGGCTGACGGTAAACCCATCGTACATCTGTGATCGTTGGGAAGTGGCGAACCCAAACGTACGAGTACGTGATAACAATAGAGTCGCTTAAGTCAAGTCTAGGGTAATTTTCTGAAAACGTGGTCACCAACTTTGGTAACGTCCCTCTCCAATTTAAAACGGAGCCATGCGGAATTGAAAGGAAAGCAGAGATTGGCGGAGACTGGTCATGTGATTAAAATACTTTCCTTGTAGTGGAGTGAAAATTTGTTTAGCTCTAAGGTAGACGATCTACAAAATGGTTATAATCAACTACTCTGAGGGGGAAGAATGAAGACTAGGAGAGATGCGAATGAAGATGTTTATATAACACTTTCTATTAAAAATCTGAAGAAGGAAAAAGAAGAATAGAGATAGATGTGTCAATTTGATAAAACTAAGATAAATTTGTAGAAGTGGGAGAAGAAGAAGTCTTAGATACATAGGAAAGAATACTGACAAAATAAGATTCCTGAGAGTCCAACGTGAAAGAAGTAGTGGGGAAGGTAACATCTCCATGTTAGATTTCCAGCCAACCCACAACTCATTAATTCAGGCAAAACCGTCGATTGAATTGTCTGTGGTTCATTTACCCGGACACCGACAATCATAACGCGTTCTGCAGCTAGTCACTTGATCCTTCTTTCTGACGATATTCAATAGCAGCATGAGGAAAATACACGTCCATTTTCCTGGATCGGGGAAGACGACGAAACCCAGCCGCAGAACGCGAATTTTTCACTGCTACAAATTTAGCCGCATTCTGGTGCATTACATCCCCACAGATAGGAGACTCATTTTTTCGCTTTCTTTTAGTGATGTATTAATAATTAATATAACCAAATTTCATAATGAAAATATTTGAAATTGCCCTGATTTAGTATTAAATTGTAAAGAATGTATCGTTTTAATAAACCTCATTTCTATTTCATACCAAATCATTACCATTTACCTCGTAGTTACATTTGCTACAAACAATAAATCCAGAAAGAAAGCTATATGTTCTAAACCACCCTCAAATTTACTACACTATAGAATGATTGAGGCTTACAAAATGCACGTACAGTTGCTATGAAAAATTTAAGATCTGAAAAGAATTGGATGGACGAGTCCACGTATATTTATAGCTTCAAGAATTTTTCTCCTGGATTCCAAAATATTTCATGTAGTTTTCTCCTCTTAATGTTAAGTTGACCAGGAACCTTTGTTGATTTTGTTTTACTTTCGGCAATTACTTCTCCTGTTTAAAATTCTATCTTCGTTATGATCGTTGTTCCAAGTACAGTTAACATTAATGGCATTAGTAACTATATCTACTATTTAGCATGCTTCTTTGAAATTTTCAAAATACTAGGGCAGGTGGTCATAAATTTAAAATTTTCCCCTATTTTACGGAAGAAAATAAAGCTGTGAAAGTGAATGAATTGTTAGGGCATATGATGAGCATTGCTGTAAATGATGCGGATAGAGACTTAAAGTCGTTGTGTTCGGAATATTTAGTTTGGAGTTTAATCATGTGGTGGAACTCATTACCAAAGTTATCTTTCACATTCAGGGGTGGCTTTTCAGTGGAAACCCTGGGTCGGGTCTTGTAGGCCCACAACATCCTGCGGAAACCATATTGATTGAACACATAAACGTCTCATCCTTTGTCCGCTACAATATGCGATGAGAACAACGAAAGCGCTCTAACATTGCCATTGTTAATTACCCTTCAAAATAGTATACGATAATATATCAAATCTGAAAGTTCATTTCCGTTAATATAATTGAAAATATGTTTAATAATTCTTGAGAAAAGAGAAAAAAATAATCTGCACAATTAATTATTATATGCATAATTATAAGACATGATAAATTACTTTTTATGAACTTAGATTTTTCAAAAAAACAATTTTTAATTATAAATCAATATAATTTAAATCTCTTTCAAGGATATTTATACTTAATAGAACGGATATAATGTCGATAAACCAACAAAGTAACAAATAAAGAAATAAGCAAAAAATAATAACATATGTGTTTCAAGAGTCATGTTCACTCTACCCAGATGTTAAGACAATAAAACTGAAAAATTACATTCAATTTAAAAAGAATTTTCTTGTTAATTTTCGTTCATCCCCGATACTTAAACTATTTTTCCTATTATGAACCCCTGCCTTCTAGTATTCACTACTGAAGTAAATACAAGGCTAAACTTGCTAGCTTTCAACTTTGACTTTCGCATATATTTAACCAATTTATAAAATGCTTTGTTAAGATAAATTTTCATATGGACAGTGGAAGTGTATATAAAAAATTTATGAAGCTTATATTTTGATTCTCATAAATATAATAAATTTAATTATCAACTTCCAATCAAACACTCCACATAGTAAATGAATGTTAAAAATGTTTTAGTAATTGGGAAACCTTCAAAAACTCTGAAGATACTGCCCAAAATTATTATAAACAATTCACAAGATGAATTCTTTGAACTACAAATAAAACGTTCATTAAAAAGTCGTAACAAAGATCATAGAATTATTTTTTCAAAAATCTGTCCAAAAACGTTCAACGCTTTTCAAACATGCTTATCTAAACAATTATGATTTTTATTCAATTAACATAAAAATTTTACATGATGAAAGTGAATATTTTCCAATACTAATGAGTGAAATGTTACATGTATGATCAAATCGTACTGCATAAGTGTTACAAATAATTTTAAAATACATTATATAATATATATTACAATCGTAACCTAATAATTGCAAATTTTGTTCGTTTTCAATATTAATCCGTTCCACTCGTCGTCGCTGTGTTGTATTAATTTTAAATTTCTCGCATAATTTAATGATGCATAAAAACTGCCTAGACTCCAAAGAGTTCCAAGAAATTTCTCTATTTTTAAAATTTGTTTATCTAGTGAAATATGCTTAAAGAGTATTTTCTTACACTTAATAAAAATAAAAAGTAAGTTAAAATGAATTATATGAATTTTATTGTAAGAAATTAAAATTTTCAAGAAAATTTGGTAAGCTTAGAATCAAAGCCGAACACTAAAGGCTATGTAACCGAATTAACGGATTATGATAGGAATTATTTTGATTGAATCCCTAATCCGTTTTATAAATGGAAATTCTGTGTTCGATTCCAAGTTGACAGAAATTTTTCTATCTTATCTTCATAAATTAATTTTCATATAATATTCAAAATTATATTTGAATGACTTCAATAAGAAATTTTGTTATTAAATTAAATTAGGGTTCTTTTTGTTCTAGTTAATATTCGAGAGAATGTAGGAAAATACTTTCATAAATTCGGCTTTTAATATTTCTCAATCCCCACTAAATTGGCCCCAATGATGAACTAGTTTTTTAATACCAGATCCAAACAATTTTTTACCTTGTCTTTTGAGTCAGTATTCCCCCTCCCCAGCTTTTTAACTTCGTCATTGTTTCCAAAGACCATTATAATATAGATAGAGAGGTAATAGCAGTGCTCGCAGCGTGACTGTTAAAACCACTCTAGGACCCAGCCAGTCGTTGCTTCATAAGCGGCAATGTAAAAAGAGCGCTATTTGAACACTATGAAAATCTATCGTTAACAATAACTAAGTATTTTCGTATATGCAATGTACAAATATAATTTTTTATGGAAAATTAATAAAATTGACCATGTTTCAAAATTAATTTAATGAGTTATATCATCATATTTGTCAAAGAAAAGTTAAAAATATAGTATTTTTATCCGCAAAGGTTGTTGAAGAATATGCAACGTTTTTGCTTGGACCCAAAATCTGGAAATAAGGTATTTTATATATCCTTGGGCCGACTGGAGTTTAGAAATGACACATTATATACATATTATATATTTTTTAATTTTGATATAAAATAAATTAATAACACTCAAATTACCGAAACATATTCCTTTTTTTTCGACGTAATTGTTTGGAGTGAACAATAATTATTTAATATCTTTTAAATAATTTTTGTGACTTTTGAGATTATTGAAGTTTTTTTAGAAAAATCTGGTTAAAAATCAATTTTGGGTTGGCAGAAACCTCACACCGAAAGCTTAAATGAATATTATAATTACAAATTATTATATTTTAAGAATTAAGTTCCAAGAAAAATAATTTGAATTCTCCTTCAACGTTTGCGGATACAATATTATACATTTTTAATTTTGAGAAATACGTTTATATAACTTCGCATCCAATTCGCAATACTGATTTTAAAACATATTCACTTTTCTTAATCATCCGTATATATTTGTATTTGTGCATTGCATATTTTAAAATCCTTAGTTATTGGGTAAATAAAGAATCCATTTTAATTTCTCTGTAAAATAGAAACTTGTTGCGTGTTTTTACATAGCCTCTTATGAAGCTAGGAGCGAGCTGGTTCTAAAGGAGCGGGGACAACAGTCACGCTGCCGCTTTCAGGTAACCCTGACATTGCCACTATATGTTTCTTGTAATACTCTTTGCTTATTATTGAACTTTTTCCCCGTAAAGACATTAAGTGGACCAGGCAAATGAAAATCAGAGGGAGCTAAATCTGGACTGGGGTAGTATCTCAATACCCATCTGTTTCTTTAACTTAGCGGACCCACTTGCACTTGTAATGCTGTACTTGAGCATGTAATTGGTAACCTTATGAACTGTGACAAAACTTACTGCAATTTTTGGCTATTCTAGCTAATACAATAATTTTAATTTTTCGTGTTTATAGATTAGGGGATTCACAATATTCTGTTTCCTACTGCAAACCCTACAAACCACTGATTTTAAAGTAAATTTAAGCGGGATAATAATATCTGGAAGCTATTTTCCATGTTGTTAGCAATTTTGAGGCAACTCTTTTCGTGTATAGGTAGAAGACCGCCACAACGGGATTTGCACTTCAGTCGCTGTATCTACTTTAGAACCACGACTATACACCAGTAATAGAAAACGTGATTTCCTAGGTTGGTACAAAATAAATAACTTAATTTATACTTGGTAATTTAGGGTAATATGATACACGTACTCTAAGATGAGATCATAACGGCTTCGGCAATAGAGTTTGCATTTGAGTGTAATTATATAGACATTACGCTTGCTGGCCGCTATATTGAAGTTACGGTACAGAGTTCGTATCTGAGTGGAGGCGAGGAGAAGAGAGGCGAGGCGAGGTGAGGCGAGACACATGGCCAAGGCAGGTGAGATAAAGGATAAAGGGCAGCAGCTTGAGGCACTTCATTACTCACGCCTTGGTGCACGAGCTGGCCGGAAACAGAGATCCAGTTATCCAGTGATTTAACGTGGAATTGCTGCACTCGGTCGTGCAACAGCTGGCACAAACTAGCCGCGGTTATCAATTTCTCATTGTGCGCTCTAACTTGCATTCGAACTTCGTGACTTTGGCTCAAATGCCACGACGCCGTCTATTCAACACTTACTCGGACTGCTAAATTAATTTATAAGAACTGTGACGACAAGCCGGAAAAGTGCTCCAATAATTTTCCCAACCACGTGAATTATGTTTCCAAAATGTATACCAATAAATAAAATTGAAGTGCCTGACTGCCTATTTGTATTTTTGTCTCGAGTAGACCCAACGGATTTCAATGAAAATTTTAGGATTTAAAAACCGGAAATTTAATTAAATATTCGAGCATATTTCATTTTGATAATTATATTAATATAATATAAATATAAATTCTACGGGAAAGTTTCTTGATTTACGTGCGACAAGTCTCAATAAATGAATGCGGGTTGCCTATACTCTTGATCTATGCACCGAAACGGCTTAACGGATTTCAATGAAATTTTCAGGTACAGAAGCAGGAATTTCAACTTATGTTTCATTTCAATATCTTTCAGTGTTCATAAGATATTAGTGTAAGTATTTCTAAATCCATTGAATTGCCGCGCGAAAGGTGGCATGAAAACCGACCGCAAGTTACAAGCCTATTAGGCGTTCCTATACCAATCATCCCACTTACTGTGTTATTATGAGCGTAATTTTGGCAGTAAGAGAGGCCGAATATTCTCACACCATCTATTGTTGCACACGTGCGAAAGCGGGACCTGTTCCAAACCAACTGCGAGTTATTTTGTTTCAAAATTGTGTTGACCACTATACGGGTCGTTAATTCTTATGTTAATTTATTTTCATACAGACTGTAACTTTTATTACATGTAAATTTTATTATTATTTATTATTACAAACGTTATTAATAGATCTCAAATTTAATACCTTTTAGTGTATCATTTTCTATATTCTAGTTAATAAATATTGCTTCCTACAATTCTTACTAATTTGGCCGTCATTTTCTCCTGTATCATTATATAATTTTTATTTTATTTATGTCGTAACATTTTAAGACTGAATTACTTGAATTAGTCCCAAATATTGTAACGAAACGTCGATTTAATTAACTAAAAACGTAGTCTGAAATTTTGGACGTAAATTTATTCGATTGGATCAGTCGGCCACCAACTGTCTTCTGAAACTGGTGGAGACGCGAAGAAGGGAATGCTGTGACCACACAGCAAATTAATCTCCTATCATTCTGAAGGACGTGAGAATAGTACCCAACAACCCGACCTACCTGATGCAGGTATATATATAATAACTGTTAGTGGCCCATATATATGTATATATATACATATGGGCCACTCACATTTGTTATTTTATGAAAGAAAGAAGAAGAAGATTTCTAAAAACAAATGTAAAATCAAATTTGAAACTATTTTTATGCAAAATAAAACATCCTAATTGTAAACACAGCTTTTTGAAAAACTGATAAACATTGTTGGTTCTTTTTATGTGTATAATACAAATTTTTAATAAAAAATAATTTTCAGAAAAGTAGGCGCTGATATATTTATTGTTATAAATATTCAATTTATAGATTCATCCAGTTGCAGAAGAGAACTAAAAATTAACATTCGACATTGGTCGAAAACCGCTACACATCCTTTACTTCTGTAATTTGAGTGGAACGGAGGTAAGTCGCACAGTTTTGTAAGATGCCATTTCTTCGTTGCAGACTAATAATAAGACTTGTCAGTTTTGTAGTGATCGCCTGCCGGTCAGGTGGTCAGGTGGTCAGGTGGGCGTAACGTGATGTTGGACAGAATGCAGGAAGTCGTTCCAGCAACCTGTAGACCAAGTCCAGGCTCTATATATTCCTGCTTGTGCGGTGAGAGTGAATGTGCAAGCAGGCGGCGGCTCCATCAAGGTCAACAACCTGGGACTCATCCTCCAGTAACAGCTCCATGTCAACATCACTGGCTTCTGTGACTCTTACCTTGGCTAACTTGTAGCACGGCGATGACCAACGTATTTAAGTGAGTGCATACAAATGGAAACATACATTAAAGTGGCCACGAATAGAACTTCTGCCACTAATAATAAACAAAACACAAATAAACCCTTTTTATGCCAAATAATTCCCATCCTCTTCTCTTTTGTTATTTCCTTGAGATAATTTACTTTCTCTGTTACACGGAAGCCTTGAGCTTCGACGAAAATTGTTATGCAAATCAACTCAGTAGTGAGTAAACGTAAACGTGACCTCTAACGACTTAGAAATAATAATTGGATATATCGTATCAAATATATATATTCTTGTCAAATAACACAATCAGTTATGCAATTTTAGTTGAGTATATACGAATCGTCTTTTTCGTGTTTTACAGTGTAATATTTGTATTAGCCCGTTACATTATTTAATATTTTGTCAACACATGATTAAATTGGCACAATATGAACCTAAAAAGTGCTCCCAGTATCTCGAGAGAGAGAGAATTCTCCCGGTACAATAGCAGGGCTTAAAATATTTTCGGTACTCGGAAAGAAAAAAGATCAAGAAAAGAAAGCAGAAATCAAGAACGGAGTAAATTAAGGATACAGTCTGTCGCCCATGCTGATTGACTTACGTATAGGGCGGGCGCTGAAGAAAGTTAAAACGGAATATGGAATAATGTAAGGAGAAGAAATAAACACGCAACGCTTTGTCGATGATATTGTAGTATTAGGAGAGTCAGAAGTAGACTTGCAAACTATAATAAATGGCATGAACGTGTGCCTGGGGAAAGAGTTCAATATGAGGGAAAAACAAGATGATGGAGTGTAGTATGGGAAATAGTGGTGTTAGATTGGGAAGGGATATTTTGAAGGAGGTTAATTTTGCTACTTGGGAAGTGTAATAACTACGGATAGTAGAAGTATAGTAGACATAAAGACTAGGATAGCGCAATCAAGTAAAGCTTTCGCGAAAAAGAGGTATTTACTTACGGGTAATATAAGTGCGAATATTAAGAAATCGTTGCCAAAAATGTTCGTATGGTGCGTTGCATTATATGGGTGCGAAACGTGGACGATAGGAGTTGAAAGGAAAATAACAGAAGCCTTTGAAATGTGGTGCTATAGTAGAATGCTGAAAATCAGATGGGTGGATCGAATCGCTAACGAGGCGGTTCTTAGCAGAAAAGGGGAAGAGAGGACAATATGGAGGACGTTGACAAGAAAAGAGATAGATAAAAGGCCAGGTTTTAAGACACGAGGGTCTTGTAAAATTAGTATTATAGGGAAATGTGTGGGGTAAGAACAGAAGGGGGAGGCGGAGGATGGAATACGCTAAGTAGATTACGGAGGATGTGATAATGCGGAAATGAAAAGACTTGCGCAATATAGGTTAGCATGGAGGGTTGCGTCAGACCAGTCTTAAGACTGAATACCATCACAACAACTACAGAATAAAAATTCTTCCCCACTTAAGAGAAGAAATATTACTTAAATCACATATTAGGGGTCATAATGTAACAGCGACTCGCAGTACACCAGTTTCCACACCAAAGTCGATAGTTTCTTGGTTATTTTCATATGACTCATTTCCACCCCCATAACCCACATGCCTGCAAAGGGTTGAAATTATATACAAATACTGTCGGGGAAACACTATAAAATTAATTCAACTTAATAACTTTTTTCGGCTTAAATATGAGCATTATTATAAATAAAAATCCGCCTAATTCCAGCCCCTCTCACTAGGGGTCATAGCCGTGTCATATCTGAAAGGTGTTGAGTTTTGGGTCGTAAGGAATATGGAAACAAAATTTTATCAAAATTGTCCTGCTGTATTACGCGGAAGTGTTTTTACCCCATCACATCCCCTTGTTAGGGTATGAACTGCAATTTAATTCGCGTTCTAAATGTCAGTATCATACTCAAATACTCCCATAGCATCGATTTCGATTGCAAACTTGACTATATGAATACTCCCGTTAGACTATGAATGGGATTATAGGCAAACAAATTTAACGAAGAAGTTATCAAATTAATTGGCACAAATGTATATACATGTATATAAATGAATTAAATAGCGGAAGATTATGGATTTTTTAATTACCCGCCCCAAGTGGTGGTAGTCGTGTATTACCCTAAGTGTTTTGAGTTTGGTTTGCAAAGAACACATGATCAGAATTTGGTCGAAATTGTTCTATCTGTTAAAGATAGTATGCGGAAGTCAGTTTCACCCCCTTCCAACTCCTCTTTGCGGATGTACTGTAACTTAAATTGCATTTTTATGACAAAATTAAACTCAGGAGCTCACATTACACCTATGTAGAGTCCTGCCTCCACTGTCTAAGATAATTTTTATGCTAGCCCCCACCTGCATCCTTAAGAATACTCGTCTTCGATTAAGGATGGGGTTTAAATTGTACGCTAGCAGTACCGGACACACTAATAAATTAAGTGATCTAATAAATTATTTATATGAAGGTTAAATTGGCTCTTTTTTACTTATTTATTAATATCCACCGTCTCCACACCCGCCCCTATGGGTGGTAGCCGAGTCTTACCCCAACACTGCTGATTTTCGGGTCGCAAAGAACATGTTTACGAAGTTTCGTCGAAATTGGTCCACTTAGATTTAGATTTATTTGCGGAACATACATACCGACATACACACACCCGTACACATAAGCAATGAATTTCGTTGATAATAATGAGGTAGTTGAACCATCTATTTGGCCTTGTTAATTTAATGAACGTTTTATTTATGCAACAATATATTTAAAGTTCAAAATTGTTTATATCTCGAGTGTGGCGCACACTTTGCGCCATATAAAAGCACCGCGTCGAGGCGTTCACAGTCTATTTTATTTTGTTTACGATTACCTACTCAAATTCAGCACCTAAAATCTCCCTACTTTTTGAGAAAAATTCATTGATAAAATCTCGAGCCGTTCCCTCCATTCTGTTATCTGAGGATCCTTATTTACAGAAGACGAGAAAAGCTTTCGGTTTTGTCGGAGACGTCGTTCTATCACTGGATCCTCTGCCAACTAACACTCGCTTTCTTAATTTAACGCCTTGTGCTGCCTACGGAGGCGGTCCGCCGTGGAAGAACAGGATGACATCCCTCTATTTGTTGCCAATCGAACAGGGGGCATTATAGCCGACAAAACCGTCCAATTTCTGCCAAATATTGCACACTCCTTAGTTTCATAACTTCTGATGAGCCTCAGTTTATAATGGCAGAGCGAATCGTCTAAAGCGTGACCTGTCCCGCCGGATCTGTACAACAGTATAGTTCGGAAGTTTTAGCTAGTCGTGTATCAGCGCGTTGCGCAGAAGACAACTCCAACCGTCTTGTAATGGTGGCAGACACTTTAACTCCAAATTTTGTTAAGGCAACTTGGTAGCGTACAAGTAATTCTGAAATCATTGGCTGAAGGAAGTGTATTGACGCCAGTTCAGGATATGTTGTACATCAATAAATGCATCCGTGAAATGTAAAACAATAAGTATAAGATATATCTCGTTCGTAAGAATACAATTAATGTGACAGGAATACAAATGCTTCAACGGAAACTCAAGCAGGAGCTTATAGATATTTTAGAAGAAAGATAAGAATCGAAAAATGTCGTCCGTCAATATTTTTCCATTCTTTTCTTTCTTCTGAATACAATTAATGTCTTTAGCAATTGTAGTAGCGTTCCGCCAGTACACTTGAAGAGGAAGTTCGTCCTCAAAAGACAATACTACTCTCCCAAAATGTACAGCTGACCTACACCTCCGTGAACGCCGTGCGTGTTGATAATTTTAGCTACAATTGCATGACGCTACAAGAAACTGCTCACACAGCACTTGTTTCATCGAGTAAGGGCTTGTTTCCCCTACATATAGAAATGTTTTTTTGGGTTAACAGGCTACATGAAGATGATCCTGAAACAGGCAACTCCCCTTTAATAGCATAGGAATGAAATTGAAAAGATGGGATGCGGAAGGTAGAGCAAGGTAACGAAGGGCTAACTAGGGCTCCCAGGCTATAGTTTAAGGATCCTACCCGGTGTTTCACCTAAAAAGATGCTGAGAAAACCCTAAAAAACCTGAATCAAGTAGGTTGGGCTTTGGGTACTATTCTCACGCCCTTCCGAATAACGGGAGTCGAGTTTGCTGTGGGGTCGCAGAGTTCTCTTCTCCGTGTCTCCACCGGTTTTAGGAGGCAGTTAGCCAACTGATCCAATGGGATCAGCGGACAACTCTTGCCTTATGCTCAAGGTCTTCGACCGCAGTACTTAAACCTCCCAAAATAGGCAAAGTTGTCTTGGCATGTGAGAACAGAGAGAGTACGAGGAATTCCCGACATAGTTGTGGTGAACCCCGCAGATCATTCTGGGGGGGGGGGGGAGGCCTGCGACAGAAAACTCCCACAGGCACCTTGTCTCCTCTACATAAAGAGAAGGCGCGAGCTATATATATATATAAAGAATACTATTCTGGCTTTGCAAGAAATCGCTGCAATTCAGTTACTGCAAAATAAAATGCCTAACAAATCTTTTTGCAATCATACAAGAAGTTGCATCAAATAGTGTAGTTGTTGCATCAAAAGAGGCCATTTCTATTTCCTCTCCAACTTTTTAAGAAGCATCGTGGGAGACCAACTGAAGAATGTTTCGGAGGCGAAGGCATGTAATCTAAAAATAGTTTACCCTTTGCACACTTATTTGGTACACGTGTGATCATTTTATTTTATATTTTTTAAATTACGCAAAATATATGTTTTTATACTAGACATTGCTCCCAAATGAAATTATACACAAAAGAATACTACAACCAATCTGATAAAAATATAGGAATACTCTAAAATAGGCGGAGAAATATTTCAAGCGTCTGTTCTCATTATAAGCAATTTAATGTCTGTAAAGGTAGACGAGAGTTGACAGCAGGAATTTTTAGGGTTTCTTAATATAGTATAGAAAATTTTTATGAATATATCCACATCACAATCGATACCTCCTGTAGATATTGTTGCAAATACCTTATACATTCGTCCTACTTAAATTCTTTAACAATTTATTCATAAGATCGTAACACGATATCCGCAAAGGCGAACGATTACCATGTCATATGTACGTTCGTCACTTTCATACACATTTATTCCTGTGAACAAATCACATTCAGGTCGCAACACAGACTGCTGAAGGACAGTCACTAGCTTATTCCAAAAGTTCGAGTAATCAAGAAACTGTATCAGAATGTGTTATATACAGCCATAAATCTACGAACAACATGTTAATTATATTCTCTGTGAACTAGTTTCAAATGACCAGATTTCAGGATTAATTACGAGCGAGAAAATTGGACATACGACCGTTTTATATCTGATGGGGCCAAAATAAGAGTTGGATATGCTCCAAATTCATTTACATTATGGATAATATAGGCAACCTGAAAATTAGATACAATAAATTGTCATAGTTTATAAAGATTTATTAGTCAGCATTTTAATATTATAACATTTCAAGAAACTACTAAGTAATGGTGATGTGGAAGGATCATCTACTATATCTCCGTAAGTAATTTCTTGGAATGGAATGAAGGTATCGAAATGATATAAATATGTGAACAGCTTTGTAAAAAATACGTTGAGGGAACAATAAAAACTCGAAAGCAGTCTTTACCAATGATCAATTTTGTTGGAAGAGAAACATTTGGGAACACTGTCAAAAAAAATGAAGTATACAACTCTACAGCAATGACGAAAATAATTTTATATTCTTGTTATCTCAGCTATAAAAATGACATTTGTATCACTTGATTATGATTCTACTTAATTTTTTCATATCTTGTGAGTTATTCCAAATTTGGAAGAAGAAATTTAATTTAAAAAATACAATTTAAACTGTTTGTACACTGAATATTGACCCATTTGATGTTTTAATGATAAAAGACAATGTAATGCGAAATTTTGCGGTACAAAATTAAAGGCAAGAGGCGTGAGAGAAGTTGACGAAGGTTGCAGACAGGATAATAAAACATAGACAAGTTGGCGTCGACCTGTATAAACTTATTGAGATTTCGGGAAACCTGGAATCTGGCGAGACATGATATTTTTCCAAAAATATTGGTAGAGTGGGGTGAATGGATCGTCCCACTAAGCACTGATTCATAGTGGACATTGAGCGTGGACATTAAGGACGGACAGAAAGCAGTGGACATAAATTTACAATAAGTTGTAAAGTAAGAGAATGGAGTTTGCAATTGGCTGTAAACATATGGATAATGGGTGGAATACTTTCTCTTTTTGTTGCAGCAAAGATGAAACCTAGAGCAAGAGGCTCATTATCCAACAAGGATGTTAAATGATTTGGTTGGGACTGGCACAACATCTATGGACGAGCGGTGTTTCCCGGCGGCGTTTTCCAGGCTAAGCTGAAAAACGGTAATTACTCTGTCCGTAACCTTTGGCCAATTTCCTTGAACCGCCAATTCCGCGTAGGGCTGTGTATGTATTTCTGTTTCTATGAGAACGCCCGCCAAACGACCCAGTAAAGATCTCGTGTCTAGTTTGTGAGATATTTCACGTTGTAAATAATGTACAAAGTATTTATTGTTAATCATAGAAAAGGGCAACGGCCTTTGTAAATTAAAAATTATTCAATGATTGTATATTTAAATTAATAAATATTAAAGCATTTTTATATAATAATTCAAGGAAAAATATTTTCTCGAATTCTTTTTAACATTACTGTCACCACCTCACTAAAATAGTGAGGTTAATGAAACATCTCCCAATTCTCCAGGGATACCGTTTTCTGGACATCTGGCACACATCCCAACAACCTTCTTACTTACCTCGTAACGTTCCACGAATGGGTCTCCAAGTGGAGATCAAACCCAAACCGCCAAAAACATTCCTCGTATTATTCCAACACCTAAACAATCCTGTTTCCCACACCCTTAAAATCTCATTTGGCAGTTTTCTGGAACCAAGTAATCTCCCCTTCCTCTCAGCAAGATCCCTCTGAATTCCCCAAACCATCGGTCTAATCCCGCAAGTCCAACAACTCCGAAGACACGTCCCACAATAATTTAACATTATTAATTGTCTACGCTGCAGGAATTAATCTTGTCATCATGAATCCCTCTTCCGTACGTACAAAATCTTCATATTATCAGTAACAAGCTGTTTCCGATCACCCTACGGCCACAGATCCATAAAAGTCAGCATACCAAAAATTCCAATCTATTTCCATAAGCTTTGGACGGAAGCCTAAATCTCTACCACATAAATTACGCCTCCCAAATTTCCCGCCACACTATAACAGTCTCATACCACATAAGCTGGACATCGTAGTTGAATTAAAAAGCGACATTTGGATTACTTTCCTGGTTCCAATAATAACGGACTCCGCAAATCGCCTCCAAAGCACAAATAATGTCAAAAATAATAAGTTCTTAATAGAATAACCTCAGTCTCAAATCCCACTCCCTATAACGACAAAGGACTCAGGTTCTTGTATAACAAAAGCTCATCATGAACTTTAACGCAGAACAAAGAAAAACCAAAAATTATTTCTTGGTGCCACGATATAATTTCCCAATCTCTGGTTGGGTACTTCGAATACATCAAAGTCTCAAATGCCTATTGGACAGAGTCAATATCCCGACGCGGCGATCCTAAAGTTTCCCTTCAAAAATCGAAACTTTCTTAAATATGAGCTTAATAACGATACAATAACATATTCATATAAATTAAATAGATAATCGTTTAATTAAATGGATTAGGAAATTTTTGAATAATCGCGTACTTAGAGTCCGGGTAAATGAAGAACTATCCGATCCTATAGAAATTACATCTGGTGTACCTCAGGGAAGTGTAATCGGGCCAATAATGTTCTTGGCTTTTGTGATTGACCTGTCATCGGGAATAGATTCAAAAATTAAATTGTTCGCGGATGTCTGCATAATTTACAAAACTACAGAGAGTATAGATGATGAAATCGCTCTTCAAGCAGATTTAGATAAAATATATGAATGGACAGAAATTAATAAGATGAAAATAAATCCATCTAAGAGTAAAACAATTATTTTTACTAAAAAGAAAATGGTCATACCCGGGGAATAGGCAATAGGAAACTAAAAAGTGCCGCTTGTAGAAACGTGTAAATATCTAGGTGTAACTTTTAATAAGAAATTAAACTGGGGCGAACACGTAAACTTAGTAGCGCGGAAGGGATGGAGTGAGTTACACTTCATAAACAGGACATTAAAGAAAAGTACAAGACAGGCCAAGGCTGCTGCTTACACTTCTCTAGTTAGACCTATGATAGAATACGGGGCAGCAAGTTGTGATCCGTACATCAATGCTCTGGATAAAATTCAGAAACGGGGTGGGATTTTGTGTGGGGGTGAAACTAAATGGGAAACACTCGGTTGATAGGAGGAAAAGGACTAGACTTACGGCCCTGTACAAAGCTTACACGGGCGAACCTTCGTTAACAGAGCGATAAGGGACTGGAATGCTTTGCCTGCAAGGGTACTGGAGACTTTCCCTAAGAATATAAATATTTTCAAAAATAAGTTACAAACCGTGAAAAGTTAGGAACTTATTTTGTAAAAAAAGGGAAGGGAAATATTTTATAGTTGTAATTTCAATTTTTTTTCTGTAAGTTATCTTTGTACTTAATTTACTAAATATGTTCTAATTTTATTATACTGCCACCGGGCAAATGCCCACCTGTAGTGATGTGAAATACAATGATGTAGTAAGGCCACCAATTAATTTGCAACGATCGGAACAAGTTAGAAGGCAACATAATAATAACTCAAAACTTAATTTTTCGCGTACACTGGCCAATTGAGATATCTCCGGATTATTCAACAAATTAATGCCCGTCTAAATCGCGTACGATTTTAGTGCGTTCAGATTTTTTATTAAGCAAATGTCAGCCGTCGGTATCGAATTTTACTGCGGCGTCGCCGCGTTTCTTTGTCTAAACAGGAAACGCTCCTTCATTAATGGGAAAATTAAACTTCGGCTTTACTACCGTGGGGAGGTCGCTAAATGCCAGACAATATGTCTGAAAATATAACTTTTACTTCAAAGAGTTATTTATGCATTCTGGCTACTGTCATCCAAAACATTCAAAACCAGACGTGGACATACACTTTTTTTATCAAAAATTAGTGACAGGCGGTAAGTTTCGGTCCCAAAGTGAAGCGTTTCTGGAATATACACAGGCTTCGACTAAGAAATAACAAAATTTTCTAACTGCTTATGAAATAAAGTAGATTCATAGAGGTGTTAGTCACACGCCATCCAGTAGTTCACTTATAATATTCTCGACAGAAATACATAGCAATTAAACGTAATAAATCTGTCAACTTGATTGAATACTGTAGGATCTATCAGAATAAGGGAATATCCTACCATTTACTTGTGGAATGTGATATATATATATATATCATGTTTATGGTGAAATCAAGAAAGGAGTAAGTATGTCGCCCATTCTCTTTAACTTATATATAGAACAAGAAATGCAGAAATTAAAAAGGAATATGGAAAATGAATCAAAATACATGAAGAAGAAATAAAAATCGTAAGGTTCGCTGATGATATTGTGGTATTAGGAGAGTCAGAAGAAGACTTGGAAACAAAATAAATATCATGAACGTGATTCTAGAGGAAGATTAATAGAATGGAAAACGAAGGTAATGGAGTGTAGTATGAGAAACAGTGGAATAACAAAGGCTGTTAGATGAGGACGGGATATTTTGAAGGAAGTTATGGAATTCTGCAACTTGAGAAGCATAATAACCAGGATGGTAGAAGTATAGTAGACATAAAAAGTAGAAAAGCACAGGCAAGAAAGGCTTTCGCGAGAAAGACTAATTTACTTACGGTTAATATTAAAATGAATATTAGGGAATCATTAATAAAAATGTTCGCATGGAGTTTGGCATTATATGGGTGTGAAACGTGGATGGTAGGAGTTACAGACAGAAAAAGAATAGAATCTTTAGAAGATGCTGAAAATCAGATGGGTGGATAGAGTAATTAACCAGGAAATTCTAATTAGAATAAAACAATAGAGACCAGTTTGAAGAACTTCGACCAGATGAGAAAAATTAAAAGACCACGTTTTGAGAGATGAGGGTCTTATAAAATTAGTATTAGAGGGAAGTGTTTGGGGTAAGAACTGAAGAGCAAGGTAAAGAATGGAATACGCTAAGCATATTAGGGAGGATGTAGGATGTGGTACCTATGTAGAAATGAAATTTGCTTGCGCATGATAGGTTAGCATGGACGATTGCCTCAGAACAGCCTCAGGATTGATTGCCACAACAAAAACATGAGAAAAATCAGCCCCATTGTTGTTAAAGGAGGATTGTTTTGTTTTTAATAAGTGTAAGAAATTACCTGTTCTAAATAAAATATATTTCACATGATAAAGAAATTTTGTATAGACCTTCCGCCTTGAAAATTAAACCTGAAATGTGTTATTATTGATTTGTGAAACTAGAAATTGAAACAAATTATTGGCATAACTAGTCAATAAAATACTTAATGTTCCTTATTTTAATTAATACATATTGCTAGGGAACTATGAAGTAGACGAGCCAGCGTCGGTGTTTTAATGAGTCTGAAAGCAGAGATACTTTTATATAAGTGCAACTGACGCGTTGGGTTCGCACTCCGGAACCGTACATTGGCCAGTGATTACGGTTTCCCTTTCTGTTGACGATCCAAGGGAGTAACGAGAAGATCGTCCGTGAAATCACCCAAGAGCTAAATAGCTGAAAGCTGTATTCACAGACCCGTTTTTCCTTTCAACCTGGACTGCGGAGTTTCCTTTACTGCATTGTTTCCAGAGCACTCGAAATGACTTTTTGAGCTCTCAGGTAGTGGGAATCTATACGTCTGGAATGTCAGAAAATCCGTTCAGCTTCTTATGTGAGAATCGTCGGTGACGCAAGTGCTCCTTATAAAGAAAAAAATTCTATATTGTCATCATAACTAATTGCATTCCTTCCAATAAAAAGTCTATAAAAAGACTTGAAGTCTCTAGCATTAAATCATTAAATATTTCTAGAAGTATGATAGAATACAACAATATAATTCTTACGAATTCAATATTAATATTAAAATAATAATTCTTAATTTTGGGTCTAAATTTTAATTATTACAAATTAAATTATACTGATGATATTATCAGTGTAATCACGGATATTGAAGATATTCGCTAAAAGACCTCCATAAACAAAAATATTAATAATAATATCTGAAACATTGTTTCTAATAATTATGACATACGTAAAATATTATTGACAATTATAAGTTATGGATGATATTTTTACTTACTCATAACTAAAGCGGATAGAACAAAAGAAGTGGTGATTCTGAACAGGAAAATAGATATTTTATTAACTGACAACCATTCATGTATATAAACAAACGCAATGCCTGACATGGAAGAAACTTGCGTATATAGAGAAATTAGTCAAAATTTTCATTTATTTGTGACCCACAACATTTAAGTCTGATAAATAATCACAGCATATATCCCATGATCTATAAATAAAAACTATTAAGATTGACTTCCATTAATACCGGATGTATGCGCAATTGCTACTTTAATATATCTAAGAAAATTAATACCACCTTAAATTTTAAGAATGTCAACCACTCAAAGTAATTGAAATAATTGTTAGCTGACGTCCATTTACAGAATGATATTACTCGCATACTTATGATGTAATATCTCTGATTAGAAATACGTCGATTTGAAGTTTTTAAAATTATAAACAGAAACTAGGATTCATTTCCTCCTTACACTAATATTAATCCGAAATCAAACTGTATGGAGAGTTTAAAATTAATTTCCGAAAATTAATATCTTATTAGCTGACAAAAATTTCTATACATGTATAACAGCAAACGCAACGACTGACGTTTCAGAATTAATATTTATTAATCTAAATAGAGAATAATTAGTAAGCAACTTCAATTATGGAGCCGAAATTAAATGGAAGTATGTTTATCTTATAAAAAAATTACTGTATATAATTTTTCGGTCAATAAATTTTTGGAACTAGTATTTTGGAATAATTATTTTCCACTGTGAGGAATACTTTTTAATATTAATTTGGTTGAATAATATTGGAAATTTTAACGATACTAAATATAAAGAATCGATAAATCGATTGCACTAATATTGCACAAGGTTGTATGATGATATGTCTACGACATTGTGTTGAGTTTTAAATTACTGTGGCCCAAGTCTAAAGGTATGTCTTTCTTCAGATACAAATACTTTGAAACTGATTTAAATCTAGTAACTATTATCGTAATTAAAATTAATACCCCGTCATTAATTAAATATTCGCTTTAGCGAGACAAAAATAATATTCATGAAATAGGAGAGTAAAATTGAACTAAATTGATTATTTCTATAAAAATTGAATATAAAACCACGAATGTTGATTCCCCGGAACTAAATACATTTATTCACAATCATATCTTATCAATATGATTTGTATCTCTTACGAGGGAAAATGTTAGAGCATACTTCAGATAATACATTTAAAAATGGACAAATTAACTTTTTTCTTTTTTAATATTCTCAAATTTACTAGAAGCGGTATATTATTGGTCATTCTGAAAAAACATAGTCTTACAAATCCCACTCCTTGACACAGAAGTTTCAGAAATATAGTCTGACGCAGCTCACAAGGCGGATTTTGCAGAGAAAGAGAAAAATAAACAGCAAAGTTCCACATACTTTTCTGAAAGACGTGCTTCTGTTGTAAATTCTACATAAGATGATACACGGATCAAATGAAAATAGTTTGTTTATAATCCCCTGTACCGTCATTAACTGAAAACAACACGCAGCTGTTGGTTGCCTTTTCTTTGGCCACGACAACGTTCACGTTATTAGTTGTATTGGGATTCCCACTCTTCAAATATTTATATAATTAGCTTTAGATTTTAATTACTTCATTTGACGGCGTGGACAGGAAAGGAAATAATTATTTCTGGTCATTCCAGGAGGCGACTGGCGTCTGACTAATTTATGATGTCTATAAACTTATTTATTAAGTCATTTAGTTGGTATTTACAATTCTCCAATTATATCACGGTTACTTCATGGTCATCTACGACCTGAATCTAAGTTAAATGTTACTTGTGTTTTCAATTAGCTCTGGGTAAAATCACTGGTGTTTTATAAATGGTAGGAAAAATAAATAAGAATATTTATTTTGGTTTACCTTGAAGCATAATTATTTCGTGTATTAATATATTTTATAATATTTATAAATATTATTTAATAATACACATTTATATATAGAATCTTCAATTAAATATTAATATTTGCTTTCAATCGTTTATTTTCCCATGATACGCATTCTACAATTATTTTTTAACATTTTAATTTATTTATAATTTCATCCTTTGTAATAGTGAAGCATTGTGTTTTATTTTCTCTCTGAACATTCCCCGGATTTATTTCTTCTCCGAGTGCAAGTAAGCGTCTATATGTGCTTTTATGGTTTTCAGTCAGGTCTTACGCATTGTATTATAATGCGTAGCTTATGCGCAAGCATTGTTACGTGCTACAACTCTGGTAAATGCCTTGAATAAGCGGAAATCACAGTGAATAAATTATGAGAATGATACAAGACCCGCCTGTCTGACTCCGAAATCGGAAGATGGAAGAAAAAAACCGTTGTTCATTGTTTACTTCAGTAAGTCTAACAAGTCTGTGCGTTTCTATTATATAACTATTAAACTTGAAAGTCGTGTGTTTAATATGCAACGGTTGTTGATGGAATTAAGAATCATATACATTCGTATGCATAAACGAATCAAAAAATATTAGAAAATAAGTGTTCTACAAAGCAGCGTCCGCATCTTATTAAATAGTAACGTTTCTAAAAATATAAGTAGAATTTAAACTATAATATATACGTATCAGAAAAAATACATATATAAACTGATCAGAATAAATTTTGAGCACATCTAATTGTGGTTGTCCCAGTGTTTGAATGAAGCAATGCGAAATACTAAGCAGAGATTTTGGCAGAAAATTAAGTCATTTAAAACATCAGAAAAAGCATCCATTTTTTTCAAAAAATTTACATTTTCACGCACCCTACCTTATGATGTCATAATGAACGCGATGACGTATCTTAATCGAGTCCAAGTCTAATGATACCTTAAATAACGACATGGATACAGAAAATAACCCTCATGTAACCTGTTACCCCACAAAAACGTCGCTTAGGTGCCTTTTATTTATTTAGATAAATAAATGAGAATTCAAATGGAGAATAAATAATTCTATTAAAGCTCAGATAAAGAGCGTAAATAACAATGTCTTCAAACCATTTATTTCTATGAAACTGATTATCTTTAACACCAAAAAGCTATTAACTTTAATTGTAAAAAAAACCTTTGTTATTTCTTTATGCGACTATTTAATGAAGTAATATTTTCTGTAAATGAGAAAGAAACCGTATAATTCGTCCAATAATCTCATCCTGAATTTGTTGAAACTGCAGTCGTTCGTTTGAGAGTATAATTATCCGTCATCCACTCTATATGTATCATTTACTATTGAACGAAGTTAACTCATAACTCAGTATATTTACCCCGTTATGATTTTTCCTCCGTTAAACTCATTCTAAAAATATTTTCGTACAGGTGGCTCATCCATTACCATGGGAAATCCTTTGTTTTGCGAGCCACAATAGTAACAATGGCAAATAAGCGAGGCGAGGTTAAAAGTATGCTGTACGACGCGAAATTGCCTCAATTAAAGTGGAGAAACCTATTTTGAAGTGTGACTATTATGTTGTACTGTTTTTATTTAAATAATCATTGCAATTGGCTATAACTTGTATTTAGTTCGTTCAATGAAATAAAAAAGTGACTATATTCAATAATAAATTTAATTCATATTTTCTAAGCATTCCTTCTTCTTCTAATATATAAAATGTATGATTATTATCCGCTTTCAATAATTTGCAGTAATTTTAACAAACCTTTCTGCACATATTTATTATAATCTAGGGCTTTTAAGGGGTAAGACTACGGGTAGGATGAAAGGAGGTGGCATTTAGAAATAATGCGAAAAAAAGAAATTTGAGATTAAAGGGCGCTATCGTTGTAAAAGGCTAATATAAAACCATAATTTCGTGAGAGGGGGGCAATCTAGGAATAAAGAAATAAAATTAATGTGAAATGGCAAAAGATTACTGTCGAATTAAATACAGTACCGTGCTAATGTAAATGAATTCCCGGGCATCGCCAGGCACCCAGCTAGATTGACTGATAAACATGGGGCAATAGCAGTAAGAAGAAATAAAAATTGTGTTATAGAGCATTCACAAAACATGTTAATTTTGATAAATTTTACCGTTTATGACCCGTTTAAATGATTGTAATGATATTGTTTGTATTCAAAGTTAAGCGACGTCGAAAACAAAACTAGTGTCGTTTTGGGATTTGCATAAAACGTGGCCGCTGTGTTATGGCTAATAATTGAAACAGATGATAGAATATATATTCTAATATTTACACTTGAAAAATGGCCACTTTAAAGATAATGGTGTCGTAAAATAATGTTTGATTGGGAGTCTGTGCTTTGGCAAAGTCAATCATTTTCATTGTAATATGACTTCAAATTAGAATAAATTATGACGTATTTGGAAGAAAACTGTAAATAAACAGTTAAGCTACTGAATGGTAGATTAGCTTGTAGGTACAATATTTTAAATTTTAACTCGAGTAGTAAAACGCCTATTTAATAAACAAAAGTTTTGTCCATGTCAAGAGTGACTTTAGCTTACTTTCAAGAATAAACACTAATTCTTCCTCCATTTGTTTTTAAATAGAATTCACTTAGTTGTTTTATTAGTTTCATTTTACAATTGAAGTAAGTCCTAGCAAAACTTTAAGTTAAACCGTTAGAAAATGAAATTATTTATTTTGTATCTCGATAACCTCTGGAGAAACACCAGAACTTTCCAAAAAACCAACCTCGCAATTTGTTCTCTTAATTTATTAAAATAACTAATTTCAAAAATGAAATTGAGTCTACTGTTACATTACTGTGTTGATTATTTGTATTATTTCTTAATTTTGAGTAATTCATGTATGGATAAAGAGCGGTAGACAAATATTTTCCAAGGGATTTCAAGGCCAAGCATTAATCCTTCGGAAGTTTCGATACAGAGGAAAGAGGTATGCACTGTGAATCAGCTGAACTCTTAGAAATACTAGACACTCTAATAAGAAAGTGGTCTTCTCAATTTCATCTACAGGATCAGCTTGAAAATATATAAGAAAATTTATGAGATCCGATAACAGAAGAAAAGCTTTCAAAATGTGAGGAATGTGATAAAGAAATTGTCAGCGAGCCTGAGTTCAGGTCCATGCAATGGATGGAGAAATCTCGGATAGCTCAGTTGGATAAGATTAGATTAGATTTATTAGCTCATTTAGTCTTCTTCTGAGGAAGTAGGACAAGTCATGTTTCACGGGACGGTCTTGATTTTTCCATCCTAACAGAGTTCCTTTAATTACGTTTATAAGATTTTCAGTCGATTAGTTGATCGTTATTGGCGCAACTGGCCTGTTTGAGGCCTTGACCGACCAGGACAACTGCCAGACTGTTATTCCTCAAGAAGTGGCTCGTCATCAGTGAAGCGATTCTCCTCGAGAGATGGGCAAAACCGTTCTTTTTACTGATCGGATCGGAAGCACTCGCTCCGATTTACCGCTCATTTTAGCGAGTGGTCTACTCACCGCACCCCATTTTCCGAAATTAATCTTACCTTGTTTCCATAAATTTCCAGATGATTTTCTAGTAAATATTTGAGTTTATAACTATTAACAAAAATTATATACACTTTTCCTTTCTTTAATAAACATTATTAGGATGGTCACTAATGCATTTCGATTTTTCTTTTAAAGAAAATAATTATGTTCTTATATTATAATTATGTCATTGATTAAAAAATATTATACAACTCTACATCAGCCAGACAAATAAAACAGAAGTATTTTTCCACTTAAAGTTATAACGCAAGGAGCACGGCGGTAAAAAACAATCTCATTTAATTCTTGCATGTCCAAAATGAAATCTTTCGCGGTTCGTTTTCATATAAAAGAAACACTTGCAGTCAGGGAAGGGACAAGGATGGAGCACCACCCTCGGCCATGGCACTTGGTAATTTATTGAGAACCATTGTTGACAGAGTGGCAGTGGGCTGTACTGTTGTAGAAGGTCACAGATATCTGTGTGACAGATGCTAAAGAGTGTTCGCTGTCGTGAGCGGACGAGAAAAGAAACTTATCTGCAGGATATCTTGGTGAAAAATTAAGTATTTATAAGGGAATACCGTAAATTTGTTTAGAAGTTCATAGTGGGGCTACTATACAATAGTTTTTACAAAAATATCTATGCAGAAAATGAAATCCATAACTACAATATTATTTTATAGATACATAAAAATAAAAAATGTGATTGTTTCGTGTTACTTTTAATTATTGATCAGTATACTGCATATATTTTCCAGTTTTTATTACGTGTTTCATTGAGTATACTGGTATTTATAAGGCAATCTTTGTCTTTGGCTGCTCCTTCCACATCCCTTATTATGCCATTAAAGGTGAATTGCAACCACGTGGATTGCCCTCGTGTAGCTTTTCACTCAATAAAATGTTATGTAATGAGAAAGCGTTTTAAAAGGCATATACGGCAATGACGTCATCAGTCCTAAAGTTTCGCAATTTAAAAAGTTATATTGTGTGTAATAAGCTGAATCTTTCTATTAATATTAATATTACGATGAATTTAACGTAATTCAGGACTTGATCCAAATTATACTATGATATAAGAAACTAGTGAATTAGTAATGATGTTAATATAAGCATAGTCATAGAGTGAAGCAGTTCTGAGAGGTTAAAGTGAAAAGTGTGGGATTGATCCAGAATAGGTGGAAGGAATTATACGATCATATTTGCACAATATTTATGTATAATTGTTTCTCGCAAACTTCGCAGCCAACAGGACCCTGTCACCCGAAGCATTTTCTTTTTTGTAATTAAAAGACTTCTCAGTTGTGACGATTGCAAAATACAATAAAAAATTATCATTACTTAAATAAGATGTTATTTTACGCTGAACCTCTATATAATCATAAGACATGATATTTTTAATTAGTTTATAAATAAGGATTGGTTATTTAAAGAACAGGACCACACTCAATTGTATGACGAGATGAATCAAGTATCTTGTCCTTCTAAATATAATTGAATTCGTCAGCGTATTTTATTATTTAAATGCCAGGTTCAAATCTAAACGCGTAGAGCAAATTTTGTACAACTCCTCCTCGCGACCCGGAAGCAAGGACTGTAGAGGTAAGCCACTACCCTTGAAGGCGGGAGTGGGTGTTACGAATTTAAGCAACAGATATTTATATGGGAATAAATATTTTTCGCGTAGTTAGTGAGATTGATAGTGTCTCGCCCGGTGTTGTTGTTATATTTTTACAGACTTTTCTTAATTTACTGTGCTTATTTAAGGTACCAGGAGATTAAAGACTTGATTAAGATACTGAGGCCTTGATGTGGTTATGATGAGAATAGCTGTTAAAAAATCGTAGGTAAGTTATAAAAAAACGTGATGTTCACGTGTTGACAAATAATTTTCTGTCAAATTAAATACTGTAGCGGGCAAATGAATTCCCGGGCAACGCCGAGCATCTTGCTAGTATTCAAATAAATTTTAAATGAATCTTTGTAAATCAATTTTATCGACACTCTTAACTAAACAAAAGTCTCAATCACAGCTTAACGTGGTTTATAGAAATTGATAAATCAGTGGATGCCTTTTAATTAAAAAATTATACACACCAATCTTAAAATTCCCCTGTAATATCTTAGACGCGCCGTCATTTGTCAGTAGAAAACAATCCATGATGACGTAGGTGTATATATTGACGAAGGAGAAATCCAAAGATTCAGCAATAGTTGCCGAAAAAATCTGATCCACCATAATGAGACGGTAAACCATCTAGCGAATCTACTTAAAGTACATCGCAGATGGTAGAAGAAACGTCCGCAGACCCACAAAATTAATTATATGGTGCAATATTGTATTCGTGTATCATTTAATTTAATTCAAAGTATGGTCATGGGACCACTTTTCCAATCAACTTGCTTCAAATACCCAATTTACTGATAGTTCCAATAAAATACATTACAAATAATAATAATAATTATTGTTATATTAGATAATACTTTTATTTTCCAATTTAATATAATGGATTAGATGTGCTAGTTTCGATCTAATTCGTTAACAAAGCGAATGTTTGGAAGTGGTTGTCCGTGAATCCTGACGAACTGAAGAGGAGAGAGTGTTCGTTGTTCCACATGTCTTCGGAGTGGAACCTGGGTCGTGGAACACGTTGTGTGTGAGTAGCCACCAAACCCACTTAGTCGGTCCGGTTTCCCGATGCTAATTTGGGAACTGAGGGAGCGCGTTTAATTGCTGCAGTTTCCGTTGTGCTTTAATGGGAAACGTGGCGCATATTACTACTAGTGTGGTACTGCTACTGGTACAGTGATCAACACTTCATTACAATGAAACTTCGAATAACAGCTCGTTGGCATCCAGGTTCATTTTTCCATAATCTCCTCCTTGAGTAAATAAAAAATAATACTTATGAACCTAGTTAAGGACATTCAAGGTGTTAAATGAGATGTGAGCTACCGTCATAAGAAGATGAACCGCTTCATAATAACTCATAATATTACGTTCTTGCGTTGTAAATATATATTTATGCCCGGGTACTTATTTGTATTAGCCCCGTACAGAATTTAATTCGACACTAATGTAATTTAGCGTGATTTGAGCGGTATAGAGAGCGTTGTCAAACCTTCCTATCCCAGGTTATGAGAATTATTTTAGTTTTTTTTGTTTGACATTTGTAGATACTCATCACCCGTAAAAAGTTTGTTCATTTCCTACTAGGTATAATGGCGATATGTCACTGTGATGTCACCCCTCGCTCCGTTCCAATATCAGGCCGTTTAAATGATTCAAGCCAAAAGATGACTTCCAATCTCAAAACTGTGTTTTAAACAAAACCATGGTACAGAGAGTACACTTGATTTCAAAGTAGTTACTGTTACTTCTACTTTTATAAATTATATATTTCTATAAATTAACCTATTTTATGAACTGGAACTTAAGATCATCATCGAAATAAATATTATTTACAAAATTTTCATTTCCTTAAACTTATCAGGGTTAACGCTATAGATTTTTAACCTATTTTATGAACCGATACGTAATATTTCAATGATAAATACGAACAGATGAAGTATGATGATAATAATTGTGAAAATTTAAATGATTTAAGTGAGTCTCTTCTTATTTGCCATGTGTAGATACACATCATGATTCCAATATCCGTAATTGTTTATATACTTTTACTCATATTTACAAAAATATCTGTTAAATCACCACTCACTCCGCTACAATCTCTAACTGTTTACATGATGGGTACTCAACCTCAAAATTGTGTTTTAAACAACTTTAAAATTTTATTATGATGTCAAAATCATGCAATTGAAACGGATAACATTTAAAATAGATACATAATCAAGTTTATCTAAAATTGTCACTTAGCCAATTGACAAAATTCTATTAAATTCTAAGGATTAAAAAAATTTAGCATTGGTTTTATAAGTTTGTCTAGGCAAATTTAGTTTGAAATCTGCCTTGAATACTTGAAATAAGGGGAAAAAATTTAAAATTGAAGAAAATCCTTCGTACTTATTAGCATTATCCTTCCATGTGTTAATATTTTTAACTGAAATATTAAGTTTCAGTTCATAAAATAGGTTAAGAATGTATTGAAATATTGAAACTTCGAACTTAAGTGTTCACTCTGAACCTTGGTTTCTTTGACGAAGCTAAATCCGAGCGTGCTCGATGTCCCCTAGTGTTTCATAGGGATCATACAAAGAATGCAGCCATTCACAAATGAAATAGAATGAATAACCATCAAATTAATTCTAAATAATAACTAATTTATTTAATCTTATTTAATCGATCTTTGGTGTTTTTTGCCAATATGTTATACGTATCTTTAAATGCTTCGCTGAGGAAGTATATCGGTCAGAAACTATGGCTAAAACTTAGACTATTTGACTAGGAAAATATTGTTGAAATGTTTTCAATGAATTTTTACTCAAGTCGTATTTAATGATAGTTTTAGTAAAAGTTTCAGCAGACTGAATCTCATCTCCGGTTCAGTATTGATATTATAACATCCGCTAGCCATCTCGATTGTTAGGGCCAGAAAACAGTGAGTACAAGAAATTGGAAAAGGAAGACTGTGGAAAGTTATGAACGGAAGCAGCTGATAAAGGAGGCCAGGGTACGACAAGGACTGTAGAGGTGAACGAGAAAAAGAATTATAATAAAGGTTGAGTTTGTAGGAACGAAGCGTTTTTTATTACCATTTCAAAATATCTCCAATGAAAAAAAAATTAATTGGGCTCATATTAAATTTTAAAATTCAGTTTAAGTTCGTTAAGTATCATACAGAACCAGACCAATTGAAGCGGAAAACTATGAAAAATATTCATCATTTAATTATTTACTTGCTGATGCTATTTTCCAGTCAATTTAAAGTTGGTTGATATACTCATATAATGTATATTATTGTATTATATTTTAGAATATAAACATATATATATATATATAGACATTTGAGAACCAAACACTTTGAGTTTAAAAATTTTGTCTTGTTATGACACTTCTTTCTCGATCACTAATTTCAAAGATGATCGTAGCTGAAGATATGTACAGAGTAGAGTTATAATATCTTCAGTGGTCAGTTTGTTTGGCGTTTCTCCCGTTACTCAATCTATAACTTGATAACTCTATTTTCATAAACATAAAATTAAGTATAATACCAGGAACTTTGCGAATAGAGTCTTTGAATTCACGATTCAGATCGATCTCTCAACTGATTTATGAAAAATCTTTGTAAACAACAACTTTTCTTTTTAACGTGAACATGTTTTTTGCCTGACTGCAGTCGTAAAATACCCTCACCGTTACTATTTCGACGCTACAACTACTGAGAATGAGGCTGGGATCTCTGTCGAAAATGACTTTAATTACTTCTGTATTGTTTTACCTTTACTCGTACTAGCTGAGCAATGCCCGGGATATTAATGCTTAAATATAGCAAACATTTGACTATGATTATGATATTTTTTGTTTCTCGCGAAGGTCGTCGTCGGCTCCGCCGCACGCATATTCGCAGGCTACGTAAGAACATAATGTATGCTGTTCTATATGTTATTAAGGTAGGACGGATACAAATAGTGTCGCCCCCTCCACCCCTGCCCCTATGGGTGGTAGCCGTGTCTTACCCCGACAGTCCTGATTTCCAAGTTGTAAAAAAATTTGGGTGCAAAATTTGGTTGAAATTGTTTCACGCGTTTAGATTTGTATGTGTAGCATATATATATATATATATATATATATATATATATACAAACACACCTACGATATTTCAGCTCTTTTTAGCCATAAACAATTAATTTTATTGATAAGAATAAGGTAGTTGAACCATCTATTTGGTCTGTTTAGCGCGAAGTAACTTGTAAATTTAATGAACGTTTTATTTAAGTAACAATACATTTTAAGTACTTAGAAAATATACAGAAATGTTTACCCCTCGAGTGCGGCGCTGTATAAAAGCGATGGGTTGGGCAGCTCACAGTCATAACACGTCAGGAGGATATCCTGATGGGAAATGACTGTGAGCCAGGTGGAGTTCTGGTAAGTCCGTCGGGGCTGTCTTCCTCCTTCCTGGTTTCCCTCTTCCCCCCCCCCCCTTGGTCCATGGCCAAGTTAACTAATGTAAGATTCCTGTATGCTGAGACAACCTTGGGCAGTTTGAGAGATGTATGTACGGGGGTCAAAGACCTTCGGCATACGGTAAGAGTTGTTGGTTGATCCCATTGGACTAGTCGGATAACTGCCTCTCTTTACTGTTCAAGGCACGGAGGCGAGTTTGTTGCGTTCCCACAAAAATCCAGTCTCCCGTCATCAGAAGGGCGCAGAAGTAGTACTCACTAGACCTACCTGATGCAGGTTTGCTAGCGGTTTCCCTGCATCACCTTTAGGTGAAACACCGGGTAGGATCCTTACACTATAGCCTGAGGACCCTAATCAACCCTTGGCTACTTTGCTCTACCTTCCACATGCCCCCTTTTTAAGGGGAGTTGCCTGCTTCAGGATTACCCTCATGTAGCCTGTTACCCGCCAAAAAAAACAGCTCACAGTCAGTTTTATTTTGCTTATAGGATTATCAACGTAGTGTCATTGCAGTCTCAAAATAAAAATTAAACCATGCACATCATTCTACTATATGAGGCCAAATACATTAATTAGATGGAAAAGTTGACAAATAATAGGCTATATTTCGTCATAAAATAAATACCGCTCAGGTGACGAACTCAAAAGCCAAGCCGTAGTTTGTGCGGATTTCGTTCATACAGCTCATACATTTTTTAACGACCTGTCAACATAAATTGCAGAAAATCTGTGTAGTTTTTTATTTTATCGCTTAATATTCACTGTTAATTCACTACTTAATAATGTTATATCAGTATTAAAAAAAGACACTTTTACATTTAAAAAAATATATTTATGGTTCCTACTCAATTTATAAAAAAATAAGTTTCTAAAAAGGCAGTACGACACAACCTCATATTTCATAATACCCGCAATGTAATTTGTGACCCGTGTCAATGAAGTATTGCCAGGCATACACTTGAAGCATTATTTTAGAATCTGGAAGATGAATCAGCAGCGTACTTTGTGACGTCGATTGGCGTAGGTCTCCGACTCCGAGACGCAGATAATGGAGTCGTGTGACACTGTGACACGTGC
Source organism: Eucriotettix oculatus (assembly GCA_034510155.1). Lineage (NCBI taxonomy): Eukaryota > Metazoa > Arthropoda > Insecta > Orthoptera > Tetrigidae > Eucriotettix > Eucriotettix oculatus. The sequence continues at coordinate 251,663,389 of CM067376.1, forward strand.
ACGTCGCTTCCTGCTCGCCCTCACACGTGTCCGCAAGTGATTGCCACGCTTTGTGGACCGACAAGCCTTGAAAAGAGCTCCATCGACACATAACGGTAGAGGATACTGAATACTCATCACATCTAGCCGGAGTTATTAACATGCAACGGATTATCTACTTATTAATTATAGTTATCTGGCGTGACTTAATATCAGAAAAAATTAATTGATGAATTAGGTAGAAAAATTTAATAAAGCAATTGATATAAATATAATTATAATTAGTACCTGATGAGGTATATAAGTCGACCGAGTGGCGCAATAAAAGGTGGAGACAGAAGGTAGGGGGAGGGGCAAGTATTGTAATTAGGGAGGAAGAGCCGTTGGAGAGAAGCTACTTCCAGCTTGAAAAAGATTCAATAAATTTTTACTAAATGGTTCTACTGACAGCGCCCAACTCTTTTTTCCACAATGTTAACTTTTCATCCATTAACTTTTACGGATTTGTTTCTTGACATACAATATATACGGAAACGAGAAAATGTGTCTTTGTGTCAAATTTTTCACTATTTATTTTTACAGTACCAAGTTTCCGTAACAAATAATCGTCTTAAAGTGAGCTCCCACCTACAAAAAATATACGCCGATATTCATAGCGTCAAGATTATGCATTTGAAGTTATACTCAAAATATACTTACATAAAGAAAGTGGCATTACAAAGAAACTAATTATAATTCCCCCAAGTCCTAAATTACTACAACTAGTGATACTCCAAATTCATAATAGATCTGAAGAATTCCTAAAATGAGGACTAAATGTACTGTTAATTTTTCTATGGTTTAGGTATTCAAATTATTTATGAATTATTTACCCATTCTTATAACTTATAATTATTTTAAAGGCAGATAAATATAACTGTTACCTGACTAATCGCTGAATTAAGGACGAAACCTTGTATTACAAACTTATAAATTGCTATATGAATTCCCCCCTCCCCCTGGACTTATTTAGCTGGCTATTAGTAGCGTCCCAGTATCGTCGCCCACCTGTTGCATCGCCGCCTCACTCTCCCAAAACAGGTTGTGGGCTCCGACAATCTGCAATTGATTGTCTTACTCCCATTTCTCCGTATGCGTATAGTAAGGAACTATCGTTTTATTTCGAGTAACGATAAACAATCCGTAAATTTTAAGTAATTGTACGGATAATATTCCTTAAACCTTGTCAGTTGTAGTAGTGTGGAATAACCTTCAATTTCAAGTTACAGATGTTAATTACAAATTCAGTTCTTTAATTATATGTTAATGTATTTTACAATGCACTTTCTTCAAAGAAATTAAAGGAAATAATTCTAATAAATTGAGAATTTAGTTAACATCTTTTCGTAAAGTGTTCAACTGGCAATATAATAGAAAGTCAACAGCATTCGATATGAACAGGGTGTAAGAAACTAAGTGCACAAACATAAAGAGAGGATGAAGGGAGTCAAGACAAACATTTTTCCCTGTTACTTTTTTGTCAGAGAAGATCCTTTACTGCGTAATTTGAGAAAATGAAATGGAAATATAGAATTCTAAATCTCACTTCCCGCTTTACCGCTTCCATCTTACAAATACATTAATACGATTTAGGAAATAAAATAAAAAAATACATATATCTTCACATACTAATTCTAGGAAATGCGCGAAGAACGGACATTGCGTAAATTGATCACAGGTGTATTTAATTCTAACCTAAGGTAGTGGAAATGCTTCAATTGAAGCCCAGTAAAGCATATAGCTAATTTTAGAAGAAAGACATGAATGGAAAAATGTCAACCGGACCAGGGAAGCGAACCCAGGACTTCGCGATATCTAGCCGCGTGCTCTACCAACTGAGCTATCCGAGTAGGATCACCTACGGGATGGGGAGATGTTGAATCGGTCCTTGGACGTCGACTCGGATTAGTTCAGTTGGTAGAGGTCCTGGGTTCGATTCCCTGGTCCGGTTTTTCTTCTATAGTTAGATATATGATTTACTGGGCTTCAATTGAAGCATTTCTACTACCTTAGAAGGATGTGAAGATTGTGATTCGTGAATTGGTAGATGATGGAGATATGTTGATTCGGTCCTTGGATATCGACTCGGATTAGCTCAGTTGGTGGAGCATGCGGCTGGATATCGCGAGGTCCTGGGTTCGATTTCCTGGTCCGGTTGACATTTTTTCATTCATGTCTTCCTTCTAAAATTAACTATATGCTTTACTGGGCTTCAATTGACGCAGTTTCACTACCTTAAAATACATATATCTTTAGCCTTACTCAAATCGACCTCCATGTACCACTTCACAAAATTTAAAACCATCATGCTGAAACCACATACGCGTCCTCACTCCCAAGGTGACATCTTCAACAGGAATTATTGATGTTTGTTGCAAAAACTTCTGGTATCAGTAACTGTTTAGACGTGGCGACAAGTATAATAGTTCAAGTAAAATATTTCCATACATGTTAACGGCCGATAGCTCTTAATTCAAACATTAGCAAAATCCTTGAGAAGATTGTGGCTAATAGACAAACATGTTTTCTGGAGACGAATAAAAATATATATAAATATCAGTAGGCTTTTGGGAAGGATCGCTCACCACTTGATCTGACTTCGTAGGTAGAGGCTATGAACCTGCAGCAACACGTGATAGCAGTTACCTTAGACATCAGTAAAGTACATGAAAAAAACATGGAAAGCCAGGATTATCAGGTTCTTGAATGAATTAGAGATGAAGGGGAAACATTCTACCATGACTAAACATCCTTATTAGAGAGAGGTAAAGATGGACTCTAATGAAGTGATGATGGAAAATAGCATAATCCAAGAATCAAGTTTGAGCGTAATTCTCTTCCTGGTAGCAATGAACGACCTTTGAAAAGTGTGTAAGGCCCCCGTCCAATCCTTTATATACACTAACGATATTATCTTAATGACGAAACTCCTATAATCAAACAGCAATCGATATACAACTAGCGGTGAATGCAGTCGAACAGTGGAGCATCGTTTCAGAATACAATTTTAGCCCTGATAAGGTGAAAGCCGCAATGTTTACAAGAAAGTACAGGGTAATCAGACATCCTTTAAAAATACATAGAAAAAATATTGAGTACGTTAAAACATATAAATTTATGGGAATGTCGATGTATGAGTGTAGGGGTTACATACAGAATTATCAAATACCACCAACCCCATTTACTACACTGACTTATTGAAGATATGGCACGAGAATAGTGTTTTTTCTTTCAAATTTTATGCACAGAGAATGAATGTTCGGTTATCTATAAATTTAGACGATGCTATTATAATGGGGTGCCGGGTGGGGTAATGAGTACAGGCCGCACATGGTGGTTTTCGTTGGTGCGGCAGTTTGTTGGTACGTTGGTCTTTAGGGTGTGTTTGTTGAGTCTACGTTCTTTTGTTTTTGTGGAACTAAGTAGAACTTAGGATATAAAGAGACTTTAGTGTATAAGTGTATTGAAATATTAACTTGGCATGAGCGAAACAGAGAAGCATGGAAGTAAATAGATGTTCACTCATGAAGAAAGTTTCAGTTGCAGCCAGTTTCAAGGAAGTGGCCTAACTTTCTGGTTATCATTTTTTTTTTTTTTCTCCCTTTCTTCTTTTTTTCTTTTCTTTCTGTACCAGATTTTTGATTGTCTTATTTTTAGTTGTAGTTTGTTTGGGGATGCTAACAAAAATTTTTATAGAGACATTGGGGACCTTCTGCTTCGGTTCTGTCTGTTCTGGTGGGGAACGCGGACGAACTGCCATGCCTGGGGCGGGGAAGGCAATGAAAAATTGTTGCCTGGAACGGGAAAAAAAGGTGGTAGTGAGAAAGAAGGCATGATTACGAGAGGGAAGGGAAGGAAAAGACCTGACGGAATAAATGCGAAGGAAAATACTTTGTGGGGGAGAAAAGGGGATGTAACCGAGCAGAAGAGCAGGAGTGGAATGGAAAAGGATCTACAAGCACTGGGAGGAGAAGAAATAAGCGGTCCAAGAACTACGCGTATAGAAAGCCACGCAGACGAAAGCAGGTCAGAATGAAGAGAATATGATTCATATTCACCAAGTCTGGGAACCTCGGCGTGGAAAATGAGGTACCACTCCTGAATTGTCAGTAAGATATCACGTCTTGAGAGAACGAAGATAGGGGAAACCAGATGCCATGTCAAAAGATGAATCTTTTTTTAACCCGGTCACAATTTGTTCATTTCATGATCATACTATTCAGGATTGCCAAAATCAACATGAGTAAAATCTAAACTAGCAACTCGGTTTATTGTATGATTTCTCAGTTATAGGGGTGCTATGGCAAGAAGCCAAAAAAGCTCTAAAGATAAACGTCGTAAAAAAAAATCATAGTATCTCGGATATACATCCGTGTTCTTCCTAAAATGAAACCACCAAAATGAGATAGTCAATAACGCGGAATGTTCTGATTCAATAGGACTTCTATTGGCATAATCAAACGACGAACTACCTAAGTGACAACCACCCATTGAACCCCCTCGACTACCCGCTAAAACCGAGGCAACAATTCCTATACGAAACACCACCTGTACAAAATAATCGAGGACAAATTATCTCAAACATTCTAAGATAAGTCTATATTCCCAACTGAATTGTATATGATATCATGTTGTATTATAATGTCACTAAAAGAAATATAGAGAAGATATGACTCGAGTTATAAATTCCTGTAAAGATGGAATGCTTGCATATCCTCCCACCTTAGTCTAGTCTCCAGCTTTAGTAGAGACCGGAGTAATTCCCGATATCCAAACAAAAACAATCCCCCCCCATCGAAATTAAATACTGCTCCCGTAACCACGGCTCCCCCCCACTCCCATTCCCGCTAACTAAGATTATCATGTACTGACTTCGCTTCGAGACTCCCCAACGTGGTGAATAGCAGCAGCAGGCTAAACCACCATATATGTGTAATATTTCACTCAACTATTCATGAGAATACTCACCAAAGTTCACGAAGATGATAGCCAAAGTAAAAACTGGATTAAGTAACCAGAGATAAGATATTTAAAATTAGTCTATCTCTTTACCGCCTCGCACAGACGAACATAAGCCCACACATGGATTTCATCATCGAAATATCTTCCTAACAACCCAAACGCCCCTAAGTAGAACGAAACCCCCCCCCGCAACAGTGGGAAATTGTCCTGAGCAAGAGTCGCCCAACAAGTATAGGAATGGAACAGATATTTGTTCTCAGCCACCATTCTCCAATCCTTTGCATGTCTCCGCTCTGTGGTTCCCTTCATTGGTCAACTACCATGCACTTTGTGTTTACCTAATAGTATGACTTATTGACGCAGACATATGTATGTGAAATATATAAAATTATGGTATAAGTTTATTTGTCACACAAAGTCGTCCCTGAACTGCTTGTATTGTGTGATCTTTGCCATAGAATATCCCAGAAATTCTGAATAATTCTAAAGCCATGTTTCAACGCACTGCTCATGATATTAAACCATCGCCCTTGTGTGTGCTGTGATGTATAAAATCCGTCTATATGCAGGTTTGATGTGAGATGTTTAACTTGCTAGCATCTTTTTACGCCCCAACATATTATGACTGACCGGTAAACTGTATTGTCCACACACTTAATATAGCAAACCAACCCATGGCTACCTATCATGCTCCATGTTCGAGAGGGCACTCGTCCGCTACACACCAATTGTCTTCATAGAGTATATCTGAAACCACTCACAATAAACATTTCTGCGGGACCACAGAAATCAATTTGCTACTTTCACTCTGTAACTGGCGCGTCAATCGTGTTGAGAGAAGTATCGACCTATCTATTTCGGAATATGACTTAAATATTTAGTTTAGATGAAATACGTTTTTTGTTTCAAAGCCCAATTGTATTAAGGTCCCGTTGCAGACCTTAATATCTTTAAATATCCTTAATTATTTCAATAGAAGACGCTTCCCCACACATGTGTTTGATGATAACCTTCTGCAGTGCGCTACCAATTGCGTTTGATTCTGAGACTCAGATGTTGCGCCCTAAAGTTGTAATCTGTCGCCCGTAAGAGACTCTAGCACGCCCGCGACCTCATACACTCTCGGGTTCAATGTCTGACAGATCAAGCCTCTATCCAACAAACTTAAACACAATCCATTAGACACCGCTCCCGTCACTAACATCTACTGTCCATCCTCTCAGCGCGCAACCGGACTATCGCGCTGGAGTGACCCTGTTTCTGTACAGATCCGATATAGTAAGAAATCAGCGTCCTAGTTACCCCCACATAGACCAACCTTATCTCATAACTTCTACATTAGCCATCACCCCAGCTCCCAAACTCAACAGGATGCCAGACCTGCCGTACGAGATAGAAGAATAAAATCATCTCACCACTTCGTCGGGAATGAAGGTTTTGAGTTAATCACTCTCCATTCCATTCTCACATTACAAGCTTTATGTTGATATCCCTTTGCTACGATTCAGTATAGAAAGAACCACTCCCAGATCATCTTCTCCCAACCCCAGTCGGTAACTAAGCTTACTGAAACCGCAGAATTATAACCCTCTCTCTCCTTCCAGATATGTTCTAATGATAACGCTGTTCCCACATCTTCTACCAACAAAGTGCTCCGGGTAACCCCTAGCAGACCATCACACAATATTTCTCAGCCAACCAACTCCCCTCTCGCACACCTCCACCCAACCCGAGACGTAGTCCTATACTAGCACCATATCATAACTTGCACTGTGTACACTGCTTAATCACCAGTGCATACACGCGCCCGCTCAGCAGTATTCATCACTCGATATCGCGTGTGCGCACATCTAAATCTCTGCGATTTCCACCTTCCAGCGTTTCCGTCGTGCCTCTCTCCCGTTGCTCCCGACACGCGCGCAACACACGCCACACTCTATAAACAGCACTTCATTTTGGTAAACATCTGTTACATAGCTCGCTACACCATCCACACACTCCGGCATAATAGTACCCAAGCTATTAATACTGACGCTCATAAATCTCTATCGTCGCGATAATTACCGCGTCGATCTTTCCTCAACGTTACATGAGATAAGTATAACAACCTGTACCGCCACACGCGTGCACCCCAGCAGTGCAGCGTATTCAGAGTACTGTCCCCCTATCTTTCATAAGCAAATACCAGATCCCCGAATCTGTACTCCTTCCGAGATTAGGCATTTGAACGCTGACCACTTCTCCTAGCACATCAAAAACAATTAGACACCGTGGAAGCGATACCCTACTACTCACTTCATGGGCTCTCTCTCGGAGCCACACCCAAGGCACTGTTATCAGAGCCTCGCGCGCACGTCCATGACAGGAACCCCGGCTAAAATTTTTTTCATATGTTGCACCGACATCTCAAACGTAGTATGGTTAACTATGTTAAATAAAAATAGTTAAAACACTGATACACTCTGGCTGTTATATATACTCATTTATATTCTAAGTTCGTAAAGGTTCAAATCAAATACTTCTTATGACATTGTAACTGCCGCGCTCCTCGCTCACAGCGTCACTTCAACAGCGCCTCCCTGAGAGCTTTATTCATCGCATCATACTTGGATAAACCCGCTCAGTCGCCCTTACGCCCGTGTAGCATCTCACACTTGGCCTTACTCCACGTTTTAAATTGTTATACTCTAAGTTATGACTCCTCGTGCTTTCGAAATCCACTAATATTTTTCTCTCGCTTTTCCCTTGCGCAAATATCAAAGTACGTCTTTGTTCTTACTAATCGCCCTTCTCACTTTATCCCGTATATGCCTTGATATTTGCACCACTACTGTTTCCATGGCCATTTTACTGTTTTCCCCTCTGAGTCGCGTCTCGCTCGCTGATCCAATCACTCCGGCCACGGTCGCCTCGTTTCTCCCGCTCCGCGCAAGATGACCAGGCAGGCACATTTCACTAATCTATTCGTTATCTGCACTTTAATTCTAGGTTCCATAGTCATAGTCCTGATTTTATTTTATGCGATTTACGTTCAAGTTTTGTAGTTAGTCACTTCAGCGCGTATTAGGTAGACCCACGCCACCCCATCTGTGATGGCGATCGACAGATGTAAGCAATAACACAAATACTTTTACTTCGTTCACTTTATGCTGTACCGCACGCTCTTCGGACCTGCACAAAGTATCCCGGTCTAAAGGCTTAGGGAAGAGGGCGCGGTGTATCTCTCCAGATTTGCATGACCCTACGGCCCTGCACTATATGTAGCTGCTATTTAACTTACGCCATTGTGGACCCGAGCATCCCCTCTTCCTCCTTCGTTGCGCCGGTCATACTTTTCGCTCTTCACGTTTTCTCGGTTAGCTACTCGATTGCTCTAATTCAACATTATCTAGCGCTATCGTATCCTATTGTCATATGTTAACTTCTTTTGACTATTGATGATTTCACATTAACTATTTCCATATATCATAACTCGCCAATCTGCACAATAGCTCGATCTTTCATAAGATAGTGACTCATTCTTCTCGATGAAGGCTCACTTGAACTACCCATTTTCACCAATTTTTGGCAATAGTATCACTCCTTGATTCCGTTCAACCTCCGTCCCTCTTTCCAGTCGCTAGCAGGATTATTATTTGCATATAATCATTCATCGTTGCTCCTGCTTGGCATAGATATCTATTGTGACTCGCGAAAGCTCAATGTGCTTATCGCTGCAACTCCGGCTCTTTTAAAGCTCTAAACCCAGCATATTTTATGACTGTCGTCAGTTCCGTGTCCTCATAGTAACTATCACGCACAAGTTTTCTTAACCTCCTGCTCCCGCGTCACGCAAACGGCTTCGTCTACGGGGCACGGCCTATAGATTCTTATCCCCTCGCTACAAGTCGTTATGTGTTTAGGATCTCGTAGCTTGCCTCATTGTCGTCACACGATCGCCGATTGTGTAACAACTCTCCCCCGCTCACACGGTTTTCTGAAATTGGGAGCGCCTTGTAAGGAGCCTCAACTTTAACTGCTAGCTTTGTAAACGTGACTTCGTAGTGTAAAATCAATTCTGAAAACATTCACGGTAAGAAATATATTGCTATCAGTTCTGGGTTTGTTGTACGACAAGAAACTCATCCGTTAAGTGTAATAGATAATAAGTATATTATTGTTGCAAAAAACGTTGTCGCACTCTCCATATCCCAATTATTGTTTTTAATAGTCCTAGTAGCGTTCCCGCTGTCCGTTGAAGGGGATGTTCCTCCTCAAACGACAATACTTCCCTTCCCCTTCTCCTTTCCCTAACATGTAAACGTGCCTTGTAGAATCTCACCAACCGTACCAACGTATTTAAAGTTTACATTGTCCGAAAAATGAATGAAACAGATCAAATTCACTTTAAGGAATGTTTAGTCGACAATGACTTTACTTCTTCGGTAAGATAAATGATTAAATATTATAACTTTCTATTTTCTTCGTTGTATATAATGTTAGTATTAATTGCGACAATGAGATGCCGAGATTTTGGCGCTGACTTTCTGTGGTCGACACAGTTACAATCTCTGCCAGCAATTGGCAGTCTGACCAGTACATATTCCTAAAACTTAATTTTGACAAATTAAGGATCTCTTTGCACTTATTATTGTTCGCGAGATAAACGATGGAAGTGATCACTACGAAGATTGGACATATATATATTTAATTTCATCGATACCAAAGCGTCCAACCAAGTGATTGTTAGGGAAGTAGATCCCGCGTGACGCAGGCTCGAAGTGTTTCACTGTGCGGTTACATGACAGTCGTTGTTTTAGACGACAGTAAAGAAAATAGGGATGACGTACACACTGTTTTGAAAACACTCCGGGAAGCCGACAAAAACATCACAACTGCACGACTTACGCGAGCTCCTAGTTCAATACTTTCACTGAAAAATAACAATAGATGAGATCTTATTTCGCAGACAAACTTTACAAAATAGAGTGAACTAATTAACAGATTTAGATAGACCAATGTTTCGATGCAAGCTTAGCATCTTCGTTAAACGGCTCGTATCGAATTATCGGCCCATCTAGATTTGTTAATTAGCCGCTGACGGCTGGTCGTCACTCAAAATGTTTTTCTAACCTTCTGATGCAGAGGGCGGTGCCTCCGAAAATTCAATAATCCGAAACCGTACATGGCGCCTGCCATCTGTGATCTTCAGGTAAGCCACCAGTTTTCTGTCTCTTTTTCCTGGCGTTATTAATTGTTTTAATTTACCTTACGATGTAATACACACATACATATATATATGGTTTTTCCATAAGGCCGGGAATATGTTGCAATGTTGAAATAGAAAATTTGAAAGGGCATATATGGACATTCCAAATATAAAAAAAGAATTTCGTTAATACCTCACACACGGCTTGTCAACATCGACCCGCCCATTTTTAAAACCCCCATGTATAATTCTGCATTATTTACATATAATAATTTAATAGAAACTTATAATTTTATATTTCAATGAAATTTTGTAGTTTAAAAATATAATTTGTTGAAAAAACATTTCCTCTGTTGTTACCTTTATAACAAATTTTATGGTGTATATCTTTGCCTGGCGAAGTCCCAAAATTGTAAACTAATCGTTGTATACAATCTCTTCAATAATATGATAAATTCTGAATTATTAGCTATTTGAAGAACGGGACAATTATTGTTTAACTATTTTTTGAAAAAGATAAATGACTTCGAAAAAGTATAAAATATAATTTATTTACTTACTTAATCTAATATCAGTATAACTTAAAACAACGAATTCAGATTTTTTATGAATTTTAAAAAAGCAACTTATAACTTTCCCGTTATGCCCCATCTCCCGGGGACAGAACGAGATAGGATGGTTTGTATATACAATTAGTGCAGAAAAATTAAATTTAATAAAAAAATCTAAACACCTATTGTATTGTATTTCTTATACTTATTTAGGGTAAGGTTGATCCGTTTATCAATTTTTCCTTTTCAAAAACGATTGTTTTTTAGTAACAGCATAGTCTTTGCTAACTTTTCCCTTTTTTCCCGTTCCCTTTCTTTCTTAATTTATTCTTTTTGGGTTTAACTCTTTGTTATAAGTCGAGTCTACTGTTTTTTCCTTTTGATACCGAGCCTTAATACATGAAGATTTAAACCTTATACGCAACTCATAAGCAGCTAAAGACACCTAGTTTATGAATACTTTAAAGAGTTAAAAGCGAGGAGTTCTGTGAAATACGTTCTGTCGAAACGCTGCAGAATTTATAAAGGCACAGATTTAAGACGCCAAAACAAGAGTTCAATCACAATGTGGAGTGAAAACTTGGTTAAGTCGGGTGCCAGACATATTCCTTGACCAGTTACAATATTCCACCCCTATTTACTAACCTCGAGCACTATCCCGTTCCGCCTTGACTTCCCCTATATATATATGTGTGTGTGTGTTTATAATATCAATGTCAGATTAATTTGGGTTTTGAATCTCTTATCATCATAAAAAATAAATAATAAGTAATCTTTTATCTGGAATATAAATGAATACGCCAGCCAAATTGTCAAGAATATATTGAATAAATTATTCTGCGACAAATATTGTCAGTGGTAAAAAACATACTTTCAGAAATTTTCCCAACTAAATTTTAATTCGTATTTATATTTTAGGACAGAAATTATATTTTCAGCTGAAGCGCATCCAAAAAGGAACGAGACGTCATCGGAATTTTAAATTGTTGTTGTGATATTCAGTCCTAAGACTGGTCTGATGCAACCCTCCATGCGCAAGCAATCTCCCTAATCTGCTTAGCGTATTCCATGATTCCCTCCCTCTTCTGTTCTTACCGCACCCACTTTATTCTAATGCTAATTTTACAAGACCCCCATGTCTTAAAACGTGGCCTATTAATCTATCCCTTCCCTTAGTCAACTTCCTCCATATTGTTAGCTTTTCGCCTATTCCATTTATACCTTCCTCGTTTGTGATTCTATCCACCCATCTGATTTTCAGCATTCTCCTATACCAGCACGTTTCAAAGGCTTCTATTCTTTTCCTTTCCGCAACTCCTATCGTCCACGTTTCACACCCATATAACGCACGCTCCATACGAACATTTTTAGCAACGATTTCCTAATATTCACACTTATATTACCCTCAAGAAAATTCCTCTTCTTTGCAATAGTCTTCATAGCCCGTGATATCCTACTCTTTATGTCTGGTATAATTCTACCAACCATAGTTATTATGCTGCCCAAGTAGCGGAACCTCCTTCAAAATATCCCTTCCGAATCTAGCATTCTTTGTTATTGCACTGTTTCGCATCCTAAACTCCATTACCTGGTTTACCCTCTATTAATCCTCATATTGAACTCTTTCTCCATGACCACTTTCTACTTTATTTTAGTAACTTATATTCTACAAAGTGAAATTTAGGAAATATCAGAGAATGATAAAACATACGTAAGAAATTTAATCATTATATTGTAAAAGCTGGGGAAAGAATTTAAGTGAGAATTTTTCCTAATATTCACTCTTATATTAACCGTAAGTTAATTCCTCTTTTTTGCAAAAGCCTTCCTTGGCTGTGCTATCCTACTCTAGTTATTACGCTTCCCAAGTAGCAGAATTCCTTAACCTCCTTCAAAATATCCCTTCCCAATCTAACACCCTTTACTATTCCATTGTTTCCAATACTACACTTCTCCACCTTGGTTTTCCCTCTATAATCCTTATGTTGTACTTTTCCTCCGTGACCACGTTCATGCTATTATTATGTTTTCCAAGTCTTCTTCTTACTCCAATAATACTACATTATCATCGGCAAAGCGTAGGGGTTTTATTTCTCCTTATTGCAATATGATTCCTTTCCATGTTCCGTTTTAAGTTTCTTGATCGCCTATTCTATATATAAATGAGGCCGGACAGATACAACGGAAACGACTAAAGCAAAGAAACTACATGGAAGGTGGGAAGTTTATTGTAAGTAGGAACCCTCAATAACCTAAAAGGAGTAATGGAAGCATGTAACAGGAACAGCATGGGCGACAGACTCCATCCTTATCTTACAACTTTCTTGATTTTAAAATCACTAATGATGTTTTCAGTTTTTATTTTATTAAAATACATTTTTGACAGATTTGTCTGGTTTATTAATTTATAATTTTCGGCTTTACGACGTCAAGTTTTCTGAGGGTGCTATTGCCCGGTGTAAATGAGTCTTTAGCAACTATTATAACTGAACTTCGACTTGCACTACTTTCCCTCTGTCTCTAAGTAATTCGAGGTAAAAAAAATTCCATCAGAAAGTCGTCGGTGCCGGTGGAGTGTTAAAGTTGTGTAGCATGGAAAGTGTTAATGGGAGGCGAAGGATTCCATTGAGCAATGGAAGAAGCGTCGTGCATTGTGCTTCACTTTCAATGGCTAGCGGTTCTGCGCGGCGAAAAGGCGATTTGTCTCGCTGCCTGTGCTAAAGCGACCTCGTCGTGTTGACATTCCCCAATTCCCCAACGATACGTAACTCGTACCAAGGTTCCAAACCATCCGGCATCGCAGACACCGCCACTTGCTTCCGCTGCAAACATACGCTCAGCAGTCACACCCCAAAATTATCTGTCTTTTTTTATTAAACAGTAAAACAATTTATGTATAAAATAATTTAAATATTTTATTGAGTCATAATCCACCGTTGAGGCTCATCTAGAAACCCATTTATACGAATCCACAGATTTCTTTGTGAGGCATACGAAAATATGATTTAATAAATATGAGGATACCTCTAAGCACGTCTACAGATAAATTTAAACCTCATACGATCCAAATGATAAAGTTGGTTTACGTTTCGTCGTCAGCGGTCAACGTTTTCAGAACGGTAGTGGATTCGCTGTATTTCATTTCGTGGCGTCAATTCTTGCACAGCGAGCACATCACATCGCATTTCGCAGGAGCAGCGATGTGCTTCGTTCTAAATAGAGACTTCTTTATTCTCCGTCCACGACAGGATTTTGCACCGTCGCGTTGGTGAAACAACGCCTTATCTCACTTAGTTATCGTAATTTTAATTCGTGCATACTTCGCGATAGGCGCCTTTACTGCAAACAGAACCAGATGCGTCCCACTGATAGTCACTGTACCATATATTACACTTCTATTTTGTGGTACGAAACAGAAGGGACGAGTGACGAAATGACAGTACGAGCGATGATACAAGCAGCGGGAAGAATAAGTTCTCAAAAGTTTCGAACAGTACTTTGTCTCACTCCATTAAAAATATTGCCGGGCAAGACGACTGTCCAATAGCCTCCTTGGCAAATTTGCAATTCGGTAAGATTCAGACGTATGTTCTAATACCAAATTGGGCCAATTATCTTTCTACATATATTTATAGACTAGCTGAAGTACCCGTCGTTGCTCGATTTCAGGTAAATAAAGCTGGAATGTAATTAAAGTTTAATACAGTACGTGAGGATACACTACAATATTAAATACTAGATTATGTAAATGGTGAAAAATATGGTAGTTTTTACAGAGAGGTGTCGTTTCCGGTAGTCTGAGAAGAAACGGTCGTATGACCAAAATAGTTGAGAAACAAATTCCCAATCAACTACGTGTCCTCAGAACTTTTCTAAAATTCTCAGTTTTCGTACTGAATAAATGAAAAATTCAATATTCTAATCGAAGTTGATTAAACTCATGATTAAAATATCAATGCGAAAAATAAATAGTATCGACGATCCAATTTTCCAGAGAATTAGTTCTCTGCAAGCGATTCACATTGTGAGGCCTAGAAGCGCGTATGGGCCACGAAACCTTTCCCGAAGAATGTTTTACACTTTTTTATATGTTCATATATACATAAAGCGTACTATTGTAGATTAGGTGTAATATTCCTGAAACCTTTGCGCGAATGTTCTAAACAACGTCTCAAAATTTAATGGCGATCCGATGAATGGTCTAGAAATGCATAAAGAACAAACAGACAGCCAGACACACAAACATACATCTATTAATATATATATATCAAAGTTAAATAACAGAAATGCTGGAAAGATTACACATCATGGATCAGAAGATGATAAATAATGTTTTCCCAATAAGTTTCAATTTTCACATTAAGAAAATTAGATGTTTAACGTGAAGTATTTTGGAGATAATTATATTATTGAAAACAAATTTCTAACGTAGTTTATCAATAAAAATGTAATGATTGTTCGACTCTATATAAAGGGTAAACGAAAAGGGCCAGAATTAGTGAACACAGACACATTAAGCTTCCACATGATTAATTTTGTGTTATTTATAAACATTTTAGACAGTATTCATAGTTTTGGTTGAGATAATTTATAAATACTAGGTAAAAGCAGCAATTACATATTCAAATTAGTTTCCGAAATACTACACATTAAGGATAATAGTAATTGCCTTATATTTAAAACTGGCGCAAGGTTTGTTAAAGAGCATTATAATGGCTCCATTCAAGATACATATTCTTCCAATCTTTATGTCATTTATCTTTGTTATTTAATCTTTTTATAATCTTTGAATACCTCCTAGTGTCGTTTTACAATTATATCTATAACTTATAATATCTTTATTGTTGACCTGATAAGGGTCGAGTTCCATACAGAAACATAATCATTGTTAAAAATTTTATTAGTTGAATGTAAATTTTAATTAAATATTTTGGCCTAATTAATACCTCATTTTAACTATAAAGATTATTATTATATTACATACAATTGGCGACACATTTCAAAATTAAGGTAGTCTTTGACATTTTATCACGTTTTGTTTTCCTCCGCAGGAAATTTCTCTTTTACATAGAGTACAATGAAAAATAGGGTTTATCTTACATGAAAGAGAATAACTTTCATCTCACTGTTTCTCTTGTAGCTATGATTATGAGGTGTGATCAAAGAGGGGAAAAATGCCTTTCACTAAAATATTTATATCATATCAGAATACAATGTATCTTGCGTTTAGGGAGTGTAATGAGCAATATCTTCCAGTAGAAAATTTTTGGAATTAAAAGACATGGAATTACCCCGGAAGGTCATCGCTCAGCCCCGTCATTTGTGTGTGTGCTTCTTAGTGTGTGAGGTTCTATATCATTCTCTGTGTAGTGTTCTATTTTTATGAAACTGTTCCATTGTTACTAAGTAGTAGTTAGACAATTAATATGAAATGTTTCCACTGTCTTCTTGGACATATTGAACAAAGAAATTTTATATTCTAGGTTAGTCAAGCGAGGACCAATGAAATTAATAAAATCATCTACGTATCTATTTATCGTATAACAACTTTGACGTTCAACGACACTTAACCCTTTTTCCACTTGTACATCATTTAAAGCGGTTCTACATATTGTAGGAAATATCCATCGTTTATTTATAAAAATATTAATTTCCTTTGATTCTTACTTAGGAGAGTATTGGATTTTATAACGAATCAACCTGTAGGATGGAAATTGGGTTGGTGTGAAGTTATATGAGATTTATATTTCAATATCGACGACTTAACATATCAACAACATTTTGAACTATCATTGTACAACTGTTTCCCCAACCACCTCAAATAATAATTTTGAGTTATTTTAATTGTATTTCAGATTTTACACAAGCTAATTATTGAAAGTTCAACCCTGTATTTTGTTGAAGCACAAACGATTCCGATATCGAGAGCATTTTTGTGAGCTCCACTTATCTTGAATGAGACATCAACAATCGGTGGTATGAGATGAGTTACGAAGCTGTGTGGGCTAATGTACGAGGATAGTGAAGCTGCCTCCATGCTAGGGAACCTGGTTCGATTTAGATGATGTGTGGGTTGGCAGCTGAGGACAATGAATGAGGCGTGGAACGCCCCGGCACAGACTCTACATCACTTCCATTCACGTCGTGAGTTCGTAATTAATAAATTGGAACGACTTAGGCATTTCAACAGGCTGCGTAGCGACAATGAAGTTGTTTCGTGTAGGTGCTGCAGAGATGACAAGAAGCCTATTTCACACGCGAATGAACTAAGTCAACATAAGGTTTGTTCAAAGGAATAACGTGCCTGAGCAGTCGGTAATAAGGTTTCACGTTGCAGCTAACTTTCCTCATAGCGACAGCGGCCTAACGAGGTTTAAATTCGTTCTATTCGTATTAACACAACAAAAGACTCGGTGTCGTTTGCACGCCTCTGTATTCTGCAGCGCTCTTTGTTCGAGTCAGAGAGTAATTGATTCGTCGTCGGGTGTTTTAGCGGAACAGTCATGTGTTGCGTCTGAAATGGGTGGCGCCTAATCGATTGACCGTCGTCAGAGAGACGTCCATCACGTGAAGTAGGCGTCGTCGTCGTCGCCGGCGCCGCTCACCACTCACCATTAATCCCCGCTGGATTCCGAGCCGCATCTTGGCGTACTTCTTCATGAACACCCTCCAAATGACGTAAGCCATGGTCGCGGCACTCGCGCACAGACACAGCAACAGCAATAGCAATATCAGCAGCACTACGAAAGACAGACAGACAGACAGGCAGGCACTACGGCACGCACGCTCCAGGTGCGGAGAGATACTGGCGGACCCGGCCACGGAACAGCGCTACCACGTGCTCCGCCCCTCCACCTGGCACCCAGCACCCAGCACCCGGCACCCACCAAACAGCATACACTACACACAGCACCCCAAACTTCACACGCTCCATGCCCACCTAATCCTAACATACCACTCAATGACACCTCAAAAATGCACGCTCAGAAAACGGCTTATACGGTTGGGCATTGTTCTTGTAGTAATCAGTCCATAGACTGATCTGATGCAACCTTCCATGCTAACGTATTCTGCGCAGGTTTTTCATTTCTAAATAACTATCATACTCCACATCCTCCCTAATTTGCTTAAAGTTTCCGTCCTTGGCCTCCCTCTTCTGTTCTTACCCCACACACTACCCTCCAATGCCAATTTTCATGTCTAAAAAAGGGGCCTATTAATCTCTTGGTCCTCCATATTTATCTCCCTTCTCTTATTCAGCTAAAAGGCTTCCTGGTTAGTTACTACATCTACCCACCTTATTTTCAACATTCATCTATAGCACCACAGTTCAAAAGTTTCTATTCTTAGAAGAAAGACAAGAATGGAAAAATGTCAACCGGACCCGGAACACCTATTTTCCGGGCGGCCGCTCTACCAACTGAGCTAATCTAATTCGACGTCCAAGTACCGATTCAACGTTCCTCCAGTCCAGTAAACCTAAACCAACCTCACCTACAATTCACTTTTCACATTCTTCACACCCTAATTCTAGCTAATACGTGAAGAAAGGACACTGCTTAAACTGATCAAAGGTGCTTGGCGTTCAAGTCTATTCTTTTCCTTTCCACGTTCCGCTCCCATATAACGCCACACTCCATACGAACATTTTTAGCAATGATTTCCTAATATTCACACTTATATTACCTATAATTAAATACAACTTTTTCGTGAAACCTTCCTTACTTGTGCTATCCAACCCTTTATGTCCACTATACTTATGTTGCCCAAGGAGCACAATTCCTTAACGTTCTTCCAAATATCCCTTCACAATCTAACAGCCTTTGTTATCCCACTGATTGGTACTACAGTAAAGACATATAGAATTTGCAAGACGACAGCCTATCAAACGAGATGATCAAATTGCTGACAAGCTAAAATTTTATTTAACTAATTATACTTTTTAATTCCTTGGCTCCACAGCCCAATGAGGAACTTGGCCTACGCGACTGCGGACTGTTATATTACGAGACACGTTCGCGAATTTTAGAGTGTTACGGAGTCAGCGTATCGATTCGCCATGAGTCTCAATCCCGGTCTCTGTGAACATGTTGACAAAAACAACTAAGCCCATACCAGAAGTCGAATCCGGCACCTCTGTGTTGATAAGCAGTGATGATAGCCACTAGACCATAAGAGGTCGCCGATACTTCTTAATTAGTTAATAATAATAATTATGCAAGGAAAGTTTTATTAGTCGCAATCCAACAAATAATTAAAAAGTATAATTACTTACTAAAATGCTTCTTTACGCACAACAGCTATATAATCATATGTAATTAAACTTTTTATTAGTTTATGAATATAAAAAATGTTTTATAATTTGCAGTGCAGACTGATTATATAACGACTCGGGCCACACGTACTCAAGTTCATTTTTGCTAGATATGTATTTGTATCGGTAAACATTAATTCACGGAAATCAGACTGAAGAGATCGTTCGAATATCTTCTCATTATACGTATAATGAACTGTTTCAGTGTATTTTTGTGTATCTATGTGCCACATACAAATATAAACGCGTGTAGCAACTTCGACCAAATTTTGTACAAATGTTCCTTGAGATCGAAAACAAGCAAGGACTGTAGGGTAAGACAATAATACCACTCTGAGGGCGGGAGTGAAGGGTACGCAAATTTAAAATGTACTTAAAGGTCAGGCAGTTCCATGAGAATAAATATTTTTTGAGATTAGTGAGATTGGGAGTGACTCTCTCTGTATTGTAAAATTTTCTGACTTCTTTAAGCTACTGTGTTCATTTAATGTACGAGGAGATTTCTTAACTCGATTAAGATATTGAACCATGGCGGTGATAATAATATAATTCACCTCTCATAAAGTTGAGAGCGTGAAAATAAAAATGTTTAAAAATGTGACGTTCCTGCTCACGTGTGGAAAAAAAATATTGTTGTCAAATTTAATTCTGTAGAGGGCTAACATAAATGAATTCCGGGTCATCGCCGGGAACCCAGGTAGTGCCTTATATGCCGAGAAGACCTACTCAAAGATTTCATTTATTATCTAAAAATGCAGCTAATTTGTCAGGAAACGATATTGACTTTTATTTAAGACTTGTAAGACGATCCGGCCATATTTGTAAGACTTCATCACGTAACTCGAGAAAAATTTAAAAGAGAATTACAGTTTTGAATACAGCAATTTCATTAAAACACAAAAAGTGTAGCTTTCAATTAAATAAATAATACATACATTTTAAATCAATAAATCTATATGTATATGCGGATAATTTCGCGTCTTGGACTGCGTCGAGTAGAAAAAGATTTCTCACACAAATTAAGTATTCAGCCTTATGCATTTGACAGTAGCTATCAATTTCTATTGTGAAAAAATCAACATATAATTCATTGAAATAGGTTAGCCCCATTTTGACGAACTTTGATAAAGGCGTAGAACCATTTGGAGGAGGTTTTATCCAGACTTCCATTGTCTAAGTTCCACGTCTGAACTTATATCTACATACATTAATTTCATCAGTCCTTTACTGAGGAAAGTGAACACGTTAAAGACAAACTCACGGGACACTCTGTGCTAATTAACACAAGAGTGCATACGTAAACAAGAGAATTAAAATGAATTCAGTTATTTGTTATACTCTAGTCTTACCAATTTGAATACAGCATCATATGTGACATATAAATAAGAGAGAAATACCTACCCATACTTTTATTGGCAATACTACTCACATTCGCGTCCTAAATATGCATGGTAATTCCAAAAATGTTTCAATGTTTATAGAGAAACAATAAAAATCTAAATAAGGTTGTGCATTTTGATTTCAAAGTTTTGAATTATTTACTTTTACAGGTTTTTATGTGAATAGTGCTTCATATTTCCTTGTGTTGTGTTCGTTATATTCCGTGTTCGTTAGTGATACGAAGTCCTTTTTATAATATTTCCACGCTCGATATTTCTTGGGAGGGAGCTCGAATTTCTTAAATGGTATTCCATAAAAATAACATACGAATATACGTTTAACTAGTTTATTATAATAATAAGTCTTGATTTGAGAAAACAGATTTCACATAATCCAAACAATTGTCTATTTAAAGAAACCAAGAAAATAAATAACCAACGGCAAGCGTAAACAGGACGCCTGCACACTCGACTCAAGTTGGTCTCAGAAGCTGGATATCACATGCAGCGGCGAACGGCAACGCTAGTAGACGAGAGTCGTTAAAAAACGTCTTAGAGTATGGTCCACATGGCATAGATAAATACCCAGCTTGACGGAAGGCAAAGCGACAGCTTCAAAATACAAACAAGAAAATCCTCCCCGCGAGCGAGTTGCTTTGGCCTATATATACCGCAGACTATCCACCAGGTAATACGAACTGCGTCGAGGGAGGATGCTCGTGCCAACAGAATTGGTACATTAGAATATATTATTATGATTTTTGTTTCATAAAATTTACAAGAGGCGATTATTTAATTATGTAAGAACTATTTCTTATTGGTGGATAACTTCAAAAGCAATTTAGACGGCGTGAAAATGAATTACAAATTTTATATAAGTCATTTATTTATGTCTTATGGTAAACTTACTCCATTACAAGGCGAAATTTCTGTACGACGACGCCACTTGAAATTTTAAAACATTTTTTCATATCAAACAAATATTTTTTCAGTGGAAATTCATCACCTATAATATTATTTTTATGATAATTACATCAGAGAAATACCTTATTTTTTGGTAGTTTTATGGTCTTTTACTGTCATGGAACACCTGGTCACCTGCATAGTCTACTTATCTCATTTATGATTAAACATAACATATTTATCTCTCCCAAATGCAATACTTAAACGACAGAATTCAGCGTTATTCAGAACAACAATCACAGCCAGTAGAGAAGTTAGAAGGTGAAAATTTTACATAATTGCCTAAGCCACGACACGATGCCAACGACCGCAGACGCCAAAAGATCATGTTTCTGCGATCAATGAATCGCAAGCTGGCCTGCATTGTTGCGTGTAACTTTTCATGTTACAATATATAACGTTACACATTATCAGGAATATTAAATAATTGGCCTACGTAGATACGGATTGTCTAATAAAGAGTATCAATTAGACAAAATTGTGTTTAGTTTACAACTAAATTAAGTTTAACGATTAATATATCTTATTGGGAATTATTTATGTTTCTGAATAACTACAGTAAGGTATTATTATTATATCTTGTCAGTTTTAAAAATTAAATATGGCACAAAAGAAATTTAAATTTAATCTGTATATTTTAAACTGTGAATATTCATTAATGAATCCTGTTTCCTCTTTGGAGGGCCATTGGAAGAAAACCTGAATTAAATGAAAAAAACTAAGACTCCATTTACAACAGACAATTATACCAGGGACTGTATATTATTAATGATGAGTAGAGTTTGTAAAAATCAATGTAACTCGTTGTAATGTGATTTACATATTATTTAATAACTGTTTGTAATTAATAAATTGAGGTACTTTATTGAAATACGTAAACCCGTTAATTAGTGTTAATTGCCGATGTTTGGAGCAATTGAGAAATTTTGAAGATGCAGCTTTTTCTACTCATTGAAACACTTTCAAGATTTTCCCATAGGGTTTTAAGATATTCTATAACGTATACGTATTTCTGTTTACACAAACGGTTGCGACAGTTGTACAGAAGCAAAGGCGAACAACTTCTATTCAAACGATGCGTCACCAGTTAGCGGAAAAACCTTGTCAGTCGACCAGATGTCACTCCGTTTAGCTGACGTCCTTAGCGCTACATTCAGGGTGTCAAAAATATAGTATTCATGTGATCAACCATGTATGCCTTAGTAATAAATTTACTGTTTTCAACAAGAGCTGCACTTCATATGAAGTGATTGTCGGGCCAAAATCGAGGAAATACTAATTGTTTCTCATATCTATCTGGAAACTATGAAATCGTTTCCAAAATTTAGAATCTTAGTTACTCAGTATTAGTTCGATTTACTCTTTTGTGTTGGTAAAGGTTTATTTTAGAAGTTTAATAGTAATTGCTCTTGTTGTGGTCGTATTTATTCCTACGATTGGTCAGATGCAACCCTCCGGTCTAACCTATCTTGCGCAAGACTTTTCATTTCCTCATAACTAACACAACCCACACCCTACCTAATCTGCTTAGCGTATTCCATTCTTCGCTTCTCTCTTCTGTTCTTACCTCACACATTTCCTTCTAATGATAATATTACAAGACCCTCATGTCTCAAAACGTGGCCTATTAATCTATCCCTTCTCTTGGTCAAAGTTCTCCTAATTGTTTTCTCTTCCCCTATTCTGCTTATAACGTCCTCGTTAGTGATTCTATCCACTCACCTGATTTTCAGCATTCTCTTATAGCACCGCATTTCAAATGCTTCTATTCTTTTGCTTTAGGCAGCTCCTGCCGTTCATGTTTCGCACCCATATAACGCCACACTCCATACAATAAATTTTAGCAATGATTTCCTAATATTCACATTTATATTACCCGTAAGTAAATTCCTCTTATTCGTGAAAGCCTTCCTTGCCTGTGCTATCCTACTCTTTATGTCTACTATACTTCTACCATTCCTAGTTATTACGCTTCCCGTGTAGCAGACTTCCTTAACTCCCGTCATAATATCCCTTCCCAATCTTACACCCTTTGTTATTCCAGTGTTTCCCAAACTACACTCCATTACCATGGCTTTCCCTTTATTAATCCTTATATTGAACTCTTTCTCCAGGACCACATTCATGCCATTTTTTATGTATTCTAATTCATCTTCTGACTCCCCTAATACTACAATATTATTGGAAAAGTGTAGGGTTTTTATTTCTTCTCCTTGCAGTATGATTCCTTTTCCATATTCCGATTCTCCTTTCTTCATCACCTGTTTTATACATAATTTTAAGAGTATGGGCAACAACTGCATCCTTGTTTTACTCCTTTCTTGATTTATGCTTTCTTTTCTTGATCTTCAATTCTAATTACTGCTGACTTCCTTCTTTCTCGATATTTTATTCCTGTCCTCTTCATATCCTTAATAGTGTGTTCCAGTTCATATTGTCAAAGGTTTTTTCCTAAATCTACTAATGCCATGTACGTAGGCCACAAATTGCCTTACGCTGTCTTCTAAAACTGGACCTAAAGTCTGTATTTCTACTCTTGTTCCTACATTTATCCTACAACCAGACTGATCTTCTAACTCGCATTTTATTTGTGGTTCCATCCTCCTACATACTATTTTCGTTAATATTTTACACGCATAAACTAATTGTCCTGTGCTGTTCGCATCTATAAGCCCCAGTTTTTCTTCGGTATGTGTATGTTTATGGTTTTACTAAAATCTTCTGGTATTCTTTCTGCCTCGTAGACTTCACAAACTATCCTAAACAACCATGATATTGCTTCTTCACCCGATGATCTTACCAGCTCGGCTGGAATGTTTTCAATTCCTGGCGCTTTACAAGTGCTCAGATCCGTCAGTGTCCTATTAAACTCCGACCTTAAAATTTTGTCTCCCAACGCTTCATCATCCACCTCCTCCTATGCTTCTTCTTCTAGTACTGACTGATCTAGATTTCCATCGTGATACAACTCTTCTAGAAATTCCTTCCATCTTTCTGCCTTTTCTGTTTAATTCAGAATTGGCTTCCCATCCGCTAATATTTTTCCTCTCTCCAAATGTTTTTTTGATTTGCCTATAAGCTACGTTATCCTCTTTGGCTGCTTTGCACTTCCAATCTATCTCATTCTTCAAACTTCTGTACTGCTCTTACCATTTCCATCTCTCACGGTTTTATATTTACGCCTTTCATCGATCATTTTTATTATTTCTTGTGTAATCCATGCCTCCTATTGCTCTAAGCTATTGTTCCTATTTTTCCATCTGCTGCTCTTGTATATTATTCCTTTTTCCTTTCTCTATTAATCAACTCTTGATATATTTTTAGAAACTGTGAGGCCCCTCCTGTTGTTCCCCTTTTTATAATCTCTGAGGAGCATCAGAACCGATACTACGTTCATAATAGTCCATACTGTTTCTCCTGTTCTGGCTTATGGTAGTTGCTATGTTGCAAGTAGTTGCAATTAATAGCGTTCGTGATGAAAATGAATCTAAGTTCTTTAAGAAATTAAACGCCGACCTCCTGTGGTGTAGTGGCTAGCGTTACTGCGTCACAACCCAGAGATCGCGGGTTTGAATCCTGGCATGGGCTTGGATGTTTGTGCTGTGACGGAATGCGTCATGTAAGATGACAGTCCGCAGTCGTCCTGGTAGGCAAAGGCCCGAATGCCATAGTAAGAAGAAGAAAGCAAACAAATAATAAAGGCGATCTGGCGAGTAGTGTGAATAAATTTTAGGCTGTATACAATAATTAAATAAATATTTTTTCAATCGCAATTTTTGATGCCTTTTTTGCAAGTATGATCTCAGTAAAGAAAGGGGTACTCCTCAGATTCCATAGAAATACAACTTTTTGAGTAGATTATCTACTAATCAAATTCTTAGGAGAGGTCAGCAAAAATTCCAGTCACTTCTTATTCTTTAGTCGAGTGCGTGATTAATACTATGAACGATGTCGGAATAGAGCCGTGTTGGTAGTTTTTCCTCTAATGAAGCAATTTATTTAGCTTCGCATTAATACATACAATCGTTTACAATAAACTGAAATGTAAGTTAAGTAAAGAATGGTACTAAAAAGCAACACGGTACCCAGAATAACCGCATTTATTAGCCGCAAATATCTTATATATATAATATTCGCAGCTAACAAATGCAAGTATTCCGAGTACCTTGCTGATTCCCAGTAGCATTCGTTACTTAATATATATTGTATTGTATTGTATTTGCTAATAATCTACAATTGGGCGCAAGCCCGGTGGCAGATACATAATTAAATATACATAATTATAAACTAAAGAAAGATAAACATGTTCCGTGGATGCCCTGAAAGAGAAAAGAGAAACACTTCACTTCACTTTTTTATATTCGGAAACACATTTATATTAAATAAATATCCACTTCACTTCACACGTTTTTTCAGATTTGACCTAAATTTATTTTCTTGAAGAGGATTTCCTCCAAACACCCCCACAGGTAAATTATTCCAGTCGTTGATAGTCCTATTTAGGAATGAGAATTTGCCAACATCTGTTTTTTGTTTTCTATATTTCACTTTGAATTGGTGATCCCATCTACCTATATAACTGGGCTTTTGCATTTTGTAGCTAATTCCAATCCATGGTTTTTGCCCCGTATAAGCTTTGAATAGCAAATGCAGTCTTGCTTTCTCCCTCCTTTCTGACAAGACCTCCCAACCTAGCTGTTTTACTTTTTCCTTCCTATGACCTGGCCCTACTTGCACAAAATTAGCAGCCCTTTTCTGAACTTTCTCTAATGATTCTATTTGATTAATTCTATAAGGATCCCAACAAGCCGCCCCATATTCCAAAATTGGTCTAACTAGAGATAAGTATGCCACCTCCTTTGTTTTTGAACTTCCCTTTTTTAAGTTCCTCATAATGAAATGTAAGGAATTCCACGCTTTTCGGGCCGTGAAATTCACTTGTTCCTCCCACCCAAGTCTATTGTTGAAAAATATCCCCAGATATTTGCAGCTCGTTACCCTTGGAATTTGTTCCCCACCTATTCTATATTCTGTCTCATTTAACAAGGTGCGTTTAGTAAACGAGATTGAGCTGCTTTTCTTTCCATTAATTTTCATTTTATTTTCCAGAGCCCAGCTATTAACTTTATCTAGATCTTCTTGTAATAATAAAGTGTCTTCCTCGTTTGTTACCTTTCTGTATATGATACAGTCGTCAGCGAAAAGCCTTACCCCTGACTTCAAGTAATTCGGTAAGTCATTAATGAATATTAAAAACAGTAAGGGGCCGATTACAGAGCCTTGGGGAACTCCCGATGTTACAGCGCCTGAATCCGAAAATTGTTCCCCGATTTTGACTTTTTGCGATCTGTCGCTTAAGAATTTTTCTACCCATAGTATCACTCTTTTATCTATACCTGTTTTATTTAATTTATCCAATAGGATATCATGAGGTACTACATCAAATACCTTAGCGAAGTCTATGATAACCCCATCTATTCTACCCCCATTATCTACTTCATCTGCTGACTCCTGAAATAGATTTATCATTTGACTTTCGCACGAGTACCCTTCCCGAAACCCATGCTGCGATGTAGAAATAATTATAATTTTGGTAAGAAAATTTGCAACTCTCAAGAAGTTTGGAGAATATTGGCAAGAGGGAAACGGAACGATAATTGGAGACGTCTGTTGTAGAACCCTTTTGGTGTAACGGTATAACCTGAGTCTTTTCGAGAATCGTGAAATATACCAGAGGAAAAGCACAAGTTAAGTATGAAATGCATTGGAATGAAATTTCATTACAGCAATGTTAAATAAGCTTACTGCTGATTCCTTATATGTCGCAAGTATTCGAAGTTTTTAGATTGTTGATTATATCAATAAATTCATTTTTATTGACCGAGATTATTAACCGGTTTTCTGGAGTTGCGTAGCATTTCTCTTGAGTTGGTCGTGTTATGTTTCTTTATGCTTGGTTTTTCTAGCATATCACGAGAAACGTTAATAAAATACGAGTTAAATTCACATGCTACTTCTTCATTTGTTATTTATAAGTTGTGTATCGTTCTGATAACGTTGATAAATAGGATGGGATCGCTGTAGGTGCAATCGATGCGAGGTGTAGAGGATGGATTCAAGTGAAACGAGTAAAGGTATTGTTTAGCAGGTAGGCCTTAATTAATTCGAGTGAGAACAGCTGAGCGGGCCGCGCTAGTTCCGACGTCAAGGCCGAACAATTAGGCTCCGTTACGGACGGGACTGCGTTCGCACATTTGCGGGGATCACCACCACGCCGCCCACGCCTGCTCCCGAAGGTCCTGTAGGTGTCTGGACTTCTGCCAAAGCAGCGGACCAGCTTGTGGGTGCGGCACAAATATGGCTCTGCAGACTCTCCTAGCACAGATCATCTAACGCCACATTTGGAAGCAGTAACCGTATCGGTACATTTGCTTTGTAAGAATAGCACAAAAAGTCTGTATTACTCTAAAAGGTATAAAATAATGATTCAACGTCTTGCAGCTCATAGTTTCTGCCTACAATTTTTTTTATTTAAATAAACATAACGGAAAGCAGTGTCCGGCGATTCTGAGGGCGGTTTCTCCTTATTTTTTGTAACGCCGAAGACGGACGATAGAGGCCTGGGGAGAGTAACAGCTGCAACAAGTAAGTGTAATTGTTGAATGCAGTGATTAAAGAAAGCAGAGGCTCAGTGTTAAACGCAAATTGCAGGAAGCTAAACGCCACTGCGAAAGCGGATGTGAACCCAGAAAGCTTGGGAAACTGGTAAAAATTAGTTGGTGGACAGTTATTAGAGAGAACGGATATTGTAAATTTTGGATTCGATGTTTCGGCCTTTGCCATAGAAATTGTTCATATTGTATACTACCTATGTCCGCGACTTCGTTCGCGCGGACAAATAGATCTTTTTATTTTTCCCTAAAAACGAAAAAACAGGTACAAAATTTGAATACAGTACAGTATTATTATTTATGACCGACTCAGGGTAAACCTCGCAGTTGGTTTGGAACAGGACCCGCTTTCACACCTTTTGGAGCCTATTCCAGACAGACAGAAACTTCAATTATATTTATTGGGATAGATTATACTTATTTTATTTGCTTTCAAAAATTAGAATTTTAAATATTAAAATTTACCGGACACGACAAATAAAATCAATTTACGTATACATCGTATCGACGATCCAAAGAAGTTTATTATTTCTCAAGGAGTTAGATCTCTGCCAATTACTGCACGAATCCTGCTGCAACAACAGATGGAGTGAGAATTCTTGCCTTCCCCATCACATCTCTCTCACGCTGCCAGAATTACGCACAACTTATAACTCGCAGTTGGTTATCGCTCCGGATTTAGAGTGGCAATATTAATATCTTCTGAATTCTGCAAGATTTCGGAATGAAATATACACGAACGTTTAAGTTAAAATTCTCCAAATTTTCATTGAAATCCGTTGAACCGTTTTGGTTCCTATTCGAGACAAACTTCCAGACAGACACTTTTATTTATTGGTATAGATAATGTCACTCGTACATAGATGTACTATAAATAAATAAACTACTAATAGCAAACATTAAAGTTTACAATTTAGTCAAGTTTCTTTTAATTTACTACTTAAATTTAATATCACAACATATTATGCGACTTAGAGTTGAAGGAGCCGAACTATGAGTAACTCAAGGCTAAAATAAGTGCAATTTGTGAACTTTGTTTTAATGTTTATTTACTCACAGTTCATCTCCTTCAATTCTTAAATCTCATAATCTGTTCTAATATTAAATTTAGGCTGTTTATTTATTATAGAACAACTAGCTACCAACGAAGTCAGAAAAACTTTACAGTTTGCCGGAAATGGTCTCAGATGAAGTGGTGTCAAAAGAGAATAAAGTACATTTTTATGCAGAAGAACCTGTCGGAGAAGAAACCGAAGATCGGAAGGTTCTTCTACAAGAAGAGCTTGCACAGAAATGTTTACAAGAGGAGTAAGACGTTTCTGAACAGAAAGATCGAAATATTTATGGAGAGGATGTCACAGAAAAAGAAGCTGAGGAGAAGATGACACTGAAGATGAAGTCACAAAATTTGTTAAAGATGAATCCGTGATAAACGGAAGAACTAAGCGAACGGGTATGTCGACGCAGACTAGCTAAGCGATGAAATGGACTGAAAGAATTTTAGCTTTACTCTGAGTAATGGAACGATTTTGTGGTCATGCAAGAAGCAGAAATATGTTATTGTAAGCACAGTAGAAACAGAACATGCTGTAACATGTCTATCCGCCAAAGTAGCTCTTTGGATTCAGCGTTTGTGCTATAAAATTGGAGCACCTAATACATTTATTTTTCATTTGAAGCTTTCCATGTACATTGAAGGAGCAATCCATTTAGCAGGGCATAATCTAATAGTAAACAAAAATTAACGTATCTATGTGCGGTAAGTCGAATTTAGTTTAATTTCAAGAGTGAGACTGCTTGTTGAGATTCAAATCACGGCCTGCAAGCTCATGTCTGTCAGATTAACTTTTGCTGATCTTCATGCAAGAGAAGCTTTGTTCACAGGTATATGTAGACCAAATATAATCGGCATTTTCCCTACATGGAAATATTTTAACCGGCAAAGATTTGTAGCTGTTGACCTTCTTTGAGTGTCTGCTTTCATGAGGGTGATCCCCTTTGAAAGCATAGGACGGGAATTTGAAAGAAGGGATGCGGAGGGCTAACATTAAACATTTCTTTCACAGTTTAACCTGACAGCATGTTGTAATATTTAATATTTGTACCGGAGGGGTCACCTTTTTTTTCAAATGCAATTCTTTAATTTCATTATTTATTTTTAAGAATTACTGAATTATAAATAAAATTAACAAATCAAACAATTTATATTTACTCAAAATTGCAAAAATCTCAGACAAAATGTTCAAGGCAATTCTAATTTACTTTAATTAGGCAAAGTGGGGTATATTTTTAGGTGACTCGGTATTTATTTCAAATTTGCGAAGAGTCCTATGTATGTGCGTATAGCGCACATCTCATTTAATTTAATTTGTATTTTATTTAGCGCACATATCAATTTATTTAATCTAATGTGTTTTATATATAACTTAACCTCATTGAGTGTGTGCTGGCTGAAATCCGTTGCTACCCCCAGTTATTGAATTAATATATTTTTATAATATTTTAAATTTTCATCTAGCGTAAATATCTGTGTTAAATGAGTGGCTTCTTAGTAAAACCGAACATTCATATTTCCGAGCGTCCGTCGTATCTTAATGGCCCAATCTGAGCTAAAGCAGACGATGACGATGATAGAGACGAGGGTTTGATTATATTGGCCGATAATGGTGAATGATGCAAATGGAGTTGGCCTAGGTTGGCTCTGGGAGCGGTTTTCTCCACACATCAAAAGAGGCCAATACGCCAAAGCAAAGTGAGCAGAACTAAAGGGGCACGCGGGTAAATGGTGAGAGTATCTCTTACTCTTCTAACGGAGGTCTGGCTACTTCTGATGTTCAGTAGCTTCCCTGTTGGGTGCTACGGTAACACCAATGGGACGAATGGGCCCGTCCACAGGGATATGATTGGTGGCAAGAAGGATGTAAACGTTTCACGGCCGTGTCGCCCGTGTCAAGCCACTTTAGGGTAGTGAACAGATAGCTCTTGGCACGCGGAAGTGGTCGGTCTGGGAAGCGGCGTCCTAATCCTGCTATTGATATTAGCTGAGACCGACTCCATCGAGTCATCTTCGAGCGACAAACTTATTGAAAGTGGCAGTCTGGTGCGCAGTCAGAGGAGGGGAGGAGTTTGGGTTTTCTAGTTGTAAACGTGATTAAGGGGCCTCGAACTATTCGCTGGAGTGTTGGTTTCTCCGTGCTTGGCCTAGCCAAAATCATCGGCTATCTTGCCCATGTTATAATGATGTAGACGTAGCTTTGGAGCTCATTCTGACTTGCTTGAATGGGCCGGCAAGCTTCAAGGGCCATTAATGGGAAGTACACCTCCTCCCGGCGGAGCGACCATGAGCACGTATGTGCTTAAAGAAGCAATGCGCGCGACCGTCCAATGTCGTTCTTCGGGATGTGTGGGGTCTCTGCTCGATCCTACAGACTCAGAAGTCTGCCTGTTGGCGGCTTTTCCACGTCCCAGGCCAAGCCAATATTGTAGTTTGACTCGACACGGTATGGTTTCGCGAGCACAATTTCCTCCCTTTCCTTACCATGGGTGCAGGACCCTTCCCGCACGGGATTTTATGTATAGGCTTCCCCTTCGTCCTCTCTTCGAGAGGCCTTCAAGTTTAAATGCTCGGTGGGACCCGACCCATGAATGTACATGGCGGCCCATTCACTGCTACTGTATGGTTGGAACTGAAGTCACCAAATTTTAGTGGCTAACATTGGTGTCCAATGTAAGGCCAAATTATTGGCCCACGGTGAAGAGGGTCTTTCAGAGAACCAGCCAATCGGTAATGGAACAGCTTATACCGAAACAGAAATTTTTCAAAATGTTCATCATAGATGTATCCACAATGATTTCTTATTGATTAATTTTCTATTAGTTTGAAATATTTCATGATTAATTTATTATTTTGCATATTTATTTAACGTGCATGCCAAGCACTGTCGCGAGGTAGAAAAAATGACCGTCCACAAAAAACACCTATATTCAAAATAAAATTCATTTCAACTCTTTAACTATTTCATTAAGGCTGTAGGAAAACCATTAAAAAAGCAAATAAACGCAGAGAAAATATGTAGCCAACGACGTCAGATAATATCGGTAATACGTGAAGCAGATTAAACGGAACATTAGTTTTAAGTCGATGTACTTCATTACACCCATTAAAAACGTCATAAATGTACCTTCTGGAGAAATACCCATCTTATATCATCCTAACAACTGTCCAGGATCGCTGTCATATATTTAAAAAGGCACATTAATATAACCTTTAAAATGTATCTTTTTTCGATTCACTGTTTACCGGCTACATTCAATGTTTGTTAATTTATTATCGTGCGCTATGTAACAAGTGTAGCACATATGCCAAGCACTACCGCAGGATAGAAAATGACCATACACTAAAAAGACCCAACCTTTTTTCTTTCTATTCTGTCCACGTTATGGCTCTCCTACACCGTGGCCCTAGCTGGCGGAAGTTGGTGAAGGTTGGGAATGGAGTTGGCCGACATTTTCTTTGGAGGCGATTTTCTACACGCATCAAAGGAGTAAAATATACGCAAACAAAGTGCGCAGTGTCAAACAGAGCGTGACCATATTGCCCGTTGTATAAGTCCATTGTGTTGATAGGAACTAAGACAGCTAACATTGGCGTAAGGCCCATAATGAAAAGCGCCTCATATCCGACTTATGTCACAAAAATCTATTGTAAGATGTCCTGATTCATACACATTGTAGGTGTCACCCGTGGTGAAAACCTACGTATTTGCATATCATAGCAAGTATGGCTATCCTGCAAATTTCAAGAATATGGCGTGCCGCCTTCCTGGTACAGCAATTTCAATAGCCAGTGTATTTAAATGTTATTTATATGCTACGGCATTAAAAAAAATTACATTAAAACAAATACCCTTACAGGCATAAAGTTCTAGGCACAGGACGAAGCTTGAGTTCTTAACTCGAAATGGAGTACAACAAAAAGATACATTATGGAAGTATCGCTTAGCCGCAGTATAAAAGAGCTTGCAGTTGAAGTGGAAATAGTTTTACAGTGCTTAAACACCACCAATGTTCATAAGAGTGCGAAGACTGTTACACTGAATGAAAAAGTATTCACTAATAAGAAAAGTCAACTAAATAATACAATAAATCGAAAAATATTAATAAAAAACCAGAATACAAGGTATATTAATCATTTGCAGTTACATGTAAGTACAAGTGAGGTAGTATTCTTACTTTTTGAATACAGAAATGCTTACTAAGAAAATATTTAATGTCTAGAGATACGTTTCATATTGCTACTAATTTTTTATTTTTTAAAAATACGGTAGAAATTGCAGAAAGGAAAATAATAGAAGCCTTTGAAATGTGGGGCTATAGGAGAATGAGATGGGTGAACAGAGTTACTAACAAGGAAGTTCCAAACAGAATAGGGGAAGAGTGAACAATATAGAGGATGTTGACAAAGAGGAGGGATAGATTAAAAGGCCACGTTTTAAGACACGAATGTCTTGTAAAATTAGTATTAGAGGGACGTGTGTGGGGTAAGGACAGTAGAGGGAAGCCAATGATGGAATACGCTAAGCAGATTTTGGAGGATGTGATAGTTATGCAGTAATGAAAAGGCTTGCACAATATAGGTTAGCGTAGATGGTTGCAACAGACCAAGTTTAAGGACTGAATAAGTCAACATAAAACATTCTATTGTACAGATTATTAATTAATTTAAATAAATTATCATTCAAACATTTGACAATAATTGAAGGATTTTATTTATCTATAATACAGCTTTTAAGTAAATTTAAATATTTTATCATTCCAAAATTTCAAATTTAGTAAAAGATTTTCCTTCATTCCAAATACAGTTTTGATGGAACATTTTATCATTCTAATACTAATAGTAATAGTAATGTTCGTTTAATTTTTTCAAATCTCAGAACAAAATAATGTTATTCGATTGTTTGCATTTGTGTTACGTAATTGTTGTTTTTCACAATTGCGTTCGCTTTTCTGAAGAATTTTCGGAACTCGATGATAATTATGGAGTGCAAGGGTGGCGTTAATATCATGTTGTAGTTATGTTCGAATGAAAAGGCTTGCGCAGGATAGGTTATCATGGAGGGATGCGTCAGACCAGTCTTAGGACTGAACGCAACAAAATCAATTATTTATGTCACTTTTATAGGGATGGTGGATTATTATATATTTTTTGAAATGTTAAGCATTAATGTATTAGTTTTCAAATTCCAAAATTGATTTAAAGATATACAAGAAAGCCAGGTCGCAAGAGGAACTCGAATAGAAACGTATATGTTTAATTTCGGCAATAGGTTTGTTGTGATAAAACATTTTGAAATATTAAAGCTCGAAGGCTTTCCCGGTGAATTGAATGAAGAAATGCTTTTGGGGTTTCCGCCCAGGTAATATCGTAGAACAGCGTAGAACGACGTTTCGACGACTTTCTTCCAGGCAGTGAAGCCGTCGAAAAGTCGCTGTGCTCGAACCCCGAGAAGCTTTTCTTCAATCTAAAATGTAATTACTCCGTATAATGCTAGTCAAATTTCAGTATGCAAATATAAAAGAATTCTGTTATTCATGCAAAATAGTATTAAGATGACCTTTTGTAGAAAAGGACGGAGGCAGGGTACTTTATCTCATTTACTCTTCGACGTGCACAAAACGTAATGATACATAGGAAACAAATAAAAATGTAAGGAATAACAGGCAATGAGCCAATAGTTTAAAATAACTTCTTGTTTCTAATGTTGATGATAAGGGACTGTTCGTAGAAGAAGAAAGGACAAACCTCTGAAAAAATTATAAGCAAATTTAATATAACAATTATTAATGTCTGTAAGTTTGAATAAGGCCAAAAACAGACAAAAATAATTAGTGAAACATAAAAAACCTATAATTTAAAATCAACTACATGTTTCGGCCCTGATCTTCAGGTTTAATTATATAACAATACACAAAAATTATGTTTTTGAGTAGTTATATCCTCCATATGCGCTAAAATTCATGATGCATCTCTTGAAGCTGTAGCTTCATCCCATACATACATCCAGACATTGTCATCGTGGAAATTATGAAAACCCAAGTTTTATACGTACATATTATTATTATTATTTGCTGCCAATAATTAGTTCCGAAGAACCCAGCGTAATTATATTGTTAGATAAACCGGATGAATTGTCGTTTTTGTTATTATTTGATTGTCATTTATCGGCTTATTATATATCACAGAAACCCGTCAAAGAGGGCCATGCGTCATTTTCAAGTTATGTTTATATAAAGTTTTTTAAAAAATTTTGACTTAGACCACTTTCGTAATTACCACTAAATGAATTCCGTATAACGTTGAAATTACAACAACTATCTGAAGGTTCATGTTTGACGATATCGTAAAAATTACATTGAATAAATTTAGTTTAAAATAATGTGGTGTGAAATAATTGATAAATTCAATTTTTTTAAAAAAATCTTGACTTAGAGCACTTTCATAACTATGGGAACATATAATGTCTTAACTCATGAAATATAATGTATCAAATGTATAATTATTATCTTCGCTTTTATAAATTTGTCTTTTGGTTCTGTAATTACTGTATTCTTTGGCTCTACTGTAATGTCTCTGGAATGAATAATTTTTGTGGATTGTTATTTAGTTCAACCTGAAGAGGGTCCAGATCAGGACCATGTAGTTGATTATAAATCATAGTTCGTTACGTTTCACCAATTTTTTGTCTGTTTTTGGCCTTATTTAAACTTTAATTTATAAGCAAATTCTCCGGTCACGTATGCCACGTCAGTAAAAGCAGTCACAAAGAGGCCATTTTAAGTTGTCCATCAAGTAGAACTTACATTTATGGACGGCGTTGATGTTACTGCAAACATGGAACGTGGTATTTGTACGTAACTATAAACAAACTGTTGAAAAACATGCACTAGCATCAAAGAATACTGCGTAGAATAAAGTGTTCATCGTTACGTACTGTTCCAACTTTGTAAACAGATGACAAATTAAACAATACAATGAATCACTGCTGAGCAGTGAAGAGATTAGTGAGATTAAACAATCATTTCTTAAGAAAAGAATAATATAAAAAGTAGAAATAATTCTTATTTTGTCCCTCCATATGGAATTGAAATCTTCTCATGTATTCTGTACTCACTCTCATGACTTGAAGTATAAGTAGTCGGATTAGCGCAACTATTAAGAAATAATATGTATTGAATAGTTAGCTACATGATAAAGACTGAATTTGGAAACCTAGTATTTTGAGGAGTAAACTAAAGGCCGAGTACTTGAGATTCGCACTAGGAAGGAAATTTTTTCCGTGTCCGGGACACTCCTCGGCGATGCAATCTCACCTCCCACTACAGTCGCTGATTTTTATCTTTGGCGAGCAAATGACGGGAGTGCAGGAGTGGCCAGAGATATTCTACGCGAGTGCGTCGCCAGCTCGGAAGGGTCAGCTAATTTACAGCGCCATTGTAACGGAAACAATGCAGGCAAACTTTCACTAGCTCTTGCTTTGTTCCATAATCCACGCCAAGTAACAACAGGTGAAAAAAAAAGTATGAACATTCCTAAAGGACCGTTTAGGAACGAATCCACATCGGTAATATTATTTATTATGGCTTGTTTGTTTTCAGACTATTAATTATGCATTAAAAGGGTAATTTGGTTTTAGGTGTTGAAATACCTCAATCAGCGCTGAAACTGGCCTCGTTTTACTTGGTAATTGCATGCCAGACGATGTGAACCACTGTTTGACAACCAAGTATCCGTCTCCACGTATAGGGCAATGATTACCAAGGATCAGTGCTCCGAAAACCAACGCCATTGTTATCTCAGACCCACAGTGTTCTCCCTTTTTTTATATAAGCGTACCAAGTATTTACATTTCTATAAAGAACATACAAACATACAACCTTCCTTTTTACTGGAGATACATATTTCTTGATATTGATATATAAAAAAGTTTTTAATTTTATGAGTGCTACGCCC
This sequence comes from Eucriotettix oculatus, assembly GCA_034510155.1. NCBI lineage: Eukaryota > Metazoa > Arthropoda > Insecta > Orthoptera > Tetrigidae > Eucriotettix > Eucriotettix oculatus. The sequence goes on from CM067376.1 coordinate 251,700,445, forward strand.
TAAAAATGCATTCTTGGAACAACTTATGCTGCAAACCAAAGCATCACTTTATTTTGTTTGAACAATACTTCAACAAAAAATTAAATATTACTATATTTTTAAAGTAGGTTCGATGTTCATAGAAAGTGTGAACTCCGTGACAAGACAAGATATATTACTTGAATCAAGAGTCCTTGGGTTACAACCCGGGTCATGTTAGAATTTAAAACCGACGTTTCGACGAAAGACACATTCTTCTTTAACAAGTAAATGGCTACACTGATGTTCAGGACTCCTTATATACACTCTCATTTTTTGGGGGGGTAACAGGCTACATGAGGGTGATCCTGAAACAGGCAACTCCCCTTTAATAGCATAGGAAGGGAATTGAAAAGGGGGGATACGGAAGGTAGAGCAAGGTAGCCAAGGGTTAACTAGGGCCCCCGGCTATGGTTTAAAGATCCTACCCGGTGTTTCACCTAAAGAGATGCAGGGAAACCCCTAGAAAACCTGCATCAGGTAGGTCGGGCATTGGGTACTATTCTCACGCCCTTCCGAATGACGGGAGACGAGTCTGCTGTGGGGTCGCAGCATTCCCTTCTCCGTGTCTCCACCAGTTTCAGGAGGCTATACACTCTCATTTAGGTCTTTATTTTTATTTTGACTTATCGAGTTGATGCGTGTCAGACGCTGATTGTCCCGCGGGTTATCAGGTGATTTCAACGTAGTTTGTGACGTATGTGTATATAGAAGGTAACCTCTAGCGCCTGCGATATTCGTTTAGTGGTAATAATTGTACATTTCTTAAGTGACCAATAATTTCGGCGCACATAGAAACAGTTAATTATATTGTAAGCCGTTTGTTTTGAGTTATTCTCTTTCAAAAATAACCTTAAAACCTTATTGTAGTGCTCTCTACTCAGAGAAAGTTTCTGATAATCTTTAGAAGATTTAGGTTCTCTCCTTCTCCTTTGAGGTCAAAAAAGACTTCCAACAGGATCAATTATACCCTCGCAGCCTTTCAAACGAGATAATTTAATTACTGATTAGCGTAAAATAAAATTAAGCAATCATTTTATTTGAAGTACTAAAACTTTTTAATCAGTTAATAATGATGCAAAATGTTCTATGACTCGCAATGCAAAAGATTCAGAAGGCGACTCTGGCGCCGGAGATGGATTTTTGTTACGAAAAGCCGAATCGCACCCAGCTATACCATTATTAAAAAAGAAAGTATGTTTGTATATTAGTTTGTAATTCTTTATACAATCTAAAAAAACGTCAAAAGTATCAGTACTTAAATAGAATGTTATTTTACGATTTATAATCATAAATAATGCAAGTAGACAGGTTGTCGGGGTAAACACATTTTTGAGGCCAATCAGACCGAAGAGAATATATCTGTCAAGCGTGATAAAATACTTAAATCTAACTAACATTTTATTTAACTTATGATACCTTTAATTAGTTAATAAATATGCAAATGGTTTATAAGTCACGGTGCAGATGATTGAGTACAATATATAAAGACCAGGGCCGCACGCACCCAATTTCATTTTTTAAGATGTATACATGTATCTGCACACATTATTTCACACTAATCAGACCGACGAGATGGTCAAGTATCTTCTCCTTATAAACATAAGTGACTGTTTCTGTGTGTATTTGGTTACTTAAGGTATCAGTAGATGTCTTGACTCGATTAAGATGCTAAGTCAACATCATAATTTGGGGGGCGTGAAAAAATAAATTTTTAAAAATCTGATGGTTTTGCTATTGTTTTAATCCCAAAAGAGATTACTGTCGAATTAAATATTGTAGAGGGCTCGTGAAAATGAATTTCCGGACATCTCCGGGCAACCAGCTATACTATTATTAAAAAAGAAAGTATGTTTGTATATTTGTTTATAATCCTTCATACAATTTTAATCGCGTGGACAGATTGCAACAGAACTAGTTACACTCATTCGTAATGTTTTATTTTAAGGCTGATTTTGTTTTTTACTTTAATTTCAACATAAAGGAGAGTAAAGAATAAGAAACTTTAAATTTTATAATATGTAACAAAAAAGAACACAAAATAAAATAAATTATCCTAATCACTCGCTTTAAACCTTAACCCTACGTTGACAACTGCTCTTTCTGAATTCCTCCTCATAACTTCTCAATACCTCAACGACAACTCAACTACCACCCTTATCCATAACTCATTCATCAGTTGGTTCCCACCAACATATTTGTTCGAAGTTCCCACAAAAAGAAGTATGTTGATTAGCCCCTGCGAAAATGATCCTGCGCCCTTGGAAGGGACGGAAGAGAAATTTTGTCCGAGAAAACATGCCACCTCGAGTTCAATTCCACCTTCTCCACAACTCCTCGATAAATCTTGCACCACCCTCGAAATTTCCGATCTTCCTGTCTCCCGGAGAAATATCCAAGACTTTATCCAATAGGAATTAATTTTACATTTTCGAATTTCCAATACGGGTTTCACATTTCTTGATTCAAATACAGGAAACCTCACGCACCGGAGGAAATTTTCAGACGTGACAAAATGTTGAGGCATAAGCTTATCCAATCGACTCAAATAATGACTCTGCTGGCTAGCTACTTCTATTCCCTTACACAGGTGGCCTCTTTAATAGTTGTTTGTTCGGCCCTTAGAATCAGGCTTTTGATCCCCAGGAGTTCCGCAATTAATTTAGTTTGTAAATGATGTGGGTATATAAATTAATTATTTAATTAATTAAGGTTTTGGATTTTATTATACATTTATTTAAAGAAAAAAACACAATAATTTTAAATGGGGTCCTGCGCGAAAATTACAGGTACAAATATAAATAATTATAGGGGACGATTTTAAAGTTGTCAGAGTTAAATTATTAGTTGGGAAACCACGTACAGCGGTTTCCGTTCACTGAACGAAACTGTTTTGTTTGCCTGTGCGCCTTGGTGCGGATTAACGTGCGATTGGACTTCCTTCTCTCGTTGTTCTGGATGATTCTGGAGCTGTTGGTAAATTGAGGAAAACTCGAGCCTTTTCTTCCTTCGTAGTTTTCCTCCGATAATGCTATCGCGAAGTCTCACACCATGCTGCTGCTTCCTCCAATGATAAACCCGCGTTTCATACTCTCCTCTATCTGTAAATCCTTACATTATACTGACCATTTTTCCGCCCTTCACCTTCGCAGGTCACCTCCGTATATCTGTCCCCTCCAAGGGATAATCACGTGACGATTGTCTGCTAATCATCGTGAGTTCTCCGTCAAGCGCCGCGGGAGATTTTTTTATTATGATACAGGTATGTGTCCGTAGGAAAACTCGAAAGGTGAACGCTCTCTCAGCCAAAAACAAGCCTACCGAATAAGCACGCAGACGGCCGCCTTCTTGGCGCCGGGAAAAAACCCTTTAACCTGGACAGTGACAAGTTCTTAACAAAAAAATTTATATAATTTAAAATTCCATAAATAGGAATAAAAATTGGGCAGGGTTTTACTGCGCTACAAATTTAACAAATTAAATTTAAATTAAATAAATACTCCCATTAATAATTTAGTAAACATCTGTACACTACAGAAATACCCGAAGAAGAACACTGCCAGTCAGAAACCTTTAGCATCAAGCTAGCGGTAATTTTATCTACTTAATGTGCGAATGTGTGAGCTTGGAACACATATTCTTATAAAACGATAAAAAAATGACCGGCGGAGATCGACTCGCTTAGCACAAACGTGGATGGAACTATACTTTAAAATATATTCGAAGATTAAGCATGGACAATTTCTGTATACATACTGTCATCATTGTGTCCAAGCATTATGTCAATAGCTGCAGATCCATGGTTTTCGTCGTACATTTAATTTCAACGAGGTAGGGTTCACAAAAGATGGCGTGGTGAACTTTCAAAACCAGCAAGTGTGGGCTGAACTAGGGCATCAACATAATTTATCCATCAAATATTGGGCAGGCCATACATCCTATCACAAATATTAAATAGGTTTCATTATCGTCAATTTCTTGTTAACGTATTATCTATTTTGTTAGAGGATGTGCCATATCAGCAAGTGCTACAGATGTAGATTATGGGTGATGACGCACCTGCAAAATTCCTCCTCAATGTGCCTGGCACTGACATATCAGAACTACTAGAATGGTCGGGAAGGTCCAACACCTTGGTCTCCTCGTTCCCCAGACTTCAACAGCCTAGATCTTTGGGCATGGGGACACTTGAAGACAGTCCATGATCTCCAGACGCTACAGGATCGCATCTACAATTCATATCAACACTTGGATGATATAGTGTATAGACCAGTAGGATCCCTCCCTAATTTTATTCACATTGTTTGGTTTCAAACGATCGAAATTCAGCAATAATATTCAGAGTTGGGCAGGCAAGACGCGTAAATTCCAGGGCAGGCGCCATGGTGACGGGTGGAAAACGTGTCTGCCTGCAGCTGCAATAGATTAGGGCTGTTTTACTAAAGAGACTTACACCCGTCAAAATTTCCCAAGGACACCATTCTTTCGTCAGCGAAAAATTAACGCGATGGAGGAAGGACGAATAAAGATGAACACACGCCACATGGGTGGCGTTTTCCTTAGAGAAGGGGAAAAGAAAAGTTTAGCAAGGAGGTGAGAAGACAAAATAGGAGGAGAGTTGATCAAGACGTTGAAAGGGCGAGGAAGCTCGGAAGTAGAAGGGAACAGAAAGTCGAGGAGAGAAGATAAAAATGAACAATTAAGAAGACAATGTTGATCGGGAATTGAAAGGAAAGCGAGCATTGTTGCTCTTGAGTTAGCGGGAAGAGCTAGCAAAGAGAACTTCGGACTTGCTTTTAAGTTGAAAGGAAGTGGTAGTAACTGTGTTGGAGTTGGGAATCAAGAACGAGGAAAATTGAGTTTTCCTGAATCGCCGGGCAGTACTAGACCCAGAACCTTCTTCCGTCAACAGAGGGGAATTCACAACCTGACCTGGAAGTGTAGAGTGGAATAAGAAAACTTCTACGCAGAAGTTCCGTAATTGCTGAGAAGATCGAACAGGCTCGTCACGAACGTGAAATATCTGCTGCACGTTGTAATTTCAGACAATCTTAAGAAACAGGGACATAGTGCTTTTTGGAGATGTTATCCTGGCGTAGCAAGTGATTGCAACTTGAAAAATTATTTATGTATTGTATTCATATACGTTTGATTAATGAATATATGTATTAAAGAATCAGTAACAACATGAATTAACGTTTCACCGAAGTTTTCATCTTATGTTTAGCTTTTTTTACCTAGTCCTCGCTGTACACAGAATACTCATTAAACAAGGCAATTTTACTAGAATTTCCTCACGCACACTTACGAAAAATTAAAAACGATCGACAGCACCAACGAACGACTTAAAACATGAAATAAACAAATCGACAGTCCTAATCGTTTCGAGACTCAATATTATTTAGTACTACAAGTACTTACATCGAAAGCCCAACACCGATGAAATTTAAGTATCTATACTGTTTAGTATTCAATACTTTATTAGATCATTCTAGTTTAAGAGTTGAATTCGTTTCTCTTATTTTATGAAAACATTATTTACAGTAACTTTCTTTTATATATAGTACTAAGAGAATAGAACTGGGATGGAAAGGCAAAATAAAGCGTGATGGACTTAGCCTGCTATTTATTTGAAGTATGCATGTTTTCAGGTCTTTCAATACAACTTCCACTTGAGAAATGGACCGAGAAGACAATGCGCCATTGTGAAGTTCTTTGATATGTCGAAACGCTAGCGCCCCCTTGGGTCGAACACAATGTCTCCGAAATGGGCTCCATTGGGACCCTCGACTACGTGGGAGTAGGCCAGGCGCAACAGGCGCTGTCATTCCTATATGCACCGGTTCCCTAGCAAGAAGAAAGACGGTTGACTTAAAATTACGTATGAAAAAATAAATCCAGAAAATGGGAACTGATTTGAATATTCAAACGAGAGATTATCAGCCATCTCTTATTCAGTGAAACATTTAAGAACTTTTAAGCATAAGAGAGAAAACGACGGACCAGAAGTAGCCTTGTGAACCAAAAGTTTCAAATATTCCATACTTCCCTTTACATTTAGTTTATGGTAGATATTCTTTCGATATGTTTGTAGGAGTGAGAACCATGAAGTACTAAAATATTTTACAGTCACACTGACAATATACCTGCATGTACAAGAAAAGCTTATAAAGAAACGTGTATTTCACAAATTTGTGTTAAAGAAAATGGAGAGATAAACTAATTTTTGCTGATTTTCCGAAAAGCTACACGCTACCATATATATAAATCACTCGGAAAATATAATTACTTTGTCATTTGTGGTGCTTATCGTATTCAGCCTTATAATGCATATTAAAAAATGAATACTGGAAGGAGAAAGTGATAAACAATTAGACAGCAATAGAGAAAATAAAACGGGATTCCAACAGGGTAATTTCAATCGGTATAACGTTTTGATGACTTGTTCCGCCGTCATATTCTGGCTATCTTAATTGTTTATTCCGCGTTGCTCTGATGACGTGGTACGAATCTTCCCGTGCACGTCACTCATCATGTCAGCTACATTACTTGCAACTTTATAATTAAAGATCGAGTGGGGAGATTAATTACACTGCTCAGCAATGAAAATTATTCTAATTCAAAAATATCTTATCCTCAAGTATTTTCACCTGCTGTATTCAAAAATCACTATAAAATGTCCAATCAGCCCTTGTTTGGACGATATAGTGACATTTTCTCCCCAACTATTTTTTTTTGTGTGGGGGAAAATTTGTTAGTGACAAAATATAACTATTCGTTTCTTTGGGTAGCAGGCTACATGAGTTCCATCCTGAAGCAGGCAACTCACCTTTAATAGCATAGGAAGGGTATTGACAACGGGAGATTTGGTAGGTAGAGTTAGGTAGCCAAGGGTTGACTAGGGCTCCCGGGCTAAAGTTTAAGTTAAAGAGACGCAGGGAGAACCCTATAAAACCTGCATCAGGTAGGTCGGGCTATTGGGCACTATTCTCACGCCCTTCCGAATGACTCGAGACGAGTTTGCTGTGGAGTCGCAGCATTCCCTTCTAAGTGTCTTCACTAGTTTTAGGAGGCAGCTTCCCGATTGATCCAATGAGATCAGAGAACAAATCTTACCGTATGCACAAGGTCTTCGATCCAGTACATACTCCTAAAATAGATGAAGAAGCCTCGGTTTGTGAGAACTTCAAAAAACCAGAGAGAGTAAGGGGCATTCCAAAAGGTGAGCACCGTAGTCAATCTGAACGTTTCTTTCTACGGGCTTCATAACTTTTCCTTTTTTTGTTAAAGACTACATGAGGGTTATCCTGAAACAGGAAACTCCCCTTTAATAGCATAGGAAGGGAATTGAAAAGGGGGATTCAAAAAGTAGAGCAAGGTAGCCAAGGATTGTCTACGGCCCCCGGGCTATAGTTTAAGGATCCTATCCGGTGCTCCACGTAAAGAGATGCAAGGAAACACTAGAAAACCTGCATAAGGTAGGTCGGGGATATTGGGTACTATTTTCGCGCCCTTCCGAATGACGGGAGACGAGTTTGCTGTGGGGTCGCAGCATTCCCTTCTCCGTGTCTCGACATCTTTAAGGAGGCAGTTGGCCGATTGATCCAATGGGATTAGTAGACAACTCTTGCCTTATGGCCAAGGTCTTCTACCCCAGTACATATTCCTCCTAAAATAGGCATGTGAGAACTTTGGAAAAAAAAAGAGAATACGAGGCATTCCGACATAATCTGGTGAGCCCCGCAGTCACTCTGGGGTGAAGCGCCTGCGAGAAAACTCCCGCAAGCAATCCTCCTTAACCAGGGAAAACCATTTTTTGGAGAGGTTAACAGGCTACATGCAAATCCCCGTTAATATCATAGTAGAGGAATTGAAAAGGGTGATACGAAGGTAGAGCAAGGTAGCCAAGGGTTGACTAGGGCCCCCGGGCTGTGGTTTAAGGATACTGCCCGGTGTTTCACCTAAAAAGATGAAAGGAAACCCTAGAAAATCTGCATAAGGCAGTTGGTCGATTGATACAATGGGATCAGCGGACCACTCTTGCTCAAGGTCTTCGACTTATACCTCCCAAAATAGGTGAAGGTGTCTCGGCATGTGAGAACTTAATCAGGTGAGCCCCGCAGTAAGTTATAAACATAATTATTGTTGTTGTGACTTTGAGTTGTAATTAATGTATAATTTCTGGTTTTCTAGTACTTTGAAGAGTAAATTATTAAATTTAATTCCACGAAAATGTGTCAATTCAGTGATTTCTTTTTATAACATTTATGATGAAATAACATATTCGTCACAGAAACGCAATCTGGTGCCTCCTGTGAAGTCTAGCAGCAATATTTTGGTATGAATGTAAGGGCTCAGGATAAGGCACGGGATCCATGCATATATCGCAACTCTTGTTCACTTGTACTACGACAATGGCTATCCATGGCTGTTCCTCTGGCTATGGTTTGGTAGCAGCCTACAAACCACGCAATGGCTGCTATTAATGTTTGACTCCACCTATAAACGCAGGATAGTCCATGAAAAACAGAGGAAAAGTTCAGTATCCGAAACGTCCATCTGCTATTGGACCTGATAGTATATCTGTTCTTACTCCACGTCTAAATTATGAGCGTCAAATATAATATGAAGACAGCGTTGAAGAGGAACCCAACAAGCCATGACCCTGATTTTGACTAAACATACGATAAACCGCACAGGCTGAGTTAAGCAGAATACGTTGATGTTATTCAACATCCTTTATTTGCCGTAGGAAAAAGTAAAAGCACTTGGGTCAAAACTAAAGCAATAGAATGTTATCAAACGTGATGTCAGGGTCTCACAGTACAACCACATAGAAATGTACTTCATTTTTCAGAAACTGTCAGTGATGAATATTGAGAAAGATTGCATCAGGATATTTCTGTAAGTGTACAAATATATCAAGGCCGTTGGAATGAAGCAGTGCTAGTGGATTGCTTTGGTCTTGGTGTAGGGTTGCTCCGGAACTCACGAGAGGTAAACCGGAAGACATCGATCTCATGAAGCCACCAAAAGATTTTCTTCAGACCCAACCACCTGACAGTTATCATTTTGGAGCTATCATTTAAAAAGTGTCAAATGAACTTTCAATGTTATTGGTACATGTAACTAAAATATAACTTCCATCTACTGTATATCACAGAAACTAAAGTTGATAAAAAGGAAACATTTTTTTAAAAAGTTTGTTGGACAGTTTAATCAAAGTGTGGCCCTCACAGTTCTTCTGGTATGCGCAGGTGTTAAGTGACCTAGCGAGTGATTAATGGTATATTAATGTAAAATTCTATCAGCATCCAGCACCAAACCGAGCTGTGATTAATATACATAGTTACATCGTCCTCCAACCATAGCGGACGCTGACCATCTGCCAGGTGAACAGGAACGACGTAGTAACACACTTATCGCTAATGCATTAACCGAATCGTCGTTACCTGCGTTGTACCTACGAATGATGTTATGGTAAAAGCGCTGCATCACACCCGATGTCTTCTCAATCCGTTGAGCAGCAGTTCTTCCTCTGCTTCCAGAGAACTCTCGCAAATTGAAGTAATTTCAAGTGACCCAATGGAGTCAAGTCCTATGTCAGTGGAGACCATGCGATTGGACCTTCGTCTGAATCGTGTTCCACTTGTTATCGAACATCCAATGAAAAGTGGGAGGGTGCGGCGTCGTGCTGAAACCATCTGTCTTGACGAACGCTTAAAGTTACAGCATCCAACAAAACGCCAAAACTTTCTGAAACTTTAGGCTTATATGTATAGGCAGTAAGACGAAACAGTATGACTAAATAGCGTAGAGGACAAGTTTCCCAGCACTATATACAACCCAGATCAATGGTGAAGATTTGATGTCATAGTGATTGTCTTCTCTACAGTTAGCTAAATTAGAAGTACCTCAAAGATAATAAGCCCAGAGTTGAGGTAAAATAATCGAGACGCAATGTTCTTAGCTTTTATAACCGTTATAGCGGAAGGCAATAATTGTAATAAGATTATTTCCCAAGGCTGCATTATTCATAGATAAAAAGAGAAGCGCATAGGACAATAATGTTTTTCAAACCAATCTAGGCAAAACTTCAGCTCTGGTCGGAAGTGAGTAAGATAAATAAAACGCTACAAACGGGTTTATAAAATAAAAGCGGAATTGCTGACAATACAGTTGACCTATCATCAGGTAACATTTGGGCGAAACAATTAGGAATGACTTGAATTCGGGAAAATACAAGATTCGGTACATGGAAAATTTAAGGGCAATTTTTAAAATGGGCAATTTAACAGACAATTTGACTCTATAATTACCAAAATACACAACGTTTCCTCCATAAATTGGTGGACATAACAAGCCTATGGCTATGAGATAGCCTATCTTCCCGTGTACACAATATAACCAAAGACAACATAAAGATAAAGTTAATTGAACAAAAGTTCATACATTTTACTAAAATTTTCAGTACCACACTAGACATTGATAGAATGTTCTTATTAATTCAAATATTTATAATTTCAGATAAGTCTGAAGAGATTGTTATTTTCAACTTCAAGGAAACTGAAGTTTATTCCAATGAATTCAAAAATGAGTGGAAAGATTCTATGTAAACGAAAGTTCAGGCGAAAATCTTGCAACTTTGGAGATGCGTACGGTTAGAAAAAAGGAAGAGCTAGGAACTGAGAACTTTATAAACCGTGGTCCGACGAAAGACAAAATAAATAATCGGGTTATATTAAACAAAGAACAAATTAAAAAATTTACCACGTCTAGCTCAATTGCATTTAGTAAGGCTCTATCGACTTAAGGATCATTTTTTGAGGACTTATCGTGCAGCAACAAAATTATCATCACACGCCTGAGATTTATTGTGGGTCACGCCGGTATCATGACGTCCGTCTTCCACGAATTCTGGTCGCCTCTGGAACTCGTTCCTGGGCTCTGGGAAATTACTTGGACAGGACTCCACCTGCTTGCAGTTCGCTTCGTTTTAGAGACATCCTTCCTCTATTACGCCAGCAAGATTCCTCGTTTTCTCTCCACCTGATTATTTCAAAGATCGTTCCTGACTGACTTTTTTCGCTAGTGTCGTGGCTCAACTATCTCCTGACATCCTACACGTTCAATTCTCCGAGCCCAAGTGATCTAATTTCTCCTCCACGACTGCCGTAACATGGATAAAACACCACGCACCCTCTATGCTTCTTCCTTCTTCAACTATCCATGCCCGAATGATCAAATTTCTACCACTTCACTTTTCCAGATCAACTACCATGCCTCCCATCATGATGTGCATGGTGGATCACCTGACCCTCATTCTCCAATTAAAATCCCGCTTGGCCCGCGGTTTCTCTCTGATTTTGGCACGTTCGGTGTGTTCAGTGTCTCGCTTCTCTGGAGCCTTTGCGTTTACTTCTACTGAGTGTATCCAATAAGGGGAATTCTTCACCCAGTGTCGAAATAAAATGGCGATTGCCATATACACTCATGTAAAAACATGCAAATAAATCGATTGTTTATTTCATTGCATCAGCCAAGTTAGTTACAAAACACAGAATGAGAATGGAGAGGCTACTCTGCTATAATTTAGACAGGATTGGTTCTACATTGCGTTAATTTAAGAATTCGGGAATTTATCGTCGATGATAAATGTTCTTTCGCTTACTTAACTAAGCTTAAAAGATTGAAGTCTACAAAATCCATTGTTTTTCTCAATTATTTGATGAGAAAACTTTGACATAACCTGGTTTGTCTCTTAATCTATGTGTAACAATCTTGCATTTGTCTTTTTATTCGCAGATTTAATACGATATTACGTGATCTAACAGTCATGGCGCCCACCGATTTGGGACGACTCGTAGTTCCTTTCTTTGCCTCCCTCGCTACGCCCCGTTAAAATTGTCAGCCGTTCCCTTTTCATTTGAGTGTGCAGTAGGAAATTGACCGGGCCGAATGGCCAGGTGGTCCTCGTGTCACGGCCGCGCCGCAGGAATAGCAGAGTAGAACAATGGCTGGCCTTGGGGAAGAGCGAGGTGATTCATGCCCGGAGTCGAACCCGGTACAACATCCTCCTCACGCGCTGTCTGGACTCCGCTGCCTGCGTAAACAGATTCACATCTCAACGAGAACGATGGTAAACTAATTGAGTCAATCTATTTTGAAGCAGTTTCTCGTCTCATAACTAACCTTCGCTGGCGACTTCAATGTTTGCTATTATTAACATCTATTCTAGTAAATATAACAGCAAATTCCAGAAATATGAGGAACGTTACAAACTTTGGGTACTTGGAGAAAAATTAATATACAAGTTTCAATATTTACCATTGCTTACATACATTTTAATTTGTAGCAAATGGCCGTAACCGAACCGGTGACCTATAAATAGAAGCACGACTTTCACTAAAAAATATAACCGTTTACAAAAACTACATTATGCTAGTGTTAGTAACGGGATACATGAAGGAAATAAAAGCGATGCGGGAAAAATCCTTGTGAACCTGCACCGGGCAGTTCTGGTACTTCGTAACTGTTCTAAGTTATTTCCTAATGCTATAGGAACGCAGAATTCCTTCCTCCTTGTCCGGAAGAGTTGTAGACGCAGCTGCCTGACCGTTCCAATAGGATCAACGAGCAACTTAATGTCTCGTGCCTGGAACACATCCTATTGTAACTATATTTTTTTGCGTTAACAGGCTACATGAGTGTGATCCTGAAACAGGCAACTCCCCTTTAATAGCAGAGGAAGAGAATTGAAAAGGGGGGTGAGGAAGGTACAGCAAGGTAACCAAGGGTTGACTATGGCCCCCGGGCTAAAGGTAAAGAATCCTACCCGGCGTTTCAGCTAAGAGATGCAGGGAAAACCCTAGAAAACCTGCACTAGGTAGGTCGTGCAGTGGGTACTACTCTTCAGCTTAGATTGAACGTATAGAAAAGGAGAACGGTGCTTTCACTTTAGTCTAATTAATTTATCATTATTTTTGAGAAAAAGGCGTGATCTATTTTAAATCTGCATATAAATCTTATGAAAGCATTTTTTCTCACCATGACATTCTCTCCTAGACTGATTAGACTCCTACCTTCGATTATTGTATTCATATACAAATATTGGAGCACTACAACCGAAATTAAAGTATTGTTGAGCAATAAAGAACTAAGAGTTATCCTCTGTAATATACACATGTTTTCTGAAGTGGTTATTTTCATTCTAATTAAATAAATTTTAACTAAACTTCTTCCGAGCTGTGAATAGTCGGGGTCCTTCACTTCTGAAGCTATCCGGCCGAGCCTCACAACATCAAAACGTTATTGAAGAGAAGGTCTTTGAGAGATTAAGAACCCACTGACCAGAAAAAGTCATACGTATGTCGGATGGTATAGTGTTAGGTCTCAATATTTTGTCACGTTTCAGTCGTTCCCACAGAAGATTCAGTAACCTCTTGTGTCATTTTCGACGATTTGGGCAGCCTTGTGAACCTAATATCTAAGAACTCAAAAATGTTTCCTATTGGCGAAATTTGAATCGGGAAGGAGAAATCACAGTTTTTGTGGTTGGTAAAAGATTGATGAGAGAGTTATCTGGGAAGTGATGGAGTTGTAGAGCGGTCGTTGAACGGGAGTTGGATAGTGGCTGTTGATAGGACGGAAATACCAAGGGGTCGCGGGGACGAGGCGTTCAACAGACTTCAAAGGTCAGCAGTAGTAGCCAATTCCAGTAGCTACGACTTCAATGTCTTCAGTGGTTCCAAAGGTTCTGTCCAAATATACCTACAAGTTCCGGTGTTGGTAACGTACTAAAACAACCATAAATCCATCAATGCCGTTTACTACAGACCACAGAAGCCATTGCCACCATCAATTAGTGTTAGATCAGGTATTTAAGCCCACCATCCCCTGAGAGACAGAATCAATTGGCTTTCAATTTTAATTTATAATGTAGATTCATTTTTCTAAAATATGTAATTCCTTTCAAAAGAGCGGGAAGATAAGTTTTTATTTCATTTCATTTGTCGTTTTCTTGTGTTAAATGTAATTTTAAAATTGCAATTTTTCTTATTATTGATTCTTCTTATCATTTAATTTTAAGTAAATCCAAACCCTTTTTAACGTTACGCCACCCATTTGTCATTTCTTTAATGTGATTTCAGGATTGTCTAACTATTTATTTGAAAGCTCATACAGACCAATTAGTCTTTTATTTCATTTACTGAATTACTTATAAAATTACTAGTATCCTATAAACTCCTCTCATCGACGAAATCGTTGACCATCAATTTTGTTTCAGACAAAAATCAGATCGAATTGTTCATAAAATCAACTAATATTAAGAAAATAAAAAAACTGCTGCCCTTCCATATTTTTTATATATGTTTGGTATTTGACAAAGTATGGCACAATTCCTTGGTCTACAAAATTAAACGCCGTCTCTCATTTTACTTCCACTTGTTTAAGTCGTGTTTCGGAACTATAGCTAGTGGAGAAGTCTCTGACATCCGCTAATAACGTTGGGAGTATCTCTAGGAAGTGTTCTACGCTCTATTAGTCATACTCTTTACACGCTAGATTTAGCCTCAACAAGTAATACTTTAACTGCTTCTTTTTCTGACGTCACAGACAGTCTGACAGATCTAAAACATTACCTAAATTTACCGCAAGAATGTACAAACAATGAATACATATAGCCTTAACATTCCTCAAAAGCCAACGTGCTCCAATATCATTCAATACAATACCCAAAGTACAGAAAACGTCTTGTGAAGAAACAGAAACAATTTTGATCTTAAAATTAAATAATTATAATGTTTACAGTGTGAAACATCATAACTAAGATTAGAAAACAAAGTTCTAGCACAAAAGAGAGTTACTAAGCCGATATGAACTTGTGGTGTTGCATTTTGGGGTTTTGACAAGAAGTAGAAAAAAGAAACCAATCCAAATTTTTGCCATCAATGACAGGCACTCTCTGGTATTTTTCGTATGAAACAATACACACTGAGTAATTCTTGGGCTTCCAACCGCGTCAATATCGGCTTAGGCCACGACGTTTGTATGGTGTTCACTGCCATATTTATCAAGTGAATGCCATAGCCGGCCGGGTTCTCGTCGCTTATATACCTTCCGGCCGGTCGCCTAGCGTGTGTCGCGCGCTGATAGGTCCTCACTTTCTGGTGATATCTGCCCGCCTCATGTCCTCCACCACCTGCTCCGCCGTTTCCTATCAATACTTCTTGGTCTACTAAACTGGTTTCTGGCGTGGTTTTTGGAGCGGAGAGCAACTTGTCATACTGTCTAAACTTTGTTAATATTGGATACCATGCTTTGCTAAGCTGGAACCCTTAAACCGAATCTTTGGCTCGCATGTAATGAATGTTCCGCAATCGCTGGCTTCAACGGCTGCTTGAGATGGATATTCTATGTTACAATATTAGCTTAATAATATAATTCTTATTGTTAATTTAAATACATTAAAAATAGTGTTTATTTCAACTGGAATTTTAGTCTTATAATGTAGGTCCACTATTAATTTTAATCGGTGTCTTAAATGATATCACATCGGTCAGATTATTAATAAACTGCAAAGCATTTGATGGTGTTTTAGATCTATTAAGCTCCTTGACCTCCGTTTAATTTTGTAAAAGTGGGCTTTATTCGGTATAGAAGTAGGATGAATTGATTCATTTTTTGCAGGTTAGGAAACAATGAGACACGGCTCAAGTATATGGGAATTTTGTATATGCAATCTGGTCAAATTTTCCAGAAGTGATTGAAAATTCTAACAACTGGGAGCAATTCAATCTATTGCGAAAGTTGGTATGGTTTCTCCTGTATTACTTTTTAGCTATTTCAATCTTAATTGGTACCAGCTGGTGGCATCTTATATATAGGGCAAATTTTAGATTCAAATACATTTACCCAAATCCCTTGAAACCAAAGACGGGGAAAATAATCTTACAGATTGTTAGTAGAATCTTAATATAAATTTAAATCAGTGCAACAGCAAAAAGTAATACACATATATTTCAAAACTAGGAGAAAATCACTTACGAGCTTTAAAAATACAAGTGTGTGCGTTATTCTTTGATGTCATATGACTTCTGTCATATTTAATTGCACCCAATGTAACAATATACATTCAGCTACACATTTCATCAATTATGTCCAGTAATAGAATCATCAGAACACATGGTATGATGATAAAAAAAACAACGTGAACACGTGAGTTTATTTCCTTCCATATTATTTGGATCCTACTTTTAACATTACGCGTTACATGGAATCGCGGAAATGATTATTCTTTCAAATTCCTCATTCACTTTATTGTATCCAGCAATACGAACGTCAAAAATAATTTAGAACTGATAGCAAAGAAAAGGTAAGATTTTTAATCCATTCATTCCATGTGTTCTGATGTTTCTATCATTTTCGTTTAATAGATTTGACGACCTGTAAAGACTGACGAAATAATTAAAATTCAAAATTACAAACAATTTACGGCATTACACATAATTAATTTTGGAGATGACGTTCATTGTCACTTAACTAAAAATTTCAAAACCATAGGTCAAGCTCCGCTCTGTGGAGAGTGTGAGCAGTTATTCATGAAAAACACAAAATCATCAAAATGAACCTAAGAGAGGATAATAATGTGGAGCTAAAATTAACAAATATAAGCCCGCCGAATGGAGAGATAGCTTACAGTTATTGATTAGCACTGGAAAGAGAATGAGCCTGGAAAATTCGCTGTGAAATATTTTAAGACAGACGAGAATTTTTAATATCCTTGGATTCAAAGTTAAATAAAAATAATGAAACGAGTTGTAGTTTCCTTCGAGATTTAGGTGATTTGGACGCAACGTTCAAGACATAAGAACGTCACTCAACGAGGCGTTCCGTTTCTGGTAACCGGACCTCGACACAGTTTATCTAAATTGTCCTACGAACGAGAATGATGAACAGAATTATGCAAACTGAGCTTATAAATATTATATTTTTCAGAATAAATAAAGTCTTCACTGTGCGACGTGTAGCCGGGAAAAACACTTTTTTTGCTGATTTACGACTCTAAGACACGAAAAGAAAAACTTTTCAGAGCCTATTCTAACTACAGAGATATATTTAATTAAATTCGCCCATCAGAGTTTTCAAATATTTTATAAATAATACTAGCTGGATGCCCGCCGTTGCCCGGGTATTTAGTTTGGAAAGCGCATAATGATTTCAGATTATTTTTAAATTTGAATTAATGTCCCAATATGCGGCAGAACTGAGCATTTCCAAGACTCACATATAATTCTATTTTCGTCTGGCGCCAGCATGACGTGTCTGCGGATCAGAGGACGTGATATGAGGCAGAGGGTAGCGGACTAAAGCCAGGTCTTAGGAAAGTTGCAAGGTCACGAAAACCTGGAAGAACACCTCTCCTCTATACACGCAGCAGTCACGTGAAATATAAAAAATTCACAGAGATTGGTGGCGACCGATCCGTGAAGAGTTAAATTTTTCCTAGCCTGGAAGTGGTGTAAGGAAGAAATGATGAGTTGGCTACTACATTCGGAAAGAGAAAGGAGTAGGGAGAGCAGAAGTAAAAGATACGTGTAATTAAGTAGTCGGTGAGTAGAAGGAAGGAATCGGGGGGTGGAAAAGAGAGATACGAAGATCAGCTGATATTGAGATTCAGTAGAATAAGTTTCCAACTCATCCATTGTAGAGAAGTATAGAAGATATTAATCTCCGTGATTAGCTTTCCACCAGCAAACCAATAATAGTTTGGCATAGTTAAACCATTCAGGAAAATGTACAATTAAATGTGCGGTGGTTTATTTACTTGAGAACTACGAGAACACGACTCACGACCAGCCAGAGGAGAACCCATTTCGAACGCCGACAAAAGGGAATTGACGGTGAAGGAGGCTGTCGATTCCTAGAAGCAGAAAAGGCGCCTAGCCGACCCGACCCAGAAACCGAACCACAGAAGCTGAATGTTTCTCACGGCGACGCAGATAGCCGAAATCCTCTTACAATATATACCCACAGATATTAACCCTTATATTTTTGTTTTATATATGTTTTTCAAGTACTATTATAGTGTCATGTTTAAAAAATTACAATTAAAAAAGTAACCATCGTAAATACCTGTAATTATAATTGCCATTTAAGGGAAAAGTAAAGTAAAGGACACCAAATGATGTAATATAAATTTAATTAATTGAAAGAAAGCGGGTGGTCCGGGTTTCGAGTTCCTGATCCAGTCGGCATTTTTTCATTCTTGTCTTTCTTCTAAGCTAGTAAATTAATATAAATATAAACCATTTTTATAATTTAAATCAAATAAACCCGTATTTACTTACAAACCCTGGAAAAGAAATAATTCGGTACATATATTTCGGTCAACACGCAATTTAATTGGAATCAAATGTTGAAATATAGACAGAAACTTACAAAATAATTAAATATTTGTTTGTTAAAAATTCGGCCGTATTTCCTATATTTATATAATTAGTTTCAACTTAAAGAAAAAATAAAATTATTAATGATGCATTATTTATATGTCATTTTGGCCTGAAAAACAATGTGAGGACGGTGAATAAAATTAATATCTGTTTGATAATACTATTTGACGTCACAAATTGGGGAAGTTTAACTATATGTATCTACGTAATAAGAGGAGGCATTGAAAAAGCCTTTGTTTATGTGTCTTAGAATCATTTTAATTATCTGTAAATGAGAAAAATTATTTTTTCTCTAATTATCAAAATTCCCCAGTTGAGCCACTCATTGGCTCAAAATTTGGTTTAAAACTAAATTATTCTGTTTGTCTTATCGATTGTAAACATATTAAACTTTAATAATTGCAAAATCTAATTTTTTATTTTATTAACCTTTGATATTTATTGAAGTTTGTATAATTGACCTTTAATATAGTTTTTAATCCTATTCATTGGCCACGTTCTGTGAAATGATGTTACTCATTGGAAAGGCGATTCTTAATTAAATTTAAATATACAAATTTACATTAAATACGATTTTTTTGTATTTTTTATCAAGTATTCCTGAATATAATTTTCCACAGTAGGCGAAAGTAAGCATTTCAGCGTTATTGCGCAGATTTGCAATATGACGTATTTCCCAGTATTTACTGCTTATTATGCTCGGTGATGTCACATTTATCGCAATCCAACACATACACATAATTTTTTTAGCTATAATTCCTTCCGAGTTTGTGCTAGGGATTTCTCACCACTCCCAGGTTTACGTGGATTTTTAATTATATGTGTACAAAGGTCTCTCGCAATCGGTCCCCGTATTTAAATCTATATGAAAAATTAACTCCGCGTTATGCGCTGCGGGAGTTTCTCGTAGACGCTTCAGCCCAGAGTGACTGCGGGGCTTACCTGATCATGTCGGGGATGCCTCGCACTCTCTCTGGGTATTTTTTATCAAAGTTCTCATATGCAGAGACACCTTCACCTATTTTAGGAGGTATATGTACTGGGGTCAAAGACCTTGGGCATATGACAAGAGTTGTCCGCTGATCCCATTGGATCAGTCGGCCAACTGCCTCCTGAAACTTGTGGAGACACGGAGAAGGGAATGCTGCGTCCCCACAGCAAACTCGTCTCCCGTCATTCGGAAGGGCGTGAGAATAGTACCCAATGCCCGACCTACCTGAAGCAGGTTTTCTGGGGTTTTCCCTGCATCGGGTAGGATCCTTAAACCATAGCCGGGGGGCCCTAGTTAACCCTTGGCTACCTTGCTCTACCTTCCGCATCCCTCCTTTTCAATTCCCTTCCTATTCTATTAAAGGGGAGTTGCCTGTTTCAGGATCACCCTCATGTAGCCTGTTAACCCAAAGAAATTCAGGATCACCCTCATGTAGCCTGTTAACCCAAAAAAAATCAGGATCTCCCTCATGTAGCCTGTTAACCCAAAAAAATAGCATGTTCTAAGAAAAGCACTGTGGGAGTTTTCTCGCAGGCGCTTCCCCCCAGAAAGACTGCGGGGCTCACCTGATTATGTCGAGAATGCCTCGCACTCTGTTTTTTTTTATCAAAATTCTCATACTCCGAGACACCTATTTTAGGAGGGTCGAAGACCGAGGGCAGAGTTGTCCTCTGATCCCATTGGATCAGTCGGCCAACTGCCTCCTGAAACTTGTGGAGACACGGATAAGGGAATGCTGCGACACCACAGCAAACTCGTCTTCCGTCATTCGGAAGGGCGTGAGAATAGTACCCACTGCTCGACTTATCTGATGCAGGTTTTCTAGGGTTTCCCTGCATCTCTTTAGGTGAAACACGGGGTAGGATCCTTAAACTATAGCCCGGGGGCACTAATTAACCCTTGGCTATCTTGCTCTACCTTCCGCATCCCCCTTTTCAATTCCCTTCCTATGCTATTAAAGGGGAGTTGCCTGTTTCAGGCTTATAACAACATGGTTTTCTGACTTTAAAATTTACTGTAAATAAAAACACGTCCAAAAAGTCAGCATAGAAATATATCTCTATTTATTCACAAAAGCGACGTTTCAGTGACTTCCTCAGGCTGAAAATTTAGCAATACATCATATTTACTCCTTGACACCCTCTGCCGAAAAGATTATTGAATTTACATGTGAAGAATTTAGTATCTCCAGTGACAGTTACGGTTATTTATTAGATTATAAGTATTTTACAAGGTTGTAGATCTATAAACTAAGTAACATGTTGGCGTTGCTTAACACAATACTCTCTAAAAGCGTTGAAGAAAAATAATCATCTTTACAAAATAGTTAACAATATAGTTACAACAAATGATTAATGTTAATGATTAACGTTGGGTAAAATGTAGGCTATGTCTTCGTATTGTCACGCTTGGTCGAAAGAGATGAAAATCAAGGAAACCTGCCTAAAGAGAAAAAGAAAATTGGTAACACTTCAAAACATGAGAGTCAGTATTGATTTATTTCTACCTCGCAAAGGATTTGGAAGTGAATCTTTAAGAGAAACAAAGCTTTTTATATTTATGACTCAAATGGGTGAGCTAAATTGTACTGGTAAGTGTGGTGATGTGAGAAGTTTATTAATATATACATCATACATTGGTCCCGTAAATAAAATAATAAACAGTGGCCATTAATTAGAAATTAAAAAATTAGAGTAGTAGAAGACAATATTCAAGCCAATAAGCATTGTTTTACTAAAGCCAAAAGAAATAAATTCACAGCAAACGGAAAACAAATATTAACCAAAATCATAATTCACTCCAGCAGAGACAATACTAGTACACAATTGTCAAAAAATAATGGCTCAACTATCCGTCGCTGCTTCCTGGTCCCAAGAGCTCATTTAGTACTTAACTAAACATTAAATCAAAAAAATAATGAGGTTCTTGATAAGACTGTGAAATTAATAACTTAAATAAAATCAACGTTTATTAAACAGTGCTCGATTTTTTTATTTGCAAAACAGCAAACAGTCAAAATTTTAAACAGAAGCTTTCGCCATTCACTGGCATAATCATCTGTAAGAAACATAAAGACAAGAAGTGCATATGTAGTAATAGAACTTGTAATAGTTACGCTGATGTGACTCAACTTTCTGAAGCTGTTAATCATGATGTAAGACAGGAATTTGGGTTGTGTAAGTATTTTAAGAAGCAGGAAAATTATTGTGAAGGAGATGGGAAATGATAAAAATTGTGTTAATGAATTAGAAATGGGAAAAATAGAATGTAAGAATTATTACTTAAGTATTATTTATATTAAAGGGTTTACTGATAAATTTAGTAAATTAATACGTGATCATAGATTTTATGAAAATAAGTTAATTTTAAAAACTGTAAATAAAATTGGGAATTGTGTGAATGGAATGAAAGATGTAATTGCATAAGTTGATATGAAGAATGTTGTGTATAAAATAGAATGTAAAAATTGTGACAAAATATACATTGGTCACTCTGGAATGAATTTATGTAAAAGAATTTATCATAAAGCTAATTTGAAAATAGGTCCGAAATCTAACACCATTTGAGTGAATCTAAACATGAAGTTGATTGGGACCAATGTATAGTTTTGCATAGACAGAGGAACTTGGTAAAAAAGAGGATGTTAGAAAGTTTATACATACAGAAAGAAATTGATAAAAATGTGAATAAAAAGTGAGGTTCGAAACATAGGAATTTTAGACGCAAACTTAATAAAACAGTTTTAATATAATTATTGTATTATTTTGTTAAATAGTATTTTTATTTTATTCTTTACTAATTTTTGTTTAAATAATGTAAATTGGTAATTTAATGAGTAAAAAGTTCTCGTAATGTAAACCAGATCAACCGCCTCGGTAGGCCTAGCGATTTGAAGAAGAAGAATTTAAACCAGTTGGCTAGGCTAAAGGGATAAATATGGCGGTTGAAGTCATCCCTGCTTAAATGTAATGTATTTCTACGAGTGCGTGTTTTTATTTTATTATGTTCAGAGCTGGTACGGTTCTTTCGAAACCTCTAAAATGTATAAATTAATGACATATATATTGCAACGTACATATGTTCACTTTGTTTCTTGTCTTTTTGTTTTTTATAGATGATTATGCCAGTGAATGGCGAAAGCTTCTGTAGATTGAAAATTTGACTGTTTGCTATGTTTTGCAAATAAAAAACCGAGGACTGTTTAATAAAGGTTAATTTTTATTTAACTAAACATTTAATATTGCAAATTTGGTGTATTTCTAAATAAAATTTGGGCATTAAAAATATCGCTCATCACTATGATGCTTTTAATATGGCCTCTAATTTCGCCATTTTTACTTCTTGTACAAGCATTGTGTCCCGTTCATCTCCATTCCTATTCAAATCGTGATGAGTGACTTTAAAGAAATACAATTGTTTATCCCCAAATAAACAACCAATTTTCTTATACACTTGAATCTAAAAAATTGTTTAAACTCTCTAAATGTATCTGTAACACAATAGATTTATCACTAATTACGATATTATCGACATTTTACATCTCGAAGAGTTTAATATTTTTCATCTGATCATTTCTTTGACAAATGAGGGCTTTGGGTTTACGTAGATATGATGAACCTATCACATTCTCCAATAACTAGATACATAACAATAATTTACTTTTTTACTAACGTTATTATCGCCAATTTTATATATTTTAAATAATTATTGATAGGATCCAATGAATTCAGTTGCCTCCATCGCGATAAAAAGTAAAACGAAGAAGGATGGCGGCTTAAAATAATAGGCATGCGATTGCACATATTTCCTAGAGTAATTGTTTAGAGCAGGAATGTGTAAAATTATGTTGAAATTATATTCCCGAATTAAATTCTAATTTAAAATTGTATTATCAGGCATAATTATTTATAAATTCTTATAATTGTATATATATTGAAATATTATTTTTATCTTTATTTAAAGTCGCATCAACTACTATGGTTCTTGGCGACTACGGTAGCGGAACGTGTTATCACAGTGTGAAAACGTAATTATGCCCACACCATGATTCGAACTCTGGACGTCTGTGATGGGAGGCAGCAACATTGATCGCTAAGGAGTATATTGGCTGTTATCGGTTGCAAGACAGGCAATAATTAGTATGTTACAATGGTTTTCTCTCTGAAAGATTCAATACTCGATCAGGTGTATCGCAAAGGTCAAATCTTGGACCTTTGCTATTCACGTTATTTATAAACGATATTACCAAACACATAAAGTCAAATGTCCTTCTTTATGCGGATGATCTATGACTTTTCACGAAAAATGAACTCGAATGCTGACTGTGCAGCTCTTCAAGAAGACCTGGGCAATATTGTTCAAGGGTCTCAAAGAAATAAACTTTTCTTTAATACAAAAAAATGCGTATCGTATACTTGTACACGTAAAAAGAACTATTTCAAGTACAACTACACAATGGCAACGGATCATTTAGCAAGTGTAAATTCCGTCAAAGATCTCGGCGTAATTTTCGATCAAAAACTCACTATCGGAGATCACATATACAAATCCACACAAAAAGCGAAAAAAGTCATTCGACTAATTGTAAGAAACTCCAAATTGTTTATAAATACACCCACCCTGTTACATCTTTATTCATCTCTAGTAAGGCCAATATTAGAGCACGCATCACTAATTTGGGATCCCATACATAAGAAACAAACTCACAAAGTAGAGAAAATTCAGAAAACGTTTTTAAGATTTCTCTATTACATGGACTCTGCTCGTTACAGCTTAGACAAGTCATAATAAGTGCTTTTGGAAATATATAATATAGATAAACTATTAACTAGACGAGAACTAGCGTCAATACTTTTTCTGTTGAAACAATGTAATAGCAAAATCGATGACAACACTTTGTTATCCTACGTAAATTTTCGTGTAGCATCGTTTACTAACAGACACCAGCCAGTACTTAATTTATAACACAAATATTAAATCTCCAATGCACCGAATGACTGCCCTATGCAATCATTCAACACCTGAGTTAGATTTGTTTCATTCCATTTCAATAGATATTACTTATTATGCAATAAAATCTTTCAACCAATAGTGTTTAAATATCTCTTCTGTTTATATGTCCAACTGATACTACACATTGTTTATTTCATGTGAATTGCACGAGATTTCCAGTCGCTGAGAAGAGCTGACAGGCAATTCAATCCGGAGACAACGTTTTGATTTCAAATACCATCTTGCATCTCTCACAGTGCAGTGTACTCGCGAAATTTAGTGTTATTTGTGAGGTGAAGTTTATGCTAATCAACAATAATAACTTACACAGTTTCTTCTC
The DNA here is from genome assembly GCA_034510155.1 of Eucriotettix oculatus. Lineage (NCBI taxonomy): Eukaryota > Metazoa > Arthropoda > Insecta > Orthoptera > Tetrigidae > Eucriotettix > Eucriotettix oculatus. The sequence continues at coordinate 251,725,238 of CM067376.1, forward strand.
TAAAACCATAGAAAATTCTCTTCTATTACAACTCAAAATATTCTTAATATTAGAAAATCTTTTCTCAATAAACACATTTTATTTATTTTCCTCTATTTTAAAAATTTTACTTTTACATTTGTAACTAACCTAAATTTGAAATGCCTCGTTTGTGGCACAGGCAATCGCGTACCACATAAATTATGTGGTGCACGTTCTATAAATTTGTAGGTGGGGAAGAAATGAATTTAAGTTATTTTTAATACGGGATAAAAAAATTATAAGTTTTAAATTTTAACAAATGCAGATTTATTAAATTAGATATTTAAGGGGATCCTCGCTCACTACATCGGGAGCATGATTGAATCTTTAACTAAGGGAAAGCTAAACGCTCAGTGGGTATAAATCGAATATGGGGGGAAAAAAGAACACTTTATATACAAACGACCAGAGGCAGGAAACAATAAGGTGGGTACATCACCACGGTGTTGTGACGATCCCCGACGTCCTTGCTGGCTGGTTACTCAGCTGATGGCTGCTGGGCGTCGTCTCCCAAGCGTCGGAGGTATGCTGGCTTCAAAGATGGACGGATGATTAGATCAGATTTTACGTCCAGTGAAACTGACGTAACTATTTAAATTTTTCAATGTTGTCTTCTAAAATACATCCAAAAATGTTTCTGTAAACTGCTCTCATAAAGTAAATGTTTCTGTAGACTGCTCTGTTAAAGTAAAAATTTCGATAAACTGCTCTCTAAACTGCTCTCTCGTCTCCTATTGCACCCTGGTTTTGTTCTTCTCGCCCCGCCCAAAATCTCTCCTGGTGGGGGTGCACTTTCTACTTCCTCCATATGGAGGGTAGGATTCTGGAGATTGTCATTTCGGCAAGTGTCCTTCATAATCTTGGGCATAACAAATTGTTGTTATGAAGTCACTTGCCTCTATTGTTCCGGCTTTCGGGGAATCGGGGTACAGAGCAGGTAGCAAGCAGGTCCAGGCGTCAGGTCAATTTTTACTTTTCCCACGGCTGACCAGATGGATTGCTGGCAAATAACATCTGTTGCCCATGTCTTCCGCAGGACATATCATCCAATAATATTTACCGAACCTTAATGTTTCCGTTTTCTGGCCGAGAAGATGACTGTAATTCGTCATTTACTTAACCTATCGCGTTCATTCATGCTCCCGACTTCGTCCTGCTTAGATCTAACTACTTATGTACAAGAAATAAGAAATAAAAAAATACAATTTAATTAATATTATGTGGTACAGGCAATCGCGTACCACAGGTTAAAGAAAGAAAAATTTGTAATGTAATACAATGTTAACTGTAGTATACGAATGTTCATACTTACTATTGTAACACACACGTGGTATCTACGTAATTGGACCAATGTCTGTGTAGTGCGTACAAATAAATAAATACATAAATAAATCTTTCGAAATAAAGAAAAAGTCTCTGGCTGGAAATGAATATTGCGAAAAGTTTATTTAAAGGTTATTATAATCGAATGTTATGTTTGTATGGGATAAGTTACTTATTCAAAATAAAACGCCGGTGGCTTAAAGGGGAATACTTATCCCCAGACGTATACGTCACGACCTGGACCCTCCACGCCCTGAAAAAGCCACGCCCATTACCAAGGGTAACAGCGCAAATATTAATAGCGTCATTTACCACGAATATTTTATAATAATATTTCATTATTAAAGTATTTGTAATTTATAATTTAAAGATTTTATCATTCAAATATTTATCATTTGGAAAAAAATTCCTTCATTACGCATGCGTGTTTCATGTTAATATAAAGACTATTATTCAAAGTTTTCAAATTTAGTACATTTTCCTTTATCAAATCAATTTAAAGACATTATTAAAATTTGAAACTTAGTATAAGATTTTCCTTCACTGCGTGCCGTTTTCAAATCAATTTATAGACTATCATTCAAAATGTTCAAAATTTAGTCAAATATTTTTCTTCATATTTTGCTACCCGTTATTAGAATCTTCAATCACTTCTAGAAAAATTGACCAGATAGCATATACAACATTCCCACTGATCGTGTGTCAGTGTTTCCTAACCTGCACAACACGAGGATTAATAGAGGGAAATCGAAGGTAATGGAGTGTAATATGGGAAACACTGGAATAACAAACGGTTATTGAAGGAAGTTAAGTAATTCTGCTACTTGGGCGGCATAATAACTAGGAATGCTAAAAGTATTTTGTTGTTGTTCTTGTGGTATTCAGTCCTAAGACTGGTTTGATGCAACCCACCATGCTAACCTATCTTTCGCAAGCCTTTTCATTTCCTTATAACTAGCACGCCTAACAATCTCCCTAATATGCTTAGCGTATTCCATCCTTGTCGCCCTGTTCTGTTCTTACCCCACACACTTCCCTCAATGCTAATTTTACAAGACCCTCGTGTCTTAAGACGAAGCCTATTAATCTATCGCTTCTCTTAGTCAACGTCCTCCATATTGTTCGCTTTTCCCCTATTCTGTTTAGAACTTCCTCGTTTGTGATTCTATGCACCCATCTGATTTTCAGCATTCGCCTATAGCACCACATTTCAAACGCTTCTATTCTTTTCCTTTCCCCAACTCCTGTCGTCCACGATTCGCACCCATATAACGCCACGCTCCATACAAACATTTTTAGCAACGATTTCCTAATATTCACACTTATATTACCCGTAATTAAATCCCTCTTTTTCGCGAAAGCCTTCCTTACCTTGCTATCCTACTCTTTATTTCTACTATACTTCTACCATCACTAGCCATAAAAGTTAGGATAGAACGGTCAAGAAAGGCTTTCGCAAAAATGAGGAATATATTTACGGCTTAATCATTACTAAAAATGTTGTATGGAGTGGGTCGTTATATGGGTGCAAAACGGGGACGATAGGAGTTGCAGAAAGGAAAAGAATAAAAGCTTTTGAAATATGGAGCTCTGGAAGAATCCAGAAAATGAGATTGATTGTTAGAGTTACAAACCAAAGTTCAATAACAGAATAAGATAAGAGAGAACTATAGGGAGGAGTTTGACAAACAGAAAGGATAGATTAATAGGCCTTGTTTTGAGACATGAGGGTCTTGTAAAATTAGCATTAATTGTGTGGGCTAAGAGCTGACCTCCTGTGGTGTAGTGACTAGCGTTGCTGCCTCACAACCCTGAGGTCATGGGTCCAATCCTGGCATGGGCTTGGATGTTTGTGTTGTGATGGTCACGGAGACTGGGGTTAAGATTGATGGAGAGTCGAGACGCTGGCCACGTATCACTCCATATTCGGTCCGCAGTCAACCTGGTAGGCAAAGGCCCAAATGCGGGCTAGAATGCCATAGAAATAAGAAAGTGTGGGGTAAGAACAGAAGAGGGAGGCGAGGGATGGAATATGCTAATATATGATAATTCTGTGGAAACGATAGGCTTGCACAGAATAGGTTAGCATGGAGGGTTTGCGTCAGACAAAGTTTAAGGACTGAATAAGTCAACATGAAACAATCTATTGTACAGCTTTTAAATTAATTGAAATATTATATCATTCAAACATTTGACAATTGGTGAAAATTTTCTTTCAGTCTATTATACAGCTTATAAGTTAATTTAAATATTTTATCATTCCAATACTTCAAATTTAGCAAAAGGTTTTCTTTCATTCCAAATACAGTTTTGACTTAATCTTTTAATATTTTATCATTCTAATACTTGTAATTATGCTTCGAAAAAATTTGGTTTAATTCTATCAAAACGCATCTCATTATGTGAGAACAAAATAATGTTATTGTATTGTTTTGCTTTGTGTTACGTAATTGTTGTTTTTCACAATTTCGATCGCTTTTTTGAGGAATTTTCGAAACGCGATGATAATTATGGAGTGCAAGGGTGACGTCAATAGGACAAAAATGTCATATTTAAATAACAATGACAGATTTGTTCCTTTTCTGTTCCACTCGGGCTATTTTAAAGAGGCTTACAATTGTCATGCAAGTACATGAGTTATGACATGACTATTTTTTGAGAGGTTTTCTGGTAACGTGCTCTTACTCCTAAAATGTAAGTAAATTTCATGATTTCATTTTTTACTGTGTACGTGGGCATTTTCAATTTAATATATACTATGACATCACTGGTTGTGCACCAATCACTAGTTAGGTGGCGGGTATTCAAGGTCATGTCGTATACGTGGGGATCACAAGTCTACCAGTTCCCGCCGGTGTCATATTTGGAAAATTTCCAGGTATTTAATAAGTGTTAAGGAAATTTGTGTCGAATCTATTGCAAAAGGTCGTATGTATTTTCTTCTATTGCTTTTAACTATTTGAATTTTAATTGGTAACATCTGGTGGAATCTTACATTGAGCCCATATTAGATAAACCATGGGAATTTCAGAGTCAAATATTTTTACCTTAGTCCCTTACAACCAACGACGTAGAAAATATTATTACAAGATGAATTTATATAATTTATTCCAACGTTATTCTTCTTCTTCTTCCTTGGTCTCTGCAGGCAATTCCGGGTCTTGGCCTACCGGGTCGACTGCGGACTGTTATCTTACATGACATATTCCGAATCTTGGAGTGATACGTGGTCAGCGTATTGATTTTCCAGCACACAAAAAAATAATAATTATGTGATAAAAAATGCTGTCTGGAAACTTTTAAACAACAGCTTAATTGAAGACGCTCCAATACTAGAAGCATATTAGTACGCATATGTTGACTATCATACAATCCTGGATATTAAATGCATGCAATAAATCCCTCCAAAGTTAAAACCATGTCCCTGGTGGAATCCAGATTTAAACGAAAAATGAATTGAGCCATTGTTAATTAATGCATATAAAACAAAAATATGAAAACCACAATGTTCAGCAAAAACTAATTTCACTTTATCAAAACTTGTATACAGAACACAAAAATTCCACATCTTTGGCAAAAAAATGAATGCTGGACAAATTTTGTTGAAAATGAAATATCAAATGTCATCTGGAGTCTCCCTTAAAAAATTTGTAGAATGAAAAGCAAAATCCCAACGGTGAACTCTACTCTGAAAGACTCCAACCATATCCTTACTTCCTCCTGATGATGAAAGCCATGATTCCGCTGATCACGCAAATCTCCGAGCAAAATGGAAACCAACTTCACGAATGGAGGAAGATGTTGCAGACTTTAAGAATAGAAAAGCTGAAGGACCAGACAAAATTAAAAATGAAATCTTAAAGAGATCTATTGGAGTTATAAAGGAGAATTTAACAAATGTTTACAAGAACACGTTTTTCCTGACAAATTAAAAGAGGCTGAATTAATTATTTTATTCAAAGGAGGAAACAAAAACCCTCAGAATCCTCGTTCATACAGACCAATATGTATCCTAAATCCCTTGGGGAAAAGTATTAGAGAAAATAATAGCAAATGAAATCTTATTACATCTTGAAGAAAAGAATGCTTTGGAGAACAACCAATACGGGTTCCGAAAAAAAAACAGAAGCACAGTAGATGCTATCAATCATGTGGTTGGTGTTATAAGGTCCTCCACTCTAAATACACTTTGGCTATAACTGGGGGTTTCGACGATTTATGGTGGCCACGGCTTTTTGAAACCTTATCAATTCTTAATGTTCCCGAGAAAATAATTTCAAACCAGAAAATCTTCTATATGTTCTGCATTAGGAAAAACTTCCAGTCATGGAGGGAGGATGTCCCCAAGGGAGTGTCCTGGGATCACTCTTTTGGATCTAAAAATAATTAACAGGACCGATGGAATGACAGAAATTGCTTATACTGATGACCTAGTCACACTAATGAGCGAATCTACAGGATAGACATCGAGCAAAAAGGAAACCTGACATTATAAGTAACTGGTACACTGTGACAAAATGCTAATAAGTATTGATAAAAAAAGAATCATGGTATTTGGAAAATCACTGAAAAGACTTCCTATAATAAAATTTAACAAAAATACCATCAAAACTGTGAATCAAAATAGTTATTTAGATATTTTGTTAGATTCAAAATTATCCTTCTTCCCGCATATTGGTGAAACAACACAGAAAGCTGTCTCCATCATGAATCAGGTCCTAACCTAGCAAAAAAAGATATACAAAATGCACTCATCAAAATTGAACGTAAATTTACAAATCAATATTCGAAGGAATATGCTTATGTGGCATCCCTGCTCTAGGACATCGACTTCTTCATACTCGCGTAAAAAGAACTTTATTAGTTGCGCCAAGAAAAATATTAATTCGCTGTTTTCGTGGAAACAAAACGACTCCGGTTGACTCTTTGCAGATCATTATGGCCTTTCCACCAATATACTTGACTGCGCACCAGGGGACAGCACTGTACCACTTGAAGCAATGATGGGCAAACTACAGCCCGCGGGCCAGATGCGGCCCCCTGAAATATTCTATCCGGCCCGTGGACATTATTCCTAATCGGACGAATTAAAAAAAAGAATACAGGCTGTAAGAAAAATAAATATTTTCCTCTTTTTTCCTCTCTTTCGTTATGTATCAGCGACGACATACAAATTTATTGACTTAACCTGGATATTGGAATGGTATGTTGTGAGTGAGAGGCAGTATCTGCTTGCAACTTTTTAGCGAAGAGTAAAATTGGCGACGGAGCCGAATAACTTTTCTAATTTCAGAACTGTTTTAGCGTTGTTGGTTTTCTAGTTTTACTCTGCATATTGTAAAAAATTTATCCGTAAGATGCGTTCTAAGAAACGTAAATTTGGTTCTTACTACCGTGTTTGAATGAAGTTGTCTTTCAGAGTTTTTATGGATAAACCACTTATGATTGCATGGAATATAGGTAACATTAATAAATTTGGGAATGCGCAGCATATCATTTCTCGGTTTAGAAATAAACCATAGACAATGGAATACACTGCGTCTCAGGTACGAAGGAATACTCCCATTCTCCTTTGCTTAACGGTGCAAAGGTTTTTGGAAAGTAGTCCCCGTTCACCCTACGCTGAAGTGACGTAGAAGGATAAAGCTTTTCTGATTCGTTCTCCCATAAAAGCACGGAATAAGTAGGAACCAATTTGAACCTTTTGACGATCACTGATCCAGGGAGAAGTGAGGTGATCAGATATTCTGCGGTTGATGATGAAGAAAGAGGACGTCTGGTGCTGTAGCAGTCTGAATGCAAGTGGTAGCGGTACCACTGTTCTCTGACGATCAATTTGATCAGAATTCATTGATAGCCTATTTACCTCACCGTAACCTTGAGAATAAAAAACCTTTGCAAATTTTTCTAGATAGGATTTTTTTTCAAATTTTCGTGAATCATTTATTGTGTTTTTAAAATAAATAGATATTTGAAAGCGTAAAATCTTAAATACTTATTAAATTTCAATAGACAGAACGGTACACAACTATGTCTCATCTGCAACGAAACTGTAACATTCTACAAAGAGTATAACGTTTCACGACACTTCAGCTCTAAATTACATTGTCCCGCCTAAAGCTTTTTTTCCCTTTCCTGTGGCCCCCTCTTTAAAAAGTTTGCCCAACACTGACTTAAAGCATAATAATCCAAACATAGCCTATCAAATTACTAACAAATCTATAGAATCCAAAGATACATGCAGAGATTGGATGTTGAAATGATGGCAAACCAGATGGGACAGAATTGAAAAATGCCTTAGGTCAAAGAAATTAATGCACACGGTTGATTCACGATTACAACATCATAACTCCAACCAAAGAAGTAGTTAGATTTTTCTCTGGACACGGACCATACAATTCTAATTTAAAACAGTTAAATGTAATATAATCTTCTACGTGTTCTTTCTGCAAACTGGAAGATGAAACACTCTACCACATTGTATGGGAATGTGATTTTTGGCATGACACCTTTCAGGACTACCGAAAACTGGAACCTTCAAAGATTTTATGGTGTGAGGAAAATTACCTATCATTATCTTTGCCTTGAAAAAATTTGAATTTCAGAAATAAATAATCGAAGACATAAACCAGATCTTATTCAAATTAACTGAAAGTTTTTTCAGGGTGGTGAAAATCCCCCACTATCATGCATATAGATTCATTAATATGAACCAATATAATTAACAAGATGCCTATACTAGACACATGGCAACCCTCGTAACCCCTCTGGGTAACCAGCAGTAAGGGTTATTTTGCTTCAGAGCAATTTTCCCCTGATAAGCTATATTTAGCATATACAGGGTCATACGGATTAAAATGGAGCCAAAAAAAACTGTAACTAACGCTCCGTGTCCATGATGACACACACATCCAAACCCATGTCAGGATTCGAACCTGGGACCTCTGCGTTGGGTCTAGGACGATTCGGCGCGGCCAGTTCGGCGCGGTCGTTTCGTTCGGCGCAAGAACTATTCGGCGCGGCCGTTTCGGCGCAAGCCAGTTCGGTGCAAGGTTGGGCGCGGGGACATTATGTGGCGATAAACGACAATATTGTGGACACTTGTTTCAAATAACTTATTTTATACAAATACACATCTTATATTAATATTAATAAAATGAAAAACAGCCTATATATCAGAAAAAAGTGATATAAACTTTATTAGCAGTAGTTCGTTTACGACGTTCCGTTCCTAAATTTTAAAACATCATCTTTTACGATTATAATAAAAATGAAAATTTACAATATATATGTATAATAAAATTATATTATAAAATGAAAAATTATTAACAAGAAATTGAAATGGATAAAACTTTTGTTGTGCAAGCAACGAGGATGAAATAACTCATAAGCGTATTGTTAGTTCCATAATTACAATGGAAAACTTTAACAATGAGTTAATTCTGTATAGAAAATTATCGTAGGTTGTGCAAAACACCAAAATGTACATTTCTAATAATCCTGATGTCATCTTTAGTGAATCTGCCAAAGGAATTTGACTAAATAGTCTTATAAAGTTGAAACGTTATTATCAGACAAATAAATACATAAAAGTTGCAATAAAAATTAAATCAATTACTTTAATTATTGATCAATTAGAAATTAACTTGAAAAGACTTGTGAACAGTAGCACTTTTAACTCCTACTAGTTTCGAACTTCTGATAATAATATGCTGTAGCATATAATTTACCTTTCAGAATTATCGTTTCTTCTAAAAACGGCCCTCTTCATAACATTTCTATATTTTTATATAATTCTCTTAATGAGGAAAATAATTTTACAGTTAAAACGTCTTTTAAGTTTTTTGACTATTTAATCGTCACTAATGATCATGTTTTCTTATCATTAGATGAAGTGTTCTTATTTAATTTTTAGCCCATGCATCAATTACACCAAGTTTTAAAAATAGATGGGATACCTACTTCTCCAAATTGGCAAAAATTATTATCTTAATAAATGTAATTAAAAATTCCACTTATTTTTCGTTCAAGAACATTTACTATCACGAAATCATTGATTCTACCTTGGAAATTTTTCTTTGTCCTTATTCGCGCAAATTATGAGAGATTTGGAAGCCTTATGTATTACATCTTTAGATTTAAAACCACTGAGACATTTCAAGAATGATGACCTTTTAGTATCATCCTCAGATTCCACATAAACCATTTGCTCAATACTTTTAATAATTACAACCCAGAAAGAAACTTAACAATTGAAATTGAAAAAGATCACCCTGTCAATTTTCTTGATGTTTTGGTTATTGTTTGTCAATAAGATAGTTACCAATTGCTATAAAAAGATCTACTTACTCAGGAATAATTCTTAATAATATGTCAAATCAGCCATTATTCCATAAGATACTATGGATTATAATTTAGTAAATTAGGACGTCAAATTATAACGTTAGCGCTATCATAAATTTAATCTAGGAAAAATATTAATAGTGTTCTTTTTAATATTTGTCCTTTGCATTTCGTTTACAAATACATTAAAATTGGGATGACTAAGATTAATATGAAATTAATAATTTACCCGTAAAATCACGCTGTAAGAAATAATACAAACTTATGACTTATTATTTGATGAATTATGATATCCGAATTACCTTAAAATCCTGCAATAATTTAAGCTATGTTCAAATATTAAAAATAAAATTAATAATTTTGGTATCTGTTTAGATTGTAATTACAGTTATATTGGCCAAACTATACGCACATTTAATATCCGTATTAATGGGACTTGGAAGAAAACATAATTCAATGTGAAAAATTATTTAGTTTTATGGAAGAATACATATTGAAACAACCTTAAGATTTATTAGAAAAATATTATAATTTCAGATGTAAAATATAATATTTATTTTAGACTGATGAGTGAGGTGCATCACATCAGAGCAATTCGCCTATTATTATTATTATTATTATTATTATTATTATTATTAAAAAAGACAAGTAATTTAAATAAATTTAAATCGCTACTTTTATAAAATTTATGTTTCACTGATGGATAAATTTTTCGATTTTTATTCAGAACACAAAAGTCTCATGAGTTATTGTTACGAATTGTTATATGAATAAATAATTTGGCATCTTCAAATATTAATGAAAAGTCCAGATAATTCGTCATAAAAACGTAGCCTAATATTTATTTAAATAAACCTAAGACGTTTCGTCCATATTTGTGGAATTCATACTTATAGCTTGTTTTACTATTAATGTTTTACAACTCTTGGGTATTGCAACTAATTAAATGTTTAGGAATATATTTAAAAATTTTGATAAATATTAAATTATATGTCTTGTAATGTTAAGTGAGTTTCGCGCCGAAACGGCTGCTTTACGTCTAGTAATGTTATGGAATTTCGCGCCGAACTGGCTTGCGCCGAATCGGCCGCGCCGAAGTGGCTGCGCCGAATGGTCCCATCCCGCTCTGGTGTTATGCGGCAGCGACGTTAGCCACTACACCAACTGAGGTCGGCTTATTTACAAGAAAATCGACTATTTTACAATTGATGGGCAGAAAAATTAAAACAATAAATTTATTGGAAGAATATTGAAGTTTTTTGTCATTGTTACAATTACATCCTGCGATACGCACTCCAGGATATTCTAAAAAATGACTATAACGATTTCTATTAAAGCGAATTTTACGGCAAAGTTACATTTTGCAAATTAATTTGATTCACAATTCAAATCCAAATTTACGTACACTTTTTAAAATATAATCCCATTACCCTTTTTTAAAAAAGGAAACATTGAGCGTATTAAAAACCCATATAAATAGACCCCTGATAATATATAAATACTATTGTAATAAGCATAAAGAAACGTTTAATATTAAATATAATTTAATAATTTGAAAAAATATTAATTTTTATAATATATAATGTAAAATAATTGAGAAAATTACTCAAATGATTTGGATAAACAAGATTTTATTATTATTTTTATTATTCTGAACACAAGAAGGAGATTACATTACCGTAATTCAATGTTGCATACTAGATCTATGTTTAAAAAGAAACACCAGGATTAAAAGATCCTCCTGTGATATGCGTGCTTTGAAAGTGAATTTAATTTCCATCGAATAGTAGAATCGATTATGAAAGCTTGAAGGGCACGTGGGACGTCGCCACGGTGATGTCACTGCGCGAGGTCACGCCCAACCCGCAAATATCAATTCCTTTTCCGTGGAATTACACGGCAAGCACACTATGCCACATCAACGGTTTTGGTATTCCCATGTACTGCACATTATATGCAAAAAATACCTTTTGCAAATTTAAATATTGACTATGTGACCACTTATCTGTCTCCACTTCTCTTGCATACTCCCAAATTTTCTCTGTACACCGCTCATTCAGAGAACCTTATTTATATATGGCAGATGCAACTCGCTAACTTTTCATACGCTTGAATTATTTTTCGTCCAAGATATTATTTAGTCACACTGTATTGCCTTTTGGTTGAGAAACAATACAGGCGAGGAGACAATCGTGTCCCAATTTTGTTGCACGGTTTTGCCAGATGTTTTCACAAATAAACCTCCTAATTATTGCTGGCAACATGTTATTAGAAGACGTAAATTACCGCGGTTCAAAGGAGTATTCTCGGAGTGTCATCATTCTGACCACTGAGAATCGTATTTCTTGCAATTGTCAAGTTTCTTGACAGTTTTACGATCTCCTGGTTGAGCTCTTGGCCTTCTAGAGACGCAAATAAGGATAAATGAGTGATTTCAGAGGTACCTTTACGTTCAAGCTTTGTCTACAGCTGACGTATTTCGTATTTATCAAGACACAACACACCAAACCCGTTCGCGCAAATCATTCGCACATTTTTTAATCCAAACTACTCTTCACTCTCGCTCCTCTGGCCAAAATATTTGTACCGGGAGTGATAATAAATATATTCCATAACTAAAAGCAAGAAAAATCTAGCGAAGTTTTCATAAATATATTTTTATTTCCAATAACGAAGGTAAAGAATGCAGACTTCCTGCAGAAATGGATGCAAATATTCTTCAGAATTAACGACATGATTTATATCATTTACAATATAAATCATTCGAAATTTACATTTTCTACAAGAATTATTAATTTAATGGCTATCATATAATTTTTTATGTTAATGTATTTTTATCAAAAATTTTATTATTAGTCTCAATTTAAATAATAATACCTTAAACGATTGACGATGAATGGAGAAATAATACATGTTAAAGAATACATTTCAAACTAAACAACTAAAAAATACTTTGAATAAAATAATTCATTACATATTGTAACATGTAAAGTTACAACCCCAGCCGATTATCGATATGCGCGCCATTACAGACGACAGACGCAATTGTTGTATGCGTAACGTCAATGGCTGTAAGGCGGGAAAGCTATGCAATGATTTGGCGTTTCAAATGGCCTCCTCTGCGCGGGAACGTGCTTACCGGCGATGGTTGGGTGAGGTCTTGTGACTGTGATTCTGCAGGTTGGCGCAAGCCAGGAGGAAACCTGTATAGAGGTCGGCTGGAAGACGGATGAGTTGTTGCCCACGAATTTCTCCACGTGTGTGAGTTTAGGAGGAAAAAGGCTTTAGGCCATGTTTTGTGGTGCTAGGTCGATGTTATAAGCACGATTAGCATCGAATAGTAGTTGCTGATGTAATTGATTTAAGAAGGAGTGATTTATGGGTTGATTGAGTGACCACGGCCTGTTTAGATTATTTAACTCATGTTCCGCTTTGAATTAAATTGATTTATTTGATTTTTGGTGTTTTTCTGTGGAAAAAATACCTGGCGCCCTATATTATTTTTTGTCCAAGGAGTGAATCCTATATCTACGTAGAGCTGAGTGGCCGGCGGAAAGGAGTTTTCTCTACAATATATATACGACCATAATTAATTATGCCTAGGCTCAGAGAACCTGTAGCTTCCCTCTCCCCAGGATTCACCGTGGTTTATTTATGTTGCAAACCAGCGCATTACTCGGACAAATGGACTCCCGGCTTACCAATAGTGGAGCTCCACTACCACACTTGAAGTGATCTCAACGCCATTGGGAACCAGGTTATGCTCTCGGTTCCCCATTCGAAAACCGTCTGAGGTCTCTAGCGGATATCATTGGGTTTGAATAGTCACGTGACCTCACGTGAACCGCAGTTACGCAATATTTTTACGTCCCTCATTTGACCATGGTCATCACGCCGCGTCTCTGTTAGACCTCAGTTCCTCACAGGCCAGCTTTTACAGTGTTACTTCTGTCAGGGATTTACCCTAACTGTACCTGGAAAACCGCGCTTCCATGTCTCCGGCTAAATTCAGTTTAAATATAATTTGTGCTAAAAGCGATCCAGAGAAGAATATGAATATTGCCACATCTTAAGACCTGCAGTGATAGCAGAGCGGTAGCGAGTCGGACTGCAACACGTAGACTCGGGTTCGAGTCCCAGCCGACGTAACCATTTTTATTTGTTTAATTTATTTACATTGTTTGTCTTTAGTTTCTAGTATTTTCTGTTTCTAGAATGTTCTGCTTCTAGAATATTCCATGAATGTATAAATAGGACTGGATTCCAAATCGGAGTCAGTCTTAAGCAGAACGAACTTTGTACAGCACTTCGCCGTTGATTAAACGCTTATAACCTCTACGTGTGTGTGTTATTGAATCTCACGATCCCTAAGAAACGTCACAATATTACCGCTGACAAATATTTATGTGTATGAAATTCTTGTGGAACTGTAAAAATGTTATCTTTAAATGAATTTTATTTGTTGTGCCAGTGAACATGGCAATATTTATGTATATGAAATTCTTGTGGAACTGTAAAAATGTTTTCATGGCAATATTTTCCGAAAGTTGGGATATTCAAACTGATATATATATATATATATATATATTTAAAATGATTAGTTTATTAATTTAATTGTGACTGATAACCCTTAGGGGACAAAATACAAAAATCATTTGAATTAATTACATTACTATGAATTCATTTCTTCGTATTTTTTTGCAGAGAAACGTTGAAAGGAAGATTTATTTCTATTTTATCTGTTACATTTATCTAGAAGGAATATAAAATAAATATAATCTACAAACTGTCCTATAAAATAGTTTAATTAGTATACTATTTTATCCGAAATTGTATGTGTTTCATTCTGTAGTGAAATAATTATGGAATATCGAAATACAAAATTCTTTAGAGATAGATTTATTGTATAATAAAAGATTGATTTCCCGTAATAAAAAGTTTTTGTTATCAATTTTAATTTTATTATTAATAAAAGTGAAAATTTCGGCCGAATATTGTCAGAATTAAAATTGTTTATTAATTAAATTGCATCAGTACGTTCCATTATTTGGAACCTCCTCAGGTGATTATTCTTCTACCACCTGAGAAGGTTCCAAATAAAGGAACGAAACATAGAGATGTAATTTAATTCATAAACCATTTTAATTCTGACAATGTTTCACCTTGAGTAATAGAGGTACAGTCAGAAGAATTATAGAATTTGTATTATTAATAAACTTTATTTTTTTCTGGTTACCGAAAGTCCCAAAAAGTACATGCATAATGCAGCGTCACATAAAGTCAGAAAAATTGCAATTTTTTCTAAAATATACGCATTAAATTAAACTCTGGCATATTATTTTCATGCAATCTATCCGAGCGAAGGACGCGAACGAGCTTTTGCTGTAATGTTTGCGCTGTAACTATTCCTGGCCATTACGATGTCCTGCGTCATTATTTGTTTTCAATAATATTCTAGTACGTTTCACACAGTTCAAAAATAAAATTTCTTTTACGATGATATGTCATTCTCCGTAAAAAAAAAACTGCGAGGTCAATTTATTTACCTTGCAGGAATGGAGCTCTGGAAACTTTGGTGTAAAATAAGAAGTTCAAATTTAACTGTACTGTTACGGAGAAAAATAATGATATGAATATTAATCAAAAAGAATCTTTGAAAGTTACAGACGAATGAAGTGAGACACGTAGGACTGGCAAGCATACTCGCGACTTAAACAATCAATAACAAGGACCTGCAAAATTTATAATTTATAAAAAAATATTTTATATTGGATGACTGATTCTTGTGCTATTTTTATCACTGAATAAATTTTTTTCCGTAACGCATAATATTTTAAATTATGAAGAAATCACTCAAAATTAAAAATGTATATATTATTTTACCACTCTATAAAGACATAGTTTACATTTAAACACTTGCACTTTAATTATATAAATTATGAATACTAAAAGTCCTAATTGTAAAATTACCTTGTTTTTCCAAAAACTTTTTTTAAACTTTTCTTGTTGTGAACATAATGAAGATTGTCCAGCATCCAACACTAGTCGGCCATCATTCTGATATTTCACCTTCTCTGATATCGTTTTCCGTTATGTTATGGTGAAATTTTTCTTGGTGATGCGTGTGCATGGATAAAATCATATCAATAATAACTTCAAATTTTCAAGAATATTATCTGCAACACATTTGTAAATTTGGTCGCTAAGGTCTCCAGAAAAGTTATTTTGAAATATTCCCGGCATTAGTCTCGCTTGGGTTCATTTAGAGCACATAAGATTTATTCTTATTCTGGTTTCTGATTTCACAATAATTTATTCCTTCACTCTTGCTTTATAATGATGAAACACAACTTCTAGCGGAATTTGGAGGTACGGAGTCAAAGGCAAAAGCAAGCGGGATAATGGAAGTCGTAGGTCATAGTCAGGGGTAATACAACCTTGACAAGGTATCATGACTGGGGATTCTCCCAAGTCTTTGGGTTTTGGTGGCATCAGAAGGTGAACGAGGATGGTGGTTTCCCCAAAAACGTTGGTGGAGAGGGGAAAACTGCTCCTTCCAGGGAGGACAGATAAGAATTTTTGGTAGACAATATCGAGCCCCGCCACCAACGGAATATGAAATAAGAAAGCGGGGAGAAATTATTATAACCCCATGAAAAAACGTATTTTGCACATTAAGGAATTGGGAGTTTGACATTATTAAGGATGTGATGATTAATATTTAACATTTAAGCTGATTATGATTGGACGTTAAGATGGAGCTTTAATTGTAGTTGAAGGTTGAGCTTTAAAAAGGAGCAATAAGAAATTGGAGATTGACCTGGCCGAGGACATTAAAATAAAGGAATGGAAGGCGTGATCCAGTCCGGAGTTCCAAAGTACTCTTCTTCGCTCAACGCGAAAGTCCAAATGGGTCAAGCGACTCGTTCCAGGCAAGCTGAGATGACACGGTAAATATCACTAACATTTTTCCGATTTTCTGATACTGCCAATTACAAGTAGGATTTGTGGTAGTGATTCTAATCTACGGGAAGGCCCGTTTTGACGATCCAACGTTAGAATTCATGAATTTCGTTGTAAGAAATTTTATTTTTAAAATTTTGTAAATATATATATATACCGTTTATTATAAAAAGCCGGCTCTGACAATGGAGATTCATCCAATTAGTGTTCATTGTAATGAATAAATGTAAAATTTAACATTATTCACATTTTTATAATAATTCTTTCATAATAAATTAATATTATCCACCCTATTCATTTTAAACTGTTTCAAAATGTTAATTCCTCATCAGTTTCCTGATTGTAGAATTATCCCTTTATTCATCTTTGCTTCGCATAAACCTGGAAACTGTTGCCGTTAATTTTAATTACAGAAGTTTTTATTTCAATTTGTTTATTAATTTTATGTTACTGTATTACAATAGCAAAACTTATAAATATCCAGTTCTTTTCATTGTGCTGCCAGTTAAACTGCAATCTTTCAATAATATTTTGGTCATAAAATAAATATTTCGCATACCCTGTCTTGATTTTTTTTTCTAAATTGTTAACCTTTATTATGAGTGTTGAAAAACCTTTATATTTTTAATTTCACAATTTATATCTTAAATTAATCAATTGTAATAGTTATTCACTCTCAGCTTCATTAATATTCTCGTCTTGACAGCATATACTTTCAACTATATTTTTATAATTTATACTTTATATTTTTCGTTTTTATTTAAATCAGATTATTTACGTTGGGCTTTATCTCTTTGATGAAAACAAATTCATTTTCAATTAATCTTACTGATTTTTAAACCACCTTCTTCAATGGACCATGCAAATGCCCACTAATTATCGGGATGAGATGTTTCGGCGCAAGAAAATTTTGGCGCCGGCCTTTTGGGTGCGATTAAACTGTTATGATGGAACACACGAAACTCGCTCAACATTATTATGAATAAAATATAATTTTTACAGGGTATCTGATTATAGACAAATTATTAAGGGCCAATCAAGACTGTGAGTCTAAACGATGAATCAGAGTGACAGTCCAGGGGTGAATGAGGTAGTAGCCTACACGGTGAACCAGACTGACAGTCTTCAGTTGCCTGCCATAAGTCAGCATTAGAAATTGTTCATTTAAAAGAGATTAACCGGTTTAGCTATAATAATGGCAATAATGTAAAAGTTTACGTCTGTGGATCCAATAAAAATAGATACGTCCTTATATTAATACACATATATAAAATAAAATGAGGAGAACTAATTAACAAATTCATATATGCCGACGTTTCGAAGTTGACTTTGCGTCTTACTCAAATGTCTCTTGTAAAGTAAACACATAATTTGAAAAAAATATATAATATTGTATCTATTATTATAGTAATGGGAAATCTACTAAAATAACAGCGAAGCAAAGAATCGTGAAAAGTATACATACTTATTTACTGTGTAAATTTCAGCGACAAATGCATTATTTCGTAACAAGCAATAATTCAAGAAATTTCTCGAAATAAATAAGTGTGCATCTGTGCAGAAAAAAGGATAGTGGAATAAAATAATGGGTCCACATTGAAAAGAGCCAAATTGGTGTAATATGAATCTGCATTTAATTGGAGAGATCCGTTACCGGGGGTGAAAGTTGATTAGTGTAATAAATAGGTTGATAGATGTTCTAAATTGTTACACCACCTATTGTATGTGTTAGTATGAATATAAACCCTAGCGAAATACTTTTATTGTAACTGACATTCGTTTTGCCTATCGGATATTACTGTACCGCTTATCATACATTTCTTTTAAATTACAAGTACTGCAGCAATATTAATTCAAATAATTACGGTTCAAGCACGCCTGCCTTTTCCGTGAATGCAGAGTAAATTGACGCCAATTAATGTGTAGCACGTGACATAGCATGTGTTGGATATTGTTCCTTTCTGTACAATTTGCCGAATCTCTTTATTTGTGGGATCTTCTTTGCGAGAAGACTGAAAAAGAATTTTATCAAATTTTGCAGCTATTGAGAAAGTTTTTCTTCTGAGCCGCTATAGGGTCATCAACCCCTCAGCAACGACAAACCCTTGGAAGCAGCCATAAAGTCATTGTCCAGGCCCAACCACTTTGGAGGATGGGGCTGGGTGGGGCTAAATACCCCTAAGATTGACGCTACGACATCAAAATATCTAGATATCCGTGATCCATTCACACTCAATAATACTGGCAGTTTCTGCTAATACTGACCGTCAGAATGGTAGTGTAAGGGCCCCTTTAAATATATTAACACTTGTAAAAGTAAGAAACAAAAACCACGAAGAAAAATTGATTATTTATTTTGTTGTATTATTGATGTGTGAATTTGAGAAATATTTTGTGGTCTCCAATAGAACTAATCTTAATTATATCAGAAAATGATCGATGTTTTCACTATTCAATTAAAAGTCGTCTGACATTCTTGAAAAATATAATACAAATGTTAATGCATAATAAATATAGTAAACAATTTACAGCTTCTTCATACGAATTTATTAGATATATACCATATTTCTTTCTCTTTTTAATTAAAAAGGACTGTAAATTTAATTTTTTAATGTCTGTAAGAATAATAATGATAAATATTCTTCATTTTGAACTTCTAATATACACCGGTAATCAATTTTGTGTCACATCTTGTTCTGTCAACGTCTGGTAACCGTACTTTCACTGTGTCACCGACATTAGCAGAAGGAAATTCAAGATTTAACACAATCGTCATTAAGAATTAGTAATTATACAAATTCGCCTAAGGTCGTTGGTTAATTCGATTAATATACCTCATTTACCAAATTTACTGCTGATTATATATAATAACTGACAATTACGCAAAACTACTTAATTTATTATTTTTATTGTAACGTATGCAATGTTTGGTGATTGGATAGTGTTTACATAGTTCAAAATTAGACTTATTGCAGAAGGACCGAGACATTGTTTAGATTAACTTGTTCCTAGTCACAAGCCTTTAATCAAATTTTAAAAAATATCGTGACGCATTCAAAACAACTTTTTTTCAGTAATCACTAATTATGTGATGTTCTACATTATTTACGTTGTAGCGCAGTAGGACTTCTCCCTAATTTTAAACTCATGTCTTTGATTTTAAACGATCTAAATTCAGCAAGAATATTATAGGAGGCAAAAGATTGGAATTGCCGGTGCCAGGGTGCCTGGTTGAAAGCATGCCTATCTGCGGCTACAAAATTTACCAAAGGCACCTTTCCTTCGTCAGCGCAAAAAATTCCCGCGCTTAATGGAGGACGAATAAAGATTGGTGAACAAATAATTTAGGTAGGAGGTCAGAAGACAAAAATGAGCAGAGTTGATCAAGGCGCCGAAAGGGCGAGGAAGCAGGGAGGCTGAGTGTTGCTCGGAAGTGAAAGGGAACAGGAAGCCGAGGAAGTAGGAGTGAAGACAGATATGAACAATCAATAAGTCAGTGTTTATCGAGAGTTGAAAGGGAGTCGAGCAGAGGAGGTAATCAAAGTTGTTCGTGAGTTAGAAGGAAGAGTGAGCAAGGAAGGCCAGATCTTTGGACTTGCTTGTTAATTGAAAGGAAATGGTAGTAACTGTGTGTTGGAGTTTGGAGTGAAAAACGAGGACAACTGGGTTTTCCTCAATACCCCGTCCAGAGTCTTCTTCCGTCAACAGAAGGTAAATTCACAGCCCGACCTGGAAGTGTGAGAGTGGAAAAAGGAAAACTAATACCCAGAACTTCCGGACTTACTGAGAAGATTAATCAGGTTCGTTGAAATCTCTGCTGCACTTTGTTATCCTACCTAATTAAGCCCTTCTTTCTTTCTTTCTTTCTTTCTTTCTTTCTTTCTTTCTTTCTTTCTTTCTTTCTTTCTTTCTTTCTTTCTTTCTTTCTTTCTTTCTTTCTTTCTTTCTTTCTTTCTTTCTTTCTTTCTTTCTTTCTTTCTTTCTTTCTTTCTTTCTTTCTTTTCTTTCTTTCTTTCTTTCTTTTCTTTCTTTCTTTCTTTCTTTCTTTCTTTCTTTCTTTCTTTCTTTCTTTCTTTCTTTCTTTCTTTCTTTCTTTCTTTCTTTCTTTCTTTCTTTCTTTCTTTCTTTCTTTCTTTCTTTCTTTCTTTCTTTCTTTCTTTCTTTCTTTCTTTCTTTCTTTCTTTCTTTCTTTCTTTCTTTCTTTCTTTCTTTCTTTCTTTCTTTCTTTCTTTCTTTCTTTCTCCATGACTGTCATCTTGCATGACACATTCCGAATTTGGAGTGAATTGTGGTCAGTTTATCGATCCTCCAACAGTCTTAATCCCGGTCTTGTCGATCATGACAACACAAACAACCAAGCCCATGCCACTCGTGACCTTGGGTTGTGAGGCCGCAACGCTATCCACTACACCACAGGAGGTCGGCTAATTATCCCCTTCAGCAAACATATAATTGTAAATAGTACGCAGGACCCACTAAAGTAATTGTTTTTATAAATAAAATTTTTATTTTTTTAAGAAGCACAAATATTTTTAAAATAATAAAAAAACCTCTTATCGTTACAACATGGAATAGCTTGTAGTTATATGGTAAAAACTAAAATACTTTTCACTTACAATAGTTTAACTATTACAATATCAATAGAACATTTTTTCAAGTCAATGACTTTTACATAACATTTTAATATAAAACATTTTTCTTGAATATTTGTTCAATTAATAAGGTGCGTGTATTAGTATAAAATAACCTTTATTAAACATGTATTCTGAAAATTGCCGTTTCTCAAGCCGAAATTGCCCTGCGCCGAAACGGCCGTGCTGAACTGGCCACTCCGAAACGGCCGCGCCGAAACGTCCTAGACCGCTAATTATAGATGGGATCGTTGTTGGGTTCCCAACCGCGTAGTTCTATCTAAATACAAAGTTTCGTAGACTAGCATGTGCTTTGGTTACGCAATAGCACTTATGTTTTGCGGGAGGGAGCGCTTTGGAAGTAGCCGTTTTAAAGTCTTTGATATCGAACCAGAAGTTAACACTCTTAAAATTACGAAACAAGTAATTTTTGCTAAATAATTCAGGTACTGTAGCACACGAGCACATACGCACCAGCACCACAACATTTAACATCTTGAATGTTAATATTTTACCAATAAATTTAATGCTCATTTAAATATACATACTTCGACAAGATGAAACCATTTTCTACATTAATTTTGCATTATTTTTGTGTTCATTATTGTGGGGTTTTAATGAGAGTTGGGTTGATCAAAACTTTGTATATAATTTTTTATTAGTTATAGACTGCTTTATTTTATTTATATTTGGTTAATAGGCTACATGAGGGTGAACCTGAAACAGGCAACTCTTCTTTAATAGCATAGGAAGGGAATTGAAAAGGAGGGGATGTGGAAGGTGGAGCAAGGTAGCCAAGGGTTGGATAGGGCCCCCGGGTTATAGTTTAATAATCCTACCCGGTGTTTCAGCTAAGTGATGAAGAGAAAACCCTATAAATTCTGCGTCATTTATTTTAATATCGTAATGCGTTTAGCTGAAAGAGAATAGTTTCATGTTATTTTGGAAGAGAACTTCAACTAGTTTTCTGAATACGATTTACGTAAAAATAAGTCCCTTTCACGGTCATTTCCTGCCAAACACAGTTATCTGTTGAGATTTATAAATTTGAACTTTTTGTCGGAATATTTCTGACAATTTTGTATTTCTATTGACGAAAGAATAGTTTCCAGTCGGTCGACCAGATAATTGTACTTTGTTGCGGGTGACTCAGCTCTTGTATAAAAGAAACGAGAGACATAAATCTGCAGCTAAGTGTTCTAACGGAGCAGTAAATGACAGGATACATTAATAAACATAACTAGTACCATAATTATAGGTTCTGGACCTTAACGTGACGTGCATCGCCGCAGCAGCTCGAAGGAACCAGTGTCGGACGAATTAACACCAGTAGACAATGGAAAGATGGATTTCCGTTGGAATAGCAGAGGAGGAGAAAGTATAGAACGTTGATGAAGATGAGATATAGAGCGTTCCCCATCATAAATATGGGCAAGGAACCTCATGACAACAGCAGAACATAGTTGCCCTCTTTTCTTCTGTAAGAAACAAACCTATTTATACATATTCATTTTATATATAAAATATAAACTAGTATACAAGATGGCTCGATTACCAAGCTACAAGCATGTCCTTCATACTGTGGGTTATCGGTTTGAAGCGTAATTCAATCAAGACCCGGCACATTTGTGCAAACTTATTTTATTTAAATCAACTTGTGGTACGCTTTTGCGTATCACATCAAAATTAATACGATTTTCTTATTGTTCTTATTAAAATATTTAATGTGTATTACATATGTGACACAAGTTAAACCTAAGCTAGACGGAGTCGGGGCCATGAATGAACGCGATTGGTTATTTTAATGACGAATTACAGTCATCTTACGGACCAGAAAGGGAAACAAAATTGTTTGGTGCTAGGTCGTTGAACGCTGCTGGTTAAGTTCCGAAGACATCGGGTGACAGATAGTAATAACCAGGAATCTATCTTGTCAGCCCATGTAAACAAGAGGACCGACCTGGGTCCTGGAATGCTCAGCTGCTCACCAGCCTGTATTGATCAGAACTGAGCAAACCAAAGACTTCACCCCGCGTGTCCTGTAGTCGAAACAAAGCAGGCATGTGTCAAAAAGAAGAGTTTGGGACAAATTTATTAGCCACCTATACATTGAAGTAGACATCGAAAGCAACCTGCAGAGTGTTGTCCCAAGAATTTGGCTGACACACGTCGAGCAAATCATATATAAAGCTTACCTCACACATAAGGAGGACGAATAATCATGCCTTCGATTTGAAATAAGGGTAAAATTTCAAGTCCTGGCTGTCCGGCAAGATCGAAACCAACGCACAACTTGGAGAGCAAGTCTTTATTCAAATTCGTTCACACATTTTTACCGGAGGGTCAATCTAATCCCAATGGTCCAGGAAAAAGGAAATTGGTTGCCGCACCATCTTAGAAAAAATTAATATTATGTTAGAGCATTGCCTCATGTTTTGGCAGTTCAGAAATAATTTTCTTTCATTTATATTGTGTCCGGTTCAAAAATGGCCACCACTTTTCTTGTAGCGCGCAAGCTGTTTTTCGCGTTTGTAAGTATCTAAGAACTTCTAAATTATCCACGACTGTGTTGTCGTATCCTTTTTAAATAAACTGCATCGTGTTCAGTACATTTAGACCTACAAATTAAAGCCATACTTACCAACCTAATGATATTTTTTCATGTACTCTGTGTACCACGAACTTGTCGATTCCAAATGAAGAAAATTCTATTTTCGTAGGCTTATTTCCGTGGTGTAGTGGCTAGCATGGCTGCCTCACAACCCAGAAGTTCTGGGTTCGAATCTTGGCATGGGCTTGGATGTTTATTCTGTCATAGTCACGTAAACTGGGATTAGGAATGCTGGAGAATCGATACGCCGACCACGTATCACTCCAAATTCAGAATGTGTCATGTAAGATGACAGTCCGCACTCGACCCAGTAGGCCAAGGCCCTCAGTGGGCTGTGGAGCCAAGGAAAAAGGAGGCAACCATTTTCAATCAGCTCTTTAGCAGCTAAAATACAGTGCAACATTTATGACATGTAAATATTTGAGGTAATTAAAAATATCCAACCGGATATGTTTTGTTGAAAAGTCAACTGTTGCCGTTGGAAACGAATCATACAAGTATAGACAAGTCATTTCGTACTGCGACGAAATCAAGAATTAGCCTTTATTTGGAATTCAAATAGAGTTAACATGCTGTTTTATATTGAATTATCTATTTAGGAAATTGAAAAACGTTCTACTTTGAACAACTAGAAAAAGAAATCACTAACCTATTGTGCCAAGAAACTATTCAAAATAGAGATTGAATGGGAATTAAGGATTAAGAAGAAAAGGATAAGTTTATTATTATTATTTTCACTTAACACAAATCAATTAAAAAGTAGTTCGCGTGCGTTCGAAAGGTCTCCCCTTTGGCACCTAGCAGAGAGCCAACATGTTAAATACTGAGTCCTCAACATTACAAGTATAGACAGAGTGATATGGCTGATGAAATTATTGGGGAAGGACAGGGAATAATAGAAATTTTGGGGCTGTTTAGTGCACAACAATCAGCATACTAGTTATTAGCATTCCCTCACGGCACTTAGATAGGCTGCGAATTCCGCCAAGATAAATTCCTGAGTAAATTCTGCAATAAAAACAGAATGGTTACATTAAATGAATTTAAATTGTTTGCTACTGCGTGCAGCGCCGCGCCGCGTACGGCTTTCAAAGCAGCGGAAGTGAAGCGCGTGCGTTGCATGTTTCATGGACAACAGGTGTTTTCCAGCAAACATGGGCAGAAATAAATGTGTTGCAACGATATGCTTCCCCACGTGACTCTTCTTAATATAAAACCAATGTTGGCTATTTCAACTAATTCATTTTGTAATGAGGTGAAATTATTGGCTTCAGGGCATACTTCTATAGGTCTGCCAGAGATAATTCACATGTATTCTCTGAATATGGACTGAACTATACGTCTTTTTCTCGAGAATTTCAGATGACAGACGACCATTAGTGATATTGGAACCTCAATATATCAGCCCTGCAAAATAAACGATTTATTGTAGAAAATTTTATATCGTACCTTTTGAGTTTTTAACGGTCAAACACATCTGCTCGGGCCTTTGGCGGTGTGGAGTCAGGGGCGGTGAGAACGAGAGATTTGGTGACTGATTTTCGAAAACAGATTCTGAGAGAGATTTTCGTGAGTGACAAATTGGTGGAGAGATTGCTGGACAGATGATTAGGGATTTCGAGACAGATGATTGTAATTTAGGCAAGGGAGATTGTGGAGACAAAACGGTGAGACGGTGATCGACATTACCGGACAGATAGTCCGAGGTGATGGCGAAAAATACCAGATATTGTCCTGAGCCAGGGACAAATAGCGTCGAGGATTCAGAGGAGGAAATTGCTACAAGGAAGGAGCTGGGATATTCACTAAGCTGACACGGTAAATTACACCTGTAACATTTTTGCTGATTTGCTATACTGCCAGTTGTAAAATATTCCGATCTATGAGAAGTGATAATAGTGAAGTGCAGTGAAGTGATTTTTGTGTGGCTCCTTTCTTTTCTTTTTCAGATAAAAAACTTCACTTCAAAATTCTCCCTTAGTGTAAACTTTTTGTAATTGTATTTGTGTTTTCTTTGTATATAGCTGCCACCGCGCAAATGCCCAAAAGCTGCTAAGTAATAATAATAATAATAATATACGACCCTGAAATTTGCTTTTGGATCAAGTAAATTTTTTTCCCTTTTTATTATAAAAGAGCTTATTATTAATAAATAAATATTCCACTTAAAATAATATGTATCCCCCTATTTATTTCAAGTTAAAAAAGGACAGAAAACCAATAAGGTATGGAAACATTCCTTGCACACCCGAAAAAAAATTATTTTGAGGGATATAACACAGTCACATTTCGTCCTGTTCTTTCAAAGACTGAAGTCGCAAAACAATCTCGTTATAATTGTATGGATATGGAGTCAAGAAAGCGGAAGTATCATTCGATCTGTGAAGAACTGGAAAGTACAAGAGAAATCAAATACGGTTTAGATATGTTGACATGTGTTGTACTGTTTTTATTTTACTTTAATTAATAAATGAAGAGAAAGATAAAAATTATAATATATTTAATAACTACTTTTAAAAATGCATTTTAGATAATGAATTTAACTTTATTAAAAAATAAAACAAATTGATGCGGTCTCTGAGGGATTGGTGAGCTCAAATACCTGGTCTGTATATTACGAACACTAACTGTTGGAACAATGGCTACAATTTAACTAATTTTCTTAAATCTTATTAACCACTGACCTGTCTGAATTCTTCATCCCAACTCCAACAAATGCTATCTTTGAAATTCCCTTAACCACTCTCTTAAAATCTTAAACATGCTTCGACAGCTTATTTTTCTGAATTCTTCCCCCTAACCTCTCAACAAATCAACAGCAAATACCCTCCTCAATCTTTTACAGCAACCTCTAAACTTCAGGTCTATCCCTCTCGATGTGAATTACCCTCGAATTTAGCCAATAGGAATTCATTATACATTTCCGAATTCCTAATAAGGCGCTCTGATGTCTTGCTTCAAAGTCGTGAAACCTCATGAACCAGATTATTGCACTTTCTGTGGGAAAGTTCAGGACTTGTCAAAATGTTGAGGACGAAGCTTATTTACCCGACAGATTTACAATCCTGGCTGGGCCAGCCACGGCGTTTCTTAATCCCTGAAGCCCACGAGTTCCACAGCTCGGAAAATTTATTTCTAACAAAATTATTTAATTAAACTGAAATAAATCTACGCCCTTTACAATTTATTAAGCAGTGCAAAAAATGGATTCTCACTTTACTATAGAAAGAATGCACTACATTATTTCCTTCTTCGAAAATAATATGACAACTTCAAAGAAGTTGTCAAGTGGGCAATTTAGACTACAGTAATTGAGAATTCACCGTAGCTCTGGCCTAGCCTTGACGATCCTATTTTGAAAGTAGCTTGATTTGTCACGATTTTTTATGAATATTTATTATTTAAATTTAGTCCTTTATGCAACATAATTTTAATTATTTATAGCAATAACATGAAAAAAATAACAAAACAATTAATTTTTTAATCTCTGAAATAAAAGCACATCCCGATACGAACCGAGGTTCTTACGAGCGAAATTTTACGGTCCTGTTACTCTCTTTCTAATGGAATTTGACTGTTTTGTTCGGGCGTAACTTTTCTAAGAGATTTTTGAGAAAAAAGGATCAATTTTTTGTTTATTAATATAAATTGGGGTAAAAACAAATGACATGAAGGAAACAGACCTCAATTCAACATTTCATGTCTTCTGGAACCCGTACGTGCCATTTACAATAGTGCAGAGAATTAGCATGCCGCGGATGTCGCTGACCTGCGAACGATTACAGCATATGAAAATTTGAAGGAGAAGGTTCATTGACCTCAAGAGAACCGCCAAAACTGCTCCTAGCCGATAAATTTTGCAACCATTAAATTAATATAATTGTTCGTCACAAACTGATGACAGAAAAATGATCGTAAAAGACTGGGGCTCGAAACCGAGCTCGTAGCAAGGACATCTATAGAGTATAATTTGAAACGTAGCAACATAGTTGATATCTCTTCATTTCTTAATATAAAGTTAGCGAGGATTGGGAATTGGAATTGGCGTCAGTAAGTCCAGACTCTTGGCCACCACTAATCCCCAGGGATGTCTTTTCGGCATGTATGGATATGACCTGGATATTTCCGTAAACATGCTTGCGTGGGAGTCGAGACCCACGAAGACAACTAAATACTTAAATACCACGTGGTTGCCTCAGCTGTGTGAATTATCATTCTGATCTTGTAACGTGAAGGGGACGGAAGGGAACCGACGTTAGTCCGTGAAGCATGAATAAGGTCAACTTGCGACGCTGAGAAAGGCGACTCGACATTCAACCACGTACGCTGACAGGTTTCCCAATCCTTGGCGTCGAGGGAAGGTATCATCCACGGTTAATTATAAAGAGATGTGATTGCTTCACTGTACTACGAATTTTGTAATTAATGAATTATTTAATAAATTCCCCTTTTGTCTTGAAAATCCAACAAACCCCTCCCTACAACCTGAATCTGAATGAAATTTGGAAAGTAATAGTTTGGTTTTGAAATTAATGTATGAAAAAGAAGGATGAAATGAGAATCGATTTAGCTTTGTGGTTGGAAGAATTTTGATAGATCCAGCTGAGGCTACAAATTCTGATTTCGAAGCCTCGAACGAGAAGATATATTGACACCAATGTAATGTAACTGTCAAACACATCTACTCGGGCTTTTGGTGGTGTGGAGTGAGAAGAAAGGAGACAGCATTTGAGCCAGGGGCAATAAAACTCAGACTCCGCGTCGCTGCTTGCGTGTTTCCCAATTTTGGTGAGAGTTGGCGGCATCGGGTGGTGTATTTCTCCAATTAGAACCATAAATGTTATTGGTGGATATCCAACCCTGCCACTTAAGTGATATCAACTAAAGTAGTCGGGAGGAGATTTTAAAAAGGCGTACAGCGAGTTTTTGACACCGATTTTTGGAGAGCAGATTTGGACAGATTTTTCGAGAGCGGTGAAACGGGAGAGATGGCAAGACACTTTTGGTTAGAGATTTCGAGCAGATAATCGGCATCCTTGGACAGGCAAATCAAGGACAGGAGGATAAACGGAAATTCTTCCTGAACCAGGAAGAGTAGCAGCGGTGGCTGTGATCCGGAGAGAGGACGACCCAATTAGAAGAAAGGAGTTGAAATATTCACTCAGCTGACACAGTAATTACCCTTGTGACTTTATGCTGATTTTCTGTTCTGCCAGGTTCGAGTAGATGTTGCATAAAATATTCTGTTCTATGACAAGGCCCATAATATACGACCCTGAGTGTAGAGTTAGAAAATTGTTAGATTTAAGAATTTAATTTGTATCATTTTTTATGTAAATATATTTGTAGTTTTAATTGAGAAAGAACTGCCGGCATAAAGATAGAAATATCAAAATCGTAATTATTAATGTAAATTTGTTTTTGGATCAAGTAAATTATTGTCTTTCTTTTATATTATAAAAAACTTATTATAAACATATCATTCTATATATATTAAATAATATAATTAAAGTCCCACCCTATATTCGTTACAGTAATCTACAGACGCAGGAACTATCCAGACACCACAACGCTGTATTTTTGCGTCATTCTAGGAACCAGATTTAAAGATATCCATATTATGAATTCTCAAACGAACTTCTTGCTACACTCCCCGCATTTTCTATCCCAGTTTAACAATTTAGTAATCTGATTTAGTTTCATGTTAATTTTGTAAATATTTTAGGTAAATAATTTTAAAATAAATTTCCGTCATATTTGAATCATTAAACGGCCCACAAAAATAATATATATATATATATATATATATCCAAAGAAGTTATATTATTCAGGTTAATGAATGTTTAAGTTAAATCTCCTGATTTTTAACCATCAAATTTTCATTGAAATGCGTTGAGCCGTTTATGAACCTATTTCAGACAAGCATACACACAGGCAGACAGACACTTAATTTTATTTATTGGTATAGATGACAAAGATTTCCATCAAACCTGAATACTTGAGCGTGGGATCACTTTCTTTACTGTTATTAATATTTCCTTTATGATTGAGGTTTTGCGTAACGTAATTCCATATTACGATTTATGTTGTCTGCACATGAATAAAATTTCATTTGAAGACCTACGGGAAATAAATACCATCTAATATGAAAAATATATTAATTATCAAAAGCCCGTTTTCATATATGTTTAATTATTATTATGAGTTCATGCGAAATATAAGAGTTTCACGGTCTTTACTTCTATTATAAATGTGTTGTATTATATTACAAATCGTAAAGAGATAACGTGTCATAAAATGAAGGAGTGGCTGAGTTGACTTCAGCGCTAACATACTTTTATTACTTTGTTATCGAAGTGGAAGGGACGCAGGCACGCTGACTTACCAGTCAGTAATGGAGATAATTACGGGGGACTTGGGGGGGAAAGGCGAGCCAACGCCCTCAAACTAATTATGCCAGTGCTCTGCGTGAATGCAAAATCTAACAAAAAAAGCACGAGTCTCCTCTCTGCTTATCCACCTTTGAAGATACTCAATTACTATTTCTGCATTAAGATTTCAATTTTCCTTGGCACCGCATTATATAACACACTTTCAATAATGGAGGCAAGAAAATATGATTACAGATGTGTTCGCGTTTCTATGCCAGGCTGTTCGGAAACACATTTCGAAATTCTATAAGTTAAGAGCATCGATTCGAAAGGTATACCTCGTAAATGACATCGTTTAGAATGGTATTATCCGTTTACAGTTTGTGCAGTAAGGAGGAGTTCATTATTTGGCAACCACAAACCGTAGACTTAAACCCTACTATCCGGCTTATTTCTTTCTCTAGTTTAATCCCGCATTTCTTCGACCAAATTATCAACAAATTCGTATTGCTAGACACAAATATTCAACAAAGGTTCTGCTATCTCTGTTTCAAATAGTGCTGTAAAAGAACTAAGCACCAGGGACAATTACTTAATCTTCTTAATTTTAAACAAAATCAAATAGACAATGAAAGGTCTGGAGGGTAATAGACTACATGAGGGTGATCTTGAAGCAGGAAACTCGTCTTTAATAGCATAGGAAGGGAATTGAAAAGGGGGATGTGGAAGATACAGCAAGAGTTGAAAAGGCCTCCCGGGCTGTAGTTTAATGACCCTACCTGAATCCACGCCTCGATCAAACTTGAGGGCCATTTGGCCAATAAGTCCAATGGGATAAGAGAATAACTCTTACCTTATGCCAAAGGTCCATGACCCCCATGAATACACCCCTCAAACTGCTCGAGGTCGTCTAAGCTCGCACGAGGAAAAGGGTAAACCCGGGATGGACGTTCCCGAACTCCTACGGGTTCTCTCCCATTTCGAATCTCTATGGACAGTTTTTTGTTTGGTGAATAACACACTACATGAAGGTGATCCTGAAGCAGACAACTACTCTTTAATAGCATAGGAAGGGAATTGAAAAGCGGGATGTGGAAGGTAAAGCAAGATAGCCAAGGGTTGACTAGGGGCCCCGGGCTGTAGTGTAAAGACCCTCCGGGCGTTTCACCTAAAGGTGATGCAGGATAAACCCTAGAAAACCTGCATCAGGTAGGTTGCTTATTAAGTACTATCCATACACCTTTCTGATGACGCAAGACTGAATTGACGTGGGAACGCAACCAACCCGCCTCCATGCCTTGATCAAACAACTCTTGTTGTATGCCGGTCATACAACAGCCCTGAAATTGCTCAAAATCGTCTTAGTTTGCAGGAGGCTTGAATTAAATACCTTGGTTATTTCCCATTCCCTGGTACAAATTCATCTGGCAGACTCCTGGGGACCACCCGACGGGCTCTTTTATATGGAGCTGCGTGTACGTCGCCCAGGTGAATATACACATTTTTATTTATTTTCTAAGTACCTAAAAAATATGTATTGTTACTTAAGTTCATTAAATTTACAAATTATTTCGCGCTAAAGAGACCAATAAATTAATTAACTACCTTAATATTATAAATGAAATTCATTCTTTACATGTATGTGTGTTTGTGTGTATGTATGTTCCGTAAACAAATCGAAACGAGTGGACCAATATTTCGACCAAATTTAGTACACGCGTTCTTTGCGATCCGAAGTTCAGCATTGTTTAGGTAAGATTCGGCTATCACCCCTAGGGGCGGGAGTGAAAAATTTTTTAAGCAAAAACGGTCAATATTACCATAATATAAACACATTTCTGGCGCACTTAATTTGATAGTGTCTCGTGATACTGTTAAAGTATTATTTCAACCACATTAATAATCGAAACGGAGTGTTAATAGGGGTGGGGATGGAGGGGTAACACTTAAAAAAAATTAGAAAACTTTCGATATTGGGCTCGAAACTGGTGTAATGAGTCGCTGACCTTTTGATGAATGGATGATTTAACCAAAAATTCAAGAATTCGAAAATCCTACATGGTGCCTGCCTTCTGTAAACTTCAGGTAAGCCGCCATAGCAGTCGTCGGTAAGCCAATCACTGGTGCCTCCGAAAATTTAAAGTACTCGAAGCCTTACAAGGGGCCTACCATCTGTGAACCTCAGGTAAGTCTCCTACTTTATGTCTCTCTTTCCTGTCCTTATTAATTGTTAATATATATTTTTTTCATAACTCACATATATATATATATATATATATATATAGTTGTGAGTTATGAAAAGGAGGTAGTTGTTTCCACTGAGGGAATGGTTTAAGTTCCGATCACTTAAAGGAACTGTTTTGCCTGTCACTAGCTACTGGACACTAGCTACATGTACACCAATGGAGGTGTCAACTGGTACTCTATAAAATGATCTAAGCGTAATTCAAGCGTAGACACGTTAGCGGAAAATCAAGATCAATGAAGAAAAATCTGATTATTTCAACTTTGCCCTACAGACCATTATTCAGATCAATAGCTAAACGGAATGTAAATACTTACATCATCATTTCTTCTTCTTCTTTGGCTCTGCATCTCATTGAGGGCCTTGGCCTACCGGATCTTAAATGACACATTCCGAATATGGTGTGATACGTGGTCAGCGTATCGATTATCCAACAGTATTAATCCCAGTATTCGTGGCTATGACGTCACAATCGTCCACCATAATTCGAACCCGGGACCTCTATGTTGTGAGGCATTGGCTGTAACTACTAAACCACAGAAGGTGGCACTTGCATAATCTTGTATATAGATAAGTTATGTAACTTACAAATGTTTGGTTTTGTTGGATTGGAAACGCATCATAGGACGACAATGATGTTGTGTGACAACGCGTAAAGAGGACGACAATGAGAGAGAGACAAGCGAACTACGATTGAGAGCCGGTGCTATCAATGAAGATAAGACATATGTGACTAAATAGCGAAAGGGTCGCTATTTACCTGAGTTAGTGTGTGTGGCCATCCTACTAGTATAAAGAAATTAACGAAGAGACAACATTTAAAAAAACTATGAGTTATATGAATAATATGTTGTTGAACTTGACTAGCAAGTCTAATACGGTAATAATGTAAAGAAACAAATCAAATATATTGCGTATGATCGCCTGTGTTTCATGGAATGTTTCTAACGACACGCTTTATACTTGAAAGACCTGAAAGAATGTCAAAGGTCTCATGAATTTAAAAAAAAAAAGTAGAATATCACACCAACAAACTCCTAAACACTCTTCTGAAAATATAAATTGATAGAAGGGTAAAATGAAAATAGCCAAGTCAAAGAATATCTATGTATTTTTGGGCCAGCTCATTGTTATATTCTGATTGGTAATACAATAATTAAATTGTTGAACAAGATTGGTAACATTGTATAGTCAAAGCATCACTCCTCAGTCTGTCTAGGTTCTCTTATTCACCGCAACAGAATTTTAAATCATGCGGTCGTGAGCACAGAGTGTTGTGCTCAATGTGGCATAGTTAGTGACAAATGTAGCGCCTTCGTTGCGTGCTGGGAATTGAGCTTCCACGCTTTGTTAACTGTTCCGCCAGATGAAATGCCAATTAGCCGTTCCATGTGGGAATTGGGCCGACATGCCCCCGCTCTGAAATAAGGCCACCTCAGCAGTTTTCGTAGAAATATCAAAACAATGGAGACTCGAACTCATTATGTCTAATTATTTGTATAAATATCATTTACAATTTTGGTTATTGTATTTCAGTATAATTAACAAGAAAATTATTTTTTATACACATACACCTGCATATTATGCTGCAAATCAAAAGATCTGGAATCCCGGAGCATGCAGTTATAAAAATGGGTGAATCTCACCTTAATTCAAAATCAGAAATGAAATAAAGCATGCTTGCGCATGTTAATTAATAATTTTAGAAAATATTAAATTTAGAAAATCTGGAGCTTCCAGCAATATTGCCATAATCAGCTGAGCAGAAAAATAATGTACTTGAAATGAAACAATTTCGTACTAATGAACAATATAGTAAAAAGCTTTATATTTTCAAAGTTTAATAATTTGGAACATTATTAATTAATTTAACTGTAATCGGTTCCATACTTTGTTTCCATAAAACCGTTATCTTATAAATGTTTTTTTTTCTGAGAATTTATTGTTATATCTCCTTTCTGTTAAGTAGGCATGGAAGCATAATTATTCTTCTCAACATGTATTCATAATTCTTTTTTTAAATGAAGTTATTTCTGCGAAATAATCATTGTGAATATGTGAATACAATCAAAATGTAAGTTTTAATGAGTTTTACATAACATAATGTAACAAATTTAAGCAACACTGGGCAAATTATGATATTATATGATTCAGCATTAAAATATTCAACATTTTTGTTGATATTTGCAGATTATTATATTAATTATTTGTCACGTGTTCACCTGAGGTTATAGGTCCCCGGGTAGCCGCGAACAAGAGAAGGTAGAGATCCTTAACCAAGATTTCGGTAAGCAGAGTCTGGCCTTGAAGTTGATATGGAACATGAAACATGAACATGAAAGGAAAGTGAGATATAAGGCTTATCTCGAAGGATTATAAATTTGCAAGAAACTTTTAGAATGGTTTTGGTAGGTGGGTGAATTCGCCTGGGTCTTACCAGGTAAGATTCGAGAGGTTGCAGTATTTTACCAGTTAAAACACAGTTGTGTATTTTTAGATATGTGAATAATTACAGTCAATATTACACACTGTAAGAAATAGTAAAGGAATAGAAGACTGTTATGGTGAAATCTAACAGGGAAGCGAAGCAGAGCCTTCGGCCAAGCTCTTCGTGATCGACTTTAGGGAAAGTTGGAGTGGGAGGGTATTTAAAGGTTCATGAGACGAGTCAATGCTCCTAGAGCTGACATACACATTCTGTCATCAAATTCTCCCTCGCTACCGGGTTTAACGGCATAATT
Source organism: Eucriotettix oculatus (assembly GCA_034510155.1). Taxonomy (NCBI): domain Eukaryota; kingdom Metazoa; phylum Arthropoda; class Insecta; order Orthoptera; family Tetrigidae; genus Eucriotettix; species Eucriotettix oculatus. The sequence goes on from CM067376.1 coordinate 251,760,487, forward strand.
TACAGACATCTTAAAGAATTTGTTAAGCGAATGATCTGACAAATAACGACACTCCGATACATATTGTCCAAACTTTTAATTTTTTCGGAAATTTGAGACGAAATGTATTAGGACTTGTTCTTGTAGTATTCAGTCCTAGGACTGGTCTGACGCAACCCTCCTTTTCATTTCTGCATAATACCACACCCCACATCCCCCCTAATCTGCTTAACGTATTCCATCCGTGGCCTCTCTCACACACTTCGCTCTAATGCTAATTTCACAAGACCCCCATGTCTTAAAAGGTGGCCTATTAATTTATCCCTTGTCTTAGTCAACGTCCTCCATATTTTCGCTCTACCCCAAGTCTTCTAAGAACGACGTACTTATAATTTTTATAATGATACTTTTTAATTAGATAATAGCAAAGCAAAATGCTTTTTGAGTCGTAAAGCAAATGATTGTCGAATATTACTCTGGCGCCTAACAGAATGTTTTCTGTAACTAAAAGTTAATTATTCATGCGACATGCACAAAAACAATTAAAAAGGATTATTACCTAAAGAAAATGTTATCTTACGGTATATAATTGTAAGTAATCAAACGTTTATATAGAAATATGAAAAATGTTTTATAAATAGCAATGCAGATTGATTATATAAAGACCCGGGCCGCACACACTAAGTTTCGTTTTTAATACAGAAGTATTTATATCTATAAGCATTATTTCATGATAAGATAAGATTTATTGGATCCATTAGTCCTCTATTGAGGAAATAGGACAAGTCAAAGAATGTTACATATCACACTAAGAATACGAATATAAGAAACAAAATATGGATACAACATATGAGTAAAGAAAATTATGTATACAATGATAAATAAAATAAAACAAAGCAGAGCAAACAAAATATGAATACAACATATCAAGAATATGAGTACAAAACAATAAGAGAGATAGTAAAAGAAACTATGTATACAATGATAGACAAATAAAAGAAAGTACACATAACATATACAAAAGATATAATTTCTAGATAAACAATGTCAATGGCAATCATATCGAAGAGGTTGTTCAAGTATCTTCTCATTATGAATATATATGATATTTCAGTGTAAATTTGTGTCTGTATGTTCCGTATACATATCTAAACATATGGAGCAATTTCGATCAAATTTGGTACACAAGTTCCTTCCGACGCGAAAGCAAGGACGGACTATTGACGGAAGGTACTGAAATGTAAAACGTACATAAACGGCAGATATTTGCAATAGAATAAATATTTTTCGCGTTTAGTGAGATTGTAGTATACCTTTATTAATGGTGGTGATTGTGATAAGTTTCAGCTCTCATAAAGTAGGTGGCGTGAAAAATTAAATTTTCAAAAATGTGAAGGTTACGCTCAGGGCTTAAAAATTGTTTATGAAAAGAGTGTAATGAATTAAGGAGGCGACTGTCACTTTATTTAATCAGTGACGATACTCAGGTTAAGAAATTCCATATTAACTTCAATCAGGTGGCAATAAAAACCCAGCCAGGCGGCGAGGAAAGACCAAAGCGTGTGAAATCCTGAGTTTCTCGGATTAAGAGACTTTATTTGCCCTAGGGAATTTCCAGGGTCTGAGAGAAATTAAAGAAAACTGCGGGGCCAAATGAAGATTGGGGTTGTGATCATGTGATCCGCCATCCACCCTCATGGGGGGAGGGGATATGAGAAGGGTTGACCTGGGGACGAGAAGAGACAAAACTTAGGCAGTCTGGAATGAATCATTGAACAAGTTGGATGTCAGGAGGGTGCGTGGTAGTTGGGCCACGGCACGAGAGAATCAGGTAGTCGGGAATACTCGTATTAAGTAGGAGGGTGGAGACAAGATGATAGAGAAATCAGTCAGTGGGGAAAGAAATTTAAAAGAAGGAGGTAGTCAGAGGATATGAGAGTGAATTACAGTCAGGAATTAACTTTGAAGTAGGAAGGTGGAGAGGAGATGAGAGAAAGAAATTGAGAGTCTGGTTCGAGTCTTTGAGTAAGGGTAGGAAAGAAGACGGACGACAGGGTGCGGCAAGTGTCTTCGCCCGTCTGCGTAATCACGGAACCAGAATTCTTGGAAGCACGACTCAGGTACTAGGACGCGAACTCCGGGAGTCAACCCAGGTAACCGAGCCGGAGCCAACTAAGGAAGCATCGCCTAACAAACAAGGTCTGTCAGTGCCAATTAAACGGAATTGCGTATGACTGTTGTCCTGCTGCGCAACAATCCCTACATGAATGGCGCTTTTGAAGAGATTGAGTCTTGCTTAGTTTAATCAGAGCTAGATGTGGCATATTAATGGACTCCAAACTTGTATTTACATATATTTGTTTTAATGATAAAGTAATATATTAGTCGTTATTTAAATTAAAATTTTACTTCCCCCCTAGTTCCAACATTACAAGAGATATCTGTCCCATACCCAGCTAGTATAAATAAATGGTGAAAAGTATAGTTGACATTACTCTAAGACATCTATGGGATCGAAAAGCAAAAGTAGACAGCAAATTGATTCGTTTCGTCATGTTCACACAAATAAGTATCTTCATATGCGAAACCACAAACGAACAGAAAAGAGACCAACACTGAATTTCTATGGAAACGTTCAGTTCGCCGCTGTGCTTAAACTTATTAACCTGCATTTTAATAACATGATTCTAAAATTCAAAATTTATTCACGAGTTAATTTTAAGAAGTACGTTGTAGGTGTTTTTAAAGGTGAGCTGAAAGTCAGGACGAGGAAAAATCGATTCAGTTGGAAGAAATCCATGGCTGAACACGCGGAAAGGTCAAATCGATACGCGTTGCTATTATTTTACATATGAGAAATTTTAGATGGAAACCGAAGTTTACGTTGTTAAATATTCAGAAGAGCGCTAAAAAGTAGATAAGATTAATAAATTATCAGGTTATTGTGAAAATTGTCGATATTGCATTTTGCCTTAATTTTTACACAAGCCGCACTGATTTATCGGTATATTCCGTGTGAGACGTTTTGAAAAATTATTTTACTGGAAGTGGCATGAAACTGATCCCGTAATAATTTCTAGCCTGGAACAGACAATGACTACAGTGTTTGTAAAGTGGCTATCCACATAATCTTGAACGTTTTTGAGAAGTAATAATTTACCGCTACGCGTATCTAGAGCCGAGGTAGCTTATCAGAGTTAGGGAGCGATCCCCACACGAGGAAGCAGGGAAAGTACGTGATGTTCCCGTGCATCAGCTAAATGAGCCACGCCCTCAAGGGTCTTCAAGCAGAAGTGTCCTTAGTCACTGACAAACCATGAACATCTCTTCATCATCTAACACACCCCCTCCGCCGCAACATTACGAACATTAATTATTATTATCCCCTCTTTATCATTAAACCACAGCAACATTATTCACGTGATTATGTGACAGATTTTATCTAAGACACACGACATCGTTTACTGTTAAGTAAATATAACTTTTGTTATCTATGAGAAATATAATATCGGAAAAAATTATATTGAACATCTATAATTTTAAACTAAATTAAAATCTTTACTAAAGCGCTCTAAGTGGTGAATTTTAATTTAGTAGTTAAATTTATTGCAAATGCATAAATGCATTTGTAGACTATAATTTTAAACTAAATTAAAATTCAACTACAGCTCTACTGTAATATTATTCTGCCCTATTTAAAAAAAATTGTTGTTATGGGAACAATTTACGTCTGTAAAGTAAAGTAGACGATTCCATAATCCATTGTGGTCCTTCTCAATAAACTAAATCAACTAAAGATATAACACAAAGAGTACAGCAAAAATATAAAATTAACTGAGACAATTTTACAAACCATTATATAAACTTATTAAGTTGTAAAGTGTCATGTTTAATAACAATAACAGTAAACTTGTTCCTTTTAATACACAACGTTTCTGAATCTTTCTTTTCTTAAAATTCACTTCTTTATCTAAAACAATAGTATTATCAAAATTAAAAGGATGATTTTGTTCCAAACTGTTTAGAAATCAGGGTGTGTGTTATATAAAGGAAATTTTAAATTTGTTTTATGATCCTTAATTCTAATTTACTATTAGTCTGATCAATGTAGCGAAATTAACACTTATAAACAATACTACAACAATCAAAAGTATTAAGTAAATCTTAATGTTTTTAAAAAGAAAACTACATAATTTGTAGATTACTGAAAAATTCTTCTTCTTAATATTTTGAATCTGGTAGTCAAAAAAATGGAAATAAATATAATTATTAGTGATAGGCTTTAGAATACCATTATTAGAATCATTAAGAATACAGTTAATTCTAAGTTTACTAAATTTAGAAACAAAATCTACAGGATAATTATTCGCAGACAAAATTTTTAATACATATTTAAGGTTTTTGAATGATAATGACGATCAGATAAGAGTAAAACTTTGTTAACAGGATTAAAAACAGTAGGTCTTTTTATTTATTGAATGATTAGGTAAAACGTTAAGTAGATTTTGATACCAATTAAAACATAATTTGTTATTGAAACGGCCAACAAAAACTAGAAGAAAATTAAGAGAACAATCGTTTTCTAACTCAAACGTAAATTTAATATTAGAACAATAGTTATTAAATATACTGAATAACTCATCCAATTTATCAGAAGAAATAATACAAAAAATACTATCAACAAATCTATAATAAGCCAAGGTCTTGAAGAATTACGCTTCTCAAGACATTAATTTTCTCAATCTCTCGTGACAATTTCTGTAAAAAACGGATATAATGAGGAACCCAGAAATTTAATGATAAATAGTATTATCAAATTTAAGGACAGTAGAATTTAGAATTCAATTTATTCCCATATCCATCTCAACCCAATCAATGGAAGTGAATTTTTTTATGGAAAACTGTTGTTATTGTTGTGGTATTCAGTCCTAAGACTAGTCTGATGCAACCCTCCATGCTAACCTATCTTGCGCACGCTTTTTCATTTCCTTATAACTAGCACAACCCAAATCCTACCTAACCTGCTTAGCGTATTCCAACTTTTGCTTCCCTCTTCTTTTATCACCCCACACACTTCCCTCTAATGCTAATTTTACAAGACCCTCGTGTCTTAAAACGTGGCCTATTAATTTATCCTTTCTCTAAGTCACTACCACCAAATTGTTCGCTTTTCCTATATTCTGTTTAGAACTTCCTCGTTTGTGATCCACCCATCTGATTTTCAGAATTCGCCTATAGCACCACATTTCAAATGCATCTATTCTTTTCATTTCCCCAACTCCTATCGTCCAGGTTTCGCGCCCATATAACGCCACACTCCATACGAACATTTTTAACGACGATTTTCTAATAATCACATTTGTATTACCCGTAAAAAAATCCCTCTTTTTCGACAAAGTCTTACTCTTTATGTCTACTATACTTCTACCATCCCTAGCTATTACTCTTCCCAAGTAGCAGAATTCCTTAACTTCCGTCAAAATATCGCTTCCCAATCTAACGCCCTTTTTTATTCCTCAGTTTCCCATACTACACTCCATTACCTTGGTTTTGCCTCTATTAATCCTCATATATATTTTTCACATTTACATAATAATTCTTCATTTTAAAGTATATTCCCCTCATATTCATCTCAAACAACATGATAAACTTCTAATCAACTTTACTAGACTTACTTTAATATCAGTCCTTTATAAACAGGAGTATGATCATATGCCACAAAATTAGAATTTTTTCATAATGAGTTCCGATGTCAATTTTACTGAAATAAAAGCCGAGAACAGACAAATTAATTGCTTATAAAATTCCATGTTTCGGTCGTCATGTGGATCTTCTATGTTTTCTTTTAAAATTTTAGAAGTAAATTTATATTGTGTACTTAAATTTATAAGTAAATTTTTGATATAACAACCACTAATAAAGACTTTAGTTATTAAATTAACTTTCCTCCCCAGAAATGTTCTCTCTTAACTGACGTTATACGTCCTAAAATTGAATGCTGATTCAGTATATATTTATCACACAAAGTAAGTGCCCGGCGTTGTCCAGGAATTCATTTATATTAGCCCTGTAGAGTATTTATTTCAACAGTAATCAACACGTGAAAAACCGTCAGCGACAGCGTCACAATTTTAAAATTTACTTCTTAAACTCCCTCTATCAGAGCTGACGGAATGTTAATTTCATCATAACCAGCGCGATGCATCAGTAACTTAATCGAGTCAAGAAATATGCTTGTACCTTAAATAAAAAAAATAGCAGATAAAAGTGTGCAAAAAATACAATTAATTATCGGGTACCTTAAGACAGGCTAATATACTTCAGGTAACCTACGAGAGTCGATGTACTTGCGCTATCTTGAAAGAAAGAAAAATAATTCTAGTGCTTTAAAGAAAGACAAAAATATTCCCGGAACACTAATAGAGCCAAGAATACCAATCTCGGTTGTTTTTTGCATTATTTTTATACTATAATCCTTCTCTCCTTCCTCCCATTTTGTCGAATGACGTTTGGCGTTCCTCAAGGACGTATAATGGTGCTAGTAATATATATGCGTAAATTACTTGCCAGTGGATATTCCTTATAGGAATCTGAAACACCTTACTCTGTTGGTGATCCTATTCGAACAATACTTAATAAATGTAAATTTAATTAATTAAAATGAAAGACAATTTTTATTCGACAGAAGAATTTTAAATCATGCAAATTAAAACTTTAGGATGTAAATCGTAGAAGTTATCTACATTTGTACATATTTTGGTGTGAAGTCTAGTAAAGACTTATCCTTGCAGATACTTGAGTTACCAGTAAATGATGGAAAATAATAAACTTTGAAAATATAGTTCTGAAGAAAATTTCCAGTATTACAAAGGCAAATTAATCAATAGTTTTTCAGTACAAGGAGGTATGTTGGTGCCTGCTATAGGATGAATCACGAACTGGCCTTAAACAGGATTCTGGTCAAAGACAAGAAAAAATTTTCAACTTTAGGGAAACGAAATTAGCAATTTGTAAACCTTAAGAGACAAATGTGAACTTCCGGAGCACATATAAACGAATGAAAAAATTTGTCTACTTACTGAAACCTGTTAATTCACAAACTTTGGGAAGGAAAATGACGGTCTGATGTGGGGAATATTCAATTTTAAATAAAACAATAACTTGGCGCAATTTATTACACTGAGGAACCAAAAATATTTTGTTTCAGAAAGTTAAATATGTAATTCTGATAGTATATATTCTCCTTAATAAAAATTTGAAATAGAACTTTTCACATCACGCAAAGTTTCGGACAAACATTTCTAACTACTTTATACACAATATTCCGACTCATCTCTAGAAAGTAATAATTTACAATTTCTTGCTATAGTTCGACTCTGAATTATCCCTCTTGATGGTCCAACAATAATCGACTAGAATATTAGGATTTTACTTTCCTTGAAACCTATTTTCCATACATGAAATCTCCTGCCGGATTCTCGAAAAAATTATCTGATGGGATAAAATCCATATAATATTTGAATTCAGGAGAGATAATTCTGTCAGAATCACATATTATTCTTTCTGAGACAAAAATAGATAATTTTCTCTTCTTCAGTGCAATGGAGAAAAATCCATTCGTATTGTTGTTGTAGTAATGAGTCCTAAGACTGGTCTGATGCAACCCCCCCCCCCCAATGCTACCGTATCCTGCGCAAGCCTTTTCAATTTTACATAGCTACCGCATCCCACATCCTCCATAAACTTCTTAACGTATCCTTCGCCTTCCTCTCCCGTTAGTACCCCACACTCTTCCCTGTAATGCTTATTTTACAAGACCATCGTGTCTTAATCTATCCCTTCTCTTGGTCAAAGTCCTCCATATTGTTCTCTCTTCTCCTATTTTGCTTAGAGCTCCCTCGTCACTAAACCTGTACACCCATCTGATTTTCAGCATTCTTATGTATGACCACATTTTGAAAACTTCTAATCTTTTCCTGTCTGCATCCCTTATCGTCCACATATAACGCCACACTCCATTCGAACATTTGTAATATTAATTTTCTAATATTCATACCTATATTAGACGTAAGTAAATTCCTCTTTTTTGCGAAAGCCTTCCGCGCCTGTGCTATCCTACCCTTTATGTTTACTATACTTCTACCATTCCTAGTTATTATGCTGCCCAAGTAGTAGAATTCCTTAACTTCCTTCAAAAGTCCCTTCCCAATCTAACATCCTTTGTTATTCCAATTTTTCTCGTGCTACACTCTATTACCTTGGTTTTCCCCCAATTAATCCTCATGTTGTTCTCTTCCTCTAGCATTATATTATGCCATTTATTATAGTTTCCAAGTCTTCTTCTGACTCCCTTAATACCACAATATCTTCAGAAAACCTCAGAATTTTTATTTTTTCCTTGCCTTTTGATTCCCTTCCCATATTCATTTTTAACTTTCTTCATCGCCGGCTCTATATATAATTTTAAAAAATCTGCAGGTGTTGTAGAAAATCCAAACACATATTTGAAAACACGAGAAAGAACTGCATCAAGTACAACTATTGGTATTCGTGAGACAAAAATCATATTGGCCAGTGTTTCATGTAATACGAAACAGTTCAAATGTAGGGTAAGGTATGTAAGTTTGCACATAGGTCATTATTATTTAAAGTGAGTCCTGTAACTAATTGAATATATCATCGTATCAAACAAACAACATGGTTTCGATCACCCAAATTTCTTAAGAAAACGAAAAATATTGCATGTTTAGAACAAAAAAATTTAATTTAAGTAAAATGTTTAGTAAGATAAGGTATAGCGGCATTTAGTTTAGAAATGTCTTACTTTACTTGTTTTACTTATGTAGCTTAGTTGTTTGGGCTGAAATCTAGATCCCGATGTTTACGTGTTTCGGTTTTTCACCGTTATACACAACACAGATCACAATATATGGGGTGCTCTTACCTCGTATGTGGAAGTGTAAAAGCCGGGAACCCAGAAGAATAATCCAGCAGCAATATTCCGCGCACACGCAATACAGAACATGTCACTTGCTCGGGTTCGTTCACACTCGGCCACGCGAAAGCCCACCAGATATACCCTTATCTGCGTAGACAGTTACTGGTAGTTATGGAGGCTTCACCACTTCACCACTTCACCAGGCAACTAGCTTATGGCGGCAGGCACTAACAGTATCGAAACGTTTGACCTGGAGCCCAGCACTCCCGTGGTCTTCTTGGCGACCATCCTGCATTGTTTCTCAATGTGCGTGCGGAATCTTCAAACGCTACACTCATTCCCGTTACCCGACCAAGAGATTCTTAGATGTCTTGCCTTTGTATGAAACGAAATATGACTGACAATCGTCACAGAAGAATCTCACCGATAATTTAACACGTACAATTTAGACGAATTACGGTGCAGTTTAAGACGTCTACGTCTTTCCAGATTCAAACTAAATTTCCAACAGAATATTGTTATTTTGGCTTCCATTTTTTATTATTAATTTATTTATAGTGGCATAAACAAAAAAGTCATTAGCGACTTTTATGAAATTACAATATTCGTTATATATTTTAGACTTTAAATAAACAATTATGTACATTTTTACTTAACATTTATATTTTCAGTGCTAGCCTTAAATGTACCTAAAACTTTACATTTTATGATATAAATCGATTTTTTAAGAATTTTATTAAGTTTTCTTGTGCCTTTTCTTTTTGTAAGCTGGTTAAGATCATTTTCTTTTAAAATTTCTTTCCTCTCAACAGGTGCTCAACTGTGATCTGTATATTGCACTGATCACAAATCGGTGGGGGATCTTTTGTTATGATGTAGAGATGTGTAAACTTTGTGCGTCCGGTTCTTACTCTATAGGATCATTTGATCTCTTCTTTTGACATTTTTGTTGTTGTTGTATTTTATTGCGTAGAAGTCATTTGTTTCGTGATGGATTTTGCTTATTTTATATGACTTCCATGTTATATTCCATATTTGTGTTAGGTTTTTTTGGCTTTTGTGGTATCTGTGGTGTGGTTTTTTTTCACGGAGGGTCTTTACATTTATGTATTGGTTTAATCTCTGGCAGAGCATACTCTTTTTGATCACAAATTTTCCTGAGTCTTGTACAAAAAGGGATGTATCTAGATGAATACTTGTTGCAGGATTGATGCCTGGGGAGTATTACATTTCTTATTATTGGGTTGGGAGAGAGTAATGCTTTCACTGCGTATTTAACACATAGGATGTGACCAAGGGAGGGTTCTTGAGCTTCCATGAGGATGCTACCTGTTGGGCTCGTATAGAAGCAGCCTGTTGCTGTATTATGTACGGTGTCAAGTTTGCATAAAAGTTCTTTATTTGCTGTTGCGTATATTATAGATGCATAATCCAGTTTTGACCTAATCAGATTTCTATAGGTGAGAAGTAATATGAATCTATCTACTCCCCAATTTTTACCAGAAATTACTTTTAAGATGTTTAGACGGGTTTTACATTCTTTGGTGATTGAGGTGATATGATTTCCGTAGGTGAGTTTCGTATCAAAAGTGATTCCCAATATTTTTATGTTTTGGGCAGTGTTTATCGTCTCGTTTCCGAGTTTTAGATCGAGGGGTGCGGGGTTAAGTTTCTTGGAGAATAACATTGAATTGGACTTTTGTTTGTAAAACGTTAGTCCTGTTTTCTGATTTAGTGCGTTTTGGATGTTACTTTTTGTGTCTTGCATGTTGTTTTCTCCACCTAGTATTGTCAGATCGTCAGCATATTTGCGAACAATCACAGGGGTTGGCTTCCATTACTTATTACGGAGTAAGAAAAAACAAGCCTACGTTCATGCTATTTGTAGATTGAGAAAAATCCTTTGATAATGTGAACTGGAACACACTACTAAGCATTCTGAAGATGACAGGAATAAAATATCGAGAAAAATGAGTTATCCATAACCTATACAGAAGACAGTCAGCAGCAATTAGAATTGAAGATCAAGAAAAGAAAGCCGTAATCAAGAAATGAGTACGACAAGAATGCAATCTATGGTCCATGCTGTTTAGCATATATAGAGAGAGCAGGCGATGAAGAAAATTAAAGCGGAATATGGAAAAGGAACCATACTGCAGAGAGAAGAAAAAACGGTTTGAATGAATGAATGATTTATTATTACACTCGGTGGCAGTAATAAAAAATAAGTTAATAACATAAATTACATCTTAAAGAAAAATGATAAAAAGAACCCGTTACTCAGATGTTTTTTCGTCGCACTACTCTTGCACTTGACGATCACTTACACTTCCTAATTCTTCCCTGAAAAACGTTGCTATTGGGAGGGAATGTTTCAAAAACTTCTGCAGGTAAATTGTTCCAATCCCTTATAGTCCGATTTAAAAATTAATATTCCCCAAAGTCAGTTTTAAAGCTGCTGTGCCCAATTTTACAATTATGATCACCTCTATTGCAATAATTTACTGCTAAAAACTTTGATGCAATATCTTACCAGGATTGTTGGCCTGCGTACGCTTTAAAAAGAGCCCCGAGACGTAAATTGATGAACCTTGTCACTTCCGAGACCAATAACAAATTGTGCCGCCCCCGTCTTGAAATGAATATAGGAGGATATTAATAAATAATTAAATAAATGATAAGATTTTGTGATAAAAACAATAAAACAGTTTACTTTAACAAAAAACATATTTGCATTTAGAATTACAGTTTTTAATGTTTAGATATTTATGCCGGCAGTTCTTTCATCAATAAAAAAACTACATATATATTTTAAAAAATGATTTACATTAAATTCTTAAAACTAACAATTTTAACTTTAACCTCAGGGACTCATTTATGGGCCTTTTCATAGAGCAGAACGTTAAACACAAAAATCTACTCGGACCATTGCAGAAACAGAAAATTTGCAGTCACATGGGGTAATTACCGTGTCGGCTTAATGCAGGTTTCAGCTTCTTCCTGGTTTATCATCCCTCCAGATCAAAGCTGCCGACCACCTACTCTTCCCGTTTCAGGAATAATTTCAAAATCTTCCCTTGTTGCAATTCCAACCACAGTCATGAGTGAGAAGTTTAACGTAGGCTACCTCCACGCGGAATTTCACACCAAATATGTCGTCCCAGCTCTCCCCTCTCACTCCTCTCGAACAATCTTAGGAAATCTCCTCCAAAAATCTGCCAAACATCTCTCCTCTCGCCGCTCTCCAATAATTTCCAATCCGTAAAATCTCCACCTGCCATTTTGAAACTTCCTCCCCACTTCTTTAGTTTATTTCAACAAGGTGGCAAGCATGGATATCCACCAATAACATTTATTGTGAAAGTGGGGAAATGCACCACCCGACGTAGCCAAATTCTCACAAAGATTGGGAATTCTGAAACCTCGACGCGGTGTCTCGGTTTTATGGTCCCTGGCTCAACTGCTGTCTACCGTTCTTTTGACTCCATGCCACCAAAGCCCGAGCAGATGTGTGT